>JAWWTY010000088.1:29695482-29724799 GCA_035222235.1 Margarornis squamiger | reverse complement strand
CCGCAGGGTTTGTGATCCCGTCATCGCAGAAAGCGGCCAGCAGATGAGACCGCGAGTAATCTGGTAGAGCATAGGGTGACACAAACACAGCTCGGGGTAGCCGTCCAGAACTGGTGGGGTTTTCAGTTTCCATTTCTAGACAGCATCTGCTCAACATCTGTTTGCAGCAGACAAGATAGAGTAGCTCCGTGGCCCCCTGCAGTTTTGCACATGAAAACATAGACTCAGTTTTTGCTTTGCATTAGCTTAAATGAATTTTAAATCAGCTGAAGCTGAGGTGCATTATTCTCATATTTTCTTAATCTCGAGTCACATTGTGACTAGTGCTGCTTGTTACAGAACAGTATGTCCTTACTCTTATGAGTAAATACGTTTTCTTATAATGGAAACTTCTCTGAAAGTAAAAAGTAGTAATTATACACTTCTTTTCAAATCTTTCCTTCTTGTACCCAATGTTCAGCTTCTTTTTTGCTGTGGCAGCTAAACATTCTTCTCCTTTGTTTTCCTGCAGTATTTTTTGTAACAAATGTTCTTCATTTGCATAAATAATGAACTGCACTCTTGCCTTTTTGGTATTGTGTTAATTTTTGCTTCTTTAAAAAGGTGTAATTTCCCAGACCTGCTCTGTGCATGTGTGTAGGTGTGAGGAAGCCATACTTTGCATTCGGTTATCCACAGCTCATAGTGGGAAGTGAACTCTGCAAGCCTTTTGCTGTAAATGTATGGCAATTGGAAGAATGGTTTAGGGGTTTTTTGTTTGGTTGTTTTGTTTTGTTTTTGAAGTTGAAAGTAGTTTCCCTGTTTAAAAGGTACTGTTTACAACAAGTGTCACCAGACAAAGGCTCAAGAGGAATTAAACTGTGTGATCATGAGACTATTGTATAGTCAGGCAGGTTAGCCATGGATAAGGACAATTCTTCATCTGCATAGAAGCTGGCAAAATGTATTTCTAAAGGTGAGGTTTCATTTACAGACTGAAAGCTGGCACAGGCATTCAGGCCTGTCTAAATGAGAGTCTATGAACATCTTGAGTTTGAGGGATTCACAGCTAACAAAATCTAAACTCCCTTCTTAGCTACCCAGATTCCTTTGTGGGTCAGTGGGATCTGTACTTCATTTACTGCTGTGTCCCAGCTTGTAAGTTCTATCTCATGCTTGCTGACTTTGGCCTCTGCTTGTCTGATCAATAATGCTAGACCAATTTCTAGATTTGTTTCTGAGATGAGAATAGGCAATTTTCCTTGAATTTACTTTGAAGAAAATGTTGCTCCTGTGCCCAGTGAGGTGTTGATTGTTCCTCTTTAGACTGTGGAAGAGGAAAAAAAAGGGCAATTTGAGAAAGTCATGATCTGCTTCACATTCATAACTTTTCCTTCTGTGTTTCCTCGTGTAAATGCTTCTGCTGGCTTTAAGCAGACTTCACTATGGGCATAACTTTTCTCCAATATTTTGAAGACAGAGGCACAATTTCTGAAGGCTTAAGTCTGTAGGTGTTCTGTTGGCATGATGGATCATGCAAATAATTTTAGGGGCTTCTATGCTGGACTGCTTGTCTGACTAATGATGATAAATATACAGAACATATGTAGAAACCTATAGAAGCAGATTAATTGGGAGGCAAAACCTTGTCAGAGGCACTCAACTGGCTTTCCTCACCTTTGTGCAGAAGACAAAGTGGGGCACTTAGCCTGAAGTTACTTGTTGCTTGTGCTGTACTGATGTCCTCTCACAAATTCTTCAGGGCTGTCAAATGCTTTCTATGCTGCAGCTGCAGAAGGGGCATGGGAGCACTGGCCCACAGCTGGCAGAAGTGGGCTTTGGTAAGGAATAGCTGTACATTTGTTCAGTCATGCTTCCTGTGCAACCCAGATGTTCTTTTTATGAGTATCTATCACCTCTTGCAATGTATTTTCCTGTCTTCAAGTGGCAGGTGTAATAGACAGCAATTAAGTATCCTTGTATTTGAATGAGCCAGCTTTGCAGTTATGAATGATAGAGATGGCTATTTCCTTACACAGTTGAAGATGTGACCATTTGGTAAGCCAATGTGTGTGTGTTGTGTGTGTTGACAATAGGCAGGCACTTTAACTCTTCTGTCATTTCTTGAGACTGTCACAAGCAATATCACAAGGCTTTTAACATCTTATTTGTATTTATGGAGGCACAAATTTGCTCTGCAAATACTAATAAATGTTTGTTTAAATTACTGACCAGGGTGCCTAAAATCTGTTTAAACTAATGAACAACTAAATTTTATTTTTATGTAATAAGTATGTGAAATGCAGAAGACTTTAAAAGTATTTTTCATATCTACTCATCAAGTCAAACTGCCTGTAGATGGCTAAGTTTGCTTTTAAATGTATGCAATTTCAAAATGCATTTGAAGGCCCAAATTAAAAATAATTGTCTTGCTGTTTGTCTGCACAAGGAGTCTGTTTTTGTCTTTATTCAGTAGTTTGCACGCAGCATTTCTGGGGGATGTTTCAGGCCTCCTCTGTAGCAATTCAGCAGCTGTATTTGTGTGCTAAATCATTCTGGTTTGGTTAGCAGTCGTATTTCTCTTTGACTTACAGATGTTTCTCATCAAATAGATAGGAAAGGAATATGTAAGTTTTTTGTAACCTCTGAACATATTTTCAGCTCACTCTTTGAATAGTGACATGATTTCACTGTCACTTTGAAAACTCCACTGAAATTCAGGGAAATGCCCAGACTCGAAATCTTTAAATTCTTGACACTCCTTTGTACTTATGGTTTATAGATTTTCACAGCACTACTGAAAATAACTCCATAAAGAGTTTATTGTAAATGTTTTTATCTATAAACTTGAGTTTGAGGCTAGCTAAGATTGGTTAACATATCTCTTTAAAATAAAAGATGTGACACTACCTGGAAATACCTATTCAGAATTCATGTGCATGTTTTGTTGAATTGCAGCTGTATAGGTTGAGTGAAGTTCTCTTTCATTCTTCTATACAGATATTTAAAGCTGTATAAATTCTATGTTTAGAGGATGATATAAGCAAAAGCAGATTTTATGTATTTCTATATATTCAATATAAATATGAAAACTGTCCATGTAAAGCAGGTATATGCCATGTGGAGACATGACCACTATCTCTTCAAAATACTCTGTTATTCTGTTGCTTGCAAGAGAGTTCTGGTTTTATAATCTGAAAGAAATCAACCCCAGTTTGGAATGTCTGAAATTATTTCTTTGTGTTTCTTGGATAGTACTTCTTGTTGGGGTAAGTGCACTGGTGAAGGTCTGGACAATTGATCCTGATGAAACACCCTGCCTGAGTAATCCTTGTGGGATTTCATCTGTGTTACTGCCTCAACAACTGCTAGAATTTTGGGGGGTTTCTCCTTTTCTTTTGCCATTTGTTTTCGGGGATTTAGCTGGCTGTCACTAGCTCTGCCAAGCTAGAAAGTAATGTTTCTACCTGTCTTCTGCAGGCTGAATTTTGCTGCCTTTCCAGTCTGCCTGTCAATCAATCTTGTTCTAAGACAGAGACTTATCCTAACAGCCAGACTTTTGAGGTGCTAAAGGTTTCCTTTAAAGTGAGCACTCACCTGCCCTGCTTGTCTGGGACCAGATCCTGTGCCCCTGAAGCAGGTAGGATTTTTGATACTGGCTCTTGTACTTGTAGACTCTATGTTGTGATAGGGACCTTTCACTGACTGGAGACTGCAGCTTTCCCCACCTCCCACACACCTTAACTCACTACTTTTTCAATATCCATGAGAGAAATAAAAAGGTTGCATGACCTTCCCTTCTTCATGCGCACACACTCTTTGATCGTCAGTGTTTTCATTTTGATTTTTGTGCGAGGAAGGTAAGCAGAACTTGCCTCTGTTTTTCTCATGTGCCAGTCACACATGTGCTTTCCTGTGCAGTGCCAGCAGCAGCAACAATTGTGAATATGGACAGTTTTCTCCCAAATAATATTGGTAATTAATTGCATCAGAATATCTGCTTTGCAAGATGCAATTCAAAATATACCTAATTATGAAATGGGATTATTTAAGTCTTTGCAGGGGAAAGGAAATCAAGAAACAGAATAAATATTTTCATACAACCTGTAAACCATTTCCTTGATTTATATATGTAGGCATGTGTGTATCTATAAATTACATAAGGATTGCACTCTTGTGCTTATTAGTAATGTGTTTTGATTGCATACTGATAACAATTGTAATTATTTATTAGATTGCAAGCATTTCTTTTGTCCACAAATAGGATAAAAGATTGTGTAATGTTCTGGAATACCATAGATATATTGCTGCTCTCATGCCAAGATCATCTTCAGCAATGAGATGCGTATCTAAATAGAATGCATTACGGTCATTACCTTAATAAAATGTGAGTCATGCACACGAGCACTTTCATTCTTAAAATACTTCAGTAAACTGGTATATCCATTTGCCAATAGATACAGCACACTGTGGAAGACAAATCTGTTGTTGTACGGACAAAGAGTTTCCAGCATCTTCCCTGAAGCTCTGTACTTAATTTAGGACTTTATGTATGAGCTCACTAATGAACATTTTAAGCACACTTGAATGATGTGTGTCATTGCCAAGTTTTAACTAAAGCTATAGATGTTCAACTAGTGTAAAGTCTATTCTGACTTAAGTCCTAGATTTGAAATGAGACTGTTAGCTAAATATATCAGTTTCTTCTGGAGGACAGACAGAAAACCTGACAAACTCTGTATGTGATGGTCCTGTAGCTATTGAAAAAAGGTAACAACAAATTACTCCAAAACCAGCATCCAAGCTAAGGCCTCTCAGTAGCAACTTATGATTCAGAAAAGCTTTCACATTCTATCTTGAAAAATATGTGCATGCTCTGGGGAAATAAAAGGGAAAGTTGAAACTATACCAACTGTCAGACTCATGTCATGTGTGTCCATGCAGGAGATCAGCAGGTGAGTCAGAGGGAATTTGGAAAGTATTGCATTTGGGGGATGCTGTGGTACTTTCGTATTTCAAATGGATTTTCTCACTTGCTGGGAAGAAGCAGTCACTTCACAGATGTGTAAGGAACATTAAAAAGTGTCCACCTTTGACAAAGACATAAATTCCTGATGAAATAAAAACCTGACATCTTCAGTGTAATTATTCCATGTATTTTCTATAGCATTATGAAAATATTTTTGTAATACTGATTTTTCAAAACAGAAGTTTTAAAAGAACAGTGTAAAAGCCCTAATCTCTGCATAGTACTGGATCTTTTTTTCATCATGCTATTAAGTCTTTTACCGCAACAATCAAAATTAATTTATAATCCTCCTGCTTTCTGACAAGAATAGTTGTCATTTTTTGAGCTGATATCTCTATGTAAACGTTTGTACTCTCTTTCTGTGAAAGAGTGTTTGGGACCTGAGCAGAGGAAGGGAATCTGATTCTTAATAGGTGAATAGGAACTCAATTAGGTTTTGGTTAAAGCTGTCGAAAACATTCAGTCTTTCTTTTGAGTGCAGGCTATATACATGGTGACTGCATTCTTCTGTATTCTCAGCTATCATGTTTGCTAGTTCTCTGTGCCAGGCTGATGGAGAACAGTTAATTCTATTGTACTCCTTCTGTACTGAAATTTGTATAACCATGGGAAACATCAACCACAGACAGCAAATGTATTTTGATTCCTTCCATCAGTGAACATCATCTACCATCAAGCACATTTTCACAGAATCAGCTGGCAGTTTAAAATTGTTCAGTATTGCTTTTTAAAAACAATATCTATGTTTATAGTGGTCTTTTTTTGTGAATTATTTTGAAGTGCGGAGTTTTATGACCAGCTGCTCTGAAGTATTCGTGCTTAAGGATCTATTACTGCATATTCTAGGAGCAAACAATTGGTACAAAATAAACTTTGTGGCTCCTGCAGGGTATCTTACTGACATGTGTTGCTTCTTTCAGCTTAAAGGTGGGTGGCTTCTTCCATTTTTTGTATGAAAGTGAAGCATCTGCAGTTTCTGCTGGCCTCTTTGGGCCTCTATCTAAATTACTGCCATCTTTTGCCAGTGTTCTTGAGTTGTAGGAGAGCAGGCTGTGTAGTGGAGGGTTGTGCTGTTAAACAGGAATTGCTTTACAATGTGCAGATGAGTTTTATTTCTGCTGGTGATGGCAGAATAATAGTGGTATCATATTATTGCTAGCTTTCAACAAATGTTTTCTTACAGATGCTGGAGATTAACGCTGCAGTGCCTGTTGTTTGAGCTGCAGTGCTGATAATAAAAGCTTTGCCACAGCTGCTTCAGCTGGCAGTGAGGCAGGGCCCTTGGAGACTTTTTGGGAGGGTCTGGTCTCCATGCTTCACTGACCAAAAACAGAAGTTTATGAGCACTGTTCATTTGTTTATTTATGGCAGCTGGTTTTTGTCAGTGGTCCCCTGCAGGTCACACATGTTTAAACTTAATCAGAGAGAATTTTCTTTTCTTTCTTACCTAAATGTTTTGCTGAGCCCTACATGTGGTAGGGCACATTTTAACAGCTTTCTATTGATTGTGTGGTGTCAGAAACCTCAAACACCATGAGCAAGTGGATTCTAAAGATTTTGGACTAAATTGGTTCTCTGACACGTTTTTGGAATTATTCAAAATGCTGATTTACATTATAGTGTGTTTCTGTACTGAAGTCAGCAGCAAAACTTGCATTGACTTTCAATGACACAAGAACAGTGCCTGAAGCTATAGTTATAGTCCAGCCTAAATTGCATTGGAAAGTGGCTTGGGATATTTCAGTGAATATTCCAAAATAATATTTCTCCCTTGACATGTGGTAAATTGCATAGCCGAAAGTTTCAGTATGATATGTACTCAGTTTTAAATCAGAAGTTTTGCTCCATTTCATGCACATTTCAATATGCATCCTTCTAAATGGTAGTAATGCTTTAATAGAGTAATCATGATAAGATGGAATATTAATGAAATGCCTTTTTTTTTTTTTTTAAATAGAGATGTGATACCTTCCCATTAACAATGAGCTGAAGATTTTCATTGGAAATGAGTACATGGTAAAATTACTGTAGTTGATGAGCAAGCCTTTTTGGGATTCATTTTATTATATAGTTTGAATTAAAAACAAAATAAAACACAATTACGTTTATTTAGGGAATATTTTCCAGATGTAGAGAAGATTTTTCACAAAGCTGAAGCTGTGAACCCTGATGTGATGAATGTTTGGGTTTGTTTTTTTTCAAAACCACCATTAGATAAGCAAAGTAATACCCTTCCAAAAGGTAATTGGATCTTTTGCTGAAAATTAAGGCACTGGTATCAAGGTGGTAAATACAGATTTCAAAAAATCCTGGGTGTGAATTTAAATAGACATAAATCTTACCAAAAGTACCAACATTTGAGAACAAACATACATTCTAAAAACACAAAATAGAAGAAAATTGTAGCTTTTCCAATTATCTTTTGTAAATATTTTTTCTGAGAACCTCAAAACTACTGAGTGGGTATGGACATTTGAGTCTTTTTAGCTTGTCCAGTTTCTTTTTAAGAAGTTGTAGGAGAAATAGGGTGAGTGATTCATAGGTGTCTTGAAAATCTAACTGGTTTTTGTTAAAAGAACAAGAATCAGGAATGGTCTGCAGGTCCACTCTCTGGGCACCTTAAAGTTATTACGAGCATCTTGACTCTCAGGTAATTTTTTTCTACAACAAGTTACATGATTCACATAGGTTTCTGATGAGTAGCTGGTACTGGACTTATGACTCTCTTCTTCAGCAAGACCTGATGTGTCATGGAGAACCGTGTTGGACACGCAACTAACCACCCTTCTGTGAGTGTGGATATACTTTCAATAATACCAGAAACAATGTAACACTGAAAAGAGTATCCTAGCGCTTCTGTCTTCCTGATGTATAGAAAAGGCATGCAGTAGCTTGACGCTGTGCAGTGAGTCGAGTTCAGCCGGAGTAGGTTTTTTGTGCAATTGTGCTAAATAAGGGTTTTATCTGGCTTGAAGCCACGTTTTCAATCCTTTAATTTACTTGGGATTTTCTTTTGGCAGGACAGGATGTTCTGCTTGGTTGGTGAAAATGTCTTACTTTATTGACAAGTTATGAAGGTCAAGAGAAACATTCAGTTAGGTTTGTATTCAGAGACATCATCAGAAGATGAATAGCAAGGGAGCCAAGGGAACAGAAGTAGTCCATTTACAAATGCAAATCAAATTTAAACCTTCTTCAGGTTTTTAACTCTAACTGGCCATGCTTTCAATTTTTAATTCTGGTCTCTTTTCATATCTAATTCCTGTTCTAGAAGGCTAATTTTCTTCTTGCTTCTGAAAATGTTGTCCAGACATGGAATGATGAATAATCTCTTTGCAGGTGCAGTCATAATTGATACTTTTGCTCCTGCTGGTGATTTGCTGTAGTGATTTTGAACACTAATGCTTCTGAGTAGATCCACTGACTCTCAGATTTAAATACATATGGAAAGTTATACTTGTGGTCTAATGCTTTCTTAACTGCATATCCTTTTCTAACTCTGGGTCCCAGGAGGCCTCTCTTCTGAAAAAATCTGGTGTCATCTTTTAATCTTACTGGGAGTTCAGTAGAAGTTTATTCCATACCTCAGAGTTGCCAGTGTTTCTTAAACTGACATTATAAGGTAGTTATTTATAGTAGACATTTATAAAAGCAAAAAGATACTGATAAAAAGACAATAATTTTCTTTAAAACTTCCTCTGTTGTTCAGAGGCATTTGCTATTTCTGCATCTTTCAAGAAATTCAGTATTTGCATTGATAATACAGAATAACTATTGACTGCTATATTGTGATAAAGATTTAATGAATCCCTTTGAAATTAATATATCTAATTTTTAGGCATTACTTTGGATACTAAAAAGGCTTTCCTGACCATGCTCCAGTTTTGACTACCTTTTGTCACTCTTAATTAATGTTTTTTTCTGTTTACAGTTTCTCTCAAGAAATTAATCTGCTGTGGTGGTTTAGTGGCAGATGAACTTTAAAATGATCATGTTTCTTTGCTACTTTCCGCTTTTGTTTTTCTCAGCATGGCTTTAACTGAAAGAGTCATGTTCCCATATTTAGAGGAACATTTATTTACAATTTTTTAATTATTTTTTTCACTAGCAAACCATAACAGCTTAAACCAACCTTTTTATGTCTAATATTTATTGCAAAGTGGCAATTTATTTTTCAGAATGCTATATAATGTTTAGTAACCTGGCTAGCAAATAATAAGGCCAATTCATTTAGCATACAGAGAACTATGCCGATGATTGCTTGGAAAATGTTTTAGCTTCCCTGTGTTATTTAGCACAGGCTAAACATAAGCAAATGTTGTATTAAATACAATATGTTTACTGAAACACTGACATATAAGTAGAGAAGTAGGAGAAACAGGTGTAGAGCTTTTATTTAGGCAGAGGAAAATATTTATTGCTAACTAAAATTGCTACTGTGCAGACAGATGTTTGATTACCTTAGTTTTTCTTTATATATAGGACAGTTTATCCGTAGCTCAGGCACACTATTACAAACTTTGTATTTGCTTGCTTTTTTAAGGTTGCAATTTTCAAGTTGATTTTAGATCTGTTTTTTTCTGACCTATATTCTAGTTTCCTTTCTTGTATTTTGTGCCAAGCTGTTGTTCTGTGAATCTATAGTTCTGCTATTTTACTAAAGAAGAATAAAAATCTTTGTTCTTTTTGCTTCGAGAGTAGTGTCTGCTTTAGTGTAATATATTGCATTTCTTTGCTTAAGTGTAGGTCAGATGGGCCTTTTGTTTTAGTAAGTTGAGGTCTTCATTGTCCGTGAAGGTGGACAGTCTGTCTTCATCCTCCCCAGCAAAGACTTTGTTTTTTTCAAGTTGCTTTGGTGACAGAGATGTGTGTGTTCACTTGTCATTGGAATTTCATTCGTTGTTCACAGTAAGATCATGTTAGTGGGTGAATTTGGGGTGGAAAGCATTTACACAATACTATATATCATCATTATGATGAAATTTGAATCGTGGAATTTTGCATTGTTTGTGTCAGTTTAAACCACAGTTGCACATACCAGTACATTATTCTGAGTACTTCAAAAATTTTTTTGCAGTTCAGTTTCAAATTCAGAGAAAAATGAGCACAGTGTATTCAGGCAATTTGCACACAGAGATCATACTAGAGATGATGAGAATCTGGTTTGAAGGTGAACTGTGTTAGTTTTACTTTTGTACCATGCAGTCTTCACTACCTACATGCTGCAAAATGGAAGGTTTGAAAGTCAAGTATTTTAGAAATCAGCATAAAGTAGGATGCTGGGCTGTGTTGATGCAGACAGTAGCTGTTTATTGGTTTTATATTCTGAAATAGTCATCTGGAAGAAACCATAAAAACATTGCAGACTGTTAAGAACAGAAAGAGATTTTTGGCCTTCAAATCTTGTTAAGTTGGATGCAATTTAACAATGTACATTTTTATACAGGCAGATTCTACTCATAGTTTTGAGACAGGAACTATACCCTATGTCAGGAAAGCAGGATTTGGAGTAAGGTGGAAACATCATCTGTGGTAAGAAATCACAGGTCATGAACACCAACAAAACACTAGAGCCCTCTCTGGTGCAGGAACTAAAAGGACATTCTTTTGAATATCTACTGGTATTTGGGGCTCCTTATCTATAAATATCACAAAGTTTCATCTTGCACATGTCTATTTTTAGTGTGAACATTAGAAAATTAGAAAATGTGAGAGATTTCAGTAAAGAGTTGCAAACCCAACTGAAGGACTGGAAACAAAAGTTGAGAGGACTTTCAATCTACTATCTCTGCAACAGGCTAAAGATGATATAATCACTTTCTATTAGAGGAAGATATCACTTGAGGATTTAAAAGTGAGACTCTTTACACTCTGATTCTTCCACAATAATTATGCATCCTGAGATTTCTGGGACAAGGCCTGGAGTCTATTTGTGTGAATCTTCACCAGTATAGGGAGAAAATTCATGTGGGCAAAACTCTATTAGAGCTGAAGCTGGACAGCACTGTAAATGACAAACAGAAGAGCTTTTTGAAACATTTTAACAACAAAAGGAAGATCAGAAATAACACTGGTATGTTTAATGTCATCTTAAAAATAGGCAAAGCAGAGACTTTTAATGCCTTCTTTGTGTCTGTCTTCAGCACTGATTATGGGCTCTGGGACCCCTGGAACCCTGTTGGAAGACTGTGACTAGAGGGGTGATAACCTCCCAGCTGACCTTGAATTTGTTCAAGACTTGCTGCTCCAGCTGGATGCGCATAAATCTGTGGGGTCCTATGGAATTTGTCCCAGGGTGCTGAAAGAGCTGGATGGTGTCAATGCAGGACGTCTCTGTTATTTTTCAACTGCCTTAGGAGTCTGGAGAGGTCCCAGTTGACTGGAAGCTGGCAAACATTTTCCCAATTTAAAGAAGGGAAAGAAGGAAGACCATGGTAATTTCAAGCCCATCAGTCTCACTTCAGTGCCTGATAAAATTATGATGAAAGTTATTCTAAGAGTAATTGAAAAACACTTCAGAAACAATGCAGTCATTGGTCATAGCCAGCATGAGTTCACACCAGAGAAGTCCTGCTTAACCAGCTTAATTTCTTTTTATAACAAGGTCACCCACCTAGATGACAAAGGGAAGCCAGTAGATCTGGGACTTGTGGATTCTAGCAAAGCTTTTGGTACTGTCTCTCACAATCTCCTTCTGGATGAAATGCTTAACACACAGATAGACACATTCATCATATGGTGAGTGAACAATTTACTGATGGAATTGGGTCAGTTTTAATAGGTTGCTTCAGGTTGGTGACCAGTCACCAGCAGTATTCCCAAAGAGTCATTTTCTAATGACTCTTTAATGTTCTTTGATGTTTTCATAATGATCTGAACACAGGAATCAAACATGCATTTATGAAGTTTGTAATTGCACTAAACTAAGAGAAGCTGTAGAATCCCTCAAGGGTAGACTGGCTGGACACAAGAGGTCTGGATAGACTAGAGAGCTGCACAATCAGCAACAATATGAAATTTAACAAGAGCAAGTGCTGGATTCTCTGCCTGGAATGAAGTTATCTTGGTTGTACATACAAATGGGAGTATGGGAGGTTGCCGAGCAGCCTCACAGAAAGATCTGTTTTGTGTTGCTGACAAGCTGAGTCAGCAGTGCCCTGGCAGCCAGAAAGGCTGACCGTGTTCCAGGGAGCATCAGGCAAAGCATCACCAGCTGGGTGAGGGAGGGGATTGTCCTGTTCTGCTCTGCACTGGGCCAGCCTCACCTTGAGTCCGGTGTACAGTTTTGGGCATCTTCATATAAGAAGGACATCAAACTATTAGAGTGTGTCCAGAGGAGAATGATGAAAGTGGTGGAAGGTTTCAAGGGAAAAACATATGAGGAACAGCTTAAGTCACTTAGCTTGTTCAGCTTGAAGGAGAGAAGGCTGAGGGGTGACCCCATCACAGTCTTTCCTGAAAGGAAACAACAAAGGGCGAGATGCTGATCTCCTCTGTCTGGTGACCAGTGACAGGACACGAGGAAAACAAATGAAGCTGTATCAGGCAAGATCAGATTGAACATTGGGAAAAGTTTCTTAACTGAATGGATGGTTGGTCACTGGAACAGGCTCCCCAGGGAAGTGATCACAGCACCAAGACTGACAGAGTTGAAGGAGTGTCTGAATGATGCCCTTAGTCATAGGTGGTCCTGCCAGAAGAAGGGAGCTGAACTCAATGATCCTTATGGGCCCCTTTAAACTTGAGATACTCAGATTCATCCAGCTATGGTCTCAAGAAAAGAGATAGACACTCTAAAGTATTCAGACCAGTTATTTGCTGAGAAATGACACTTGATTTTCTTTTAACATTTCCAATTTGTCAAGGTGTTTACTTTTTGTTCACATCTTTTGCCATGACATATATGTGACATACTCTCTATAGGTGCTTTATGAATGTCTCTGTAAAGACCAGATTGTCTTCTCTTGCCTTGTCCACAGCTGCAAGACCTAGCAGTATTTGTTTTCTGTTGTCTTTCTGGTGTTGCTCTCATTCTTTTTTTGTCATTCATTCTGAAACACAAATAATTATGGAAGATTTTGTGTGTGATGATGGTGTGAATACCATAGTAGAAATAAGAAAAGAGAAGTGGTTACTGTGCTTTTTTATTCTTGCTTTTGTAAGAACATTTCACCAGGTGAAAGTTGGCCCTTGAAATTCATTTGGTCTTTGCTCTTGAACTTTCAAGGAGAGTGGTACTTTGGCTTGAGTCATAAGGAAAAAGTAATTAAAGAGTCAGATTTCTTTTTTTTTTTATTTTTTTATTTTTATTTTTTTAAATGCATATCAGGAAACTCAAGTGCATAAACACCTTGGAGAACTTAAGTAAATAAGTTATGATAAAAGCTGTCCATCAAATAGTTGAAATAGAATGTTAGTTTCGAGACATGAAGTGTCTGGGAAAAGAAGAAAACCCACTGAGCATCAGTGTGTCCCAGCTCAAAGAGCCAAAAAACTGACTACCATTAGAGTTCTCTGCAGTACAGATTCCCCTTGCTCCCCTGGACAAGTCAGTTACTATCACTTAGAAGAGGAAAAATAACATAATTTGTTTCAATTGTATTTCTGAAGTGCTTGGCCACAACGGTAAGGAACATATATTGACATAAGTCTTTGAGGCAGGAAAAAAATTCTGAACTAGCCTCTGGCTATACTAGTGGCTTTCAGCTTCAAGGATGACTTCTAACTTCATGTTGAACAAAATGTCATGGTGCTGCCAGGATAGATAAAATCACAACAAGGAACATCCGTCTGTAATTGTGAGAATAGAGGGTCTAGGAATTAATGTGTCCCTGTGGTGCCAAAATGGCTCTTGATTTACAGCAGTGTTGGCCAATTGTTCGCAGCATCTCTTCTCACCTTCCCAGAGCAGCTCTCTTGCTTTGCTACACCTCAGCAGTTCCTCTGTTCTGTTGTGCTGGGGAGCAGTTGGGGAACAGTGTTGCATGTATCTGAGGAGAAGAAACCGAACTACTAATACTGGTAGTTCTCTTCGCTGAGTCACTTGATTTTCTTAGTGGAACTTGCTGTGATATCCAAGGATGAGCACCTTTGGCAGTATCAGATGGGTGTTAGCTCCATATAGCTGATCCTTAGAGTAGAGAAAACGGTCTAATTACTTTTGGCAAGGGATTTTAAATAAAAACGGCTTATGTTTCCACTGAAAATAAAAGTGTAAGGATCTATGGTAAAAAGGAAAAAAAACCCAAGAAACACTCCTGATATTTAAATGAGAAAACCTGGCATGTTTGAAACCCACAATTAGAGGACCAAAAGCTATCCAGTATTATATTTTGGGAAGAAGTCTCATGCTTTAATTGTCTTGATAGTTAGTCCTACTCAGGGGAATGAGTCAAAAACATTCTACCAAATGGAAGAATTATGAAGGAAATGGAGATATGGAGAAGAGACTTCCTGCAATTTCCATTCCTTTGCCTTGGTTTGTTAATGGTGAGCACCAATGTTGCAGTCTTGAAATAAAGCCTTTAGCATCAATACAGAGAAGTCTTTTGAGGTTTTTCTTTTCCTGTCAATGTTACTTTTCTCCTGATATTTTTTCAGCTCTGTAAATCTGAATTCTTTGATCTCATCTGTCCAAGAAACCTCTTGTGCCCTGTAGGCCTTAATATAACTGACAGCAGAAGGCTGGTTTGTCAATATCAGAGCTGCTAGATCAGGCCTGTCTCAGCCATGATATGTCTTTTGACCACCAAGAACTCTAACAGAGATACACCCACACTGTCAGAATCTCACTTCCCTTGTCTTTAAACATCAGTAGCATCTTCCATGGCAACTCAATTTTTCTGTTGCAAATGGCTATGGATGACTAACACTTTGTTAGTTTATGTAATTTCCCTGCTGTAACTGTCTTAATATGGTGTATTAATATGATCTAGTGTTCCATCTTGTTTAATTCTTTACATTTCCTCTAATTTGAAATTGGTTACAATGCAGCAGAATATCATGAACATCAATACCTAAATCTTGTCCTCAGCATTTGCTACTTCCCTGCAGGCATTTTTGTTAATATTTTTTGTTCAGTTTGGAGCACTTATATTCAGATTATAATTCATAGCTTGGTGTTGAAGGTACATCTCAGAGACAGTTAATGGAAGACACACTTCTGGCAAGCAAATCCCTGTGCTTTCCAGAAACGCCTCTGAAGGATACAATAAATATGAAGTGAAATTTTTTTAACCAGTTGCATGTTATAACATGGTCCTTAAAATGATAAATGCCTCCATATAGAAGTGATTACAATTACAGTCAACAGCACTTCTGATAGCATGATACTGTTGATTGTTATAGGACCAAAGAAGTTTTATTGCAAACTCAGAAATAATAAACTGCTCTTTCACTACTGCTCTTAAGAGCAGTAAAGCAAACTGTGAATAATACTGATCTGCAAAGTATGAAATTGTTTTCTATCACATCAGAGTTTCATTATTGTAAAATACTTGACTAGCCTTTGGACAACTGTGTTATATAGTTAAGATGCTGCACAGGGGAAGAATTTCACAGACACCTGAACAAATAACTGTGTTTCACTAGTCTTCAATAGTAGCGTGCTGGGACTGGGACACAATTTTTGCTAATCCTTGCAGAAAAGAAGATGAATGCATAATGATGGTAAAATTGTAAATCCTTGCATCAAAATCTGAGCATCTGCCCAAGCCCTCAGCACACAGGAGAAGGAGGGAGGTATCAGAAGAGCCCAGTTTAGTTCTCTTTTCAGGAGGCACTATGTGAACAGGTTAGGGCTTTTTCCACCTTGCTTGCAGATGTGTTTCCTGCTGTTGTTGACATGTGATGATGGCCAGTAAGCCCACCACAATGACACACTTTGTGTTGGGTTTTGTGTTAAAGATGCTACTCATAAACATTCTTGGGCAAATGAAATTTTTCTATTTGGCACACATCTCGACCCCAGATGTACAAAGATTTTGAATTAGTTCTCAAGGAAAAAAATATGCAATTTTCTGACTCAGCATAAAAATATTTGTTACTGTCTTCTACTTTTAAACTTACAGAGACTGTGTTTTAAAGATGTTCTTATTAAAAGAAAAGCTGGGCTTCTAGTGTAATCCCATAAACACAAGACCTGATGCATTAAAGCCATCAAACTAAAAATTGTAGCACTTGCAGTAAAACAGAGAAACATCAAAACTGATTCCTTGTTTAAGAGAGTGTGAAAGAGAAGCATAAGGGAAAGGTGATATTGCTGCTAAGACTACAACACAATTTCTGCCGAAAAAGGTTGTGACAGTGTACAGCTAAAAGGAACAAACATCTGAAAAACACAATCCTACATCACTCTATATATTTTGGTCAATCACCTTAGAACTAAAGGATATAAATAAAATGTTAAGCATGATTACTTAAGGTACTTTGGTAAGTTGGCTAAAGTTTTCCTCATGTAAACAATGCTGTGGAAGCAGAGCCCAGCCATGGGATTTATCTGTCCATCCTAAGCAGTAAAACTCCATATGAGCGCTTTTGGATATTTTTTGCTTAAAGCAGGCAGAAAAATTGGGGTTCTTATTAAGCTGATTCAGCAACACAGTGCCTCGTCCCTCTTATGGTCTGTAGTTATGAGAAACACTTTATTATTTAGAATAATAATGACAATAATTAGTACAGTAACAGCAATGTCTGTCTTAAATCTTTTTATACTAATTGGATGATATCAACTATAATCTGGAAGACTAGGATGTGAGAGTAATCTTTGAAAAGAAAAAGCTGAATAGCATGGTTAAATTTAATTTTTTTTTAACCTTACCATGTATATTATCATTACTATGTGTTTCCAGAACATTCTCTAAAGTGCCTGTTGGAATAATTCCTGTTTTCTACTTTAAAAAAAAAACACCAGACAAACAAAACTCCATTATGTTTACCTGTCCTAAGATACTTCAAAGCTTTGCTCTGGTTGTTTCAAAACTACCACAAATATGTTGCTCTTCCAGTTAAAATATATGGTCAGTCAGAGCTTATTTTACAAAGCAGTTGTCTCTTTGCTGTGGTCCAACTAAACATTTAAATACCTGCTCTGTGTTGGCAACTTGGATGCACAAACGTAAGCACACATTTAAATGCTCTTTTGAGTCATGTCATAGTGCTCTGCAGGGTCAGACGAATACCCAAGTATGTCTTGCAGATACCATTAGCATCACACAGGCAGTACATATGCACAGGCAGATGTGTGAAGATGTCAACTTTGGCTTTGAAAAAGCATGTATAAAAATTGACATGTTTGCCTATAATATCTGAACACCACTTGTTCATTAGACAGCTATGATCACAGTTGAGCTGGAAGGGAAACAATGTCTGTGAAGTCCATGGCAAAATTTGCTTAACTCAGCATTTCACCTGACATGTCTTAAGCAGTCTGCTCCAGCTCTTCTCTTTACCCTCTCACTAAAAGCTCCATCTTCACTGAGGAATTAGTAGGCAGCTTTTCTGGAATGACTTTGAAATTTCTCCTTGTGCAGCCAACACTCTGTCTATTTTTTTGAGCTGACTAAATAATTCACAGGCAGTAAGTCATTAACTTGCTAACTCTTATTTTCTTTTGTACATATTTCTCACACTTGCAGTAATGACTTTAGCTACTAACTGAAAGAAATTGAGACCCTCAGGGTTTCAGGTATTGTATATTCACTAGGTAGTGCTGGCATTATAGTTGTAGATGTTTTGTGCAAGACCCTGCTTTCATTACTTTGCCTTCATCTACTTTTTACTATTTCACATAGTAGACAAATATTATTTCTCATTAGCCTGGCTCATAAGCATAGCTTCTGTTCCACAATGGCCATATATATTAGCATTTCCACTGTGAAAATCTGTGACAGATATGTCACACTCACACTGTAGTGAAGGCGTCACCTCTCAGCCCTTGATGAATATCAGCTATTAAAGTCCTGCTGAAAATCACCTTTTATCAATCTGCAAAGTTATATATATCTATCTATGTGAACTTATTTGTACTCTGCATCTGTTTCCGTGAAATATTCACAAGACTTTCAAATTCACTGTCTGTAAGTGTTAGCAGCAATAAAACAAATCATTTCAGTACTCAGGATAAGTTACTCCAAAAGGGGACCAAGCCTGTCATTTTGTCAGAGTGCTTCCTACATAGAGTTTGAGAGCTTGTGACCAAACTAGAATACACATCAGATAAATTCACAGGTTCCTCACCTGCTAGGGCTGTTTTTTCTGACTACCTACTCTAGTCTCAGCATCTTTCTGCTACAGAGTTCTTCAGCTGACAGAGATTTTAAACTGACAATAAACAAAGTGTGGACATAATTGCTGCCTGTTGCTTCTGAAGTTCAAAAGAACATACAAGCAGGCCTGTGCTAGCAAAGATTGTTGTTTGCCATGTTTGGTAGGAGCATAAAGGAAAAGAAGCCTTGCTTTACTCCAAATAATCACATGAGAGGTAGGTGACTGCTGACTTGAAATGTATGTTCCCTCCCAGACCTCTTTGAATACTAATATGAGTGCTACACATCTACCCACTCTTCCTGCCATAAGGAATAGCTTTTTCTACAGTTGGTCAAGTGTCACTATCTGGGTGTTTTCCTGAAGCACCAAAGTTCAGTCCTGACTGATTGCTGTCCTAACCCATTCCCATCTTTAAATGTAGCCTGTTCCTTCTCAAGGCTTCAGATAACTGAGTAGAGATGACATTGATGGACTGGACCTTGTACTGAGCATCAAGGTTGTTGAAGTCTCAAGCAAAGAAAATGAAGGTCATTGTTGCTATTTGGTGGTTTCTGCTAGAAAAAGCAAGGGAACAGAGTAATATATATACAAAGGATATTTAAATAAAGTGCACAACCTGCATCTGCAGCTTCAGCTAAGGAAAGAGGTGATTGAATGAAGAGCTCAGTGGGGATGCCTGGGAAGAATTTGGCATTCCATGTTGCCTCCTCATAGAAGGCCAAGAAGTGCCTCATGTTGTTTTCAGGGACACAGATCAAATTGTACTTGAAACAGCACCTAGACAGTGAGTCACAGGTCAGGACTTTGGTCTTTCTAGAGTAGTTTATCTCTCATTCCTAGCAGTCCCTCCCTGTGCTTTGTGGACTTTGAAGAAGGGAAAACGAACTGGCTCATACCCATGGTTCCACCTGGATACAAAGAACATGTAGAACTGGTAGAACTGTGCCTCTGAGAACTGGGGAAGGTTCTTCATGGTAGCTTCAGCAACTAGCTCCAAAGACAGGGTTATATTTTGTTTGCTGCAGAGTGTGAAACACACAGACACAGGTACCCAAGAACCGTCTTGCTCTTCATTACACATAATGAACCTTCTCCAAGAAGAGACGATCTTGCCCTGTGAGGTTGTGGGAAGTAGATTTTTTAAAAATGTATTTAATCTTTGCTTACAGCAGGGTCAAATTTTTTAGAAAGGGGAAAAAACCCAAGATTTCTTCCAGCAAGATGAGTGATAGGAAACAGCCACATGTATAGGAAACTCCTGCTGTTGCACAGCCTAGGCATTGCTGCTTTAGCATTCACTGGCAAGAACACTAATTCTCTGCAGTCATCCTTCACTTGTTCTTTTCTTGACAGCAGATGGGAAGCAGGATAAGAAGACACCCTGAAAAAAAGTAATTACATCCTTATCTTTGCTTAATCTTGATTTTTCTGCACCTTCTTTCATAATAGTTGATTGGTTGTGCTGTGTCAAGCAGATGCTTTAAAGAAATCTATTTATGGAGATGCTCTGTTTGCAGCTGGAAGTGGCTTACCATGGCAAATAAAAGGACTTTCTCCATTGAGATGTGCAGAGAGGGCCAAGGGCATGCCAGTCAAACAGAAGACATTCTCAGTTAGTGAAGTGGTTCACTTAGCATAGCCAGAATCACAGAATGGCTGAGGTTGGAAGGCACCTCTGAAGGTCATGTGGTCCAATACCCCCACTCAAGGAAGACCACCTAGAGCTGATTGCCCAGGACCATGTCCAGACAGCTTGTGAGTATCTTCAAGGATGGAGACTGTACAGTCTCCCTGGGCAACCTGTGCCAGTGCTCAGCCACCCTCACAGAAAAAGCATATTTCCTGATATTCAGGAGGAACCTTCTGTGTTTCGGTTTGTGTTTGACTTTTCAAATTAAGGCTCTGTTTCTCAGACTAATCCTGTTGGCCACAACTTACATTTGGCTAAGCACAAGTGTTTCAGTGCACCTGCATGAGCAAAACAATTTGATAGCTTTACTTAGGTGAAAAAGAAGTCAAAAGAATTGTCTGCCATGATAGGGGGAGGCAGGGAAGGGAATGCTAGATAGGCTTCACTGAGAAACCGTGGCTTTTCTGTGTGGTCCAGTCCAAAATGCCTCCTGGTTGACAGATTCCTGTGATTCCTGTCAGCTACAGACTAGTGAGTGCTCCTGTTGACATGAAACTCCCATTTCACAGTGTATTTTCTTTGTCACCTTCCCATGGATGCATGTTTAGTTTGCATGAAATTTTTATATGCCATGGTGATCTTGGCGTCATTTGAAGGGTGTGTGCCATACTCTAGAAGGTACTCTAGAAGCACAGAACACAAACCTCCTTCCCAGCTTCAGGCAAAATCTAGGGAAACTTTGCATGAGAGAAGTACATCTAGTTTATCTGCAGATATGCCAGCCAGCCTCCCTCTTAGCAGAACTGATACTAGCCTATGCAGGACAATAGTAAAAAGAAGTCCTTCACAAGGCAAATTTCCAAAACCCTGAAATACAGCATCAACTTTGAACAAGCAAATCCTGTGGCATATTCTGCACTGTTTTCCAGGATTCAGGGTTATCATGTCAGGGGAGTGTACAAGTGATAATGGCATACGTGTGCATCCTTTGCAGACTGACACAGACCTGCTGTTCATAGAGGTCACCAAAAGCAATTTCCTCATGATTTCTAATTTAAAGATACAGTCCTTGAATTAGTGAATAATGAGAAGATAATGACCCACTACTATGTGTCTATTCTGTCTCTGCTTCCCACCTGGCCACTTTTTTTCACAAAAAATGGTGAAATATCTCATGCATGGCATGGCCAGTTGTACTTGACCAGAACTGCAAGAGTTTTTGAAACTGAACTGATTTTCCTGCTAACATGAAACTTAAGTTAATATCCGGTTTATATGAAGACTCAAAACACCATGGAACTTGAAAATTTTAATGAAATACTGGCTGACTTTAATTTTTGTCAAATACTAATAGCAGAAGCACCAATTACTTTTTCAAACAGTGAGCCTGGTCCATAATTTGCCTCTAGATTTTAAACATTTTAGGAAATGAAGAGGCTCAGATCTTCCTCTTGATTGAAGACTAGCTCTGACTGCAGTAGTTCCCTTCAGAAGGCACCAGAAAAAAATTAATAATGATAAACAGGTTTCGTAGCGAATAGTAATAAGAGGATGTCATTTTTTTTTTCAGATCTACCTGGGAAAATACCATACAGTGTACTAGCATAAGTAAATAACCTAATTTTTTTTATTTTTTAATCCACTGGACACTTGTTTCATGGAAAAAACCAAAACACAACTTCACTTTCCTGAGGAATGTTCTCTTATGCATAAAACTTACTAAAATAAGTTCAAAGTTCAGCTGAGCTGGCTGTTTGTTAGAGAATGGACTGCATGTGAAGATATTTTTGACTCTACCATGGGAACATAAAGATGCCTGCAAGAGCATCTTTTTGATATTGCTACAAACGGAAAAGTCTCTTCTTTATCCCTGAACCAGAACTCTGGAAAAGGATCCCTTCAATGTGTCCGTAAAGGCATCTATTTTTCTCTATTGTTCTGCTGCTGAAGAACATAGAGGAAATCAAGAGGGGTGCATGTTATAGTTACAAAGTGGCCACATAATCTCCTCTTTTTGGTATTGATGGCAGCAGCAGCAATAGTTATTGCATTGCTGAAAATCAAGATTTGTTAGAGCAACAGCCTGTTACAAGAAAAAACTTGTTTTCCATAATTGGTTTGCTTAGCTAGGCAAAGGCAGAAATTGGTTAAAAGGAAAGGGAGTGAGTGGGATATAACTCCACATTTATTTGTGCCACATATTTTGTATAAAGACACAGATAATGAGGATGGCTAACATTTATAACACTGGCAGCAAGTGCTTAGATGAGTGGGGTAGTTAGCACTCTGCAAGGACAAGCCCTGCTTTTATGCATCATACCTGGGCAGCAACCGAAGCCCTCTGAGTACATACTGCTTCCTCACAAATGCTGTATGATTTCCCAGTCATACCTCCTGGCAGCCTTGCTGGGATGTCTTCTGTGTGCATTGAAGGTTAATGTGGGAAGAAGCATCTCTGCCTCTCAGAGAGTATTAGGAGGTAAGCTTGTGTAGCCTTGGAACTGTCCTCTCCATCACCTGAGAGAGACAGTGATTCCCCTGACATTGTCTTGCAGCTGCGTCTGACCTACTGGCAATGCCTTACAGAAGTGTAATGGAGATGCTCTGCAGTTGTAAAGAAGGCACTGACTTAGAAGTGATAACTGATGTTTCATACTCAGAGGCCATTTCTTGTGTAGAGGGGCTTGAACACACACTGAAGGAAAAAAATTCTTCAGAAGAATGTAATGCTAGGCTCTTTGTTGTGAGCTATGCAAGATAACAATAATTTTTCCATTTCCAGCTCCCAGTCATAACTCTGTGATGCTACTGCAAAGTAAGAAAAGGTAAGGATAGGTATAATGTTTTTTGGTTTTGGTTTTGGTTTTTTTTTGGTAGTTCACTTTCTACTTAACCTTCTAAAACTGAGCTGTTTTCTGTAATTTCTCTCTTAGTGTGATGGCCTCCTGAAACACCATTAGAAAAGAATGCAGGGGGTTTGCATGTTTGCTTATTCTAATAATGCAAGTTCATATTGGAACTGTCTAACATCTTTGTTGGTGGCATGGATGATGGGATCAAGTACACCCTAGGCAAGTTTGCCAATGACACCAAGTGCATTGTTACTGTCAACACACTGGAGGGAAGGGACGCCATCCAGAGGTACCTCAACAAGCTTCAGAGCTGGGCCTGTGCAAATCTTACGAAGTTCAACAAGGCCAAGTACAAAGTCCTGCGCCTGGGTCAGTGTGATCCTGAGCACACTGTTGAGTTGGGTACTGATTGGGCAGATACTGGATCAAGACTATTCATGAAGAGAAGGACTTGGGAGCCCTTGTGGGTGAGAGGCTGAACAAGACATATCAATGTGTGCTTGAAACCTACAAGGCCAGTTGTGTCCTGGGCTGCATCAAAAGCAGTGTGGCCATCAGGTCAAGGGACGTGATTCTTGTAATTTACTCTGCTCTCATGAGACACTTCTTGGAGTACTGCATCCAGCTCTGGGGTCATCAGCATAAGAAAGACATGGAGCTGTTGGAGCAAGTCCAGAGAAGACCATGAAGCCAAAAAGAGGGCTAGAGTACCTCTCCTGTGAGGGAAAGCTGAGAGAGTTGGGGATCCTCTCCCTGAAGAAGATTCCAGTGATCTCTTATAGAAGCCTTTCAGAACCTAAATGGGGCAACAAGAGGTCTGGAGAGGAACTTTTTACAAGGTCATGTAGTGATAGATCAAGGGGGAATTCCCTTCAGTTGAAGTAGCATAGATTTAGATTAGATATTACACAGAAATTCTTTACTGTGAGGGCTGTGAGGCACTGGCACAGGTTGCCCAGAGAAACTGTGGATGTCCCATCCCTGGAAGTGTTCAAGACCAGTTGGACAGGTCTTTGTGCCACCTTGTCTAGTAGAAGATATCCTTACCCATGGTATTGCAATTGGAACTAGATGATCTTCAGGGTCCCTTCCAACTCAAACCATTCTCTGAATCTGTGATTTTGATTCCTCACTTATGTTTGTTTTCTGTTACAAGGTGATGAAACAGTTCCTGGGCAAAATCTAGAAATTCAAAAGTAGGTGACAGAACATCCCACTGATGGCACTATTTTTATTCACAGTTTTCATCCATGTTCACCATACTGGCTCTGCATTCCCTAAACAAGATTTCATTCTCATTGGATTTGGTCTTCAAAAATACACAGTATCTGCCAGTACAGAATTTGTGGTCTAAGTAATGAGGAAAAGCTGTTGGAAATCAGGGTAAACACATTTAACTATCCATAAAGACAGGACTAGAAAGAGAAGATATTATCATGTCTTCTGAATTTTATGCAAGGTCCTTAATTTCTGACTGCATTCATTCCTAAAGAGCTATATGTTAATTATCATATCCTCCCATGTTTTGAAGCTCAGGAAGTCATGTACAGAAATTCTGCCTGGAGGGTACATATTGCTTCTTATAAATCAGAGCCTGATTAGTGATAAAGCTAGCAAAAAGCTAGCTGAATTAATTTTTAATCTCCCTTTAAGGAATATAATTTTATTTCCTATACTACTTCTCAAAAGCAGCATTCCAGCAAAACTTCTCAAAGATGAAAGCACAGGGAATACTTACCTTTGAAAGCAACAGCTTTTCATTATTTATTGGAACCATCACACCTTTCCACAAGGCTTATGCTTCTTGCCCTGACTGCTTTCTTGATGTTGGTGTCACACAGCATTTATAGAGGGACTGGTTTCTCGGTATTGCAGTACTTGCCTGAACTTTCTGAATCTGAGCCTGTTATATCTCTGCGCAGCTGAATATTAATTACAGCCTTTCCAGAACCTGTGAAACATTTGAGTATCTATTTAAAGATTAATGGAAAGCAGCTCTATTACAAATAGAAGACAAAGACTGAAAACTACTTTCTCCATAATCATATACAGATTGAAAGGTCTCCTGGTTTCCTGTTGAAATTGTCTGAAGCTTTTGCTGTCTTGAAAATAAAGCCACTTCACTGGGACTGAGGGCTGCTCACACATGAGTGGGCTGAATTAAAGCTAACAAGTATATTTTATTCTTTTGTTACTCTGCCTCTGAGCCCTTGATTTTGAAGGCTTAATGTTCTTTAAATGTAGGAGGATGATGGGTGAACCTCAGTGACATACTTGCATACACATGCAAAACAAGCATTCTATGATCCTTAAATCTGTGTCCTGTTCCCTTGATCCAGAGGTGCATATAATTCACCTGACAGTTTTTCTGCATCATTTATAAAAAGGTAATATTCCAGTTCCAGCACTTCTTCTTCTGTATTTGCATTGGTGAAAAGCAAAAGGGGATACTTGGACTCAAAACAAGCATTTTTAAAAGGAAAAGCTAGTTGGTGCTATGTTATAGTGTGGAACAGTTGCAAATCAAGTCAAGCCTGCAGAAATAATTTATACTTCAGGTAGAAAATGCTGACCTGAATCCTTCAGTTGGCTCTCCCAAACAGAAGTGTAGTTGTTATAAGACAAAATGGAGAAAATAATTCCAATGCATTGTTGAAAGCGTCTGTGTGTGTTTCTCAGATTTCCTGGCAGTTGTACACTTGAGAAGAATTGAAGGAAATAGCCTAGTGCTCCTCATGAGTTTTTGCTGGGTAACCTAATTAGTGGCAGGAATGGCTTCCTATTTTCTCAGCTCTGCCTGTTTCTTATAAATGGCCTGCATACCACTAAGCTCATGACTTCTAAAATGAAACACTGAGAAAGACCCTTGAGAAATCAAGATTAGGGGTAGCCTTCTTACAAATCAGAGCCTGGTTAGTGATAAAGCTAGCAAAAAAAGCCAGTTGCCTCTCAAGCAAATAGTGTATTTTGGAGACTGTGTTGTGTGTCACATTTAATGAGTTTGTGAAGGAAAGAGTACAAACTCTACTGAGAACTCCCACCATTTGTGAACATTTTTAATCCAAACGTGTCTGAGAAAATCTGGGGGACCTTCAAGGCATGACAGGAGCTTACCTTAGAAAGTATAACACGTGCTATGAATTGCCTCATTCCTTAAAAATATTGATGAGGCTGGCCCTGAACAGCCTTCTGGAGAAAGTGGAATGGGCATCAGGTTGAAGGTAGTTTCTCATCATGCTGTTGAAACAAAGGAAAACTCTTTAATGCCTCATACTTCCAAGATGGACATAAATGAAAATTTTACTTAATCCTATACAGAGTACAGATACACACCTTTCTGAAGTGCCGTGCCATTTGATACTCATCACAAAAAAATCAAGGTGATGCATAGAGTTATTTTCCCTTAGAGTAAAAGCAAAAATAGTGAACAATCACCTACTTAAAGTATGATTATTTAATTCTGGTAATGAAGGAGTATCTGACATTGGATGCACAAATATCAAAGTCACTTCAGGGGTCTGCCTGGCTAAGTGATACCCTTCTAAGGCTACTAATATTATAAACTAGGAATGTTTTGAAAACTGTGCAAACCCTCTGTATCCAGCATCAAAATATAGAACAATGAAGCAGAGATAATGTTAATGGCTGTAAATGTAGACCAAGTAAAAGAAAATAGAGCTTCATAATAAGCATTATGAAAATGGAAAATTTATTGCTTGGTGATAATGAAGTCAAATACCGTCTCTAGAATAAAAAAAAAAAAAAAAGTGTTTTATTAGTAGTAACAATATTTTAATTGAGATATAAAAAAAGATAATCACCTGCTTGATGTGATGGCTAAGGGTAGAAATGCAGTTCTCATCCATGGTGGTTAAAGAGAAGAAAGACCTCTGTGCTATGGGATTTGTCCTCTATTTAGTGACATTTATTGGTGATGTTTATAGGCAAAGTCTTTTTACTCCTAATTGTTCCACTTCTGTGTTTTATAAAGATGGTACTTACAGCCCCTCTAACTCTGTGTGACCTGCTTGTCAAGAATGTATTTGTGCAGGGCGTGTACTGTAAGCAAGGTATTGGTCTGTGCCACCTTTACTGTCATAGACCTCTGGTGGAACTGCCCATAAAGAGAGGAGAATGGAGATGCCGGGACAGAATTTGTTCTGAGAAGTAATTCTGGAAACTATTTTGGATACACTGCAGATGGTTTCTGTCCCACCCACCTATTGAACTGTGGTTCTGATTCCTCTGAGTAAGCAGAAAGTTGACTGTAAGGTGAATATTAGTGTAATGGGAATGTAAAAATGTAAACTTCTAAGCTCCCTTACATAGCACTCCTGTTGCAGGCATCCTTCTTGTACTAGAGTATCTGTTGTGTTGCTATGACCCGTGTTCCTTCATCCATAAATAACATCAACAACCTACCTGCTTCATGGAAGTTAGTATTTTCCTTTACCAAAGTTATACTCATTTATGACCATAGAATCATAGAATGGTTTGGATAGAAAGGAACATTTAAAGGTCATTTAGTCCAACCCCACCCTGCATTGAGCAGGGACATCTTCAACTAGATCAGGTTGCTCAAAGCCCAGACCAACCTGACCTTGAATGTTTCCAGTAATGGGACACCCACCACTTCTCTGGGCAACCTGTTTCAGTGTTTACAGAATCACTGAATCACTTAGGTTAGAAAAGACCTCTAAAATAATTGAGTCCAACCTTTGGCTGATTACCACCTCGTCAACTTGACCAAGGCACTAAGTGCCATCTCCAGTCATTTCTGGAACCCCTCCAGGGATGGTGACTTCACCACCTTCCTGCGAAGTCTGTTCCACTGCTTGACAACCCTTTCCATGAACAAATGCTTTCTTATGTCCAACCTGAACCTCCCCTAGTCCACCCAGCTGCTGACCTATGCTCCTGATTCCTCTGAGCACGGCACCTTGTCCTGTCACTTGTTCCCTGGGAGAAAAGACCAAACCTCACCTTGCCGCTAGACCTTTCACCAGTTCCATTACTTGTTTCTGGGCACGCTTCAGCATTTCAATGTCTTTCTTGCAGCAAAGGACCCAGAACTGAACACAGGACTCAAGGTGTGGCCTCACCAATGCAGAGTACAGGGGGATGATCCCTGCCCTGGTCCTGCTGGCCACACTATTGCTGATACAGACCAGGATGTGACTGGCCTTCTTGGCCACCTGAGCACCCTGCTGGCTCACGTTCAGCTGCTGCCAACCAGAAACCCCAAGGTCCTTTTCTGCTGGGCTGCATTCTAGCTACCCTCATTTTAAAGAAAAAAAGTCTTCCTTATATCTAGTATGAATCTGCCCTCTTTTAGGATGGAAAAAATTACTCCTTTGTCCTATCACTACAGGCCATACTAAAAAGTCTGACCCATCTTCTAAGCCCCATTTAGGTACCAGAAGGATACATTAAGGTCTCCCTGGAGCCTCCTCTCCACAAAAAAAACCCCAAAAAACAGCTCTCTCAGCCTTTCTTCATAGGAGAGGTAGTCCATTCCACTGCTCAGTTTTGTGGCCCTCTTCTGGACCTGCTCCAATAGGTCCACAGATTTCCTGTGCTGGGGATCCCAGATCTGGACACAGTACTCCAGGTGGAGCCTCACCAGAGCAGAGAGGCAGAAGCTGGCCATGCTTCTTTTGATGCAGCCTGGGATAAAGTTGGCTTTCTGGGTGGCAAGTGCACATGTTCAACCTTCATCCACCACCATCCCCAAGTTCCTCTCAGCAGGGCTGCTCTCCATCTGTTCATCCTCCAGCTTGTATTGATACCCCAACCCAGGTGCAGGACCTTGAAGTTGGCCTTGTTGAACATCATGAGATTCTCATGTGGCCACCTCTGGAACCTGTCCAGGTCCCTCCGTCTGTATGCCATCCATTCCCTCAGGCATGTAAATGCAACAGTCTGCTTGGTGTTTGCAAAGTTGCCAAAGGTACATGGTAATATCTATTTCTATGGTGACTGGCTGAGAAAAACTAATTTTTGTGTCACCAGCTATGGAACAGGACACTTTCTCTTCCCTTTCTTGTTCCAGCTCTTTTTTTCTGTAGAGTGAAGGTGCCCTTTACTGAGCTCTGTCCATAGGATGATAGAAATTTAGAGAATGAGTATGAATAACACAATTGGACCGTATGCCAGAACTGTTGTTGCATCCTGATTGTATGCTGATCTCATCCCATCATAGAAGATTGCCTTGTGGGTACAAAAATAGTTTTCAGGCTGACTGACAGAACCAGAACAGCCCTCTCGGAATGTGTAGTAGAGAACAAGGTAGATACATGCCAATTTCTAGGAAGCTCTGCTGCTATAGCTGTGAAGATCAGTTTCTTTCCTGCCTACACGCATAATCTGGGTGATATTAAGGGAAAGCTTATTGTTTTCCATGCCCTCATTTATTCAGAAAAGGCCACACTGATTCCAGATGAAGGTCTGTTAAAAAAACCACAGAGATCTTCAGGCCGCCCTGCTCTGTGCATACTGTCATCAGTAGACAAAAGCATAGAAAGGAATGCTGTGACCTGCATGTCCCATGTTTAATCTGGT
>JAWWTY010000088.1:29674210-29695382 GCA_035222235.1 Margarornis squamiger | reverse complement strand
GGGGTATTCATCTGAAGCATTGTCAAACACCTTCAGCACAGGTCTGAGCCAATCATATGGACTGTTAGTTAGTCACTTGTTCCTGCACTTGGTCCTCAGACTGGATCAGCTGGGCATGCTGCTACAATGTTTCCCAGATGCAGACAGAGGCAGAATTAGGACTCAGTGACAAAGCTAGTGCCTTTGATTTTGGCATGGTTTTTTCTGAAGCATGAGGAGCTGAGGATTAGGTAATACAAAGCTAGAAATGCAAGAAGGATAAAATCCAAGCTGCTTGGCCAGGGGGAAGGGTGAAGGCTGAGGTTATGCTTGGAAAACAGGAGAGCCTGCCAGAGCAAGTCTGAGCAGAGGCAAAACACAGAAGAAGGATGAGTGTCTAAGGTGAGGCAGAAGGACAGCCATGAGGGCTAGGTCAGGGATTTCTGCAGCCTTTCAAATGTACTTAACTTCATTCCAGGCTTTTGCCTCTTTTTTTGCTTTCAGAGTTGGTTTATGATTTTCATATAAATGAAGGGTCACAATGAAAGGACTATCAGTTCTCTTCAATAATCTTTATTGAAAACATTTATAAGTCTTTCACTTGAATGCTATTGAGAGGACAGTTCATTAACATATTGAAATAATTTGCAGTCCCTAGGCTAGGGGCATTGAGCTAACAGGGAACTCTGCATTTTGCAAGTATCTCACACCCAGAGAGAACCCAGCTACTGGTATATTAGTATATATGAGACTGTTTATGGCAGAGATCTTCATTGTCAGAAAAATAAAGCTCTAAACCAGTTCCTGGGTATAGTTTTGTAGTACAGATTTGTGCCAGGTCATATGGGTTAGGGCTGGTTAATGATTTTGGTGTTTTAGAAATGCAGTACAGTTTAGTCTCTGGAATTTCTTTTCTATTTTTCAGTTATACTTTTTCTTTTTAATGTCACTTCAGGTTTTGTTTTCTGAAAATAAAGAAAGCATTCAAAACTTACACATTTTGGTCTGTAGTGTTTGTTTGGGGTTTGTTTGTTGGGTGGGGGTGGGTTTGCTTTGGCTAATTTTTTTTTTTTTCCATTTTGAACGTTCTTCTCTTGATTTAATTCTTTTCTGTTCATAGGAAGGAAGAGTGAAAATTCTCTCTTTTTTTTCTTTCTTTTTTCCTGTCCATGATTTCCATATCCTCTCCCACCTGTCTGAGTCTAATCTTTCCAAGGAAACTTTTACAGTCTGTCCAAGAACTCAGTCATCAGTGAAAGAAAAAACAGCAAAATGCCAAATTTAGGATTGATTACTAAGTTTAAGCAGGAACACAGTATTTTAGATCAGTTGCTCAGTAATGCAGTTCAAAAACTCAACCTAAAGTAAGCTTTCAATGAGACTGACATGTACAACACTTTTATCTGTGCTCCTCCTGAATTTTGGGACTTAGTATGTTTCTGGCTCATATAAGGACAATAAACAACACTTGTGTCAACCATTTCTGACCAGCCTGCTATGTAGGTGACAGATGTCCTCAGGCATATGGTGTATGCTGTCTTCTGCAACCATGATTCATGTGAGATGGAAAGGAGCTCATGTTTCCCTGGGAGAATTTCTAGTGCATGCAGCAGATCTGAGCTGTCCCATTGCTGTGCTACTACAAATGGGTTTTGGCACACAGAGAAAGGAAAGAGTTTCAGACTTGCAGGATATGTTCACTGCACCTAGTTCAGCTGATGCTCTCCTCTGTGTCAGTCAGATTTCATGGTTTGTCTTCATGTTCATCTGTCTTTGCTGTTCATTCTATGGGGAACAGGCTGTTTGGTACATACTGCAGAGTGCCTCTTCCCTTTTGAAAGGAAATTCCCAAGCAATTGTGGTCTTAAAGTTTGGTTGTACATGAATCATCCAGAATGGAGCATACTGCTTTTAAGAGTAGTACTGATTCTGACATGCTTTATAGCTAGATCCTTTGTTCAGTGTATAGTGGAGGACTGAAACTTGCAAGACTGTATGGGAGAGCTGCTGCTCAGCAAATGCTGAGACTTTCTGCCTGTCAGAAGACTTTTTGATGCAAAACACTATTTGACATTTGCAACTCACCTATCACACTGCAAATTTACTTGAAAATAAGAAAACTGCCAGACAGTTCTGTCGAGTGTTGTGTAAATGTTAGTGACTGGAGGTTCTTTTTGAGTATTTGCTGTCCTTAAAGAGCAAATTTTAAGACACATTTCTTTTCTCCAGCTCACAGCTTATTATGTGATCCTGTCTTCCACTTTGACTTGCAAGAGTTTCAAGCACCATCTTTTTTTTTTTTTTTCATAAGATCACAAGCTCAAGTATTTCTATGCTGGTTTTATTAGGACTTCAGCATACCTACTTACCTATTGAAATTGTTATTTTTACTGACTTTTAGAGCATACCTACAACTACAGCCAAGTAGATCATAGAATCACAGAACTGTAGAATGGCTTGGGTTGGAAGGGACCTTAAAGATCATCTAGTTCCAATACACCTGCCATGGGCAGGGACACCATTCACTAGACCAGGTTGCTCAGAGCTCCATGTAATACTTCCAGGGATTGGGCATCCACAGCTTCTCTGGGCAGCCAGTGCCTCACCACCCTCACAGTAAAGGATTTTTTCCTAATCTTATCTAAATCTACCCTCCTTCATCTTAAGGCCATTCCCCCTTGTCCTGTCACTACATGACCTTATAAAAAGTCCCTCTTCAGATCTCTTGTTACCCACTGTGCACTGAAAGGTCTCCGTGAAGCCTTCTCTTCTCAAGGCTGAACAGCTCCAACTCTCTCAGCTAGTCTTCATAAAAGAGGTGCTCCAGCCCTCTTCTTAGGTTCGTGTCTCTTCTCTGGACTCATTCCAACAGGCCAGTATCTTTTGTGTGCTGGGGGCCCTAGAAGTGGATGCAGGACTCCAGGCCCGCTCTCATGAGAGCGGGATAAATGACAAGAATCACCTCCCTTGACCTGATGGCCACACTGCTTTTGATGCAGCCCAGGACACGACTAGCACTGTGGTCTTATCTGCTAAGTAGTCCATTTGTTAAATCCATGTCTCTCCAGTTTGGAGACAAGGATTTTAGGCAGGACAGTGTCAAATCCATTGCACAATGCATTTGTCAGGGATGATGACATCTGTTCTTTCCGCATCTGCCACGGCAGTAACCTCACCATAGAAGGCCACCAAATTTGTCAGACACGATTTGCCTTTAGTGAACCCATGCTGGCTATCACCTATTATTTAGACAGTGTACTGATAAAAGGAGTAAAAAAATTGAAATATACTACCTGAAAAGTAAAAATCACAACCAACCTTGTGGATGGATAACTGTTAAAAATGAAAATTAGTTTGCAGAATTAGTTTGTATGCTCTTGTTCACTGCTTCCTTTCTGACTCAAGCATGCATGTAAGTATAAAGAGTGAATGTAGCGTATCGAGGTGAGAAAGGTGTTTTCTGTATACTTCTGTCAGCTGTTATTTACAGAGATGACCAAAGTGTGTGTGTTTGATCATTCAGGTGCTCAAGTCTTTGAGGGGACTTTAAGAAACCTGATCTAGTTGAAGATGTCCCTACTTATTGCAGGAAAGTTTGGACTAGATGAACTTTGAAGGTCCCTTTCAATTCAAACTAATCTGTGATGCTATGATTTTATGATTCTAGGAATAGAGAGCAGGTTTCCTTCTGTTCTGTGTTGGCAGGATTCTGTGTAGCTCTGGTGGAGTACTGAATACACTTTTTTTTTGTAAAGGTGGAAGTGCTGCTTTGCAGATAATTCAGTATCTAGTTCTAAATACTAAAAAAACCATATTTATAAATTTCAATTTCATGCATATCCACTTGTCACTTGTTTCTCACAATAAGATATTCCCACAGTGCAATTCTTTATGCTATTCTGTTATACTGAATTAAAACAAGTGATGAGTTTGCTACCTCTGTGTAATTTGGCCTGTAGGTGTTCGGTATACATATATGCACCAGCAATTTGGTTAATGACTCATGCTTACTGCCCTGACCTTTGAATATGCTGTTGCCCTGAGCATATGGAGATCATCATGAATAAATACTGTTTCAGAAAAAGATCCACCACCAGAGCTACAGTAGTGGGAAAGGTTTATACAAGTATTTATGTCCCAAATCCTGGAGTTTTATTTGAGATGTTTTACTGGTACATTATCTACTGCAAATGTTAAGCCTCACCTCTCTCTCATAGGACAGATGGAGAGAAAATTACATCCAGAAATGTCCTGAAGTAGGTCTTATAAGCTGGAAATTTTATAAGCACTTGGATTTTATTTTTTTTTTTTTTTTAACCTCTAGAATCTTTTTAAGGTTCTTTTATTTCAACTGAGTGCTATTTTTTTATTATTATTATTTTATGGGAAAGAAGATTTTTGATATGGAGACATGCAGAGTAGCTTCAAGCTAGAGTTATTCTTAGTTTATACATATTTAGAAGAGTTTTCCCATCAGTATTTTCTCAGGAATACTGATCTTCACTCCTTCTCTCTTTTTTTTTTTTTTTTCCTTCTTTTTCTCCTGAAGGAAACAGTACACATTTCCTGAGTTTCACGTGACAAATAAAATACAAGTGTATTTTGAACAGAGAAATGTTGTCCCAACTCCCAACTTTGCTTTCCATTCTTTTATGCTGTTTATTGAGAATAAAATAACATACTTCAGATAATGGGAACAAACAAAAAATGAGATGGCAGAGTAACAGCAGTATTTGAAGTAAATCTGTTTAGCATTTCATCTCAGGGTACAATGCCCTTGTCCCATAAACTAAAAGTACAGAGGGAGTAGCTGCACAGAAGGAAAATAAAACATGTTCATGGAGAATTGAAATAAGATTGTGTCTTGGCAGGGTTTCTTTGTCTGTCTGTTAATGGTAGGTATACTGTAAATTACTAGAACATACATTCTCCAGCTGTGCCTAACCTTGTTTTGGCACAGCTATAATTAATGTAGGGATTGAACAGTTCTGAGTTCAAGTGTAAGTACTTAGGTCACATTCAGCCACTGTCTTCACTTTAACCTTATGAATGCATCATCAAGCCAGTGAAATTTCTTTGACTATAAATGTGACTTTTGTCTGCGTGTTTTCTTTGTATAAAGTCAATTTAATATTTGTATATTTATCTCATTTGAAGCTGTATTTATAGTAAATCAATCTTTCTTTGCATGTCAGTTGCTGAATGTTCTCTTGCTATCAGATACTGCTGTTTTGTTGGCATGAGAATTTAAAATTAAACACTATCTTTAATTTCTTCACCAGAGGCACTGTTTAGCAGAAGAGACAGTAAAGAGAGGAGTGAGGGAAAACAGGAGAAAAGGGTGCTTCAGTATGCAGTGGTAAAATCAATTAACTGTGAAGAACTCAAAAAAGGTGAAGGCAACATTTAGCTTCAGAAGTAAATTCCTGTAAAGTTGATGCCCTGACATCTAAAACTCATTCAAGGCCAGATAAGTCAAATTAGGTCTGCTGATTTAATTTGTAATGAATTGCTTCTGCAGATTGAATAAAAGGGATCAGCCCCACTGTCTCTAGGTTTTCCTTACTTGGAAATTCCATGTACGTGTGGAATGCGGGTGTTATTCCATGACATTGATTTCAGGAGAGGCATGTCACCTGATTTCAAAGCAAGTTCAAACTCTGCTTTAGGCTAATGGAAAAGCATGTCAGAGCAGAGGCATCCTGACAATCCTCTACCAGTCATCATTTTTCCCATGCCCCGCTTTCTCTGATTTCTGGTCCACAGGCACCATGTCTTGGCAATACTTTTAACATTTATTACCAAGATGTTGCCTTAAAGCTCATCTGGTGCAATTAAAGGGCTGGATCCTTCTGTCACTCATCCCTGTGGGAAGTGTGATATTTCCTCATTTCACACTAAGCTTAGTCACTCCTGAGACAGACAGGGAAAAGGGACATATGTTCAGCTCTCTGTACCTGAGATAGCAGCCAGGGCTCCTCAGAGCCAGAGGGACAGATGGGCTTGGCCTCTGATGCTCTGTTCTGTCTGCTGGATATGCTGAGTGTTCACAGCACATGCTTTGGAGGCAGAGGAGGACACAAGTCAACCCTGAGTCCAACCTGCTGTGGCCATTATTTTATTCTTGCTTGGGCATGGAAACAAAAAGCCTAAAAGATGCTGAGAGTTGCAACATTGGATTAGTTCCTCCAACTGCAACCATTAACTTTTTACTTATTTCTCTGTCACTGCTCAGAAGCTCAGCCAAAAGTAGGAGTGTCAGAGCACTGCGTTTTCTTTCTGTACTACTGTATCTCCATTTGTACTCAGTCCAAAGAAAAGTCAGGTCATAGTAAATTATTTCAGGGTTAGTCTTCAGGTGTTTTGCTTTGGTTTTGCTAAGGGCTGCAGTATGTTGCAATCTGGCTCTTGCTTGGGAATAGTCCCAAAGAGTGGAATGTCTCCAGTGGGCTCTAATGCATACAGGGCAGATTCCTGCTGCCTGAACTTCCTCATCCCTAGACCTTCTCTGTTGGCAAGAGTGGGTCACCATTGCTGGGACCAAGCCCTATATGATGAGTACTGATCTTTGAATCTACCACTTTCTGAAAGTTTTCTCACAACAGCTGGAATGAAATGTAATTGTAATGAAGGATACAATAACAACTGGGTTTTTAAGCCAAGTTTTAGAAGTTTTCTGGAAGTTTCAAAGGGTGGGTACAAAGAGCATGCTTAATGCCCGTGGTGTACAAATGGTAACATGCAACTGTGACTGAATGCAGAGGTGGAGTCCTCACAGGAGAAATGAACCAAAAACTCTTGAAGCCTTCTGAGAATCCTGGTATTTGGTGTAGCTGACAGATACACTTGTCTCTCAGAAGACAGAACTCAAACCGCTGTTTAGAGACATTGACCAACCAGATTACAAACCATGTCTTTGGATGTGACTAGCCTATGTGCATGCAAAACATTTATGACTGCTGCTGTATGCCTAAAAATTGAAACATATTTGAGTGAAGGTGTTAGAAGACTTATAAGTTATAGACAGGATTGTCATTCAGGATGGAGGGACAGTTTTATGAGAATCTCTCTCCTCTCTTTGAGATTTGATTTTCAGTTTCATGTCTCAACTCACGAAATTACTCTGTTCTCAATCTCACCAGAGATTTTTCAAAGATGGCTTCTAAACCAGTTGCTGTTGTCATAGCTAAAAAGACAATTAGCCTGAGTAAGCACATAGCACATGACTATCTTCCAGGTTCGTCATAGACTTCAGGTATTTATGAGGGATAAATTTCCAATCTCTGGTTTTATAATTTTAAACTTACCCTTATTTCATTTTTCTTCATGCCTTTGAAGCCAATGGGACTCTGCTTGTGACTTGTCCCTGACAAGTTTCAGGTGTTGTGGTGGTTTAGTTTTCTTGGTTTTGGTCTAGGCATTTCCTGGTAACAGGGTTATAACTAAGGAAGTATTCCCCACCATTCCTTTACGTAATCAGCTGTATATAAAGACAAGAAGGAAGGTTTCCTCTCTCTTCCTTTTGGGTGTTTGGAGGACATCAGGTCTCTGTGTTGGCTTAGCTCTTATCTATGTGAGCTGAGGCATGTCTGAGGAACTGTTGTCCCGGTCATGCAGAGGTGAAGGAATTGGTTCTCTTGAGGGGAGTTTGGTGAGAATTTATTGTTAATTAGTTTATTGAGCTTTTCCCTGAGTTTATGAGTGTGTGTATCTGTTTTGTTTTAGTTTTACCAATTTTTGTCTCTCTTCCCTTTCCCTTTCCCTTTCCCTTTCCCTTTCCCTGTCCCTGTCCCTTTCCCTTTCCCTTTCCCGTTCCCTGTCCCTTTCACCCCTTTTCCCTTTTGGGGTTGTTTGAGATTCTTGTTCTGTATATTCATAGTGTTTAATTGTATATAACTGCAATATATGTGAAAATATATATATATATTTACTACAGTTTTGGTACTTTTTTTTCTCTCTCTCGGGAGGGGACAGAATCTGTGTGGTCAACAGCTGGGTTTGGCAGGGAACCAACCCAAACCTTCACAGGTGTTGTCAAGACCCATCTGATGCCTGCCTCCTTACCCTGGATGTGTGGCTGGAGTTCTCCCAAGCATGTTTCTGAGCTTACTGAGAAGATGATTTAAAGTCCCAATATCTAAATCAGTGCTGGGCATTCACTGTTGCATGATGTGGCATATACCAGTGAGACTACACATGTGCAAGCAGTGCAAGCAGTATGATGTGTCATTAGATGTTTCTGCTGCAAAAAATACTTGCAATTTAGAGACCAGCTTTTCCTGTTCTTTTCCCCAGCAACTCTGAAAGCCCATAGTTCAGAATCACTTTGGATCCTCAAACTTTCCTTTACAACTATCAGTTATGTTTGGTTGCTTAAGCAGTGAAGGAGAATTTAAAGAGAAATATTTCCTTTTTTAAAAAAAAAAAAAACCCAAACGTATCTTTATAAAAGATGTCTTTGAAGTGCTAGCAGTGCTAAAATAACTTTTTGAGAAAAGGTTTACATTTTCTAGTGAAAGTATTTCTGTTGCTGTGTGTGATACTAAGAAAGTCAACTTCTGTGCTGTTTCATTATGAAAAGCCTTGCTAGGATGAAAATCCTCAGACTATCTGGATCTTACTACCACAAATGGTGGCTTGTACCTGGGATTCCCAGCCAGAACAAGCCATTTGTCTCAAAGCTGGCAGCTAAGTAGGCAGGTAGTCTTCAGAAAACAGAGTTGGTGCACTTCTTGCGGTAATGGCATCTAGAGTCAAACAGAAGGGACTGCTCCTCTGCAGTACTTGCAGACTGAATTGATCTGATTTTCACAGTCCATAAATATCATCTGAAAAAACATAGCCAGTGGAAAAGACCACTGCAATTTATAATTGCTCATCTACCTCACATTCACTGTGGAAAAAATAATAAAAAAAATCAAAGACAATAAATGTTCCCATGGCTTTTAAAGGAGTAGAAGTAACCGAAAATTTGACTAGCTTAGTGGGACCAGCTGGCAGCACTAGTGTAGAAATGCATTGGTTCATGTTTTGATTTGGAGACTTTGCAGCCTGGGAAAGCTTTGAAGACATCCTTGCCTGCAGACCTGGGTGGCTGCATAAAGCAGTCAAGGCTGCTGCCCAGTGAATGCTCCCTCTGCACTGATGTCAGCCCTCTGGGTACCAGGTTGGCCCTGGTACTGGCACACCCAAGTCCCATATTCCTTTTGCAGATGGGGTTGTGTGTGAAGGGCACTTTCCAAGGGAAGCCTTGTGCTGCCTTCCCTTTAAACTGCTCTTAGTTCATTGGGATATAGCTTGATTGTTTTTGTGTCTTAACCACACCTGGAGGTGTGTTTCCCTACTGTACTTGTCTGAGCTGTAGTGAATGTAGCTCAGTGATTACTGCAGCTATTTAATCTGTTTAGGGAGTAGAGAAGGAAAGCTAAGAGATGAAGATATTTTTCTTCAGAAGATTTATAATTGTGGGGTTTTTCTCCTCCTATTTTTTCCACCATGAGAAGGAATGAAGAAGCAGAAGAGAGTCTAGTTCAGGCTCTGATAAAGATGTATTTTTTTTCTCATGCAACAGCATTTGTTAAGCTGAAGGCAGGAAAGTGTATTTATTTCCACAGTATTGTTCTAAATCAGTGCCATCTGCCAAAGGAATGGACCCTGGTAGATTCCTTTAACACCATGAGACATCAGTGCTATATTGGTTCTGTAGACTTTGCTTTTGGAAAATCATCACTGTGGTGAATGTTTTTCATTTGCAGCAGTGAAAGTAAATAGTCAGAGACTCTTCCATGTTGTGAGGCCAGAAAGGCTCAAGTAGAAATTGCCAGAAAATGTAATGAGGATGCAGTCACTTGGACCAAAATGTTGTAACAATAGGGTGCAGTCTATAGGGCACTAAATGCTGGACAGTGATCTCTTAACCTTGTCTAAGCACTGTGAGCACCTCTAAACTTTAAACTGTGTGTGAAAGTACTGTTAATCAAAGCAAAAGTTTACTCTGACCTCTGTTAGATTTGCTTTTTATTTTCCTGTGGTAAGGGGTAGTAGGAGTGGGTCTTTCAAAACCCACTCTCTCTAAAGCCTGAATATTGATACAAAAACAGTATTTTTTTTTCTCCCCCCATACACAAGCAGTGAGGTTGGACATTTGCATTGCTTTACTCCTGAGCTGATAAAGTCAAATTGCTATTTAGACTATGCTCTTCCCCAGAGAAAGATGTTTTTGAAGACCTGTCTTTTTAAAACTCTGGCCTGACATTACTCTGCAGCTGTGCTGACACTCCTCAGTTAAAAAAACTACTGAATATAGAACTAGATTATATATTTTTTTCTTGATTAATATATTTATTAGAAAGTGATTTTTCACCTAGGACTGGAGAAATAAAATTATATGATTCATTCATTCCTTAGAATGAAAAATTTATCAAAAATATTTTGCAGGTACCCTATGTTAAAACAAATAGATTTAATTAGGCCTAAGTATTCAGAACATAACTGATTTTCAGCAAAATTACACTTCTTTTGCATTTTCTTGACCTATTTATATCCACTATCTAGAAAGCTAAACAGAAATTAAAGGTCCTGTAGAAAAATACAAAGCATGGTAGAGGATGATCTGAAAACTGTCTTTAAAACTCTACATTATAATGTTTAAAAAAAGCAAAACAAGTATTGCAAGTTGTAGAACAAATACAGAACTTTACTCGTTTTAAAAAACCCAGGAAGCTACTGGCAATTAAGTTTCTGTAAAGCCAAGCTACTGGTAAGACTTATTGAAAAACTGACCAATAGAGCTGAGTGTATCTGGAAAATCACTGGTTGTTGCTCTTCTTGGGTTGTCTCCAGATCAGTGCACATTCCTGAACAATGTGAGGTCTGTGTCCTGCACCCTGACCCATAGGAGTGTGGAGTATCCATTTCCCATTCTGTTGTCTGACCACATTCAAAAGCATCGGTGAAGGTAACATAGCAACATCTGGGACTTCAGGGCCTTCCGTTGCTATGGTCTGTTTCCTCTCTTTTGCTGTCATCTATGCTCAAGCTGAAAAAGAAGCTACTTAAATCTTGAGGTTGTTTGGAAATATAAGTGCTGCTGTTCTTGGAGCAGATTTTGTGCTAACACAGATCACAGAGAATTTCCAAGACTGCTTTGTTCAGGCCAAAAGCAGAACTTGAGCTTCAAATTTCCTCTGAGCCAGAAATACCTGCTTGCTTAATATCCTGTACCTTGGAATGGAAAGTGAGACTATTTTCTCTGCAAGTGGCTTTGCTGCTTGTTCTGTGCCCCAAAACTACTTCTGCTACTGCAAAATGTTCACACAAACACACATGTTTCCTCTTATTTTTCACAGAATTGAATAATCAAGAAAAGTTCACAGCAACAAACAGTCTAGCACTGTGTCTACAAATCCAGGAGCATTTCACCTCCTTCATCCTACTTTTCTTTAGGCTGGAGTGCAATTGATCCAATATTTTACCTTGGATATTAAGTCTGTGTGATTTTTTAGACAAAGAAAAAGCTTCTATTTATCCTTAAGTGTGTTTTCGTGCAGTTTGGATTCTCTGTGATTTTTTGGTCCATGCTGCAAAACTGTTGCAGGGAGCAAAGTTTCCATTCCACAGGTGAAATAGTCTCCTATGGGTTTTGCTAAAACATTTGCTCAAATAGTGCCCACATTTCTTCTACTATACACTATTCTGGTAACTGCAGTTTCAAAGCTGGGTATTCATCTTCATTATTTTCCTGTTTCTTGGCTCATCAACCCCTGCAACCTGGAGGACAGAAGAGAACACAACTTGTGCTCCAAATCTCTTGACCAGTTGTCCCAAGGCCCTGAGATCCCTCTTGATTGTCCATAGACCTCTTGTTAGAAGTTTGTCCTTACCCACCTGGAAAGCCAGTAGTGGGTAATAATCAGTGGTCTGTCCTAGGCTGGGAAGTATCTTGGTGTTTCCTGGGCCCCAGGGAGGCAACACACCTAACTATGGATTGCGTCCAGTTAGCATATCAGGCCCTTCATTCCTCTCAGAAGGGAGTCAACAATTACTACTACTCTTCTTTTTTTCTCATTTGGGGAGGTTGTGATGCAGAGGCTAACCTGCCCTGCCCTAGGCAACCTTTTCAACATGGGTGGACCATCATCCACATTTTCATTTCCCTGGTCCTTGGATTCCAGGGCCTCATACCTACTACATACAGTCACCTGGAGAAGTGAGATAGGTGAGAAGGGGCTTCAGCTGCTGCCCCAAGCAAACAGCCATTTCCACTCCCCTATGTCCCTAAGGTCTCCTCCTTCTGGCTGGTGGTGAGAAGGTGGGGGATCCATTGTTTCTTGTGAAGTGGATGTTTGATCCATTTGTCTAAGGCATGATAGAGTGCAGCTCCACTAGTCCATCTCTTCTTCAGAGTCCCTAATGCTTCTTAGTCTTTCTATTTCACCTCTCAGCTCTGCCACTAGATTGAGCAGATCATCACACTTCACACAGCTATTCTCTGTGCTGCCTTCTGACAGCAGTGCCAGACTGGCACTTCCTGCAGCCTGAAACCTGGACCACTGCATGCTTTTGTGGGTACTCTGATTGGGTCACTGCATCCTTTGCTGTGCATGCAGAGGAAGCAACTTTTGTCCAGGTGGACACCATATATGAGCTCTCTGTGAGATTGTTGACCATCAGCTCAGCTAGCAGTTTGCACCTGCAGTGCCTCAGTGCCCTTCTTGCTCGCCCTGCCTGTTCAAACTTCCACACCATGTCCTGGCTGGCGCACCATACCGTGTTTGCCTACTTTATCCACCCTCTATTTGGTGTGGTTCCCGTATGTGGTAGGACTGATGAATGTTGACTCAATCTGAGCAAAGAAGAAGGCTGACTTTGTTCAGTGGTCAGAGTTCTGACAATTTACTACTTTCATAACCATTTTGAGCAAAAGCTCTTCTGCACTACTTTCTAGAGGGTTTAGAAGAGGTGAAAAAAATTTGCTATTTGTTCAATATGTTGCTCGTATTCTTTCCACAAATCTGTCCTTACAATTGCATTCTTCCAAGTAGCATTACTTTAGACTTGAAAGGTTTTTGAACATGTGTGAATAGGTCTTTACAAATCAGGCTTCCTTTCATTCTCTTTTTTTTGAACACTCATGGCCACGCATGAAAACCTGTGGGCTTCTGTGGGTGTCCTCCCTCTCCAAACAACAAATGTGTCTGTTTTTTGCAATGAAAACTGTGTACAGTAAATATGAATGTATTTTTATTTTGGAGATGGGTAGCATTTTTAGTAGCTGTGTGTGGATGTGAAAGCCCAAGTTATAATCTCAAAACATAAGGTGGAAATTTCTGAATCATATTCTTCAGTAAGTGTTTTGCATCCATACAGTTGAGATAAGGTTCTTTTAAAATTTGGAAAGAGTTTTTATCTGATTGTTAAGTTACTGGAGCCTTAATTTTTGTCTTCCTGGAAAGCAAGAAGTTTGAACTTTTAGTATAAAGAAAAAACTAAACCACTGTAAAAGCATTAGAGAGAAAAAAATGTGAAAAAGATCACTATGGGGGAGAACACAATTTTGTCAGATTTTGATCATTTTGTGAACAAAAGTGAAGGTCACCTGACATCACACTTTGAAAAGAAAATTGCTCTGAAATATTTTGCAACCTTCAACACTGACAAGTGCATCCCCTCGGAGTATGGGCTTTTACCAGCTGTGAGATGATAGGAGAGCATGCCTGGTTTGCAATAAGGGAGGCACAGTGTGAGCTGCATGGCACTTGTACTACCTGAGATGTAACAATGATTTTAGTCTATTCCTTCTGTTTGCATTACATAATCAAAGTACTATGTTCCCTTTAACTTAAAATGAATAAATAAGCTTTCAATTTCTGTTGGCTAATTCATTCTTCAGCTTGTTCAGTGAATGCAAATCATCCTTGCTTCCAGAAAATCTACAGAAACAGGGTCTTGTCCTGCTGCTAGTCCTGAAGGACTCTGTGTGCACCCTGTTACCTATTTGGGATCTTAATCTAAGTAAGAAAATACCTGAGAATGTTAGATAAGGTTGTGATATATTCATGATATAGTCAAATTCCCAGAACCTTCCTGAAGTAGATAAACCAGAGATTTATGCCTATTTTCCTTGTTTATTAAGTAATAAAAGAAAAGTGATTGTCTTAAACTAGATTTTCTGAGTTACCCTGAATTACTAGAAAAGACTTAACCCCGTTGAAGTTCACAGCTCATATCTCAGTTGTCAAGATAAACATAAGAAAAATTTTCCTTACAGAAATTTTTATATTATTAGATGTGTGTAATAAAACCGTCCCTCATTAGGTGATATTTTCTGGATAATCCTATGCAAGAGGCATACTTAAATAATAGAATAATTGAATAGTTTAGATTGGAAAATACCTTTAAGATCATTGAGTCCAGCTGTAAGCCTGGTACTGCCAAGCCCACTGCTAAACCATGTGCCTAAGTGCCACATCTACACATCTTCTAAATACCTCCATGTATGGTGACCCAACCACTTCCCTGGGCAGTCCATTCTGATGCTCTATAACCCTTTCTGTGAAGTCTGCTTTGGCTTTAAAACCCACACATTTAATGTGTATAAACTGACCATCTAAAACCCCACACAATATGATGGTGATGTTACATTATAAACAGGGGGTTTAAATGGTCAGTTTTAGGAAAGACAAGTGAATAATGTCCAGAATCTTTTGTACCATTTGCATCTGCTTTTCTTTTCCATTTGTTTGTGAAATCTTCCCACAGTGATGGTGCAGAGTCCTGAACCAGTACTTCCATAGTGCTAGGTGCCACACAAACATGGGGCAGGAGAGTTGTGACTACTTCTAAGAAAATTATATGCCTTTCTCATACTGAGAATGCCTAGAAACACTATGGTGATGGTAAAAAGAGCTGTAACTTCAGGGTACAGATTAATTCTTTCAAGTTGTTTTGATAGGAATAAAATCTATAACTGTCTAATTGAGAGACACCCAGCTTACCATTCAGAAGGGAGAAAAAACCAAAATCGGCATTATAGTCCACATCCACAAAAAATTATATCTGACAAGGAGGGAAAAACCCAAAAATAAACATTCTCTGCAAAATGCAATTCTTCAACTCAGACTTTTGAAGCAAATTGACACTGTTGAGTCCTTGCCACAGTCCCCCTTGCTTCAAGCTGTCATATTTTTTAATTAGTTATGATGTCACACTGAAACCTTGACTTCTTGCCAAATGGTTGCTTTTCAACAGGAACACTTATCAACTTTGCATTCATGAAAACCCATGCAGGAAAGAGTTAGACAAAGGAAAGTGAGGGCTGCAATCAGAAAGAAGAAAATTCCATGCATAAGGCAAAGAGGGACAAAGTCACAGCTCCTGATCTTTCTTGCAACTCCTGGCTGGCTCCTGCTCTCAGCACCCAGTGTAACTGGTCCTAGCTTTCCACTTCATTGGGACCTCTAAATATGACTTAGAGGAAAATGTCTTAGAAGTGGTTTATTCATTCAGTCTTCTTTAGACACCTCCTTCAGGGAAATCTTAATGGATTTTAAGATTATTCTTGGAATTAAGTGGTATATCACTTGGGTAGATAAGAGCAAGGTCTGAAATGGTGCTGCTCTAGGCCTAGTTGTTTGGTGTCAATTATTTCTCTGAGTGTTTTGTGAACACTTGGTCTGAATCCCCTTTGCGAGCTCCATAATGTAACTCAGGTCAGCTGGCAGGTTTCTTGAAAATAATGATCACACTAGAAATAGTGTAGTAAAGATATGTAAACAGGTGGGATAATCATAAATTTGAAGGTTTTAGTTCTATTTAACTGTTCTGCAGAAGCCCCATCTTATCCATTTCCCACTCTGTTATTATACTGACTCGTAATATAGGCTTTTGTTGATAGTTTCATTGCTTATCATATTTACAAAGAAATATAAAATTTCTTTGCAAAAAGAAATCAACAAATTCAAGAGGCATCTGGATTTGGCACTGGATAATGGGGTTTAGTGTTTTGGAGGTTACAGTGGTAGTGCTGGGCTGATTGTTTGACTAGATGATCTTGAAGGTCTCTTCCAACTTTGATGATTCTAAGGTTCTATTTATAAATAGATAATCATCTAATCAGTGTAATATTTTGTCTTCAGTAAAGAACAACATAAACTAATGTTCTACTCTGTTAAATATCCCACAGCCTTAAAACACTGTTCCTTGATCAAATTTATTTATATATCAATGAACTAAGCATTACAAAAGCTTTTTTTTTCCTGTTGGTACTGCTGTTACATTGGGCCCAGTAATGAAAGAATTGGTCAAATGAGAAATGCTAATATAGTCATCTAATTAGAATGTCAAGCTTCCAGTGTGAATTTGATTTTTTTTTGTTAGCCTGAATAATGCAAAACATCATAAAGTTTTTAAAGAGACCACAGTAGATGAAATTTGTCAGTCAGCCCTATTTAAAAAAAAAAAAAAAAAAAAAAAAAAAAAGGATTGAAGTCATGAAAGAAGATAAATTGCTCATATAAAGGGAATTCTAAACAAAATACTGCTTTAAGAGTTTTACTGGTTCATATCTCCTTCTGGAAAATGTGTTATAGCTTCTTGTATGGAAGTATTATATAGAAGCTCTTACCGGTGAATGCAGAGTAAAGAATGTGGGCACAACAAAGAAAGGATGGGTTTTGGTTTTCACCCCTGGGACCCAAAAGCCTTTAGTCTGACCTACAAAGTTGCTAAATGCTTCTCATAGTGCTTTGAGCAAAGTGCTCAAGCTCACATCTGTCAAGAACTTAAGCATACAAAGGATTTTCATTTGTTAACACTTGAGTTATTCCATTTAATGCAATTTCTCTTTCTAGGAAACATTTTTAGGGAACACCTGTGCAAATTTTGGCAAAAATATTTTTCATAATTTAGGGGACAAAAAAGGAGATGGTGAAAGATATGTTTTCAGTTGTCCTGTTAAAGAAAATGTTCTCTTTTTTTCCCCCCTCCTTAGGAAACTCCAGTGTTTTCACTGTCAAATTTTTTGTGTTGTTTGTGAAAAGTAAGGCATACCTTTTTTGTCCTTCTAATACAAATCTTGTATTTTATTATGCAAACTGGTTTTTATGAACTTTATCACCAGGTCAAAAAAGACAGATTTTACCAAAATGTTTTTATTGAAAAGCTTAGATGAAGATACAATTTTAAAGAAGAAAAAAACCTAGCAACAGAGTCCTCTGAAATGCCTGAAATTCAAAGAAGTATTTAGATAAAAGAACATCTGACAACAAGCTCTGCTGCAATCTATGCACAGAAGTTGCAGCTGCAGGAGAACCTGCTGGAAGTAGCTACCTCATACAGTTCTCCATGGGGAAGTTCCCTGTGACAAGATTTGAACAGGGTAATGATGTTAGCTCTAAATTTATCTCTGCATTTAATTGGATTTTAATTCATGTTCTGAAAAAAGAACAAACTAAATATCTTCTTGAAAAGCAAATTAGTAAAAAATCTTGTTTGCTATTTTAAATTTCCATCTCAACTGTGAAATCTTTAAATGAATAGCTAATTTAATTTTATTTCACTTCCTTTTTTTCACATATATTACACCTCTTTGCACACTATATTCCACTGAAAGATGTATTCTGCTCGTATATTTGATTCAATTCAACTTGTGGAACTAAAAGCTCTTGATCATGTGGAATACATTACTGGAAGCTTCCCACTTCCAGAATATAGGTTTTGTTAGTTCCCAGAAACAGGTGTCATGGTATATTAATTTGAAAGAGGTTTTTTTGTTGTTTGTTTGTTTGTTTGTTTGTGTTTGTGGGTTTTTTGGTTTTGTTTTGTTTTGTTTTGTGGGGGTTTTGACAGATTAGTTGTTTCAGTGTCATTACAGTGGACATAAGATCAGCACAGGTTAAATTATCTTGTGCTCAAAGGCTTTGCAAATGATATCATTAATTTACAGACAGCACTGATTTTTAGTGGGATCAACACTGTTTCTCAAAGTTATGATGATTTTTTTTTGATTTTTTTTTTCCATGGCAGGGGAATTGGAACTACATGACTTTAAAACTCCCTTCCAACCTAAACCATTCTGTGACTCTGTGACTTCACATCATGAGAAAATAGCCAGGGAAAAACTCAACTAGTCTTGTTCTGAAACTTTCTCCTACAAACTGCAGAAATCAACAGTTTCAATGTCCTTGGAGCCCAAGAAAGTGTTTATTTCAAAGTTGGCACCTGTAGTATACAATCATATTTAGGTTTTTCTGTTTCACAGAATTCAGCTAAGGTACACACCACCAGAAAACTTGTAAAGTTTAAGCAACAAATAAATGTAGTTGGTACCCTTCTTAGTCTGCTCCCTCTAGGAATATGCTTTTCTTCCCACACTTAGGACACATGGACAATGATCCTGTGCTTCCCATCTGGATGCTGAGGTTTTCTCCCATCACTCCATCAGAGGAAAACACGTGCTAGGCACTGTATGTCCGAAGTCTCCTGTTTGTCTAGATATTTCTAAAGTTTTCTGTTTATAGCATCTTATGTCAGAAACTGGGGGGGTTGTGCCAATTACCAGACCAGCAAATACAGAAAAGGGACACCCTGCTCCAGTAAGACACTGCTTAAGAAAACAACAGAGGAATAAAAAGAGTTTTGAAATCTGAAAGGGAACTTAAGCAAAACAGTTCCCAAAAATAGCCTATTGAAACAAATGGACACTTTAGGCATAGAAAGTAGAAATAAAACCACACTTTGATTTGACCTGAACAGCATCTTCTCATTTGACATTGTTCTCTGGGCAAATATATGGTAATTGACGCATTTTGAAAGACCTGATTAGACATCCTATGTAGGCAGATGCTGCCCCATGCTCTAATATTCCTTGATACCTCTCTTCTCCAGGGCTTCTGCTGGTATTATAACCCTGTGCTTTGCTGTCTGACGCAAAAATATGTGGCATTGTTGTTCTATTTTCCCCCAAATTATTCTGAAGACAACACCTCTAAAGTGTTAAAAGCTATAAAGTCAGGCTCCATCTCGCTGGGTATTTGTAATGCGTTGGGAAAGAAACTCTGTGAAACTCTTTGTGACTCTGAATGAAACAAGAATAGAGCATATGTCTTTTGGTGCGTGTATGTAAGCAAACAAAGGCTAAAGGCAAATGAAATTACGATGTCTTTATATAGGGTATAGTCTGTTTTCTAGTGAGTTGTAGATTAAAGCCATTGCATCAATACTATACAGTTCGTTTCCTCCCTCATCTCACATCACCTCACCTCCCCTCTACTCCCCTCCCCTCCCCCAACCCCATGCACAAGGACAGATATTTTTACAGTTATAAAAAGCTAGAAAAAAAAAAAAAAAGATGAGATAATCTGAGAGGAAAGGTTCAAGTTTCCTCTTTGCAGTCTACACACACAAAACTGTAACCTTCACATATAGCATTGTGTTGATACGTCTCTAGCGAGCCAGTAATTGATAGTTTGTAGACATAATCTGATCACAATAATTGTAGATATCTGGATTGAAAATACGTGCTACCAGAAAAAGACATTAGGAAGCGATCAGAAAGGCTGTGGTAGTATATTAACATCTGCTGTACTGCTAGACTGTAAATGTCTTGAAAACAGTGAGGAGTGACAATGATTTAGAACAGTAGGAAAGACAGACTTGCATTCAGCCTCTGAGTCATCTGTTTGAAATCAGCTAAGAGGATTTTACTTGTAACCTTGAGGGAATAACATTTATTTGGAATGGCCAAGCTGAGAATGCATTTGAGAAATGCAATGCGTATTTGTGTCATTGCAATTAGTTTACTACTTTTTGCCTGTGCAAAGTTAGCTTGGAGACAGGGACGTAGTAAGAAGAGACTTAATACTTCTAAGTGTTGCATTCAACAGTCACCATGCTATGATATGAGGGAATTGGCTTAGAGTATCTGGAATCTCTGAACCTCCAGAGATTTCAGATCTTCTGTGATGACATAAAATATAAAAATTAAGGGGATTCAAGTGGAGAACCTTAAAACTTTTAACTAACAGGCTGGATCTGATAACATCTATAATCTTTTTGCCATTGTGTCACCTTTGGTGTTGAAAGAGCCAGGCATAGAGAAGAAATTCATGTACATGAGGCAAGTCAGAAAGGTCTGTTCTTCCAGAGAGGAGGCAAGGGGGGGTGTGTAGACCATGTTATTCCTTCTTGTCCTGAAGGCTAGGTAATATCCAAGGGCATCAATAGACTGGGTGTGGACAGCTGCAGGAAACTGAGACTCATTCTACTGCAAGGGCTGATAAATCCTGTGAGCAAGATTTTCCAGCATATCGCAGAGTGGGGCAATTCTGGTGAAGAGAACACGGGCAGTCTTATGCCCAGTGAACAACCAACTCCCCTGCCTTGTGTTTCTTCCAGCAGCCTCTTCTTTGAGATGACAGCCAAGCATGCTCTTTTCCAGCCCATGAGAACAGCAGAGAAAAGTTTGAGCATCTCACTGTTTCAGAACGTGGGACATCTTTGTACTCCCATTAACACAGGTCTAATTCTCTTGGTGGCACCTTGATTGCTGCAATATAATAGTGGGTTTTAGAATCTAGAGTTGATGGTAACTGGTGCTGTCTCTGGAGCTATTCCTTGAGAACTGTTGCTGGCACTTTTCACTAACCTACCACTGAGGTGGGCAGGAATAGAAAAAACTACCAACTACAAGGGAAAATAGCAGGAAAATGTTCATATTCATGGAGATGTTTGCTTTAATTCAAAGGAGTGGAAAAAGGGGGTGGTCTTTGGTAATTTGATTCAGTGCACCCTATTGCCCTTTAGCAGGTGATGGAGGAGTGTTTTCACTGTAGGGAAAGTGAATCAAGGACTTTGGGTGGAGGAGACTGATGGGAGACCTCATTGTAGTCTACAGGTTCCACATGAGGGAAAGAGGAGGGGCAGGCACAGGTATCTTCTCTGATGACCAGTGACAGGACCCAAGGGAATGTCATGGTGCTGTGCCAGAGGAGGTTTATGTTAAATATTAGAAAAACTCTCAATATGCCCCTGTGACAATTGTCTCTTTGCTATCAGTCAAGTGGGGACTGAAGCGTGAATCTTATGTTTTCCAAGTGGGTGATCCTTGTTTAGTCTCTTTGGAAGTTAGAATTGCCTCAGTTTTGCAGAAAAATTACTGTTTACCGAGGACATTGACACTTTGTGTGCTCATGGG
>JAWWTY010000088.1:29654614-29673576 GCA_035222235.1 Margarornis squamiger | reverse complement strand
ACATTGACACTTTGTGTGCTCATGGGACAGAACGAGAACAAGCTGGTGTAAGCCCTTTAAAACAATGTTACCCTTAAACAATGCTCAATTGTTTTAGAAAGTCAATAAATGTTGTCTGTGTGCAAACAAACTATTCTGCTTGTCCAGGTTGTTGCATGCTGCTTTCAGTGAGGCTTAAAGAAGGGTGCCCACAGAAGTTATCTCAGATATATGCAGAAATATCTTTTTTTTAAAAAAAAAAGATAAATAAATTGTAAGATAGGAAATGCTTATTCAAAGGGCGATTGCTTATACTTATTGACAGTGAGTTACAAAGGAAGCCTCAGCAAAAACCACAACTCTACTGAAGAAAGATCCTAGGAGTGAAATCCTTGCTTTTAGAGCCCTTGCTACTGTGAGTGAGAGAAAAAGTGAGAATGGAAACCTAGTCATGGAGAGCCATTGACATATGCAAATACACAAGCATATCTAGGAATAAAATGCAGGTGCTTTGGTCCTCCCTAAGGGTGATTATGATCCAACAGTTGGCCAACACTGCCAGTCTATTGCCAGACTCATTTTCTACTGATAACATGGAGCAATTTCTGAATGGAGCTGAAGAGCAACGAACAGGAGGGGTTTTTTATGTATTTTGTGGCTCTATTTACATTCCTAGCGTAACTACAATGACAAGAATGACAATTCAGCCTTCACACTAGCATCAGGATGATTACCACTGAATTACTGAACCATTTTAAATAGCAAGAAAGAGAAATGGTGGTGTAAACATTTACTTTTCCACTGACTGAATGACCTGACAGGCTGCAACCCATCTGTTTTCCTGAACTGCATGTGTTCCCAGAGGCTGCCAAGGGCTGGAATAAGAAAAAGGTGATCTCTAGGGGAGAGAAGAGAGTTTCAGCAGGAACTGAAGGAGTGTTCATTTTGTTTAGGGGAAGGAGATTAAAAAAAAAAAGGGGGGGGAACAAAGGGAGGGAGGGAGGGAGGGACAGAGAAAAAAAAAAAAAAAAAGAATGGAAAAAGAAAGAAAAGACACAGGTAGACCTGTCTGTAGACAGGAAGAAAGCTCCACCAGGAGGCAGCTGTGAACACATATGGAAGGATATGTTTGATAGAACTGCCTTTGTGGTGTCTGTAGATAGATCTGAGAGCACTGAACAGCCAGAGGGCACTGATTTGCATAAAAGTATTATTTGAGAGCAGAATAGAAATAGTTTCTGATCCTACTCAACCCCTGTTTTCACCAATTCTGTGTAACTGAGCATCTTGAGAGCCAAATAAGTAGATGGGAGCAGATAATTGGGCAATACTGTGGCAACTATGAGCTGGGGCATCTGGGAATACCCATAGCTGCAATGATCCATAAACTGTATAGGTTTGTATAATACAGGGATAAAGGTCTGCATGGTGAGCAGTGTCCACTATGGGAGCCTTTCTCTTATGTGAGGTCCTTGCCTGTGGAGTTGGGAATAACTGCTGAAGAACAACAAAACCTGTTTTAATGCACCTGGCACAAACAGGCAACTAGGTGTTATCACATTGATCTTTAAGGATAAAGATGAAGATTTATTTGACTTCCTGAATAACACAGGCTGGATCATGTCACCTGTGATTCCTGCAATTTCCCAAATAGATTCCCAAACTACAGCAGCTCTTTTGCAAAGACATCTGCTCCTCTTCCACATAATTTGAAGGCCTGAGAGTCAGAAAAACTGAGAACAGTCTGCTTCCCCCACTGTACTCATCCAGCAGCTAATTATTCTTCATGTTTTTCCATCTTCTGTGAGTCCTAGTTTGAACTACGTTAATCTGAGCTCCCTATTTGACCATTGACCTGGTGAAACTAGAAGTCTTGTCTTGTAGCACAGGGCTTTTTCTTCACACAGGCTGAGACTTACTTCTCAGCTTTGTCTTCAGTAAGGTGATAAATCAGGCCTCTTCCTTCCCTCAGAAAAAGTGTGCTCTCTGGCTGATGAGACATTTACATGCCTCTCTGAATCTTTTGCAGCCTTTACATCCTTTTTCAAGCTGCACAACAGAGCAGGAATCAGGATCTTCTTGGTGTTTCCCTGACATGGTACTTGGAGAGACTCTTGCTCTTTCCCCATCAGCCTCAGCTCATTCTCCAGGCCTGTCAGACTATATGCACAGTGGTGTCCTGCGCACCTTCAACTCAGACCAAAAGCTGTTTCCACACAGCCTAGGGCTACTCCAGCACAAGCAATGAAAACCTCTCTTGTCTCTGCTTTGCCACGGGACCTCCTATCAAACAGGCAGCATTATAACCTTTGCACTCAGACCAGCAGCTCCTTCCCATACCATGACCTCCCAAGGAGTATGAAGTCTCTAATCCTGCAGGTCTTTGGAGCTGTCAGTAAGGGGGAAGAGACCCCAAGAGCTGAGTGATGTACTATGAAAATGCACCAACAAAAACAGCTTTGGCATTTCCATTGTGTTGACAGCTGGTGGATGTTTGCATGATATGACTAATCATCATGTGTGCCACCAATCTACAGGCACAAAGCCATTTCTAAGCCAGAGCACTCAGCAGCAGCACATGGCTGTGCTATGAGATGGAGAGAAACCTTTTCTCCGTTACCTCTAAGGCTTGTTTGCGAGGCAGTGGACATACCAGCCGTAACCTGGTGGAAACCACTCAAGCCACCTCAAATGCTTGTTTAAACAAACCCACTAGAAGCTTTAAAGTTTTAACAAGCTGTCTGAATTGCTTGTCAGGTTTTAGAACTCATATGCTATAGGATTTCTGAATACTGCCCTGAAAGATTAAGGTCCTCAGTTGTTCAGTTCACTCTGTTTCATGGGGAACAGTGAGGGTAAACTCCCAGGAGGTACACAGGTCGTTCCGCAGTGGCCTGGATCAAGCAGCAAAAACATCATAGAGCAATTATTAATAAACTAAAATAAATAAATTCATAGTCTAACAGCAAAATAGAACAGAAGGGGGAAATATTCTGACAAGTATTAAATGGCTGTCTTAAGTCATTACATTTTTTTATCACTAAAATTCTTACATCATATTTATGATACCTGAAATCAATAATAAGAAATTGAGTTATAAAGAAACATTGCTGTGATGCTAAATACATTATTGGTGCACTAAAATTATTTACAATCCAATAATCGTACCTCTAACACTTGTTATTGCAAACGGTAATTTGAGAAAGTTAAATTGTGAATCATAATTCCATACAGTGCTTGAAAATTATTCTATTATGCATAAAGATAATAGGCATAACATTTGGCTTGTTTACCTGTGGCAGAAAACCTACTCATTTTAGTTTTGGATATTCCATTTTGCTGTATTTTATAGGACAGGTAGATGATAATTCTCTTCTTTCTTACCCTTGAAAAAAGAAGGGTAATTCCACCAAATGTCATTTGCCTTTTTGTGCCACAGATCAGAATAGTGTCTATTGAACTTACCTCTTCATGTGGCTATCTTCTGCTCAGCAAGCTTTTTATAAGTTAGGAAGAAGCTTTCAGCTTAATTGTATATTATTTTGGCTACTTGGTGTAGAGCACTCCTGTGCAGCAGTTTATTCAGCTCTTGGCATGACCTCACCCCTTTGAAATTAATGTAGAGATATCAAAATGACTGAATTTCAATCAATTGCATTTCTGAAGATTGCCTGATATTATCAGCTGGCAGACATATAGAAACTCAAAAATCACAATCAATACTTTTTAATGCCTCAGATGCTGAAATAATCTAGTGATCTGTGTGGGACTTCTAGAACAACATATTTTCAAAGTTTACCATATTTTTATTATGAGTAAGATTATTGTTTGCTCTCTTTCTTACCTAGTTTCTCTTTTTGCATTATTTTGAAAGATGAAGAACTGTGAGACTTGACATAGCTAGAACCTTAGCTACATTTATCTGATCTAATATTTTTCTATTTTTTATATATTCGAGCAATCTTAGACATAAATTTCTTGGGAGAGTGGAGGAAGATAGAAGAGTTAAGACATGTTATTTTTCTATCGATAAATAAACCTTCCAGAAAAGAACCCTGCAAGAAAACTCTGATTCTATTTTTTTTAACTTATCCTCTAAAGCATTGTATAATCCAATTGTTTTTCCACAACAGTCATCAGAAATTCTCTTCTGTAACATTAAAATGAAGCACTTTTGTATGCAAAAGAACCTTCTGCTTAGGGCTTCTAAAATGAAATTAATACTGCACATGTACAGTGTTCTTCTCTTTACGACTATTCAGGCGAGGTGAACAAGAGACATCAGTTTTGTTTAATATAAGGTTTTCTTCATGACTACTGCATAAAACATAGTCTCCAGATGTTTTTACATGTCTGCTGGTCCTTGCAGTCCCTTCAGCTCTGACAAGACATAAATCTTATTTGCTTTGCTAACACCTGAGTGAATTACCCAAAGGCTGTAACCAAGAAGATCCCCAAATTCTTGGAACAAGAGAGAAGAGATGGAAGAAGAGTCCATGGTCTGTAAAGTCCTTATCCTTGACACATTTGAGGACTGTCCAGGGCAGTCCCTTCATGCATGTGCACCAAGAAGACTTAAAGTTATTATCCAAAACCATTGAGAATCTTAACCAATACCTTTATCTGTACAAAGCCTATCCTCGGAGGGAAAAAAAAAAAAAAAAAAAAGAGAGAAAGAGAAAGCAAGAAGCTAGCTGGCACTGGAGACAATTGGCACTCCTTTATGTGTATGTTTTTCTCATCACCTCAAGCTGTTTGTGTTCATTGAGCGTCCTCAGGATTATTTAGACTGCAGCTTCCCAAGGTATACACTGCCATTTTTGTTCCCTGTTCTTTCCACAAACAGCAGCATTTTAATATGATTTATTTTTGGTACTTCAATAAGGAGAGTAATACAGTGAACAATGTATTACCTAATGAGGACATCTGTTAATTGGACACTTTTTTTATTAAAATGGTTGCATCCAAGCAGTTTGCCTCTAAGAAGGGAAGAAAATTGAAAAAGCATAAAGACAGCGTAAACAAATGGCAGATACTGTACCTGCTTGCAGTCATTCTGGAAGTAGCTGCAACTTGTTGCAAAGCAAAATGTCTCACTCCAGTTCTAGTAGGAGCAAATACTGTGCAGCTGGTGTGTAACAGCTCTTCTATACAAAATTTGCAAAATGAAAGTCAGTCATAGCTTGGTTTGTGACATAAGGAAGGACTAAAAGCTGAACCTCAAAGCAGAACCTGACAATGTATCTAACAAGACCAGAGCAAGTGAATATATTTTTCATTTGTGCTTGGGTTGCGTTTCATTTAACTTCACAACTTGTCTATAGAACCAACAATAAAAGCACCTGATACAATATCCTATTTCACCTGTTAAACAAGATAAAAGGTGAACTTGACTGTAAAGAGTAATAGTCTACTGAGGGCATGTAGACCAAGTGTAAGGTTTTAAGGAAATGTTAAATATGTAGACTCTACAACCTATGACAGAATCAATTCAGTCCGGGTATTGCGCCAAGAAATAAATTTTTTTTTTTTTTTTTTTTTTTTTTTTGTGAAATCAATGATTGGCAAGTGACACATGGCATTTTGATAGACAGGATTATGTTCAAACAGAAAATCTTATCCTTTGATAAGCTATGGCTGTATATCTGATGTTGTTGTCAAGATTGGCCTCAAGAAACCCTGGCTGTCTACTGAGTAACCACCTAATAGTGCTTAAATTTACAAATGCACTTTTCATAATTACACTACAGGTGGGGCAGAAAAGACAAAGAGACTGAAGATCAGGGAAATACAGACAAACTTTTAACACTGATCCCGTGAAATCCAGCTGAAGTATTAGCTAGCTGGTCAGGAAATGGAAAAGTTCTTTAATTGAACCTCAGCTTCTAGCAAGTTATCTGATAGCTCCTAAAAGGTATTTATCCATCAGAAAGCTTGAAACATGAAATGCTTAGACGCGTCAATCACAGTCCCTGAGAAACAGCAGACAGCAGCAGGAATCAAAGACAGTCAGGCCTGTAGGAACAGATGTAATAATGGACATAAACCATATCACAGAATCACAGAAACCATATCACAACCATATCACACATATCATAGAAGGGTTTGGGTTGGAAAGGACCTTAAATCTGATATAGTTCTAACTCCCCTGGGCAGGGACACCTTCCACTAGACCAGGTTACTCAGATCCCATCCAACCTGGCCTTGAACAATCCAGGGAAGGGCACCCACAATTTCTCTGGGCAACCTGTGCCTCACAGCCTTCACAGTAAAAACTTCTTGCTAATATCCAATCTAAACCTACCCTCTGTCAGTTTAAATCCATTGACCCTTCTTTTAGCATTAGATAACCTCATGTGAAGTCCCTCTCCAGCTCTCTTGTAGTCCTCTGTAAGTACTGGAAGGCTGCTATAAGGTCTTCTCCAAACCTCCTCTTTAATAACCCCAGCTCTCTAATCCTGTCTTCATAGGAGAGGAGCTCCGCCCTCTTACCACCTTTATGACTCTTCTCTGGACTTGCTCCAGTAGGCCCATGTCTTTCTTATGTTGGGGGCCCAGCTTCAGGGCAGGATACTGTCTGCATGGATGCTGATCTTGCACACTCTCATTCCTCAGACATTGCTGAGAATGGCAGTGCCTGTCTTCACACAGATGGCAGTAATCTAGCAAAATAATATTGCCATGAGGCACAAAAGGCTTTAGAGGAGCATAGACTTTTTACAGTTAGAACTGATGCTTACTAGGCAAAGGAGGAGGTTATTCCCAAATGTTGGAAGTCAAGCAGGTGAGGCAGAAGACTGGCTTGGCTGAACACAAATATCTTCTTGTATATAAGGTGAAAAAGGAAGATGTTTGCCCAGTGGAAGCAGGCGACATGGGAATAATACAGAGATGCTGCTTTCCACTGTAGGGAGAAAATTTGTGCAGCTAAAGCTTGATTGGAGCTGAATCTGGCCAGAAATGTGGGGGACGATAAAAAATTTTTTTCAAATATATTAACAGCAAAAGGCAATGTAGAAATAAAATCGGCTCATTACGGGATAAAGATGGTCACCTCTAAAACAGGGACAGAGACAAGGCAGAGGTGTTTAATGCTTTCTTTGCCTCTGTCTTCAACACGGATGATGGAACAAGGGGGTTTTGGTGCCTTGAGCTGGAGAAACATGGCTGAGAATGATCAACTCCCAGTCAACCCTGAAACTGTGTGAGAACTGCTGCTCCAGCTGGATCCATGCAAATCCATGGAGCCTAATGAGATTCATCCCTAAATCCTTAAAGACCTGGCTGATGTCATCACCAAACCTCTCTCGATGATCTTTGAGTGGTCTTGGGAATACAAAGAGGACCCAGCTGACCGGAAGCTAGCAAAAGTTGTCTTAGTTTTCAAGAAATGAAATGAGAACCCCAAAAACTACAGGACTGTCAGTCTAACTTCAGTGTCTTATAACATCATGTAGAAGATTACCATAGGAGGTATTGAAAAACACCTTGAGGACAATGCAGTCATCAGTCACACCCAGCACAGCTTCATGAGAGGAAAGTCCTGTTTGTCCAACCTGATTTCCTTCCACAACAGGACAACCCATCTAGCTGATCTAGGAAAGCTAGTAAAAGTAAACTTTTTGAATTTCAGCAAAGATTTTGATACTGTCTTTTACAGGATCCTTCTGGATACAATGTCTAGCATGCAGCTGAATTACTGTGTTATGCATTGGGTGAGCAACTGGCTCACTGATTGGACTCAAAGAGTTACAATGAATGGGGTAATATCAGGCTGGTGACCTGTCACAGTGGGGTTCCACAGGGCTCCATCCTCGGTCTAGTGCTCTTCAGCATCTTCACTAGTGACTTGGACTCAGAACTGGAAGAAATACTAAGTAAATTTACTGATGACTCTAAACTTGGAGGAACTGTTGATTCCCTTGAAGGCAGAGGGTCCCTGCAGAGTGACATCAATAAATTAGATAGATGGGCAATCACCAGCTGTATGAAGTTTAACAAGGGCAAGTGCCAGATTCTGCATGTGGGATGGGGCAACCCTGTTTGTGTGTTGGGGCTAGGGAACAAGAGGCTGGAGAGCAGCACTGCAGAAAGTGACCTGGGGGTCCCGGTGCATGGTAAGTTGAATATGAATCAGCAGTGCCCTGGCAGCCCCCCTGGGGGCATCAGGCAAAGCATCACCAGGTGGTCAAGGAAAGGGATTGTCCCGCTCTGCTCTGCACTGAGGCGCCCTCACCTGGAATATTGTGGGTAGTTTGGGTCACCACAATATGAAAAAAGACATCAAGTTATTAGAGAGTGTCCAAAGGAGGGCAACAAAGATGGTGAAGGGCCTTGAGGGGAAGCTGCATGAGGAGTGGCTGAGGGCACTTTGTCTGTTCAGCCTGGACAAGAGGAGACTGAGGGGAGATCTCACTGCAGTTACAACTTCCTTGTGAGGGGAAGCAGAGGAGCAAGCACCAATGTCTTCACTCTCATGAGCAGTGACAGGACCCAAAGGAATGGCATGAAACTGAGTCAGGGGAGGTTTAGGGTAGATATCAGGGAAAGGTTCTTCTGCCAGAGGGTGGTTGGGCACTGGAACAGGCTCCCCAGGGAAGTGGTCAAAGCACCAAGCTTGACAGAGTTCAAGAAGTGTTTGGACAATGCTCTCAGGCACATGGTGTGACTCGGGATGTCCTATGCAGGGCCAGGCACTGAAGACGATGATCCTGGTGGGATCCTTACAACTCAGGATATTATATGATTCTATAACTTGAAAGCCTGAGTTCAGAAATACAGATGCTAAGTCAGAAAGGATGTTTCTGCTGCAGGAAAAGTCAAGGTGATGGAAAATGTCACTTTTGCTAAAGGAGGATAAACTCCATCCTACAAATGGCTTAGAAAGTGAACTGATCTATCTTTACCCAAATTATTTGTTCCTCACAGCTACACAGGCTCATGGATGGATGGATGGATAGATAGATGGCTGGCTGGCTGGATGTCTCAGCAGAACAAAAACAAATGTACATTCGTTCACTTCCAGTGAAGGTCACTGCTGAAATTCTACTGAGACAGCATTTGCAGAGATTTGTTCCACTAAGGTTTCACTGATTTAAAGGGCTGATTTAAAGGATACACCGGATATAATAGGATATATTTCACTGATTTAAAGGATGTATAGTTACCTTTGTATGACAGCAAGAGAAATTAAGAAGAAAGGTACATAAAATAAGAAATGAGTTAAAAAAAAAAGTAAGAAATATCTTTTAACCAAACCACCCTTCTTAGTGTGACATCTGCATGCTATATAAGAGTAAAAAGTACAATGGATTCCTCTTCCCTTTCTTCTTTTGATTTCAATATGATAATTCTCAATACATATTTAAGGATGTTCTGTTGGAATAATTTGCAAAGATAAAAGGACAATTTTTTACAGGCCTTGAAAATATCAGCTTGAGTATTGATTTCATTTGAGTATTTAAGAACAGTCCTGCAGTCCTTTCACCAGTGGGTAAAATGATAAGGTGAATTTAGAAAACATTCTTTCACCCTGAGCACATTGCAGTGATTTAATGGGAATAACTTAGTACAAAGAAGACAACCGTGTCCAAAGGCAAACACTTCTTCCACTTCCTTGTTCCTTAGCAATAATTTCTTTAATTAGAACCTTTCAGGATTTCCACTATTTGACAATGGAATTTTTTCCTAATTGGTCCCTTCTCAGATAGTGTTTAAATTATCAAGAAATTTTGAAAGTTAATGCAAAAGGAGCTACAACCTATGATGAACTTTTCTTTACCCCATGCTTGCAAAGATTTGTGCAATACTTAACTTTAAAAACTTTGCAGAACAAGATGCTTGGCTTTGGAAACACATCTGTAACATATAGCTTGGCTGCGGGGGTTTTTTTTGTTTGTTTGGTTGGTTCATTTTTTTTTGTTTTTTTTTCCTAAATGAATGAGAACTATTAACCAGATCTAATCCACATATTTATAAATTATACTTTTATACTTTATCAGAATTATGATCTCTCCAAGGTTTAAACACCTGCTTTGGCTCCTGGACCTAGGTGAAATGAGATAAATGCCTCATCTGCTTGTCTATTTTAAAACAGCACATAGCAGCTGGTTTAAGAGGAAGATTTGTTTCCAGCATAGAACTGGGGCCACCACAGTGGTTTTGCCTTTTTACTCTCAGAACCCAGCCAAAATTAAACCAGCTTGTTCAATATTTAATAATTCAGGTGAGAAACATTTCAGAACTTATTTGTAATTAATGTTAAATGAGGTATTTTGACAACTCTCTATGTCCAAAGAATAGTCAAGAGCCTATATTGCCTCAGTGCCTGCTACTGTTTGAAGCCTGTTCTTTGATAACAGCAGGCTGAATTGGAGCCTGAGAAAGTAACTGTACTTGATTTAGTGACACTATACCATTGAAATTATTACTGCACACAGCTAAGGTTATGGCAGAACCAAGTAGCTGGGGGCACAAACCCTTCCTTTCATACTGTGCCAGGTTTGGTAAGCCCTGGATTATTCATTTTTCTTTTCATGGGATAACTTTGAAGATAAGATGATTTTTGAAAAGTATTACTTAAAGCTTTGGATTCTAGAGCAACCAACTCATGCCCTCTGCCAAAACCAAACAAACCTCCACAAAAATAGAAAGAAGAGATTGGAGTAAAGGTACCCAAGTGTCTTAAAGCTCCAATGCCAAATGTCAGTGTGAATTAGATTTTTATAAATTTTGGGGGGAAAAAAACCTGAACAAACATGCAACCAACAACAAACCCCCAAACCTGTTATTAAGCAGTTCTCACGGAAAAGACACTTAATTTTTATCTCCCATCTGCAGCAGAACATCATCACATGGTGCCACCATGGATTCAGGGAAAGATATCCTTTCTATTTACCGTCACTTTACCATCACAAACGATTGATGGTTGGAGCAGAACATTTCAGCTGGAGCTGGAGTATTATGGCTTTCAGCACCACCCTGTACTGTTCTTTGTCATAAGAACAAATGAAATCAGGAGAAGCATACATTTTAGAGCAAGCCTAGAACTCTTCTCAGGACAACCTGCTTCAAAGGCTTCTTCCCTCTCTCATGTACTCTCTGCAGAACCCACTTCAGAGCTGTGCTCAAAGGGAATTTAAGAGACATATTCATGCTTCCTTCAGAATCAGGATGAATGAAGTGGTATTCAGTTTACATTCCCATCTTCTTACCCCTCCATTTCAGATATGTGCTTTGTGTTGCATCACCATTTCAAGAATTCCCAAAAGGCAGCTACTTTAAATGATTTCTTAAAGTACTTAAGCAAAAGATTAAAATTTTAATCATCAGTTTTTTGTTGACAGTAGTTTGGCTGAACTGTCAATTAAACAAATTGCTTGAGTATGTTTCCAAATCTCTTAGTACTTCAGAAAATTTAGTCAAAAACATTCTGAAGGCCAGAGCTGGCCCACAGGGAGAGGTTAATGTAATGGTGAAAAAAACCCCAAACATATTTAACATTTCTAAGGTAAAATCTTCACACAGGTTAGTAACTGGCTGTTTTTCTAATTATTCTTTTGCCATTCTACCTGCACCCTAGCAGCTAGAACTACTCCTGGCAGACCTTTGCACAGTATTAGATTAAGATTTTCTATCTTTAAAGTACTTTATTCAACACTGCATCTTAAAGCCTTTTGCAAATGAGTCAGTTGTGTGGTGGCAAGTGATTATCAGATGAGCTCAGAGCAAGAACCTCATGAACGACAGCTAGTTTTATTTCTTGTAGTTGTCACTTATCTTACATGAAAACTTTAAAGGTTCTCTTAAAACCGAAGAAACAGATGAGGAGGTTTTCAGTTTCTTATTCCATTTTCTGGGATATCACATCTCTATCTCTTACCTTTCTCACAACACAGGGTTATGTGCTGTGTAACTGACTAGATTTTTTTTCCTAAGTAAAAATGGCTACAGGAAAACAGGGAGTAAGAGTCCAGTATAATTTTAATATGTGACAAAGGCAGACTTGTGGTTTTGGCAGATGCATAAATAAAAATGAAAAATCTAATTGCATGAATCTTTAATGTCAAATACTACACTTCAGCATAAGGGCTGAGTCAGTGAAGAGACATGGAAATTCTTCTTCTAGTATCTCTGAATTCAGTTCAAAGTACTGAAAATTTCAGAAGCATGGCAGTGGCCATTTTCTCTCTGCACTTTCTTCTTTTTCTCAGCAGCCTTTACAGTGATGTTTTCCCCATTTCTTACTGTTGAGCAATAATGTGGTAAACTGCATGTTTGCATGATGGGAGGACTTTCGGGGTTGGAGCAGTCACCTCATCCTACTCTCTTCTGTCCCTTACAGTTCTCTAGCTTCTTGTCCCCTTTTCTTCATGCAGAAAACAGTAGCATTTCCCTCCTATGAGAGTGCCTAGCAATAATATTACTAATCAACTCCCTTTGGGAGTATAGGAATATGTCCTCTGTGGTCTGGCCTAATGGACAGCAACAACCATTTAAAAAGAATCTTCTTTGCATGATTTCTTGTGAAGTCTGCTGAAAGCTGGAGTCAAAAAAACCCCAAACACACAAACAAACAAATAACCCCAACAATAATGCAAACAAAGAGATAACCATTTCCAAAAGATTCAGAATCTTGCCCCCAAAGTTCAAATGAAAAATTTTTTTTTTGGCAGAGAAGCAGGAGTCACTTATTTTAGCTTGTCATGCTTCCTGATACCAAAAGAAATGTGAACTGGAAGAGCTGCATGTCAATCAATTAGGATAATTTCTGTAGTGCTCAAAGCTTGTGGTACATGCAAAGCTTTCAGACCAGACAACTTCAGAGAGTTTATGGATGTGCATGAAAAAGGGCAAATTTCTGTCCTCTTTTCCCTACAGAAAAACTTCACCTCACCTTCCTCATGGCCAAGGGTGGCACCAATGATAAAAAATGTCCTGACATCCAGAGTTTTAAGTGTGGGACCTAAACTGATATACTGTTTCTCCATTTGATACAAGAGTTCTATTAAATCAGTGAACATCATTCACACCATATGAATGTGTAACAGAAAAGAAAGTTTTCTGTTAGGAAAATAATTTGCTGCTTTCACAGAATTGTCATATACCATGGAGTAACCCACATATTCAGTTGTGGTGAGAAGTGTTGAGAATGAGCAGTCATACAGAGTAGAACTTTCAGTCAATGCTATACACAGACAGCCAAGCAGCAGCTAGTCTGGCATATAGAAAAGTCCGAAATTAATCCCCAAAAATAGAACTCACAAACTATTAGTACAACAAGATGCCATTATTCTTTTATTTTAGGGAGGAAAGTAACCTCAAGGGACAGGAGTTTCAAAGTATAGATTGAGGAGAAAAATCCTTTTCTCTAAACCTTTTTGTGAGATCATGAGAAAAAGTGCTTCCAGGTTTAAAACTTGAATTTATCTGGACTCATTTAACATTTCAGTCACAATTTCCTTAAAATGTCATAGAATTTTGTTTTCTTCTTATGTCATAATAATAGTAGTATGTAAAGGAATGAAGTGATGTATCATCACAAGTAGAAATACTTAGTAAAACACTCCAATAATAAAAAAGTAAAAAAAAAAAAAAAAACAAAACAAAATTAAAAAGAAATAAAATTGGAACATCTCTCTTAGAAGGAAAGGCTGAGGGAGCTGGACCTGTTCAGCCTTGACAAGAGACGGCTGAGAGGGGACCTCATCCATGTGTATAAACATCTAAAGAGGGTGTCCCAAGGGGATGGAACCAGGCTCTTCCCGGTGGTGCCAAGCACCAGAACAAGAGGCAAAGGGCACACACTGGTGCACAGGATGTTCCACCTGAACACGAGGAAGAACTTCTGTACTGTGTAGACAACTGTGCACAGGAACAGATCTGCCCAGAGAGGCTGCAGAGTTTCCCTCACCAGAGATATTTAAAAACCATCTGGATCTAATCCTGTGCTGTGTGCTCTGGGATGACCCTACCTGAGTGGGGAGGTTGGACCAGATGACCCACCGGGTCCTTTTCTTACCCATTCTTTGAGTCAGTGATTCTGTGAAATACAGGATGAAGAGAGGGAATGAATTTATTGTCCTGAGGACTGCAGAGACTCAAGGAGGATACAAGTCTCTGGAAAACAGATGGATATTTTAGGCGCTTTGTGTTTGCAGCATGAAACTTTTGGGTCCTCAAAATTTTGCCCTCTTTCAACTTCTTACTGGTTTATTTATAAAATAACCATAATGGACTGAAACAACAGGAAGAAAGGAACACGTGGTAAATAGATTATTATTGATTTGTGAAAAGATTTGTGAATATAAGTTTTCTTAAGGAATAAAAGCATATAGTACAGATCAAACTTTATTGCAAACAGCTGCACAGCATTTTTTAATTGACTTCTTTGGTATGATTTTCAGAAAGACTTGACTGAGCTCTAGTTTTCTCACTTCAGAAATAGAGAGTTTATTAGAACGTCTTTTCAAACAGCCTCTTCTCTGTTGTTATGTTGCTATGTTATCCCTAAATTAGCTAAATTTCTTGCCTCAGATGTTTATGTTTAAAGCAGGTCTGGTGCCACACCAGAGCATCTTAATTGCTGATTCTTTTTAAAGCTATACACATTTCACTTACTTTACTGGAGTTTGAAAGCTTAGAGTGTCAAAATATTTGGGGTGTCAGCTGCTGTTTTGACACCACACTAGCTTGTGGCTCAAGATACAGTAGCAGGCTTTGAAGACAATTCCTTCCTCAAGAGGACAATTCCTGCCTCAACAGAACCATTCCAAGACCCTAGTGTCCATCCCATCTTTTAAAACCTTCAAAAACTAAGATGACCAAGTATATCAGGACTGAATACTGAAGATACACCAAGTTTCTATGTGTCTGCCTAGTGCTTCTGCTTTGGCAAGTGGACAAAATCTATAGAAACCACCACTGTTTCTTTAGAGTCTTTGATACATTTCAATAGACTTCTCTCTAACAAGAGTTTGTATCTCTCTGGATATGTTACTTTTCAAGCTCTAGAAGGGTAACTGGAAAATAATTATATGCTGTCTAAATATGTTGAAGACTCCAGTGTACATTAATTAACTTATTTTAAAGAAAAAAATCTCTACGGAGGGAATAGGGAAGTCATATGAGAAGGAAGAAGAAATCAGTTCAGAAACAAATCTGTGTTTTGACCTCTCTTGAAGGATTCACTTAGCCCTAAGTTACATTATTTCTTCTGTATTCTTATGTAGCTCTAGTCTTTCCTGATAAATTAATTTTCTTAAATTGAGGAGCACTGAATCAGTGCTTTCCACAGCAAGTTCATCATGCTAGCCATTTGTCTCCATTAACATGTCTATAAAATATGCATTTTATTATTATTATTATTACAAGAGGATCTTTACAAAAGCACTGTAATATCAGATACTTTGGAACTAGAGTAATAATTGAGAAGAAATGTGCTTGTTATTTTGACAATGTACAAAAACTGAGGTACCTACCCACATGACTGACTTGTCTTTCCCAAATCAAAACACACACTTTCTGTATGCTTATCTTTAGCTCTTAACATGTGTTACTATAAAAATGGTATCCACACTCATCTGTTCTTTGGCAATTTAAAATCCCTTTAATTCATGGGCTCTCATAAACTTCCAAGGGAGGTTAACCTCCTTAATCTCTAAAGATTTGAAAATCCAAAGGCAGATAGACTGTCTTTTACTTGTTGCCACAGTAACTGGGGTGCCTGACACTGTCTTTTTGATCACTTCATCTTTAAATTGTTTAGGTCAAACATAACAATATATGATTTTATCAATGTTCTTAGATATTTTTTGAGTGTTTAGCAGGGCATTACTTATTTTCCTTCTTGGAAATATAGTGACAAACTACCTGGACACCTTCAGAATTTTGTATCTATTTTCCAATTATGGATCAGCTTATACAGTCCCCTTAAGAACTGTGGATCAGGTCTCTCTGTGTACCTCTAAAAGAATAAGGCTATAGTTTACAACACAGTTCCTCCAACTGTATTAAGCTAAAAAATATCTTTCCAGTATACTTTTCTCTTTCATAGTCATTTTTGGTTACAGTAAGAATCAGTTCAAAAAGAGGAGCTGGGGCAGAAACATCAAGTGGATATTTTTCATTTAAGTAAAGATAAAGGAAAAAATATTTTGAGCTTGTAGACTGCTGCTTGTCTGCCATCTTCCTGGGAAATAGCCCTGCAGTATTTGCTAACTCTTAAGAAATTTACATTTCATTTCCAGGCATTAAAAATCATAGTAAACTCAAGTTATAAAGAGTAGAGCTCACACATTTCAATGTGAAAGGTGTATTTATGGAGAGATTGTAACTACCTTGGAAAAAAATCCTAAATCTGGGTGTTAATAAGTTAGACTGATTAAAAGGCCCAAAAGAGGAAGGCATGTCAGAGACAGAGTACAGGCAATGCTCCGATTAGGCTTGGATTTACATTGCTCTCTGAAGTTTCTAGTCAGAACATATTTAGGTTGTCCTCTATTTGTACTGTCATGGTTTGGGGTCCAGACCTAATTGTTTTCTTATTCTGTTACTTCATAATTTATTTTCGCCCCAGGATGATATGCCTAATATTCTTTAACGAAGTCAGCAGAAGCTGCGAGGGTAGATCCCCAGATGTTGCAAATTTATGGCCATCATCCCCTTACCCATCATCAAAGAGCAGGACTATTCCTGTCTGTCCTCATACTTTTTCCAGCCAGATACTACTTGATATGATCTGACTTCATTTAATTTCAGTTGATGTGTTTTTCAAGAGATGCAGTTACTGTAACTTAAAAGACTGCTTTATAAAAAATAGTATCTCTGGTGGAGATCATGTTTTGCCCAGAAGGCCATTCATACAAAATCAAATGAATATTTTATGCTATTAGTTGCTAAAGAAGCTTGGAGTTTTAAATTTCTGAAGAAAAAAATGCTCTAATTGCCCACAAAAATAGCAAATCCATTCCATGTATTTTTGAGCTTCTAAGCAAGCATTTGGACATTGTTATTAACATAGTCCACAGAGTTACCTTCTCTTCTAAAATTAGATTGTTCCACAGCATACCCCTTCCCCAGGGTAGGTCACTGCAGCCTTCAGTTCAGTGATTCTGTTCTGTCCCAAGGCAGAATTGGTGAAATTAAAAGGCATGACTAATTAATGCAGCAACTTTTACATGGTGCAATAAATCAGACATGCTTTGACTCTCTACTTTCTTCTCCTTTTTTTTTTTTTTTTTTTTTTTTTTTATTATAAATATTAATCTGTTTTATGCTTTCAAGCCCACTAGCACTGCTAGGGGTCAGGAGTGTTTTGGAGTAAGAAGAATATCCCATATTATCTATTTGTCGAGTTCTTTTACTTTTCTAATGCCATTTGAAGATGGTGTTTGGTTTATGTTTTATCTGCCCACTCTGAAGACAGGTTCACTCCATATCTAGTTTTGGAGGTCTAAGCTCATGCTAAGTGGTGTAATCTAAGCTTCAGGGTAGCAAAAGACCTTAAGCATTTTTTGCATGCTACCCTGAGACCACCTTCCTTTTTTATCTCTGGTTTTATGCAGACTGGATCTAGAGAAAGCTCAGCTGCTGCAACTTAGATTGTCACCAGTTCTCTTGAGGTGGTCTTTTCCTGTATCACAGTACTCATGCTTTTGAGAAAGAACTACTTAGACTTTAGCTATAGGTTCACTCTGCCTTAAACCTTGAAAAGTGATTTTGTTTCTTTTTTTTTTTTTTTTTTTTTTAACCTGGTTATAGCAGAGCTCACATAACATTTTGAGAAAAAATAAATTTAAAAAAAAAAAAAGAAAAAAGAAGGAAGGACATGACATAGAAAAGACAAAGGACATTAGGGTAGCAGAAATCTTTAAGTATAACTATTTGCCATCTGTAGGAGCATCTGTTGAATTATTTGCCATTGGTAGGAGCATCAGTTGATCAAGTGATTTGGCTGTGGTATATGAATGTGTAGGAGTTACCAGATGAGGTCCAGGCAAAGTCCTGTGTGTTTTCTCCTCAGCTGCACTGTTTATTTACAAGAGAGAGGGAGAAACTCGTTTGGCAGATGCCTCAGAGAAGTGAGAAAGTATGAACAAAGAGACATTCAGCAACAACAGTCACAGTTGTATGACTTCATAAAAGCCTTCCCATATAAATTGCCAGTGACTTATATCTCAGCAGTAAATCACACTGAAGCAGGAACTGCCAAACCTCAGTGTTATGGTTAGTTTTTCCCTACAATGCCCCATTTCTTTTATGTTTGTTTTTTGTTGTTTTTTTTTTTTTTTTTTTAATCAAATAAGAGAGGTCTTGGGGTAATAACTTGGCTTTGAAAAAAATGCATTTGTAAAAAATGCAAATGCTACATTTGTATGCAAACCTGTAGTCTTTTATTTTAAAAGCAGTTTGATGGTCTGGGGTGAATGAAAGGAATGAGAGTCACCTGGGTTTGAGCTGTGAGGAATAGCAAGCTGTGACACAAGGCTGGGCTAAGCTATAGAGTCACTGAAGCTGGAAGTGACCTCTTGGGACTGACCAGTCCAACACCCCTGCTAGGTGTTTAAGTAACCATTTACACTCCTCATACTCCTGTGAAACCAATGGCTTGCACCATGTATCAAGTAAGCTAGGGTTTTTTCTAGCCACTATTTGAAAAATGAGCATTATCTTTGTAAATATTTTTAGGGATACAGCAGTGGAACAGGAAATTGAATTCTCAGATGTTAGAAACTCCACAAAAGAGAGAGTACTCAGGACTTGACAGGAGTCATGAGAGCAATCAGTACATTTAAAGCTGACTCAAGAAGTGCATTGATGTCCAGTCCTCCAATATGTGACATTTGTGTTACAACTTTTCACAATGTCTAGTACCAGGAACATTTCGTCACTAATTCTGCTGCGCTTGGTGTCCTAGTTCAGCAGGTGGGACCAGTTATCACTGTGTGGGGGTGATCAAAGCTATGTATTCTACCACCCTCTAT
>JAWWTY010000088.1:29626843-29647532 GCA_035222235.1 Margarornis squamiger | reverse complement strand
ACGTAAACCCACGTATTTCAAAAGGTTAAGAGCATTATGTACATAGCCCAAATTCTAGCTCAGACCCTGTGCCTTAATTTGCTGGTGGGTGGGCATAGGTTTTCAGTCTTTAGATGAATCATCATTTGAAGGGATCTGGCTGTTTCTGCTGAATGCCAGGAGACAGCACAGTACCATGCTAACCAGTGCTCCACTAATGTGGGATCCCTAACAGTGTTTACATCATGAGACCCTGTAATTCACTGCAGGCTTTAGCTCATCAAAGATTTGCTAAGAGCACATGGGATTTCCCACCATCTTTTCAAAACGTAGCTCACAAGGCTGATATTAATTCTCCTTTCACTTGAATCCTCTACTTTTATGAACTAAAGAAACACAATTTTGAATCAACTGTTATTCCAGTCTCAAGGGTCACAGGAAAAAGGCCTCAGTTACATGCAGATCCCAGACTCTAATGTATGGCCTTATGGAGATGCTTCTTTTACAGGCTTCTAAATCAGATAACTAAGACAGGGAAATCCTGTAAGTATGCAAAAGATATATTAGTGAAGCTTTTTACAATTTTGGCACATTTACATTGGATATTACGAAAAATTTCTTCACTGAAAGGGTAATCAAGCATTGGAACAGGCTGCCCAGGAAAGTGGTGGAATTACTACCCTCCTAAGTATTTAAAACATGTGTAGATGTGATGTTTAGGGATATCGTTTAGTGGTAGACCTGGCAGTGTTGCATTAACAGTTGGACTAGATGATCTTTGAGGTCTTTTCCAACCTCATTCCATTATTCTATTCTGTAAAACTTGCGTAACAGTAAGTGAAAGAAAATAAACTTTTCATTTTTCTGGTGTTTGAGAGCAAGCATGCATTTAAGAAAACAGACATACAGGTGAGATTTGAAAAGAAGTGAGTCAAACTTGAAAGGCCCAGTTCTTCTACTCGCTGGTTGAACTGTGAAGCAAAATTCCTTCAAAATCCATAGGAGAACAGATCAAATTATTAATAAGGGTAGAAAGATACATGAAGGACTGTAACCAGAGTAGTCCTTTTATTTTTATCCAGGTCAGATGGTTGATGCTGACTTTTTTTCTTCTGTGCCTTTTAGATTGCAGTGCATGAAATTCAGCTTGTGGTAACCTGCTTAGTCCATCCAGCTTTTCAAATTATTATATGGGTATAAAAATTGGCCAGAAGAAAAACTTTTTCTTGAAATACTGATTATTTATCAGGAAACAATCTAAATATAAGTTCACAGTATTTGCACTTCTGTTTCATTTACTGTAGCCAAAGAATGAAATCTTGATTTTGTACAATTTTTATAATCACCTTTATTTTATCTAAATATCAACAAATCACTCAGAAAAATGAAAGTCTCAGCACTTTCCTTGCTTTTTTTTTTTTTTTTTTTAAATGAGGTATGTTATCAGTTCTCTAAAAGTTGCTAAATACCATTCTCCATTTTCTTTCAGCTTTAATTTATCGATGCATTCATTGCTGAAGAGAGTGTTATCTTTAACTGTTATTAATTGGTTTTATTAATTGTTATTATTTGGTCCATATAAGTAATTTTTCTTCATGTGTTGTAAGGTCTACAAGGACTTATCAAGGCTGATTGTCCTACTGAGGCAGAGCTCTGGTTACACATACATGTAGACTTTCTCCAGAGCCCATGTACAGTTTTGCAGAGACAGCACTGCGGTGCCGAATCCTCAGGTCTTATGTGCCATATAGTTAGCCTTAACTTTTCACACACTCTTCCTACATGTGGCAAAGTCCATGACGTGTTTTCATGTCATTCACAATCCTGTCCATAAATGCTTCCTTTACACTCACCCATCTGGCAGGGTTTATCATTCCCTAAGGATAAAAGGCTGTTTAGTGCTGTCAGTGTGTGAATCATCTAGCTGTCAAGCTGTAAGATGGATGTTCTAGCACAGTTTGGCACCTAGTTCTTACTCAGTAATTTCTGTGAAAGTGTCAAAGAAAATATGATTCAGAAAATACAAAGGAGATTGGAGGAGAGTAAAATGAGAGAAATTAGTTAAATAATCTAGACATTTTTATAAAAAATACACAATAAAGCAGTAGATAGCTCTTACAGAAGCCTGTCACTATGGCAAAATCAATTACATTTAGCATTTGTTGGGGTGGCTGGATGAGGACATACCAGTTCAGGCACAACACAACCTTCTGTCATTGCAATCAATGTGATTTCCACCTCTGATCACTACCCTCGATGTTCACTGACACACTAAGAAAGTAGTAATATACTTTCAGTCTAAATGTCTACATACAGATCTTTGTGAGCAAGATGAAACAATAAATAGATTAATCCAACTGAACTTGGAATTCCCAACACAGGAAAACCTGTCACTTGCTCTTAGAATGATGATCAAATCCCTATTACATGGAATACTTCAAATTTTCATGTACTTAGATAAGGCCTTCAATGTGAAAAACCAAAATGTTGAGGAATTTGAGTGTTTGTGCTTGCTTTTTATCAGTGTTGATTTGGCGTACAGTCAGTAAATTTTGTAAAGAAATAAGGATAAATCTTGGATTTATAGAAGAGAAATCATTGAGTTGCTTAGAGCACTCCAAGACTGTCACATGCTGGTGCTTCGTAGTTGTGTACTGGGGAAGCTGGTCACAAATGTCCTTAAATACTTGAATTACAGATTTTCTCCTATACTTGTATTCCTAATTGTGGGAGCTGTTTATCAGCCTGGATAACAAGCTAAATATAAGCACACCTTTTGAACGTGCGAATTCTCAGACAGTCAGCTACTTGGTGTTTGGCTGCACTTTGAAGAGGCATAAGGAAGTGTAACTATTCTTACTCTCTTGTTTTCCTGATGGAGAGAAATCAAATTCCCAGACTAATACATTGTCCTGCTACAGGGACACTGGCAGCACAAGGAACTGTCAAAAATGGAAAACCCTGAAACTGTGAATGAGGCTCCCAACTGCTTGCGCATCTCTTCATGCAAAGTATTTTCTTTTATTTCATATTGCCTTTTAAACTAGCAGAAAGGAATACATGTAAATTACTTCCAATAGAATACTTTTGAGGATTGTAATTTTTTTGCCATTTTTCTCCTGTGTTGTATTGATGTTCCGAGGTAAGTAGCTGGTACCAGCACCACAGGAACCCCTCAAGACCAGTGCTGGTGTTAGAGAAAATGTACTCAACTTATGTATAAATAAAATGCAGTGCAGCCCCACTAAAACTGAAGCTCACCAGCATTAGTCTAGAACAAATCTAATATCTAATATCTTACAATGTCAAAATTTAAGCACCAGCATCAATTGTATAGGGAAGTAGGGCAGAGAACAGGGTCCCCTAAGTATTTTTCTTGCAGAGGAGATTTCTTTTTCACTCCAAGTTTTTTAAACTTAGCCTTATTTCCAAAAAGGCTAATGTGTTAAAGCTCAGGCAGGCCCTTTCTGGTGGGCCTAGCAGTCCTGTCTTGGTACCTTTTTGTGTATTTTTCTATTGATTTTGTATTGCATTGATTGTGCTGTTATGTTTGATGGTAGAAGCCTGGAACTGCTGGTGCTGATGCAGTTCAAGAAATGTCATCACTAAACAGAGTTCAGCTGTATATTTGCAATTCCAGCCTGTCTGGATGCCTGGGATAAACCTGCAGGTAGGGGAAATTATACTGTGATGCTGGGAAACTCAGGGCGAGTTTTGTTATATTTGTTGTTCAGGGCAAGCATAGAATTGCACCTTTCTGTAGCAGGGAAAGGTAATGAGGCAAAGAACAAAATAAGAAACCCTGCAATAGCAGATGAGTGTCAAGAGTTGTTAGGAAGAGTGGTAAGAAGTAATAACCCTTTTGACTTAGGCACACAAGAAATTAGCAGCTTGGGAACACCAACTGTTGCCTTTCCTGGAAAGAAAAAGGATACGTATTTCTGCATTGCCTTGAAGTATGCGAGGCACAGCATCACAGTTACTGATGAGTAACTGAATGACTGGGGCTTTGGATAGAAAGGGAAGTCACAGCTTCATTCCCAGCATAACTGCAGGCTCTGTAGCCAGGCAGTTCCTCTACCCCAGTTTCTCTGGGACAAATTCAAGTGCCTTGTCCTAAAAGGATGTTGTAAAGACAAAGCATTGCAAAGAAAAGATTCAGGTCAGTTCCCTGATGAATGGATAGTCCTTAGATCCCACTGCTGTGCTTCGGGGTTTATATCTGATGGCCATGGAATGGATGTGTATAATCCTCTCTGCTCAGATCCTTGTACAGTGCTGGTAGCAGAAGGTGAGAGTTTACCTCTGGTTTTGAACGCTGGGCCAGATCTTCTTAGAACTGATCATGCCTTTCTGAATTACTGATCAAGAGGCAGACAGCACCCTGTCCTGGTGGATCTTAAAAATATCTAGTGTAGGGGAAAACACCATTTTCCCCTGGAAAATTATTCCAATGGCTGAGCTCACTGTGAAAGTTTTTACTATTGTGTCCCATAAGAATCTCCCCCAAAAGTAACCTGTACCCATTACCTCTCATCTTTTCCATGTGAATTCTTGTAAAAAAGGAGTCTCCACCTTCTTTGTAGCCACACTTTTAGCACAGGTGATGATAAGGCCTCCCCTAAACCTTATTTTCTCCAGGCTGAACAAAGCCAGCTCTCAGCCTTTCCTCACATGGCAGGTGGTGATCATCTTTGTGGCCCTTCTCTGAACTCTTCCCAGCCTGTCCACATATTTGGGTTTTTTTGTCTAGTAGAGACCAAAACGTAACACAATACTCCAGGCCTGACAAACACTGAGTAGAATGGGACAATGACTTCTTTAATCTTGGCTGGTGTCGCATTTTTGATGGAACCCAATATGCTCTGCACTTTCTTTGTCACAGCAGCACACTGTCTATTCTTGCCAAGCTTACTGTCCACCAGGACCACCAGTTTCTCTTTCCACAGAGCTGGTCCCCAGCTAGGTAAATCTCAGCTTGTGCCTACACTCCTGGATCATGTTTTCCCCAGTGCAAGGCCTTACATTTTTCTTTGCTGAACTTAAATCATGAACTGTTTTCTGCTTCTCCATGTAGAATCCTAAATGCGTTCATCTACATATAATTTGTTAAGTTTCCAGAACTGCTATAATCTTCCGCCTGGCGTAGATGATGAAAAATCAACTTTTAAGCATTTCCTGTTTAGAAAGTGGTGTTAATTCATAAAGTCAGAAAGTAACTTTTGGCATCTTTAGGCATTTTAAAATTAGAATCCATTACCTTGGTTTGGTTCTGACAAGTGCTGAGAATTGTTTCAACTTTTTTCTTATTCCAGCGTTTAGCAGAGATGTATACATTGGTTGCTACTGGTTAATTATTTTCTTCTACAGTACAATAGGTTTCATAATGCATCTAACTAAAACAGGCAAACTTTGACACAGGTTGGTCAGTACTTGTGAAATAAGTATTTTAAATGGAGAAAAAAGCCCAAAAGATTTAAGATGATACTTCTGTGTTCTGGCGTGGTTCTGCAGCAGTTCTCACAACTCTCAGTGGCATTTGACAGTAGGGGTATAAACCATGATGGATCTCTTAATTTTAGAGTTGTCAAGAAGGGTGTCCATTTTTCTCCTTTTTCTTCTTCACTCACACCAAGAAGACTAGGACAGATTTTGATCTGGTATATACAAAGATTGCTTCTTTCAGGTAGAACTGATGATCTTGGTGTGATCAGGGTTGTTGATACCGTTGTTTGGGGAGGAAGGCTTATGCAGGGGCTAGAGCTGACCTATGACTTTGGATAAGGTGCACAGGTGCAGATCCACAGTATTATCTGAGCATCTGTCTTTGACTGAAATAAACAGGAGTTTATCCCAGTGACAGTCACATGCCTGAACACCTTTTGGATGATCTAATTCCTATACATGATTCTTCCAGTAGGTGGGTGAACTATTCTGCCCTTTCTCCCTGTACTGTTTTGTGCTAGATATGTGCTAATTTGTGAAGAGACCTTTCAGAAAAAGAGGACCAGAGGTCTAATAGACAGCCATTTCAACATAGTGTTATTGTTCTTACCGTATCTGAAGATGAATAATCACATAATAAGCTATGTTAGCACTGAAAGACTGAAACTATAGTCATGGGAAATGCGTACACCCTTACTGCCACTTTTCTTAAGATAATGTGACAATTGTTCTCTGATATCTCTACAGTTTCAGATTGATTAGATTTATGCTTTTGCATATTTTTTTTATTTCTAAGAACACTGCAAATTAACAATTCTGGTATTTCTTATCATTACCAGATTATTTTTCCTGTCCCTTTAGAACAGATTGTTGTAAACCCTGTGAAGACCTCCATAGTAATGCAGGTCAAACATCTCCATGATGATTACTCAAACCCGTGCAAATTACTCCTACGGTGAATTAAATACTGTGTTTAGTTGTTGGTTTTACAACTGTTACAGTTCTCCCACTCTGCTACTGAAGACAGAAGTGTCTGACACTAGAAACAAAGTAGTGTCTATTTACCATTAAGTAAACTGACCATTGTAGTACTTACTCTCCTTGATATTTCTTAGTATTTTTATTAAGTAAATACATGTGAGAGCCAGATTTGTGTGTGAAGAAGATCTGCCATTAGCTGACATGGCTTGTTGGCTAATAGTGCAGGACAGAGTGGGTGATATTGCCACTGTGGTCTCTGATATGTCTTCAGTATTTCCTCTTATTTAGATCACTGTGAACACCATATCTAACAGCCTGATTACCTTCTCATGACAAGAAAAATATTCAGAACATTCACTTCTTTTTAACCTGCCTTTGTTCCATGAAAGTGAGAAATGGGAAATGTGTTACGAAGAGAACAAGTTGACACCAAGGTTTTAAAATAAAATTAAGCAACAGAATTTTCTTGAGATTTTGACAAATCTGCCAGCCTTGCATAAAACTGTCAGTTTCTTACAGAGTCTTCTCCAGTAATGATACTAGATGAACAGAATGAGAATAAATCGCAGAGCCCTAGCAATCCAACTAGGGCTTAGTCAGCAATGAATTTAGATTGTTGCTTCAGCAATCAAAGTTAGGCTGTCAAAAGTCCTTTCTCTCTTTTGTCAAAGCTTATGAGTATTCAACTGACTGAAGATAACTGAAACTAGTCATCGACCATTCTTCCTGAAAAGTCATGCTCCAACACCTTGACACGCTGAATGTTGAGTAGTTCTGTTATCTGTGAGAATAAAATGCATTAAAAAAACCCAAAAAAACAAAAAACAAAACAAACTTTAAAAATCAGTCAATTCTTTTACCTTTACTCTTAAAAAGATTGGCATGATGTAAAGCATTTGACTTGAGATATGTTCCACATCAGCATCAAGCTATTTGTTTCCACGTTAGAATTGCTGGGGAAAATTAGCTAACTTTGTCATAGATGAGGTCAGACCAATAGATGTCAGTAGGCTAAGTGCAGGTCAGACCAGCCTACTGATACCATTTCCAAAAGGAAACACTTGTCTTAATGTTGGTAGAAACTTGTGGCTTGGAACAAAGTCCCATTTTTAGAAACAGCTTTGATTGCCTCTCTTGATACTTAGAAACGTGATAGTGAACGTCTAACTAGCAGGTGTGGTCACTGAACAGGTGTCTGACAAAGCACTTTGTGACAAAAAGTGACAAGAGGATCCAACAGTAAAGGCAGCACCAATTCAATTCTTGTCAACAGTCTTCTGCAGAGCAGAAATTAAGGTGAATCCAGGAACAGCTAGGCACCTTGCCAGGTGAGGTATGTGCTGTAGCAACTCTACTGGCAGCAAACCTCTTGCACTTCAGCTGGACTTGGAAAGGGCTTTCCTAAAACCTCTTCCCTCTGCAGCTGTTCCAGCATGCAGCAGCAGTGTACCAGCACTGCCTGACTTCCCTCCAGCAACACTGCCAAGCAAACCAGCAGCCAAAATGGAAAATCAGCCCCAGTCAGGGGCCCTGAGTGATCATCACAAGAGACTCCAAAGGATGAATAGGGCCATTAAATTGAAGAGAAACACACTACTGACTGCCAAGGCAGAGCAGGTACCACAGTGGGTACTGTCTCATGAGAGACATGATTTTATCTCACAGAAGGGGAGGTAAAAACCCCTGGGGGTAGTAGTTCAACTCTTCTGAGGGGTGGCCAGTTGGGTAGCCGACCTGCTGAAACTAGCAGCCAGAGAATGCAGTGAGACCAGCACTTCATGGGATGCACTGTCTGGTGCTGCTTCAAGAACAGGGTTTCCTCTGGAGCAAATGCTGCTTTTAATGACTTTCAACCCCCAAACCTGAACTAACCCTTAGACCTGGTAGCATTGCTGAAATCCAGGAACAAACACTAAATCCAGATGTACCCCACACATGGCAGCACTCCCCAAACCTGGCAGCATGCACCTGACACCCACAACAACAAGCACAAACCCTGAAGTGCACCCCAAAATTGGCAGCAACCACCACACTCAGGCACATCCTCAAAACCTGTTAGCAATCTCCAAACACACCAACACCCCCAAGCCTGTGAGCATATCTTATAACTGCCAAGAGTGCTGCAGGTCCAGAACAAGCTGCCAGATACACCACTGAACTGGCCACCTTATCCCAGCCCAGGCAGCATCCCCAAAAACTGGCAGCACTGCCTGGCCCCAGCTGGGTGCAGCAATCCCAAGCCTGGCAGGTCTGGACAAGGCAGAGGCCGTAGGTGCAGATGGAACTCAGGCATGTGAACATCCCTTGGGGAGTAAAGGGCTGCTCCGGAGTGACACTGACAGCAGCTTCTTGGGGCCAGCAGGGTCTGAAGCACATGGTCATGGCACTGGGCAGCTGGGAAAGGCCAGTCCATAGGGAGGAAGGTCTGGGGAAGGCATTGCCAAACCTGGAGAAGAAAAGACTCCAGTCCTGTGCCCGAACACGGCTCTTGAGAAAACCAGAGGAGAATGTGAGTGTGAGATCTCCCAGTGCAGAAAAGCAGACAACTTTATTGTGACATGGAGACAGGGGGCAGCATTTTAGGCTGGCACTCAGCTGGTTCTGCAGTGCTTTTCAGGCCAACTTTAGGGCTTTTTCCCCATACTGTTGTTGTTGTAAGATGTGTTGGGTCTGAATTGTCCCAGGCTGGGGTAGCTGTTGCTCTCAGCTGCCACAGTGGCCTCAAAGAGCCCACAGCTGCCTGACCAGCAGTGCTGGGACTGCTGCTCTCAGCACTCAGTGACAGCACACAGTTGATCCAGTGGCATTTTCTGTACCAGTGTCTGTGTTTTGTGCCCACCACTGTTTCCATGAGTGGTTTTGGATCCAGTCTAACTCAGGGTGGCTGGAAACACTGCCACTTTCAGTTACCCAGGAGTGGTGGGACAGCCCCAGTGCCACATGGCTGGTGGTGCTGGGGCTGACAAGCTCCAAATTGTCACTGGGGGCTGCAAGAAGAGGCAGGATGGTCAGCAGGATGGCCACCTAGCCCCCGGGCAGGAGAGGCCATGGTGGCACCCACAACCCTCCTGGAGCCAAGCCCATCCTTAGGCCCTGCTACTAGGTCCAGAGTGGCCTCTGGCCCCAGCAGAAGGAACCTGGGTGCTTCCCCTCTCACCAGTGTCCATGGCAGCATAATTATTGCACATCCAGGTGTTTGTGCTGTTCCTCAAAAAGAAGCGGCATCACTTTGGGCCAACAGGATCAGGGCAGTGACCATCCACTGGACTGGGTACCAGTGAGCTTGTGCCAGTTCTGGACTCCTCATGACAAGAAAGACATTGATGTGCTGGGGCATGACCAGAGAAGGGCAACGGAGCTGGGAAGGGTCTGGAGCAAAAGTCTGATGAGGAGCAGCTAATGAAATTCTGTCTCAAGAAAAGGAGGCTCATGGGGAACCTTCTGACTCTCTACAGCTGCCTGAAAGAAGGTTGTAACCAGGGGGGCAGTTGTTCTTTTCTCCCAGGCAACTAGTGACAGGAGAAGAGGAAATGGCCTCAAGTTGTGCCAGGGGAGGTTTAATTGGGATATCAGGAAAAATTTGTTCACTGAAAAGATGGTAAGGCATTGGAACAGGGAGTGATGGAGTGACCATAGCTACAGGTTGTTCATCATTTAAGGGACAAGGTTTAGTGGTGGGTTTGGCAGTTCTGGGTTAACAGTTGGACTCAGTGTTCTTCAGCATCTTTTCCAGCTTCTCCAGTCCTATGATGTCTATGAGTTTTATCATGTTTACTATAATAGCCTTCCGGCAACAGTAGTGCTTGCTCATGTTTCTCTCACTAGAAGTCTTCCCCACCTTCTTTTTGATAGGTGTATTTTGTTTGTTACCCACTTCTTCCCTGTTTTAGTTCATCATTTAATAATGTACTGTTGCAAATATTTTTTAAAAAATTAGCATTTTGTCAAAAAGAAGAGAGAACAGGTTAGAAATCATTAGTCCCTTTAAAGGAGAGAAAAGATGCAGATAGATGAATTTATGAGCTAAAAAAGGAAGGTAGTAGTGCCTTCTGAGGCATTTTGGAAAAGACAGCTCAATTGCTTTGTGTATTGATATTGCAACCAAGTATCTCACTGCACTAGAAGAGGGCATGCACATGCAAGTCCTGCTGAGGACTTTCAAAAGTGACCGTGCCATCAGTGTACTCTGGTACCAGATGTGTTGAAAGTGCCTAAATGAAAGCATCCACAGCTTCTGGTCATTCTTCAGCTTATCTCACCAGTTTGTACTTCTCAGAAGTCCTCCCCGAACAGTTCAACATTTGTAGGGAAAGATTGATTCAATAAATCTTTAAGTTCAATTCCCCTAAAGTGAGGAAGCTGATCTTACACCTGGAGTCTTGCAATAACTTCTTCAAGTTGTTTTGCGTGAGCATCTTCTTAGATACGTTAATCCTTATCTCAGCAGATGATTTTGTCTTAACATGGCTACAGATGCCTATTCTATGGATCAGTGACAGAATTGGGTCCCATGTCTGACTCATATTAAAATCTAACAGTTCCTGAAGATGCCAGAGGTCAGATACATTCTCTTATATTCTATCATAGAAAAGTATGTACAAAATAAACTGCATTTGGGATTCAGGATAAGAGCTAGAGTTACTGAAAAGTGTGTTACTGAAAAATACAATGTCGTGGGCAGTCTTCTGTCTGTGGGACATCTGCTTTTGAATATATTTGTTTACATCAAAGCAGCCTCCACCTTGCCTCGTATTCTTATAAGCAGCCATGAGGCATCTCACTAACAGCTCCCATAATGTAGACAACCCCTTCCTAAGCAAGTTTTATTTCACAGATCTTTTTCTAGTGTTGCCAGTGTCTAAAATGGAAAAACAGCTCAAGACAAATACAGTAATTCAGAAAACTGAATCAAGTCTAGGTCCTGTATCTCACATGGCTTGAGTAAATGCATCCTAACACACCCAGTTATGATCCAGGAATTATTCACATTTTTACTCAATTGTATGTTCAGTTCCAGAAGTCAGGTGGGAGAATAGGTGTGTCAGGAACTTTACAATTTTTAAACAGAAAAGAAAGAAACTAATTTTTGCAAGATTTTAATATTTCATCACTATCTAAGCAGCTGCTACCATAACTTGAGGTCAAGTTTCACATTTTTCTATCCAGAAAATTAGGATGGATATAGGAAAATATGTGAGCTTTTTTACTAAGATGACTTTCATTTTCTAGCTAGAATGTAGATTTTTAGCTCAAATATAATTTCCAATGTGTATGATCTAATTTAATACTTAATTTCTCCCCTATCTGCTATCCTCTCTTGGTTTTAGATATTCCTTCATAGGATCATTTTCTTATTTCAGAGAAAAGCATTACTTCATATACTCTGTGTCAATGACATGCATCCCAGGAGCATGCAAGCTCCACTTTCATTTTATTAATTAACATAGTAAGATGCTCTGAAGATAGTAAGCATCCTCATGGGGCTAACATAGTAATCACTTTTTCTACTACATGTGTTCCTAAGTGAAAATATAATATGGATATGGACACTCCAAGATGATAATAGGCTGGGGTCTCATAGGGGGTTAATGTCTTGGAAATCACAAGTTACAGAAGCATCATTAAGTTTACAATTTAAAAGATATTTTACAGGGCCAAATAAACTATAAAAATACAAGCATGAAAGTATTCTGATGAAGTTAAGGAAATTGTGTGTATGCATATGTATTGTATTGCATACTCCGCAATATGGCAAAAAGGATTAAACGCTTTTGGGGACACTGGGTTGCATTATCATATTTTTATAACAATTCATTTTTTATGGATTCTCCACACATGAAGGCACTGATTCCAACTCTTCCTCTTGCCTTCTGCCACTTCCTTCCTATGTGTTTTCGTCTGTGCACTGCTCCATTATAAAATGCTGCTGAAGAACTGGCCATATGTGTACTGCAAAGCTATATTCTCGCAACTTTACAGACAGTGCTGATAGGGCCTGCAACAATGTGAGAATTCCTGAACTTGAGTGATGAGAGTGTGACTTTACTGACTGGGGAAAAGTGCTTAAGCACATCTGGAAAGGTGCTGGACAGCTAATATTTCAAATATGTGCCTGGTGTCTTTGAATCTAAGCTCATAACAATTGTGAATGTACAAATTTGTTTGTTTCTATTAGAAAGCAACAAATAGAATTGTACTTTACCATGAGGTTGTTGGCTGTGAGCCAAATGAAAGAAGCAGAGACAGGCAGTGAGGCATATATATTCACACCCTCTTGCACTGACATCAGTTTACCCCAGCTTCACATAATTTCTGCTTGATGCAGCAAACTATTTTTCATACTGTTACAGTATGTCACTTCTGAATTTCAGTCCTAAATCCAAATAGATAATTATATGAAAAGGCCTATTAACTTGAGTAGAACTACTTATGCACAGAAAGCTGTACAGTACTGGGCCAGGTGCTAAAAAATAAAAGCTGATCATGTGGTTTTGAAGGGCCAAAACTATAAAAGGTCTCCATGTAAGTTTAAATTAATTGTCCCAGGTAATCGAACTAGGAGTTTCAATTTCTGTGTTTGTGATAAGTCTCTCACCTTTATAGTCCATCATTTATATTCATTGGCTGCAACAGACTGGAATCTGTCCAGTTTTCCTTCTATACAGGGTAAGATTCTATTTTCTCATTGTGAGAGGATTCTTGTTTTCAGTGAAATCCTCTGTCATCTCCCTTTTTCACCAGCATGCCGTTGCTCTTTCACTAGGCTTGTAAGTTTTGATGAACATTATTTTTTGTTCTGTCTCAGCCTGTCAGAAAAGTTTAGTGTGCCTTGTGACCTTCTTCCTTATGACAAATGCATTTAGCAGCTGGATGGAGCATATGTGCAGTGCATTCTCTTTGGAGATGGTGTCTCTGTGAATTACTGAGATGCAGACCAAGAACATTTGGCATTCTCTTATGGGGAAAGGTAAGCATAGATTCCTTATTGCTGGCCAATCCTAGCAGGGCTCAACATTTGCCTTCATCAAAAAAAGGATTTAGGGAAGAACAGTACACATCATTGTTGTGATCCTTAAGGGGAAGAGGACAGCACACTCCCAGTGGGGTGAAGCAGGAATGGCAGTTTATGGGGGGGGTGGGCGGCATCAGACTTATACAGGGATCTGGGGGAAGTTTCTAGAAGGGAGGTGGAACGTGGGTGGAGACTAAGAATACATGGGAATGGAGGGAAGGAACAAGACCAAATAGGGAAGATCAGGGGAGGAGATAACCTTATATGGCTGGCTTGCAACCCATCAAATATAAACCAGTCAACTACAGGTTTACATTGGACCAACTGAGAACAAGAGTACGTAAAAGGAATTACAGAACTGTAATAATTAACATTTTAACTTATTCTAATAAACTGTAAAATATGAAGAAACAGGATCTTCTTTCATTTCTTGCTGGGAGATTGGTTCTTCTTCTGGAGTGGATACTTTACTAATTCCAATCCTTCTTCAACCTCAGGATCACAACAATCTCGTTCTGTACTTTCTTCTTTTGGTGGTAACTCCTTAACGCCAAACACCATGTCTTCGCATGCTGTACAGATATACGTGAGCCTCAGGGCAAGAAGGCAACAATCCCCACTCTTCCATACCATACCTCTCCTACCTGGATACATCATTGTCTTCACTGTAGCATGTCATCCATCATTCGAGGCTTGCATCCTTCTTGTGTAGTGCAAAAGAGCTACAGTGCACTCACCAGGACTTTCGTTGCATTTAGGAAGTGCGAGGTCATTATGCTAAGGGTAGGCTCTTTTGAGCATGGACCTATGGACCAGACACAACACGGTTATAAACTCATGCTCAAAATGTAATGTAGGACTTGAACTCCCCTTTGGCAGTAGTATGGAATCTCCGTGTCCACTGTTCCACAGGGAACAGGATGGGTAGCACTGGAAAATACTGAAATGTTGAAAATTATTTTCTGATGGAAATCTCATTTGGACACCAGATCTTGCATGAGAGAATTGACTCCCTTTTTGAGAAAATGCTATATGCTCCCACTCCAAAGAGGGGCAACTCTTGGAACCAAAAATTTTGTGGAAATACTGAGAGCTACATGTAGAAGTGCTCTGGAGTTTAAAAAAGAGGCTTTCTGTAGTTATTCAGTTCAACAGAATAATATTTTGTCTCTGCTCAGTGTACATACTCAGATGACCCTCAAACTGAATAGTAAATCTCAGAAGGGACAAACAGATTGTCTTCCTGAGAGGAGATAAAGCAGGTCTCATTGCACAGTGATGTGCTATTTGATGACCCTCACAACATTGCCACAGCAGCTGGCCCATGAAGAAATACACTATAAGCAAGGAAAGAGGTTCTTGTAGTAAGAAATTAGAGGCCATATGAAGTGCATAAAAAAGTGTACAAAATCCTTTTCATTGAGATTTCCTCTGTAGCAACTTTACTTTGTAAAGCTAATTGTAAAGATCAATAGACTAAAAAAATACTTACTGTTCAGAGCACACAGATTTTTAAGCTACTGAGTTTAACACCTCTGGACTTCCATCATGATTTGCAGGAGTAATAGATCTGAAGAATTTAATCCAGTCCCTTATTTCTAAGAAGTTATTGCATTTTCAAGTAAATAACCTTGTTCAACCTTTGCCTTTCTTCCTTATGACATTGTTTGATGGGTGCTGGAAGCAGAGGAATTACAGTGTTTCCAGGTTACTGCTTTACTTTAAAGAGGCTGGTGTGGGCTGAGTGGGCCGGAATGCAAGAGATGGATTTTCCACTCGGTAACCTTCAGTGGCTGATTTCACACCTGTGAGCTTCAGCTTGCTCTGTAGCTGAAAAAGGAAAGAGAAAGAGGATCTGATGGCACCACCATTTTGCAACTGTTTGAGTCACAAGCAAAAACCTGTGACACAAGCAAAAAGCTCTGTGTAAGAAGCAAGATTGAGTTGCAGCTACACCTTCTGAAGCAGGCTAGTTTTTGTACATTATTCAGTTCTCTCATCTCACTATAATTCTGTAGCTAAAAACGTACGTATTCAATCTGAACACATTCCCTCTGATCTGTCTGTTCAAGCTGTTTTTCAAGGTTAATGGATAAATGACTAAAAATATAAATGAGGACATTTGCAGCGTTTGCTGGAACAATGGTGTAAAATTTTATTTCCTGTGTAATGCTACCTGTTCTTCATCCATCATAATCTTAAAGCTCAAGAGGTTCCTCCTCCTGTGAATTACAGTTAGAGAAGAAAAGCATTTTACTGAACACTGTCAGTCTAACCTTTTGCAACAGCTCTTTGAAGACAGAAGTAGATAATCTGAATCGCATCTCAGCTGCAGATGCAAAAAACAGAAAGAAATAGTCAGTGAAAGTCCATTTCAGTACGAATGTAAAATGTTACCCCTTGGGAGGCTGAAAAGAACACGAAATATATTTTTATTTGCAGATGAACCACAAATATTTGGATGGTATGATAAGGCTGTTTTAGAACTTTCAGAAGCAATCAGGCTATGAGCCGAGTGCTGTGTTTTCTAAAGAATAAATATTTAACTGCTCCCAGAGCTCAAATGAGTCATTGCTTCTTTTCTGTTAGAGCAACACCTCAGAGTCTTCAGCAGGGACTCTGAAAATGAGTTAGTACTGTTGCATTTCTGTCCAGTTGTCTGCCTGCTGTCCAGATTTACAAGAGGCATTACCTGTTTCAAAGAACTTGAAGCTTTATGAGGCAGGACAGAAAAGTTCAAAAAGTATAGACAAGAAGAAGTCAAATGAGTAACCAATTCCACTTAACATCTAGGAGCAGATATTCTGAGTCCTAAAGACACACCTTCCCTCTCAAAACACAATCTACCTTTTAAGACACAAAATCCGTTTGAATATTTGAAGCTATTCAGAATGATAATGCAAAGGAATCAGAACAGGGATAAAATGTTGTGCAGTAGGATAATTATGGTGGTGTTAATGACACCTTAATGACCTATTTGTTTTTTAGACAAGATTATCTCAAAAGTGTTTAATCTTATATTAAATCTTAGAGGTGCATTGTGATTTTTTTATGATATATACAAATTATTTTTTTCCCTGCCAGATGGTTTTCCAGCTGAGACAACATGTTCCTCTGCTTCCAGCACCCATCAAACAATGTCATAAGGAAGAAAGGCAAAGGTTGAACAAGGTTTTAGTTTAGACTGAAAAAATTTCCTGCACTGGTGCCTGCAGTTCTGGGAACTTTGGCCCAAATACAGTGCATCATATTAGTAATTAATATTGCTTAATTTGCATTACATGTGTCCATAACTCAGGTCTTCATAAATACTGTATTTCCAAAGAAGGACATAATTTCACCTGGAGATTTTGTTTACATCTCCTGCTTGTTTTTTTGTGGGTTTCATAAATGAGGAACTGAGTGATGTTTTTCCTATGGTGGAATTGTTTGTCAAGCTTCTCTCCCACACTGACTTTCAGATACAGCTGCAATGGCCAGTCCTGCAATGCACTGACTTTCTAGTGGCAATAAGTCAGTCCTACCTGTAGGTACTGCAATTTACAGCAAATGTTCACAAAATTCTCTTTTTAAACACTTACCCCCTATATTTCTTAAAGACTAGTAGGATAGGAAAATGTATGTATTCTTTCTGATTACAATGCTTCTTGTTACAAGCAGCACTTTTCAGCTGACTGTTCTTCTATATTGCAGATTTTATCATAGCAAAGCAGTGCAGGTTTTGAAACCCGGTATATTGAATTAGTCATTGGTTCATTTTGCCATGTATGACAGCTGAGTTGGAACGCTCCCCCTTCCCCTCCCCTTTCTTGCCACGTGGTCTCCAAGATGTCCCAGGAAGCAGAGAGACACACACACAGCTGCAGCAGAGGAAGCAGAGAGAGGGTTTATTCCCAGGGTCAAGGTTTTTATGGGGTTTTAGGGGAAGAGACTCACACCAATGAAAACCGAGGGTTAACAGCAAATAGGGAAGGGGTTAACAAAAGACCAATGAGGGACTTTTCACATAACCTGCCCAGGTACATTCTTGCATCCTAATGAGGGTGTTCCCAGGGGGTTTTGGGAAGAGAAGGTAACACAGAAAGGGTAGACTCCATTTTACAACTGAGTAAAAGCCTGCTTTCAAAGCATTATGGTTAGCTTTCTTCACTTTCTTCAGAGACCCATCTCTTGCAGGCTTTATTCCACTTCTGATATTTTAAGTTCATTGCTACAGCCATGCTGTGAGAAATAAAAGCAGAGTAATTAACAGCTGTTCTCCTGAAGTGTTCTGTATTAAAAGATGATTGGTACACATTCAACTTTTTGAGTCGTGCATCATATGCAATGATAGAATGATAATGGAAAAAAGTCTCAAGAACAATAATAATGTAGTGCAAGAGTTCTGGTCCATAATAACAGATTCAATAAGGTGAAGTGCCAGGTCTTTTGGCACAACAACCACATGCAGCACTACAGTCTGGGGGAAGAATGGTGCAGCAGAAAAGGCTCTGGGGGTGCTGATCAACAGCTGACTGACAATGAGCCAGCAGTGTGCCCAGGTGGCCAAGAAGACAAATGGAATCCTGGCCTGTATCAGAAACAGAGCTGCCAGCCAGGACCAGGACAGGGATTGTTCCCTGTACTAGTGAGGCCACACTTTGAGTGCTGAGTCCAGTTCTGGACACTTCACTGCAAGAATGATATTGAGGTACTGGAGCATGTCCAGAGAAGGACAGCAGAACTGGGGAAGGACCTGGAGAGTAAATCCTATGAGGAGCAGCTGAAGGAGTGAGGGTTGTTTAACCTGGAGAAAAGGGGACTTGGGAGGAGACCTTACTACTCTCTGCAACTGTGTGAAAGGATGTTGTGGTGAGGTGGAGGTCAGCCTCTCTTCTCAGGACAAGAGGAAATGACCTCAAGCTGCACCAGGTGAGGTTCACATTGGACATCCAGGAGAATTTCTTCTTGGAAAGCATTGTCATGCATTGGAACCGGCTGCCCAAGGAGGTGGTGGAGTCATCACCACTGGAGATGTTCCAAGTAACAACTGTGTGTGTCAGTGCTGTGGTCCAGTTGACAAGGTGTGATCAAAGATTGGACTGTATGGTATTGGAGGTCTTTTCCAACCTAAATGATTCTGTGATAATTAGTCTGTCCTATCTAGTTTAGGTTTTTAAATTTTTGAAAAGTGTGTTTTATTAATATGATAGAAAGAAACATAATGGTAAATATGGCATAGATTAATAACAATAGCAGTAAAAAAGAAAAACAACATTGCCCTAAGTATGAATGTAATTCTGATGGCACCACTTCTTCAGAAGCTCTCTGGTCTGTCTATCCATCCTAAGTAGTGACCTACTGAAAATTGAAGCAGAGCTGATACTGATCAGTGTCAACAGTAGAGCTTTGAAAACTCATCAGACCTGACATAACATCTGCATGAGAAGGAATGGATAGCAAGCAGTGAAACATGAGATGTTGTGGACAGTGCCAGAGCTCTCAGACCAGCTCTGAATTTAAAAACTGCCTCAAAACCATAATCTGCTCTTACAAATCTGAATATTTTAGTCAACAAGGCTCCCAAAAAGCTGCAACAATATCCTTCAAATGCATGCAGTGTATATTCAGACTATGCTGTAATCGAATAATAAAACTGTGATTAAAACACAAGACAGTGAAAATCAGCAATTACACCTAAAGCAACAAATGGCTGCAGAATAAATGAGGGCAGCTGTCCTAGATTATGTCAGTGCTCACATGGGTTTGTGAAGCCGACAAATAAACATGTTTATATTTTTCCACTAATGTAGACTTGTAGAGTGTGTGACACCAGGTTAGCAGAACATTGTAGTGATGAATGCCTTGGATGTAAAGTTAGGTAAATTAAGGTTTGCCTACCTAGCACTTGTTATGTGTCTTTATTCCTCTCCTGATAATTAGAATCTCTATTCCAGATCTGAAGCGTGGTCAAATGAAATGACCCAGTCCTGAGTGAGCCAGGGATCAGTTACAGTGTGGAGCAAAATGCACAACATCAGAGAGTTAATCTCAAATAAGTATTCCTCTTTCAATTTAAGCCATTATATAATCCAGACTGATCTTCCTTATTTATACAGCCCTTGAGCAAATGAGACTGTCACGTTGTATTCAGTAGGACTTTTGATCCATCACTGTAGTTTAGAGCTTGGTTTAGATGAGAGGCTTTCCAGACTGCACATGCTAAGTAAAAGTTTGGCTTATGATAAGAGTACCAAAAAGCTATCTAACACTAGCTATTTATGTAAACATTTCTGTTGCAATGCTCAATTTGCACTCCTCCAAAGGGGATTAAATTGAACAACTCGAAGGCATTTTTCTGTGAAATTAGATAACCCACAAAAACAGGAAAGAATAATGATGGCACATTAAATTCACACCTGACAATAAAGTTCTTGTGTTGACAGGTCCTGAGAGCATAGAGCTCATAAATAGATTGTAGACATAAAGAGTGGTGTGGTTCCAGTAGACAGGCAGCCAAAGTCTCGAATGCTCAGTGGAAGCATGAAGGGTTATGTTAGAGAGCAGCAGAACCTTTGTTGGCTAATTAAAGAATCATATTATTACAGAGCAAAACAAATGAAGGAAGGGAAATATAAGACAAGGCAGTGTTGAAATAGTGGTATCAGCTGAAAGGCTGTTGTACAGAGCATTGACTAACCCGACAGGGATGTAGCTATATGGACTCTAAGATTTAAAGGTATTAAGGCATCATTTACAGAGCCTTGTAGTATCTGATCTGTTTACAAAAGTGACTCCTTAAGGTGCTCATATTTCTCAAAAAACAAATGACCAGACCTTTGTGGTATTTTCATTACCCATTATTAAGGAAACTTCCCAGTCTGACCATTCACAATACTCCGGCAGTCAGACTCCCAGCGTCAGAGACTGTCCCTGCTGGGATCGAAGCGCCTTCACAGGAGGCGGCTCCAGTAAACCCACGGGTGTCCCCGCTTTACTCCCTGCGCACCCCATTCCCTCACAGTCAGACCAGGTTCCCTTGCCGGTTTGACACCAGGTTTCCCATAGTAGAGTCTCTGATAACTCGTTCCGTAAGCCAATTTACTCACGGCGCAGTAACAAAGAAACAGCACGGGCTGGTGCCTCTGAGGAGGACCCCGAACAAAGACAACCCTGGGCTTTTATACCCTCACAGTCCAAGCCATGTGCAGGTTAACCCTCGCCCCGGCCCCCTTCCCCCTGTGTCCTCGGCTCCTGCTGTGTCTCAGTGTCCATTTCCCTGGCTGGTGCCAT
>JAWWTY010000088.1:29606064-29626833 GCA_035222235.1 Margarornis squamiger | reverse complement strand
TCCGTATTCGTGCCCTTTGTTATGCAAACGGCTGGCAGTTCATGGTCTCTTGTCGCGCTGGACTAGCACCCAGAACTCAATCTGCATTTCGAACTGCAGCTTGCAAACCGAGCTACCTGCACCAAATATACTACTCAACATCCATCCTTGGGGGCAAGTATCAGAGTCCTTTTCTCTCCCTGCTACAGCTGTAGGTATAGTCACAAAGCTCAAATGTGACTTGCTCTGCACGTTCTTAAGAGTGGTGTTCTGTGTTGTGTGCACAAGTGGAGGGGGTTGCCTTGACAAACTCTGTGAGTTGTCTTGCAAAGCGTTTCTGCAGAACAGACTTCTCTGCAACATCTTTCTGACTCCTGAGCTTTAGCTGTGTTCTCTCAGTAACACATGGTCTGTGAATTCAGGTTAGCTCTTACGGGCATCCTATGCTTGGATTTTTAGTACTCTCTTTGTCTTTGCTTGTGTCTTTACTTGTACTCTCTTTGGCTTTACTTAAAGCCATTTTAATCATTCAGTCTCCGGTGATGTCTTAGAAGCAACAGTGCTTGTTAAGAAGACAGTCCCTAGTGTGGTGCTGCTTTGGATGATTTCCCAGTGGAGATTTTGTTTGCTAGCAATGGTCCCTGCCACTATGCTTCAGTTACTTGTTTCATAGGCCATGGTTTGTCTTGTCCTGAAAGTCAAGCACAAGTCTGACCAGGAAGAGATGATGTGGGAAGTGGGTGAATGCGCTACTTCTCACATCGTCTGGGAGGACAGAACTCACACACTCAGAGATTTGTGATAATCACTTACCTGCATGTGGAGAAACAAATGCATCCTACTGTTGAAGAAGGGTATATGGGCTATAAATTAATTTATTTGTTAGTACTTTGACATTGCTTATTACAACAAGGATCAGAGGGCTTTGCTGAGTTCAGAAAATAGTTGATGTTTAGATGGGCAAATGGGAGATGGACTGAGGAAAGCACTCTTCAAAAAAACATGCCCTCAAATCACTGCTCTTACTTGCACTTAGGCAACACTGCTGTGCACTGGCAACATTGTGGTACACAGGTATTCTTGCTCAGGAGAGTTGTTGCTTTGCCTTCTCCATTGGCTCCGTTACTTCCCCTCAATTCTAGGCAATGCATCTTGTATACTTCATCAGTCTTGATGGCCTTGAACTGTAAATGTTTTATATGGAAAGGCACTGCTCTGCCATGAGGGCTGGAGGAACAGGAAGGTGTCTAGCAGAGCTGTCATGCTAAACAGTCTGGGTGAGTCCAGAACAGAAACCCACAGACTGGGCTGTGGAGCTATTGCTGAAACCTTCTGCTTTTTAAACCACAGTACCTGTCTTAAGGGGCAGGGAAGTCCATGCACACCATGAGCATCACCCACACACAAAGCATCTAAGCTGTGTTAGCACAGAGAGGTGTCTGCAAAGACTGTCCCTATTCCTGAGGCTGCACTGCTGTGCAAGATGCTGCAGGAAACAAACAGTTTGGGCTCAGCACTTGCTCTCAGCAGAAAATGTTCCATGAGACACCAACCTCCTCTTCTGGCAGGCTTTTCTCAGGTTTTCCTGTCTGCTCTCCTGTAATTTGTTTTCATTTTCTAATGAAATCATTGTGCTGAAATGAGACAATTTTCCCATGTGGGATTTGAATAAGTCAACTCATGCTTGCCATTAATTAGCTGGGTTTAAGTTCTTGATTTCAAAGTATTAAAATAATTAAGTTTGTAGAAAGGCTTACTCACAGAAAATACCTGAATCTTACATTCAGTAATGTCAGTAAGAGTCCCCCTGGCCAATATGTTCCAGGTTAGCTGCTTCTGAAGGTCGCTTCTGGTGACCTGCTCTTATGGTCTGACTGGTCTGCACTGAAAGGACAGTGAAACCAATTAGGAATGCAGAAGTCTGGTACATAGCTGGAGCCAGCTCAGGAAGATTTTTCTCATTATGATACATTAGAGAATCACTACAGCTCCCTCTAGCCAGCTGTTGAAAAATGGTTTAATCTCCTTTGGCTGGAACTGAAATTCAAGTCAAATGCTCATACCCTTGCTACATAAATTTGAATATCTGAAGTCAACAGTGTCTTTAAGAGTAGTGCTGGATCCTTTTCTAAGTGAACATAGAAAGTTATAAAGATGACCCACATCTGAGTAGGGCAAAAGATCACTAGCTCATGCTAGCCTGTGATGGTGTGCCAAGTCAGGAGTGCTGATGTGGAAACTTAAGTGGCACTTAACAGCTTTTCCTGCTCAAAACCCACCCTCACCCCATCCCTGCAGGTGGATTTTGTGGTTGTGTGTTTTAAAACACTTGAAGAGGTTTTTCAAATTTTCGTGCTTTGCACCAGCTTAGAGGGTGTGTATGCAATGTAAATATGCCACATGGAACTGAACAGGTATTATTTAACACAGATTCTCTTTCGTCAGGACTGTGATCATCTGACCCTGACTGAATGCCTGGTTGTCCACCCAAACTGCTTCAGGCCATGGCCTTATCCCAGAGGAAAAGGAAATAAAACCAACCAGATAAGAATTTAAGAGTAGTGATAAGAGCTGGGAGAGGCTTTGATTAACTTCAACAGGCAAAACAGACTCAGGATAATACTTAAATTTATTATTAACAGACTAAGAGCTAAAAAATAAGAAATAAAATAATCTTAAAAACACTTTTCCACCACCCTTCCCTCCTTCCATGTTCTCCCTCCTCCCCCCAGCTGTGCAAGGGACAGGGAATGGAAGGTTTGCAGTCAGTTGTTGCATTCAGATGCTGGCAAACATAAGTCGAAACCCTTCGGGCAGCAGTTTTTCCAAATCTGCTGTCCAGTGTGTCTTTCCAAAGACTGCAAGGAGACAGCCTGCCTCACCATGGTCCTCACCGTGGCTACAGGGGATCATAGCTCTGAGTCCTTCCTCTGCATGCTGTGGAGTCCCTCCCACGGGAGACAGTCCTCTGCTGTCCCATGGGTCACTCCATTGGATGCAGTCTCTTACGGATAAGCTGTACCTGCTCCAGCGTGGGTTTCTCTCTGCACCGGCCATGGCCACAAGTCTGTTGCAGGACCCTGCTCCATCCTGAGCCTCCCACGAGGTAACAGCCTCCTTCATGCATCCTCCTGCTCCAGCAGGGAGGTCTTTGCACCCCGATGGCCCCCCATGGGCTGCGAGGGGACAGCTGGCGTCTCCACAGTCTGCACCACAGGCTACAGGGGGTCATAGCTCTGAGTCCTTCCCTTGCTCCCATGGGGTCCCTGCTCTTCCTTCTCCTGCACCAACCTTGATGTCTGCGTTGCTAATCCATGGCTCCAATTTCTTCTGCATGACAACTCCTCTATTCTTAAATATGCTATCACACAGAGGTGGTACTATGATTCAAAAGCAGGGAGTCCCTCTTGGAGCTGGCTATCATTGGCTCCAGAGGACAGGAGAAGCTTCTAGCAGCTTCTAACAGAGGCCGCCCCTCTCCCTATCAAAACCCAGCCACAGAAACCTGTGATAAGCCTATGTGTACTGCTTTGGCCAAAGAGATTCTTTGTGCAGCCAACAGGGCAGAAGAAAGGTTTAGTAAGCTAACTAATTGATGAAGGAGCTTTTGTTGTCATAGATGGTAAAATGGCAGCAGCATTTCCCCTTTTCAGGTAGTTTACTGTTGAAATGATCCTGAGCAGTATGAAACTTGCACAATGCCCAAACTGTTTAGCACTTGAATATCTTGTTTGGTGACTGAAGGGACTGACTGACATAGCTCTCTACTTTCAGAAAACAGGAGTAGCCTCAGAAGAGTCCTAGACTGCTAGTACACAATTTTGTGTGTTTGTTTATCATCCCTTAAAGGATGATAAGGAGAAGGAGCCAAGAGGAAGAAGAGGACATAATATACCCATGAAGGCAGGCTATGTGATTCACAAAGAAATATTTAAATTAACAAATTTGTTTTCTTGGCTGCTGAATAACAACATTGGTGATTTTTCTCACTTGGTCACACTGAAATGTCCTAGCAATATACTCAGTAGCTAGTATGGATATTTTGATGTGGTCATCTAAAATTACTCATTTTTATTAATCCTCCCTCTACTTGACATGTCTCAACTATACAGAGACAAGCAGAATGGAAATATATGTTATTACATTGAACTGGTATTTGTTACCCTTCCCACAGTATAGGCCAACAGGAGAAGTGCTCTGCAGCAGAGAGAATATCTTTTCTCTGTTAAAGGAAAATATTTGAGCACTTCTGGTAGGTAAAAATAAATAGAAATGAATATTTTCTTGATATGAGAGAGAAAATACAGCTTTTTTCTTCCCTTTCACTTGTATATCAAGTTTTTCTTATACCAGTAAAGACATATAATATGAATGATACCCTATGGGAAAAGTTGTTCAGCATTGAAGCAAATGTAGTTAAGCTTCGCCTGCCATTAGTAAGCAACTGCTTTTTGAAGACATATGTATATTTTGTTTAGAGATCTGCAAAAAGAAGCACATAATCTGGCATAATATTAGCAGCTGAAATTTGTGATTTTGAAGCTTGGTCTCAGGGATGTAGGCTTGCCAGAGAAACATTCACCAAGTGATTACACTGATCTAGCGGACTGTTAGTTCAGTCACATAGGGAAAGAGAAACTTTTAAAGCTAGTAATGAGAAATCACAAGCTGTTTTCTTTGTATTTATGATCACTTAAAGTTATAAATATTTTAAATTATGAAAATAAATCAGTCTATATAACATTAGCTTTTAATTTGTCTTAAAGCTTATTTTAAACTACTAATAAATATAAAGTCTATGAGAGAATCCTTCAAATAGAACATAAGGGAGATTTTGATGTTCTGAAAGAGTCAGACTTTACTATTCTTTTATGTATGAGCACGTGAAATGTGATAATGGAAATCATTTGGCTGATACTGGTATTGTCATATTTAAAATTCAGATCCTGGACTGGTTTCTGTCTGGCATAAAAGTACTGCTATGTAGAGTTTGCAAAGAGTAATAGGATGCTTTGTGGCAGAACTGCATGAAACTATAGTAATTTGCAAGGTGTATTTTATTAGACAGAAATCTGAAATCATACAATCTCCTTAATAATTAAATCAAAAAATCACCTAAATCATGAGGCATGCCAGGCAAATTTGGTGCACTATGTAATCAAAATACTGAGCATGTAGAATACCTGCTGCATGAAAATGACAGTATTAGTTTCCACTGAAGTCACAGTTTTATTGATTTTGTATATTTATTACTGCTAATACTCACCCTGTAAGTGAAGTAAACCGATGACCTTATTGTGTGCATGAAGTGCTGGGTTTGATCTCTCTGTACACCCTTTTAACCAGGTAAATCATGTACAAACCTAATACTATAGGATTAGAGCATTTTTTTAATATAAGGATCCTAATCCAGAAACTGTAGCTAAGACCAATTGTGTTGAGAATTGATGTTGTTCTTTACTGTCGAAGTACAAGTGTGTCTAATTGTGACTGGGAGGTGTGAGTCATTTTGGCCAATTGAACAATGATGAATCTCTCAAGGTCTGCCCAGCCTACTTGTTTCCTTTTCCTTGGGTTTTGGCCTGTTGGAATTACTTATCAGTCTGAGGTAGGATAGCGTTTCACTCATGTAAGCAAGACAAGACTTACTTTATGAGATCTGTCAAAAGTTTCTGAGAATCTTGAAGGATATGAACAAATTGGTGTTGAATATTTTGTGCAATCCTGCTGTTATTAACTGCTGCACTAGTTGGCTTGAAAACTGTAGTATGGGAGGCAACTGTAGTACAACAACTAGATCAAGAAAGCAGTACTTTTACCCTCAGGCAGGTGGTTGTGTTTTTGACCCAATATAGCTTCTTTAATCATTTAGCTACACAGCAGATCTGAGAAGGCTCCAGATGGAGGCTGAACCTACGACCCCCTGACATAAAAACATCTATGATACCAATTACACCATCTGTTGGTCATAAAACCACATTCTCTATCTTTTCTTGGCTCTTGTGTTAGACAAAAGCTGAAGGGTGATATTTGGAGCTGTTCTAGTTTATCCATGCAATTTAATGCAGAACACATTTTTTCACAGAGAGGGAGAACAAAGCACAATAGCACTAAAGTTCAATTTACATTCTCAGTCAGTGAAAACAAAAATGAAAATAAAAAACAGTTGTCTGAGTAATTATTTATACCCAAACTATGGCTTCGATTGTAGTTTTTTCACAGCTCTTGTGATTTAAAAAAATCTAAAGAACAACTTCTACCACCATCACCCCATTTTCCATGGGCCCTGATACGAAACAAGATCTGTAATGGTAAATATGAAATTACAGCAGCATTGAGGTATATACAGATCACATTAGTAGCCACTATGTGCCTAATACTACAGTAATTTTTACACTTATTTAGGGGTTTGTGTTTGGTGGTACAGTTTAGGAATGCATAGTTTCTGAGTGTGGAGTATTGTTAAGCTGGAGATTCAACCAGTCCACTCCACTCCATGTATCCTCAGAATCCCTCTGGAAGCAGGTCTTTCCTATCTGAACTTCATGTTCAGACTCATCAAAGCATTATTCTGAAATGCTTAATAGACTTTGAAACTGAATCTCTTTTTTTTTTTTTTTTTCTCTTTTTAGAAAAATAGTTAAGCCTGGGTGATTTGTTGTGGTCATCGGAAATGACAAGGGAATACTGAGGGCTGGGAGATAAGGAATGAGGTACCGAAATACAAGGTATCATGTGTTAGGGATAAAACTGATGACATTGGTCTGTCAAAGCAAAGAAAAGACAGAAAGTGTGTTACTAGTGCAAAATGGGTAATTGAAATGAGGTAAGATTTATATCTTTTGTGAATATTCTGTTTATATAATAAAAATTTGAATTTTCTGTAGTGTTTGATGGGACTGTAGTTCTAGATAATAATGGCTGCTTATGGAGACCATATAATCAAATTCCATGAGTGTTTTTGCTCATATAGTGTAAAGCAAGAAGAGTTTGAACATCTTTCTTAGCATATGGTGGTGTTGATAGGTAGTCAAAAAGACTAGGAAGCTACTGCCAGAAACATGCATGACCTATGCATTCTAGTACTGTGTTTGATGGATAGTTCTGTGCTTTGTAGTCCATAAAGTCCCTACAATATTGCTTTTTAAGAAACTTTGTGCTCCAATACCATCATTCATCTGTCTAAGACAAAAATATATGCTTGCTATATTACATATGTGGTCTAGATATACAGTGAGCAGGGGAAATATCTCTTAAAAGAAGGTCCAAAATCCCCAGACCTTGCTGGTCCTTTTATGCTTTGGACACTGGCTTCCTAAGCTGAGAACAAGGCAGGGCATAAAGCACAGTTGAGTTTACTGTTAATACATTGTTGGTTTTTTTTTATTGTTGTGCCATCATTACATTTTAATAAGCCATATTTTTCTTTCAAAACCAATAAATAATCCATATAAATGGAAGAGAAAGAGCTGAGTACTGAAATTGAAAAGTTTCTATAGAATTTTTGTCATTGGTTAAACTGAGAAAAATGTTTGAGTATTCTATTTCAAGGTATTCCTTTTGCATACATCTCCCCAGGGTTATACCACAGACTTGGCAATTATAGGTGGCTATATTGAAGCCAAAAAGAAGTAAGTGTTTGCATGCCAATTGGTAGGATAAAGTGACAAAAGCACAGGTCAGATACCTTCAGAACAACTGTGCATAAAGTCACCAGAATTTTTATCCTTCATTAATGCTAACATGTCCCTTAAAAAAAAGTTATTTTCATGATTTGTGATAACATCTATACTTGATGATGACTATGTAATGATATATAAATAATGATGGCTATCCTCAGTTCAGACTCAACTTTGTTGTATTCATCTTCATAAACTTTCAGTCTTCAGTATTTGTTCATGTCAGTGAAAAAGACTTGTTTATGATGGTAGAATTTGATTTTTTCTATGTGGTTACAGAGGAGTTGTTTATTATTTTATGTATTAACAGTAATGCCCATCTTGCTGTTCAAAAAAAAACCAAAAAACACCACGTTGGAAAGGATCTCAAAAGGCCTTGTAATTTATTTTGAGACAAAATCAAGTACATATCAGTAGTTCATGGCAAAGTCTGATCTCACTGATACTAGAACACCTCTGCTTAACACAGTTAATAAAAGACTAATCATATTGGATCCAGGTCTATCTGCCCAGGAATTTGTTATCAGAGTGCTGTTTGCAGTAGACTGGGGAACACCTATAGGAAAGGTGACTTTACCTCAGTTAAGATTACCCTTTCTGCTTCTTAAGATCTTGATAGTCTTCAACATTCAAAAGGACTCAACACCAGGCAGATTTAATAGTCAAATCCTGCAGTGCTGGTGTCATTTTCTTTATTTAATGTCATGATAAATAATGCAAAATATATTTTACTACCTGAAATATCCCTCTTGTAGTTCAGAAACATTGTATGCTCTATATTAAGGTGTGCTCTTATGCTTTGACATTACTTTTTAGCTTTCAAGATGTTGGAATTAATGCAACCAAAGTTTTGCAGAAAAGACTTCACTGCTTGAGTGGAAAAGGAAAGATTTCTCTGTGTATAAATGATGACCTATCTATTGAAGCACAAACTGAAAGTCAGAGTGGTATGAGTTTTGATATCCTGATCAAAGATGCAGGTTTTATTTCTATTACTGTCACAATTTCTATAAAATTAGTATTTCCAAAAGACTTAAAAAACCTCTGAACCAATAAGCTATGTAGTACAAAATATTTGTATCTCTATTTTCAAATCTTGTGTCTTCCACCTTTGTGCTATGTAATTTATAGTATATTTTTATATCTCATTTGTAAATAACTGTTTCATCTGAACTCCGTAACATCTGACAGACTTGTCTAAATATCAAATTATAGCAAAATTTAAAACTTTAAATAAGTTTAAATGTGGCAGGTTGTGATAGTTAGGGTTATCAGTGTATGTGTTTTGGACATAAAACTCTCTAAGGTTTAATAAGACCAAATAAAGATAGATGGAATAACACTGTTAGAATTATGTTGTGTAAACGTTAATGTAAATACAGACTTCACAGTGGAAAATAGTGAAAGATGACCTGATAACCAGGTATGTATTGGAAATTATTTTGCTAATTGGCTGTGCATTTTTCTCTAAGTTCAGTGTCATCAGATTGCACCAACTCTTTATATATATGGTAGTTCTAAAAAAATGTAAACTGTAATGTTTAATCCCTTTGTTGGAAGGTATGCGTGTTTTTGTTTATGTAGAAGTTGGTTATATTACTTTTGTTAGACATGTCCGATTAAAATTTGCCAAGAAGGTTGTAGAATAGTTCCCATGTGGATACTATGTTTCTTTTTATAGCATTTCAGATTTTATTGTTTCCATAAGTTTTCAACTTCATTCAAACCTTTGTTTCAAGTCTTCCCAACAAATTTTAGTTATGATTGTTCAAATCTTCTCTGTAATATATTGCATCAGATTTTAAAGCAAATGCTGACAGCAGCAGTATTTATGCCCTGCATACCAAGCAGATACCACATGGTTTGAATAACGGGCACCCCTGCTGAGTGTGGATCAAATCAAAATCTTTCATGGTCATGTAAAATGCACTGATAGAAATCTGTCTTTAAATGGGCTTTTTTATTTAAAGATGAATTCTTTTAAAGTTTATCCTGCCACTCATTCGTGTATGTAATTCCCACTAATGCTAATGAAGGTTGAAAAACCTAGAGATTCAAGTAGTCCTAGAATTCTCTCTGACCTTATATACCATTTAATAAACAAAATGAACCCCATGGAGTTTATTGTAGGTAATAGAAAGGCTAACTTTAAAGTCTTAAACATCATAGTTCTTTGGCATAATTAGCAATGCTAAGGACAGGATTTTTTTATTAAGCTTTGGCCCAGAATTCTTAACAGTTGTAGAAACAATTCTACTATTTAAAATATTGAAGGTGTAAACAGAAGAAGTTAAATTTCCAAGACTAGCATTAACTCAGTCATATTTTATATGAGAAAAATATTTGTGTTTTGGCTAAATTTTTGTTGGAATTTTATTGCTGGGAATATAATAGCAGAATTTTATGAAATTCCAAATGTAGACAGAAACTGGTGATAGAATAGAATATATGCAGAACTTAAGTTATCTTTTCCTTACTGCACTATTAATTCTGTCTTATTTCTTTTGGTTTAATGGTATCAATTCCAAAGAATTTAAACAGAAAGAAAAAAAAATTGGGTTTGGGATACTGGTGGTTTGTTGCATTAGAAAATCTTGTAAGGTTCTTTATTTCAATAATATACACATCAGTATAAAATGATGTCTGTAGTACATTGTTAATAAAATACACATATACCCAGTATACAATCTGTATGTTCTAGGAACTTGAGCTCTTTTCCACAAAGAAACTTCCTCAATGAGGTTAGCATTCAGGGAAAGCTGTAGATTTCATACTTGTCCCCACTAGCAATAGTTCTGCTGAAAAATATTCCAGCCATTCACACACACAAACACATTTTACAGTAGAAAAATTGATTGCTCATTCCTTTCATCCAGATGTATTTTTTTAGTTGTTTTTATTTCTATTGCCACGTGTGGCTCAGAAGCACTCCACTCTGCTGAGGTTCATTTCAGTATGAGCAACCCTGTACACTGTAAGTTACAATATAATAAGAGTCTTCTACTTCCTTTCCTACCCTTTCAAAAGTACAATTGTATATGCTGTATTTCCTCACTTCCTGTTAAATCAAAAATTATGCAAGGGTAGAAATGCAAAGTTTAAATAGATCACCTTCATATGTTTTATTTTACAGACTAAACAGCAGCCTTTCTGCCAAATCAGTCTATGCCTGCCTGCCTGACTTAACTCTATTAAATAGAGAGCACTTCAGAACAAACCACACAGATAAATAATATGATCCTCTATTGTCTTTGCTTTCCCTATTATCTACAACTTGCCAGCAAGAGCAAAAGTGCTGTTCAGACTCTCTTCATTTATCCTTACATTTCTAGAGGGCTTTGGTTTGGATTTCGAAATGAGCTGTCCTGTTTCTCCACTTCCTATTTTTCTTAGCTGGGTTGATACCCATGCTGCTTAGTAGTTGCTGAGAACCTGACTGGGGACAGTTGTGCACAGGGTCTAATTTTTGCTAGGCCAGCGTTGCATAATGCTGGTTCTTGAAGAAGGCAGGCACTGGCACATGCTGGGACCTTTTAGATTAACTCTTCTGCACAAAAAATGACACTGGTGTCTTGGAGATAGCATCAAGTCTATGCAATAGCTCAGAGCATCTGAGTCTAATTTAACTGTGCAATTTAATATAATTGCAGATTTGTTTTAAGAAGTTGGCTGCTGCTGCTCTGGTTGGTGGGGAAAGAAAAATATCCAAAAGTGTTCATTTATGAGGCTTCCCGATACAGCAGGTAGACACTGCAGTGGCTGATGCTGTGCAAGATAAGCCTCCACTAAAATCTATGGCTCAGAAATTTCTGAACAACACAGAAACCAAATCAAGTTTTATTTCTTGTTTGATCTTAGTCAAATTTCAGCTGCTGGGGACAACAGTAGTGTCTGACAATCCATCCTTGACTGTTTGCTCAAAGTGCCAGATGAGGCACACCAATCCCTGTAAGAACAGCCTTAGATTAGGCATAGATGGGACTCAAACCTCAAAGTATATTCTTACAAATCCTGATGTGAAACAGAACATGATGTCACCAAAGCAGCTGACCAGCTAAAAGAACGTTGATTCCCTAATAAAAGGTGAAACAACTTACTGTCCTGAAGTCCCTTTTCCCTCTCCCTGTGTTGTGTATGGAGATAAGACCTTGCATTCAGGAGTTATCTATTTTGCCCTTAGATTGAGGCCATAATCTATCTCCCTTGGTAGATCAGCCTGAGCTTTCAATTAAACCTAAGACAAAACATGAATAATTTTTCTAACTCTTGCTAGTCTCCAATTTTGTTGTGTCTCTTTTGTGAATGAAAGATATAGAATGTAAAAGGGATGATAATAAAGTCATGAAGGCAAAATACATCTAGATAAAGTTTTTCTACTTGTAGCACTTATAGAACATAACTACACAGAAGAGATTGGATAATTAATTGGATAATTTAAATTGGATAATATAAAAATTCACTTTAAGAAAAACAAAGAAGTTTGGTCTAGAAGAGGACCAAAAAAGGCACAGACTCCTTTTTGTAGTAATAACTAACTGTTTGGATTGCTCCAATTCCAGTAAAAGGAATGAGAAGAGGTAGAGCACATCTTTAAGTGAACAGAAGTATCTCACTTCTCTGCTTTGTTTTGGTGGGGTTTTTTCTAAAGTATGTATTTATGGGACTGGTGCACAGACAAAGAGAAGGAAAAAGTACTGTAGAACAGGCAGTAGTACTGCAAGATCAAACCCTTTTTACAGCCAATTCAGGCACAATACATCCTTGTAACTGTATGTAATATAAAAGTGTATTTTGAAATAAGTTTACTTGTTAGCACTAAGTTGGTTTTAATACAAGTGAACCTCAATGATTCATGCAGGAATTGGGAACACAGTTTTTGTTTTCCTTCCATCTGATCAGCTTTGCAAATCTCTCAGAGGAGAAAAGTTGTTTTTAAAATGTTTTAAAAGTGGAATCCAATGTAATCACATACTCTTTAGGGTACTTCAGTGTGAAGTCTTTTTTGTCTATGTTGACTAGTTGTGTGTGTGAAGCAGTTTTTTTGAGACTTTTATATCTATTTGACCCCACGTCACTCACTTGGGTTCCCATTCTTTATGCACAATGCTCTGTGAATGCTGTAGAATATATTATTAGCTAATGGGATCCCAAATATTCAACTATAGGCTGAATTTTCTTTCATAAGTTTTAAAGTTCAGACTGTAAGTAAGAGAAGGGAGAAACTCTGGGGAATGTACACTGCGAGCCAACAGGACTCATCTGCTCCATGCCACAGAACACAGCAGCAATGAGTGGATCCTAGTTGTATTCATGCTCGCATTACTTTTTTTGTGTTGTCTTTGAAGTTCTTGCCATCGTTGCTCTTGCTTTCTTATGTGTGCATGCCATATGTACCCCTAAGTTTGTGGGGAGAAGAGGGAAGGAGAGGAATTTTATTTTACCACGTGACTGGTCCCTGGTAGAGGATTGCACCAGGTTTAGCTTGCCTCTGATAGACTGTTCTCTATTTGGGGGCTTCTTTGTGGCTGCAAAGGCAGAGGTATGGCAAGAAATTTCATGTCTACATAAAAAAAAATAAAAAATAACTTGTGCTGACTACTTCTAGTTTTCTCACAAATGTTACCTCTTTCTCAAGTATATCCATCTGTTTGTGGGCCTGAATCTTCATGTACCAATGCCGAAGACTGCCTGTTCTGTAGCTAAGGCTAGCCTTAAAAGGCAAAACAATAACAAAAAACCCCACCAAACTGAGTTAAAAAAATCCAAACTGAAATAAAAGCACAAACCACACCAAATCAAACAAACAAACAAAAAAATCTTCATTTCCTATTCTTTCCCCCCTCCCAGCTTTACCCACAACTCTCTTGTAGACACTGACAGGCATTAAGGCTTTCAAGAAAACATTATTCATAGTCAATATCCCTTGGGTGCTGACTTTTAAATTCTTGGTTCAGTTCAGAGATTGACACCTTCACATCCAGATGCTCTTTCAAAATGAAAAAATATATAATTTTGTGATGACTTGCAAAAATCTGATGTTTTCTGAAATCGAACTGTATTTTTATCTTGCATAATCTACCAATCTTTGGTGTCGGATCCAAAGACACCAAATGTTGTCAGAACGTTGCATTTTTGGTCTTGCCTTGTAAACTTCAGTACTTAACACAGTATCCCAGTACTGTGAGCTTGGGTGATGCATTTATAGTTTTGCATGAACTCAGCAAGTAACTTAAGAGTGTTATGGATGTACAGACACCTTTTTTTTTAACCTTGTAATCTGCCAAAAGTCTGAATATTGGTGCTCCAACCTGATAACTAGAACTTGTTTTGGAGTTTACATAAGTTATATAGCTAGAATTTTAATTATTCACATGTTATTTATGAAACTGTAGCATCCTAGTGCCATGGGGATGGCTGACATAAACAACTAAAATAAATACATGTAAACATTTCAGTACAACTAATGACAGACCATAATGAAAACTGCATGAAAAAAAGAATCTTGATTCTATTTTTTGAAGTATGAGACTAAATGCCAAGATCACTCTTTAGTGTAACTATTACAATTTCAAGGATTAATTGAGTTCTAAATTAAATTAGTTCAGACATTCATGTTCTTGTTTAATTTATATAGTGGAACCCTATATCCCATTCTCTATTCAGACTTTTATCTTCAGTGAGTCATTCTTGGTTTCACCTATAGGAATAATGGACAGAGAAGAGAGATGCAGCTTAGTCCCCCTTCCAGCTTTTAGGCATGGAGTGGATTGAGAAGACACCAGTGTGAAGACACTGGAGGTTCCTCAGACCATCAGGTGAGTATGATTTTACAAGTTAGGACAATCAGGTCTGGTTTTGGGAGTGTTGTCAGCATCCTAACTTATGAAATAAATGAAACACGTTTTTTATTGTTTCCTGTGATTCTAGGCATGAGAAATACCCTTGATGATCTTTTAATAAGAGTGTTGATGATACAAATTCCTGCAGATTTGTTTATTCTGTGGTTTGTTGGCTTGATATGTTTGTATATGTTGAGCTGGAAACAAAAGCAAGAAGGCAAATTACTCCTGAGCCTATTTAGAAAAGGAGTTTACCTTCTGGAGGTAAAATACTTCCTTCAAAGTATTTTTGTGGCCATTTTAATATGCATATACGTATCCCAATATCATATATATTTAAAGCACAAGAAACAGTGGTCTAAAAGTGTGGATTAAAACTGATGCTAATCTTCTCTCAGTAAAGGAAAAGGTTGCTAATTAGTGTTTTTGACTTATTTTTTACTTTGATAGTTACAAGTTTCATGAAAAAACCCTCAACAAACCAAACCAAAAAACCACAAACCACAGAAGTGTGCAGGTAGACTGTGAACATACAGTTCTTTATTTGAATGGGTGCTCCAGAACTATTTCTGTTTTCATTTGGACTTCTGCTAACTATAACATTTATCAGGTGGCCACCAGTCTCACAGAATTCCAACACTGTGCTCAGTGTCTGAGCAATGCACCTGGCTTCTGCTTGTGCCTTCTCACTACTATCCCAAACTCTCCAGCTTGTTTGCATACAATGGAATAGCTTCAGTAAGTGTGGTAGGGCACGTCTCACTTTCCTGTGTAGAGTATTGTGGCCAAGTCACCCCCTGAGGACTCAGGTATTGAGAAAGGTTAAGAGCCTACCTCCCCATAGTTTAGGCTGGTATTGCATAACACTGAGCACAATCACTTCAGTTTCCTTCCAAAAGCTGCTTTTCAGAGGACAGTGAGTAAAATTGTACGGGTGGTCAGAATCAGACACAGTTTGTCAAGAGTCTCAAGCATTGTTTCAGGGAAGAGTCTCAGGGAAGTTTCTGGATATCTGCAGAACTGAACATTTGGTTGCTATGGCTGGGGCAGTTCTGGCTATGTGTAACTGAGTGTTCAAGGAATGTTTACACCTAACAGGATTCAGCTAGTAAGATGGTCAAGATTAAACAAGTACACTTTCAGGTTACAAATTTGGACTTGGATGTCAGAAGCCTGTCTGAATCCTACGTTTTATGCCTAAATCCTTTTTTCAGTTTTGGCCAATAGCAGAAATGTATGGGATGTAATTTAACGTTACAGAAAAAGTCCAAGAGTTGATCCTGCAAATGTAAAATATGTAGATAATGTTTGCAACAACGTTTTCTGTGCTGATTTAATCATAAGAATAAAAAGAATTAATTTTTTGACTAAGGATAGCATACCAATTAAAACTTATCTAAGTTTGTAGGATAATTACAGGAACACTAAGACCTTCAAGTTGAAACCACACTTCATCTTACATTTTCTTTAAAGTAACTTTTGTTATATTTATTATAAAAGCAGACATACAATGGAAATCCACTCAAATTCTGTCAGGGATTCCCAAGGATGTTCAGGCTGATTCCAGCTTTGCCCGTTGCTCTTAACTGCTCCTATCAGGCACATACCATATGGTCATGAAAACAAATACACACACAGCTTTTTCTTTGTCAAATAGTGACAAAACAGTGTGGGACCATATGCTGCAGAACACAAGTGATCTCTCTAATGGCTTACACAAACAGGCTGAACGAACTCAGTGCTGTTGTCCATGCTTCTTTGCCTGTTATACATATTTTTTTACAATACAGAGCATGGATTTGTACTGGGATTTCTTCCCTATAGTGACTTCACCTTAGTTCTGCCGTGGGATTCTCCCTTCAATGTAAAAGACGAAATGGTAGTTTTTGTGCTCAGTAATAAAATAATTTGTGGCTATGAAGGTGACTTAAGTTCTCAATAGCTAATTTGGCCTAGTCATTTAGCTTTCATGACATAACCAGTTTCCCTTGCTAACTCAGAAAAATAATTCACAACTCAAGTTCTATCAAATACTAATTCATTCCCAAATGCAAAACTTATTTGGATCCATATCCTAGTTATTTTGTGAGATCTTTGAGAGCACTACAGAAAAAAACAAAAGACTATTTCTGATAGTATTATGCAAATACTATTTCTGATAGAATGCAAAATGTAGACTCATTTGTGCACTATTAAGTTTAGAAGGTAAGAAACACAGCTGAACAATCATAAATTCCAGAGGAACATAGGCTCAGAAATTGTAACATTTTAGACAGGTAACTGATGCAGTTTTTAACCAGTTTAACTTTGTTTTAAAAGTCATAGTACTGTCTCTGCTTTAGTTTCTTGGACACACTTTCTGACAAGTGAGTTTGTCTGTTGCCCTGCATTAGAAAACTAACCCCATCACCTAATAAGGATTGTACTTATCATCATTACCAAACAGCAGATACTGCAAGAATTGTGGAATCAAAAAAAAAATAAAAAAAAATGGTGGGAGACAAGAAGGAATACCTTCAACTGCAGATCTAGTTAGACCTTTGGCCATTCTATTTCCTTTCCCAACCCCTCCTGTGTAATCTGCTGAAGGAGGTGCAGTATTGGTAACTGAGAAATAACAAACTCACTGGCAACTTATAGTCTATGTCAAGTATCTTCATTTTGTAGATAAGCTAAAGAGTATATAGTCTTTTTTTTCATCCTTGACTCAGGTGCTGCATATGCTTTGTGTATCATGTCATGCGGTGATGTGATCTTACCCATTTCCCCAGAGATCCAGGCTTTGTTCAGCTATTTAGATTATATTTATGAAGAGTGAGAAAAAGTCATCCAGATGCATATCTATCTATCTATCTATCTATCTATCTATCTATCTATCTATCTATCTATCTCTTTAGCCGCAGGAATTTACAAAGCTCTGAAACAGAGAACAACTCCTGTGAAGACAGGCTGAGAGAATTGGGGTTGTTCAGCCTAAAAAAGAGTAGGCTCTGGGGAGATCTCATTGTGGCCTTTCAGTACCTACAGGGGACTTATAAGGAAGAGAGGGAGTGACTTTTTAAATGGTCAGATAGTGACAAGGCAAAGGGCAGTGGTTTTAAACTGAAAGGAGGGGAGATTTAGATTAGGTGTTAGAAAGAAGTTATTTGCTCAGAGGGTAGTGAAGCACTGGAAAGGGGTTGCTCAGAGAAGTTGTGCATTCCCTGTCCCTGGAAGTGTTCAAGGCTAGGTTGAATGGGGCTTTGAGCAACCTGGCCTAGTGGAAGGTGTCTCTGCTCATGGCAGGGGGTTGGCCGTAGATGATTTCTAATGTCCATTCCAACCCAAACCATTCTATGATTCTATGAAGGAAAAAATAGCATTGTGAAAGTTAATAGAATACTGCTTATTTACTAAAGAGACATCACATCATCTAACCTTAATAGCTTCCTTTCAATGATTTTCAAAATGAAGGACATTTTAGATCTCATTCATCAAGGCTTGAACATTTAATATACCTCCATATGGAAGTTGTGGGGTAAGATGGAGCTTACAGGGCTTATCAAGGGCTTCCTTCATAGGCTCTAGGGTGGATGCAGATCTGGCAGAAGAGAGAAAAGTGAGAAATTTTGAATTGCAAAGTTCAGGGATGTTTTTAGCTATTGATCTCTAATATTTAATGTAGTTTCAGTTATTTCAAAATGCCTTAAAACATATTATCCATGTTCAACAAAAGGTTTTTTTTGATGCAGAGCCAAGAGGATAAAAGAAAGAGCAGAAAGAACTGATCTTGATGACTTGAGCTACAGAGGGGGAAGAGGGTATGGGTTTGAGACCAGATACATAGACTTTTGATCCAGGTCTCTGCTGTTAGATATACGCTGGAAACAATAAAGTAAGAGAGAATGTAGATTTTCTAACACATCATAGTATACCTATAACTGACAAGGTGCTGTAAACAACAGGATCTATCAGTCTTGTCAGTACAGAGAGAAAATTAGGAGTGCTCTGGTAGAGAAAGTATTTCCAATACTATGTCAAGCTCAAGCCACCCATCATAAGAAAGATTAAATCAGACTCCCAAATATATGAGGGACTAAAGGGGTAGTCAGTGTGGCAGGAAAAAGGATTAGGGTGATCAGGGAACACATAACTGATCATTTCAGAGGAAATTAAAAGATTTAAGGTTTTTTTAGGGTAACAAAATAAAAGTTGAGATGTGACTCTAGTCATTTTATAACATAGAGATGGGAAGTGAGAAGCTATTTATTTATTATGTGAAAGAAAAATAGTGGCACAAGAGATAAGGAGTATAAACTGGTCTGAATACACGTAGTCTGGAAATTAGGAGTAGATTCCTAACCATCAAAGAGGCAAAGTCTGGAGCAGCCTTTAATCTAAGGAACGAAGCTTATAAAAAAGATCCTCTACTTTTACCTTAGGTTTCATATGTTTATGAAAGGGATTATAAAATGTGTTGTTGTGATGGCAAGGGGCTGAAGCCAGTCAGTCCTGCATTCTTGCCAAAGAGGGATCAGGACCTCCCTTTGTCATTCTTAGGTGCCAGAAGAGTTTTCAAGATGGAACTGAAGACCTGAGAGAAAAGAAACAGGGCACAAAAGCAGAAAGAAAGAATATGTTGTAGTGTTTGCTTTTGTTTGCTCTAAGAGCTAAATGTAATGGAAAACTAATTTCACTCGAATTATTGTGAATTTAGAGCTTGATTTGGGGAAGAACTTAAAGAGATTTGTATGTATTAAGCATTCCTTAGCATTGAATCTTCAGAAATTAAATCTAAAACAATAGAAATGTTGTATTTGCAGAGATGTCTGATTCAATTTGCTGTTAAATTATAACTTTAAAAATATATCAGATGGTTGGGTGATACTGTGTTCTTGGGGTTTATATGACATAGTTAACAGAAGACTGATGACAGTTCTGCATTATCTTAGAATACTAATTTCTTTGAACTGCAAAGCAATACCAAATCTATCCAAACCCCCACCACTCCCACCCCCTTCCCCCCCCCAAAAAAAAAAAAAAGAAAATAAAAATTTGGAAACATATATTTAAATCGTGCTGAGAATGCCCTTATTTCTGGTGACAAATAACTTTGAAATATTTTGAAACTACTGGGAGCAGAATAATTGTCTGCCTTCTGAAGGGAGAAAGAAAACTTTCCTTTTGACATCCTAGCGTGGGAGCACCGGCAGAGAACGAAGATCCCTGTCGCGGTGGTTCTTGCCTCTTGGACTACGTGCTGTGGGTCTGACGCCACTGGGCGTTTTGGGGACAGGAGAAACTGTGTTCAATCAAAAAAGACTGTGTTTTTAATGCTGTGAGGGTGCAAAAACACTTCAGCGAGGAGGAAGGAGGCAAAGAATAAAGGCAGTCGCGGTTTTGGCCGATGTGCCCCTCTCCCGCTTCTCTTTGTTTTCTTGGGGATTTTTTGTGAGGTAGGTTGAAGGTTCCTGAGGCTTCTGGAAGCAGGACTCGCTCTTCAGATGGGGCCCAAGTCCTGCTGGCTCCTGGTGGTCGTCGAGTGCCGAGTGAAAGGTGGGTGCGGACTCGCCCGGGGCCGGAGGCGGGGGCTGCCCCCGGCAGAGAGTGCCGGAGCTCAGGGACTGTCCTTGTCCTTTCCGCCCCTCGGCGCCGCTCCCCTCCCCTGTGTCGGGTTTGTCCCGGGTGACGTTCGGATGCTGGGGAAGGAGGAGGAGGCGGCGAAGGAGGAGGAGGAGGTGGGGAAAGGAGCGCAGCTTCCTCCGCCCCCAGTCGGGCACAGTCCGCTATCGGGAGCGCAGGGCCGGCGCGGCGGAGCCGGGCACAACTTCGCGGCGGCACCGGAGCGCTCTCCGCCCGCGGGCGCGGCTCTCCGCGGGCTCTCTGCCGGTCGGGCACCATGGTCCCCGCGGCGGCGGCACGGCGGGGGACGGCGGGCAGCCTCCTGGCCCTGCTGGCGACAGCCTCGCTCCTCCGCCTCCGCGCCGCAGGTAAGGAGCGGGACCGGCGGCTGGAGGGAGGATGCTGCCTCGCCGCGGGTGGGGTGTGTGGGGAGAGGGGAGGCAGGGAGAGCCGCGCCTGTTCGCAGCAGTGTTTCGCTATTCATTTGGGACCGGCGGAGCCGCCAGCATCCCCAGGTGGTGGATCATGTTGGTTACTTTTTCTTTCTTGTCTTTTTCTTTCTTTCTTTTAATTTTCTTTTTGCTTATTATTTTTTTCTTTTCACCTCTTTCTTCCTTTCTATATATCCCCCACCTATTTTTTTATTCTGTTTATTTTATTTTATTTTTTCC
>JAWWTY010000088.1:29581284-29598174 GCA_035222235.1 Margarornis squamiger | reverse complement strand
GAAATAACTGACAACAGAATTTTTCATGTTCATATTAAATTTCAACCTTTTGATTTGTTTCACTACACCTGCAGCTGAAAGATGTATCACTGCATGTATTATAAGATGTGTGTCAACACTTATCTCTGGTAGGGAAAGTAAATTCCCTTGTTGGATCTTAGACAGTATTTAGTTTCTTCCACGGACATTTAATCCCTACATGTTGAATCAATGCAGTTGATTTCCTGTTTCACTCCCCTTTACATTTCCCTTCCTTTTCAGAAGTAACAAGGTTGTGTGAAGACTAGTGTTTTCTCTCTTTGGTAATTTTTTATTTACAGAATCTGGTTAAATCAGGAGAAAAACTGCAATCCTAATTATCTATCCGAGACACCTATTCAAAAAAAAAAAAAAAAAAAAAAAAAAAAAAAAGAAAAGTGATCGATACTTAATTTACTGAAGCAATTTGGGAGCTCTCCAAATCACTTTTGCAGAGATCTGTGAGATGCCTGCCTTTTCTATTGTTTTGACAGATTTTTGGAAAAGTGCCATGTCTTCCATTCTTGTTTCTGACACAGAAGAAAGTCAGGCAGATCCAACTGTACTAAAACTGAAAACAATTAAGTGAGAGGCATGGGTTATAGTCTGAGAAAAAAAACCAGCATCTATTTTATACAAAGACATCTACAGAAATTGTCTGGGTGGTAATTTACAAAATTGGATCTATGGACGTATTGAAACTGGACTCCCATTTCATCTCATGGAATATACTATGCCATAAAAAACTTGTGAACCTGGTCTAGAAGCAAGATCAGCTAGTGGAAATCAGTCCTGGCAACTGAACTCCAAGCACTCTGAGTATATGGTGATTAAAGAGCACCTGAAGAACCACAGTACTCTTGGGTTTGCTAGTGATTTTCATTTTGGGGGTTTTGTTTGGGGTTTTTTGTTTGTTTGTTTTGTTTTGTTTTGTTTTGTTTTTCTGTCTGGCTCCAGAGTTTGTATATGACCTGAACAAGTTTTGTGAGCTCTGTTTCAGATCCTCAAGATTATTCAGATTTTGAACTATCATTGGTCATCCCTCTAGTCTAATCTGTGTATGAGAACCAGCATCCAAATGCCTTCAAGCTTTTCTGTCACAGAGAAATGTAGAAACAGAGTTAACAATTCTTCTGCTTTCATAGACTGATGAGAGAAAATTATGAGGCACTTGTATTCTATAGTAATGAAGAACATATGACTGCCTGGAGATGACTACAGAGGTGTTAGAGGAACAAGAGATCCCAAAATTTTCTGCTCAGCTGGATCACTTTTTTGTCAGTGTTGTTATACATTCAAGCGACTGCTTATTATTCAAAAAACACAAGGACATGGCATTTGGTGACAATTTGGGTTTTACACCCATGGAGACTATTCCTAACTATTTCTCTAGGGAGTAACTGCCGTGTTTCTGACCTCACCTTAGTTGACTCTTTTTGCCCAGAGCTGGCTGGCTCCTGTGTCTAATTTTGTGCAAACTGTTGGTGGAAAGGAAGATTGTCAGAGGTTTTGGAGTAATAATATTTTAGGAGGTGTGAAGATTCTGTGTATGAAAACACAGTGACCACAAACAGTCTGTGTCCTACCTCTCTGCACCTTCCTTTACTGACATTTTCTCACCTTTTTTGTGTAGCTCCAAAACAGTGGACTTGTGTTTGGATCATCTATATCCAACTGACCATACTGCACTGGGGGATGATTCTCAAACTTCTAGCATAACTTCCAGGAGCACTGCTGAATTCCTCAGTCATTTATGGGACTAATTGGTGAATAATTTCAGTGTTATTCTCTATTATCAGATCAAATCCACTGAAACTGGAAGACAGATGGGATGTTGCCCTTAATTTCTCTTCAAAAGCCTCAGCTACTGGAAAATATTAATGACCTTGATTTGCTCCACTAACCAAACTTAGGTGGTAGGTTTTTTGACTATGAACGGTGAAATATGTATGTTTAGGAGATTCTGCATTTCTCTGTTTGTTCCCACTGATCACAGAAACTTAGCAGTCAGCTGAATCCTGGCAGAATGCTTTTTTAAGAAAAGCTTGCCAACTCAGCTGCACTAGCCACTAATAACTGGCTAGTTGTCATAATGCAACATGGAGTTGAACAGTGAGTCTTGAACTCTTCTTCATATCTACCAACAAACTTCTGAGAAAGACAGAAAGCTGAAAGCTTCTTTTCCTGGGTGAAATTGTAAACACTCACTATCAAAGTGACAGTGAAAAAATTTTATCTTGATGCATATTTTCTAGGTGATCTTTAAGGCAAAGATCTATTTGAATGGTGCCAACTGAAAGAGTGGGACATGAGTCTACAGACATTAATAATCAGGTCATACATAGTACACTTGGACTTATTTAAAAACAAACAAAAAAAAACAATTAAAAAACCCAAACAAAAACCAAAAAGTTTTGGAATAAATATTTAGTCAGGCTTTCAAAAAGGAGAGAAGCTGCATCTCAGAAGTTCTTCCTTAAAGCCAGCTGCTTTGTGTGTAACTTATTTCAACCATTCTGCAGCAGCCCTTCTCATTTAACTTCTTTTAGTGATGTTAGTGAATGCTGCCAGCACAGTGTACCCCCACCCCTTTGTCCAGTCCTGGGAGCTCCTGCTTTCCCTGTAGAAACTTTTCTTGCTTCTCTGTTCTCCAGAAGTACCACAACATGTGGAGCTGCTGCTTCAGGACGTGGTGTCCCAAAGCCATTGGTCTTCAGACAGAAATCTGTGTCTAATCTAGTTGATGCACACTCCTTAGATGGCCCAGAAAAAAAGCCAACAGCAGATTTGGAGAAAAGTCATACTATTCACTCCCAGAAGTTGCAAACACATAATTGGTTGGAGCTTTCTCTGATACCAACAGTTATGTGGAATTATAATTTACTTTTTGACTTCAGTCTCCAGCAGCATTTTCTCTGTCTTAAGTTTCAAGCATGCATCTCACTCTGTGAAATGAGCTTCACATTCCTCTTGGTTTTTATCCCCAATCTTAGGTTTCTGCAGTTTAATGTAGACCTGCAGCATCTGCTGTTCCTTATTTGGAAGTAATTTCCCACAGTTAATTTATAGGTTCTGAATACTTGCTCTTTAAGTCAGCATATAATCTTTCTTTATTGGCACTGGTAGTGAGGTCCCACGAGACATCCCATTACCCTCAGTGAGGCATCACTTCAATGATACTAATTTTAGCAGTGACAGATGAAAAAAATTGGTTATTTTGGGGTTTAAGGAAAAAGGCCTTGGATTTTCATCTTGTCTTTGTCTTTTGCTTCTGAGGGAATTTTTGAAGGTAAAATAGTTTTAAAGCATATTTATTTCAATGAAGAGCCACACAAGTGAATAGGGTCATCGTGTCATTTTCTGCCTCAGGAAATCTTTGTATCACAATGGCAGTGTTTCTACTGTTACTTAATTGTGTTACTTAATGGCCCCTTATAGGACCATTAAAAATTAGAACTTTTGAAAATATTATTTTTATGCAGGTCTTTGTAGAAGTCTAATAACTCAAAATATTCCACTATCATTTTTAAAATGAAACCTTTATTCCAGTTCACTTAAAGCAAAATATAATGTTCTCCCCTTACATTCTACCTGTTCTCACTTCTTCCACTTGAAATGAGCTATCTTTCCTTGCATTAAAAAAAATACATTTCTGTCCCAAGATCATAATCAGTGCTTGTAAAGCTGCTTGTTACATCGCCATCTAGTGATTTAAAATTATTGCAAAACTTACGTGAAAGAGTTTCACTAATGGCCAAGTCACAATACTGAAGACCCTTACTTGCCCTTGCAGTTGCCACTCCTTATATGTGGAATCCATAACTGAACATGAGTGATTTCTTAGAATTTGAAGAATTAATCTTTCCTCTGCTGTTGGTGTATTTTTATAAAAAGCAGATACAGGTGGAAGGAAGAAATATGCCAGAAAACCTTGAGTATAGAGCTAAAAAAAATACCAATATATCCTTTTAAAGAAGTATTCATTTGGTATACTGAAGCATAGTAGCTCTACCTGGAAATGGCCTGTATATCAGCAAGTTAGAGGTATTTTCCATTGTTTGATTTTTAACACAATCTTTATTATCTGTTTTTGTATTCTATTCATGTGTCGAGTGTTCACAGTTAAGATGGCATGGGAAACGAATGTACAGTATGCTTTTAAAACATAGTAGACTTGCCTGGCTAGAACAAGGTTGCTTTTTTGTTTGCCAGTTACAAATGAGAGATGGCTATATGTGCATTTGTAGAAGTACGTAAAATACTGTAGAAGACCAGGTGCTGCTTTTGATTCAGACATGTGGTAGCACAGACAAATAGGATGTTTGGGGAGCTTTTCTTTACTGAATGCTTCAGAACAAGCAACAGATGTTAAACATATCTGATTCTCTGCTATTATTATTCACAGCTGTGCTAAATGAGCAAGGACATACTTTTTTATCTGAAAGACCAACAGTCATTTTGCTTCTTGCAACAAGGTAATTTCTCACTGTTCATATCACTCAGTGTCCTATATCTGTTCATGTGCTGTGAGAGCCATTTTCACTTGGAGTTGCCAAGAATGATAGTTTCATCAGCCTGTGGATAGCGGAGAGACTTTTGCTCAGGTATTGTCCCACAGCCTGAAAAATTTATATCTGAAAGAGATAAGATGGATGTGCCAGGCCTTCATAATGTCTCAATAATCTCCTTTGAAATGGTAGGGTCTGTCAGCTATAAATCTATGTAAAGTATCAGTGACTGAAATACCCTTCTTCATGAGTGTTAAAGCAGGGTGCACCTATCTAAAATAACTTTTCTTTTAAATCAGCAGAAGGGGAGATAAAGTTATGCTTTTGGCTGTATTGTACCTAGTGACTTCTCCACCACTGGCATCCACCAGGAGCCACAGATAAAAGCTAAAATTTGGGTCCCTCTGTTTTCACAGTGGACACTTTGCACTGACAGTTAATAAACTGCCCTCTCTCTCCCATCTCTCACCTTTAGACCTGTGTTTGGTCCATTGTCTTATTTACTTATTTATGAAGTGATCTTTGGGTACAGTAGCAGAGAGAAGGTTTCTTGCAGTGCTAGAAGATCAGACTTACATATAATTGACTGCCTTTTGAACTTGATGCTTATACTGATAGAGCCAAACTTAATGCTTATACTGATAGAGCCAGAACTGCTTATGAAAGCTTGTTTTACACAAACATAGTCCTCAGATTTAAGATACTCATTATGTCTTTTGTTTTGCTGGATTTGCATTCTCTCTGTTGACATAGATACGCCATTTGATTTTCAAGCTGCAATACTGTATGTGTGTATTTGTATAAGTAATGGGGAAAATCCTGATTGCAAAAATATAACATACTTGAAAGAATTTTCCAAAGAAGGAAAATTTATCCAAAATGCATTAATATCTGCATTTTACAAGGCGGAAAAAGTGAAAATGGCACTATGAAAGTAATTTATATGAGGTTCCCCGTGCAAGCCAGAAAGAGAGCCAGGAAATAAGAAGTTATCAAATATTGGGTTGTTATCCCCAGAGAACACATTAAAAGGAATTTCACAGGTCATCTGGAAATTTAAATCTGGGGTTCCCTCTGTTCCCAACAGTTAAAGAGCCGTTACCATGTCCTTTCAGTGAAGCATAAGGAAAGTCTTAACTCCCTTGAGCACTAAGATAGCTCTGTTGCTCACACACAACCCCACATGCTGAGACAATTTGTCTCTAAGAAAGCATCGCAGAAGCTTTAAAATTCATGAATTAATTTTCTTCTTATTTTATGTCTGTGCAAGCTTAATTACTGATAAGCTGACTGCACTGGTAATTTGTATTACTGTGTGGGAGTCATCAGTTTACCTCAATAACACAGTAGAGAACAGAGACAGTTATTTGTTCCTTGGGCTCTCCTGTGGATTTAGACCTATGCTACATGTCTTTATTACATTGTGTTCAGGAATAAATATCACCATAATTTGGGCTGTGCATATATAGATTCACTTCATCCTCAGGCAGCAGACTAGAAAGTTATCCTGGCTTCAAATGCTATTTGTGGTAGAAAGGTAGTCTATACTGATAGAGTTTGGTTCACAGCGTGGTGAAGGTGATGGACAGAAGAACACAACAGTAATGACCTGCCGTCTTTTAAGAGATGATCTGATTTTTGCTATGACAGTTTAAGGTCCAGCAGGAAATCCAGCCCAAATGAGGAATACTCTTCTGTCCTGAAAAACTGCAATTTTTTCCCTGTTCAGAGCCAGGACTGAGGACAACTCTTCTCTCCAATATACTCATCTCTGATGCTCATTAATCTTTTGTCTATTGTTGGTGCTTTTCCTCCACTGTGCGTTTTAGATGCTTTCTTTACCATTACCTTGTGAAATCAATAGGTCTGTTTCCTAATACTGTCAGTGAACCATAGACCACAGACTCATGGATCTGTTCATGACTTCTTCAAAAACAGCACTACAGTTTCATGGTATCATAGAACCTCAAAGTTGTTCAGGTTGGAAGAGATCTTTAAGGTCATTGAGTCCAAACATTAATCCAACGCTGGCAAGTCCAGCACTAAACTATGTTGCTAAATGTCACATCTATATATCTTTTAAATACCTTCAGTAATGGTGACTCCACTACCTCCCTGGGCAGCCCATTTCAGTGCTTAACCATTCTTTCAATGAAGAAATTTTTCCTAGCATCCAAACTGAACCTCCCCTTCTGCATCTTGAGGCCATTTCCATTTGTCCTATCACTAATTTCATGGGAGAAGAGGCTGACTCCACTTCACTACAACTTCCTTTCAGATAGTTGTAGAGATCTCTAAGGACTCTCTTGAGCTTTCCTTTCTCCAGGCTAAACATCCTCATTAATATGTGTGCTCTAGGCACTTTCTAGACATTTTGTTTGTTTCCTTTTGACATGCTCCAGTAGGTCTTTGTGCTTCTGTCTGCATTATTAATGTTTGAAAATGTGGACCACCTGAGCCTTTTCCTTTTGTGGCATTATTAAAGCCTTTTTCTTGTAGCAGTGCTCTGGCACTGCATAATATGCTTGCCCAGCCTTTGTTAGATGAACAGATTGGTGTTTGGTAGCATTATTTTACTCTCTCTTTTGTTTTCACAAATCTTTTAGAACTGGGCTTTAAATACATGACTGAGAACTTGCCTTGCAATCAAATTTGGATGGATTTGGCCTATGTGGTTTTAAAGGCTGTTACAAGGCAAGGATGGAACACACTAGATTTTCTTCAAGAGCCCAGAAAAAAACTAAAGTGTGTCTATGGTCTTGTGCTGTTGTATGAAAGTAAACTTATACGGTTATTTTTCATTGTCCAGCACAGAAATGTTTTAGCAGATCTTTGTACTTCTAAGCCAACATCAGATTGGCTCTTTCTATTTTCTATGATACTGTTTGGGAAAGAAAGGGCTTATTTCCTCATGCTGAAATTGGTATTCAAATCATACTTTGAATTTATTCTCCTTATAAGATATGTGTTATTAGCTGGAGTAAGATATCACTCTATAAATAATTCTTAAATGAATGAAAAAATACACAGCAATGCCTTCTTTTCCTGAAAGAGGAAAGGAGCATCTTCATTGAGTGGCTTTTTGATCATCAAATAAAACCAAATTGTTGCATGATCTCTAACAGCACCTCATTCTACAGCAGTAGTAGTGCCTTTAAAGTACTTGATGACCTTTGCTTTGCTGTTAATTTCACATGAGACTGTAAGCAAAATTTAAGCAAGGGTCATCCATGATGGATAGTTCTGTCCTGAGCAGTTCCACTCAGTGGTTTAGCAGCCATCGGACATTCTGTCTTTGTGTACATCAGATCACAATGCATGAAGGTGATTCTTGGAACCTTAATACATTAATTTTGAAAGGTGTAGATCTTTCTGCTCCATTGACTATTCCATGAAATTAACTCTTAAAAATACACTTGCGGGGCAGGTCACTTTATGTCAGAAAAGAATGTTCTCTTTGGCCATTTGTAAAACTTAACATTTTTTGGAGTGATGTTGAGAGTCACTAGGCATGATCAAATAAAATACAACTGTAAGAATGTTGGGCTATTTGTTGTGGTAAAGTGGCTTATTACAATTGCTTTTGATTCATATTAATTGAGCACCATGTCTCATGCCCAATAATGCTGAAGTTACAGGGCATTTCACAAAACTTTGGTTTATCTATTTATAACCACTTGTTGGCAGTTTGGAGTCCTTATTACCTAGTATGAAACATGGTAACATTGATGTGAAGAAATGTTTAATACACCATCACATCACAAGAAATTGCATAGCAAATAATTATACGATTTAATGATATAGACACTGAGTAGTGAGGGTCTTGTCAATCATAATTCCTCAAGACATGATGATCTAAAAATGTAGATTCTAAGAGATGATACAGTTCAAATGTTGTTTTGTTAGGTATGACAATGTGAAGGGAAGTAGGAAAATTTGCCACAGAACCAGCCCTGCTCTCTCCTTCCCTCTCCTTTTTACTCCCACTGCATCTTGGTTTTCTCTCTATGTGCCCAAATTCATCAGCCTAATTTGATGGACTACAACAAAAAGGGAGACTGTGAAAAGCAAAATGGCTAAGGAAAAATAACACACAACAACTTGGTGTCTTAAGAATTATTATAATATACTAAAGAAGTAAGGAGCTAGTATGCAAGAATAAAGGGGCTTGTAATAGCTAACATCTTAATTAAAACAGAGAAAGTCAGAAAGGCCCCATTAGTGAACTGCAGGCAATACAAATTTGGATTATTATATTATTCATTAATTACCTGGATTTTGCTAACATTTCTTTAATCAAGGCATTTTTACTTTAAGTCTAGCAAATGGTGCATCTTGTAGTTCACAGTAAGTGATTAGCAATTATATTGAGTAACCAGATCTGAAGACATCTGAAGCTAATAAACATGACTAAAGCTTGATTTTTGTAGGGGAATATTTTGGGCCCAGGCAAGGCTGCACCAGCAGTACTGGAAAGATCAGGCTGGGCTCCTAAAAAGATATCTGTGGGTAAAATAAGTTTAGAGTAGTAGGGAGAAGTAATACTGTCTTTGGAACAAATGGCTGTACCAGCTGAGACCATCACATCTGTGACAACCTTTCTGCAACACTGTAGAAAGTTTATTTGTCCCAGATATCAGATTATCTGTCTGCAAGAGATCACACAGCATGAAAAGGCATGGGAAGGTACGGTGGGAAACCAAGCAAAGTGGTATAATCCGCTGAGGTTGGTGCACCTAATAGAATATAATATAATTTTCTGTAAATCCTTAGATCACCACATCAGCACTGTTACTGTCACAAAATGGAATTTCAGGTAGACATACTCAAAAGCAATTGAATCCCATTTTTAATTGTGTCACAGTATACCGCTCTTCTGGAACTCCTTTGTTCTTTTTCAAGACACTACACAGACCACAGTTTAAAATTTTATTCCGTACACCTGAGTGCCAAATCTAAGTCATTCATGGTCATGAAATCTCAAACTCAGAAAGTTTAGATGCTTTGAAATTTTTTCTGTCACAATGTTGGAATGCATCATTGTCTGGTAATTTGGGTTTTACATTAGCTGAGTAGCTGCCTTTTAACCTTGCAGGCTACCCTGTAACTTGAAGCATGCTCTTCCTCTGGCTCTCTACTCTTCTGGGAGATTTGCTATGCTGACATCTGACTCCAAGTCACAGTGTTGCTGTGCTTGTACTGTAGATTTCTCTTGGTCAGCAGGAAACATTCATGTTCAGAGCTACTTGAAGTGACTAAGTGTTGGATATGAATGAGAGTAGTGAGTGGTTCTCTGCCCTCCTGTCCCACATCCAGCCTGTTGTGGGATCACTACAGGACTAAGCACTTCACCAGGAGGGCATTGCTAGAACCTCAGGCCACACCTGCAGCAATAGCAGGTGCCAGAACAGAGCCACTTTTCAGAAGTAGCACTGTTTCCCGACATGGGATAGCTTTCAGATCTGGTGAGTTGCATCTCATGAGTGAATCTATGCCGAATACATAAGGAAGGAGCATTCAATGGCCCTATGAAGGGGCTGGAGCGGGGGCGGGAGAGGGAACCGAGGGCAGGAAATCCCTCCTAAACTTCATTTCCCACGACTTCCACTAGGGCAGATGGAGGGGTCCTAAGGGCTCTCTGTACATGCATACTTTGGTCTTTTGCTGATTGTTCCCACAGTCAGCTCTCTGGTAGTTTCCAAGAGTGTCAGCTTTCCACACCTCCCTCTGCAGGCTCTCCCACTGGCCGCAGCCAGGTAATGGTGTAGCCAGTAGATGGCATGAGCAATACAGACTGGCTGCGGGCAGCCTGGCACAACCTGTTCTGGTTCCGTTCTGCTGGGAACTAGAAACCCTCCGGGGGCTCACTGGGTTACCTCCAGACTCTGCTTAGGTTGGGCCATCTCTGCACCCTCCACACCAACTCCTCTATCTGCACTTTGCACAGAGGGGTTTTCTGAGCCAAACTTGGTTGTGTTGTGTTCAACCTGACCCTTGGTGGCACATCTATATCCCTCCAGGTGTTTTGGAAGGTTTGTGATATCTGGAAACATCAGCAAGTAAATTTGACAGGGCTGTGGGCATCTATGCCTTGGGCTTGAGGAAAAACTAAAGGAAGAAGAACAAGATTGATGATCTGTCCACCAGAACATACATCTGATAGTAGTCTTTCTTGGTCAAGGCAGCACTTCTGTGGCAGACCTCATCTCAGAACAAAGTGTGGTACCATTTACTTGTACTATTTCTGTTTGTGCAACTCCTGCCGTGAGAAAAGCTACCTGGCTGCACAGCTTTGTTCTCTGCCAGCAGCCTCATTCCATGGTGAACATCAGGACTCCTGATTCTCCCCTTGTCAGAACTGGCATTAACTGCACGGTTAATATTTGTTTGCTCACCTTTAACTTTCAGTGTTTTAACGTTCTACTCAAACAAGAAAATGGATGCACTAATATATGAATCTTTCTTAACCACTTTTTTGAATATTTTTTTTCCCAATAAATAGTTCTTATCTCCTGATGGCCTTTGTGGGTAAGCTTTTAGCACTATACTGTCCATCTTGAAACTTGTACTACACTCTGGTTCTTCACTGCATTGTATACTGCTCATGTAAAATCATAAAGTATAAAACTGTCTCTGAACAAGTGGATTTGCATCAGGTACTTAAGAAGTAAGACACGGAAAGAAGAGTATGGGAGAGCAGCAATACTGCTGTTGCTGCCAGCACCTGCTGGAGAACACTGGGCTTCGTGAACTCATGGGCTGATCGTGCCAGTTATTTTCAAAAGCATGCATGTTTTTCCACCTAAATAGTCTGGGTACTAAATCGCATGGTTTCCCAGGCACACACCGCTATCAGCAAGGATAGAGACTGACGTTTGAATTGTCTTCTACAGGAGACTGCCTTAGTGTTTCCTAGAGAGTTAGAGGCACAAGATAGCTATGTCAGGTATTAAAGCAGACATCAATTATGTATGACAGAGTTGTATTAAGCCAGAATACAAACTAAGAGATCATTAGAAGGAAAACACAGATAGACGAGCTTACTGCATGTTCCTCCATAATGGATTTTGACCCACACTAGTAAAATTGCACTAGGAGCACACTTGATCCATGACTTGAAAAGTGGCTGGAAGGCAAAATGAGGACGCCGTAATGTACCCTAGAAAAAGGCTAAGCCAAGTTCTTCATGTAGCAGTTTGTGCTTTGGCAAAAGTTTTGACTGTGATCTGAATTAATTAAATGAATAAACTAGAATTTCCTGACTGTATGGAGATTTTCTGTAGTAGAAAACTTTGCAACAGCAGTAAGTGCATTTGTTACCAAAAAATAGTCAAAAAAGTAAACTCTCTAATACTATAGTTTTAATATTAGAAAGCAGGCATTCTTTATTTGGCACCAGATGCATGGAGGATATTTTCAAGTCTGTCATGCATACCAAGTAGAAAAGCTCCTGTTTATATACCTGTTTATATTCTACATATATGTTCATTGATTTTCCTATAATAAACATGCATATGATAATAATTTCCCTAAAGTCATTAATCTGTGTTCCCTCCCCTTTGTACGTGTGTTCTTCTGTCCCGGGGGTCCCTCCAGTGGTCTCTGGTGGTTGTTGACTGTGAAGTTATACCTGACCACCCAATGTCCCCAATGTTACTTTCCCAAATACAGAGCTGAATTGGCACAACTAATTCAAGCTGCTCTTCTGCTCCTTTTCCTGGTTAATGTTTAGTATGTGACCCACTATACAGTTCCATAGGCCAGTAATTTTACAAAGTAATCATTGCCTTTTCCTTACCAGCTAAGCACACAGTTCATGTGGTAAAAAAATTATGCACTTATGTATAAATTTCATGGCTTTTTGTATTTGATTTCTGGTTTGAGTCTTTTGTGTCCACTCCATATTTAAAGCTGCATACTTACAAGACCAAGAAACTTCTTAGAGTAAAACCTGAAATTCTTACTTGCTGTCAGTCTGCAAAGTAAAATGGAGTGACACAAGTCCCATATTGTAAGACAACAGTAAATTTTCATGGTGGGATAGTATTGGTGCATGCATGCTGGAGTAAGTAAGTGCATCGTGTTCTCCAGTCCAGAATGAGTACTTCACCCTCACTATGTGATTTCTCTGTCATTTGGCTTTCTTTCCCTGTGAGGAAGTTCTTGGTCTCTTCTCACAGTTTTGAATACATTCATAAAAACAGGTGTTGCTTGTACAAAAATAGGGACCGAGGAAGGTATAAGGAATGACAGGAGAGACAGTGGCTGAGAAGTTGTTCCAAGCAGATGGCTGAATGACAGAATGAAATTGGTGGTAAACCAAGGTACAGTAACCTGGAGACAGATTCAAGGAGAAGTCAGCCTAAGGTGTTGTGAGTAACCTAGATGTGCATCTACACAACCCCTAGCAGCATTTGCATTGTGCTCAGTTTAGACAACTCTGTTTTTCTAGCTGTATATTCCTGAGTGGATATTTCATAAGACAAGCCAGACAGTCTCCAGTTGAGTTTTTCTTGGAATTATGATGTTGCTACTTCCTGAAAAAGGATTTTTTTATCTGTGAGTTTTCTTTTGGTTGCAAAGGAAACAAGTTAAAAACAGGCAGAATGAAATCAGCAACATTTGGGACCACAAACCTAGTGGGTTTAGGTTTCAGCAAGAGCACATTATTACAGCCTTTACTGTAATTTTTTTTCCCCTCCGAAAGTATGTTAGGCTTCATGCCAGCCAATTTGCACTGTGGGTTGTATTTATTTATTTATTTATTTAGTCTCCAAGGGACTTTCAGAGGTCTGAGCATCTTAACCAGCTTGTGACTTTCTTCTTTGTTGCTTCTTAACTCCTGCACTGTCACTTTCGAAGTCCCCTTTCACTGTCACATACCAGAACATCTTAAAGCTCCCCAAATCACCACATGCTTTAAAACACACAGCACAATTTGTCAGTTTTCTCTCTACTTTCAGAGCTTTTGGATTGCAGCTCTTGTGTCTTTCACCCTTCCCACACAGCTAGGAAGTCTAGAAACTTGCTTTATTTTTTCTTCATGAAAATGGAGCTTCTTACCTACTTCTGTACCTGCCAAACCGGTAGAGAGCGCAATGAAATTGTCAATAAAATCACAGGCATTGATGCTACTGCTTGCTTGTTGCTTTAGAAGTCACAAGTTTAAATTTTCACTGTTGCCTGAAGTCCTTTAGCATGACTGTCAACTGAGATCCATAGGAATGACCTAATTGAAGAAGATTTCTGCAAGGAATATGAAGGTCATATTCATGTTGTTTTGCACTCATTCATACTGTTAAAGCATTATATTATGCAAATGGCATCAGAAGGTATATTGTACCATGGAAATGAATTTTAGATTCTTACTCAAGTAACAATTCCCTGCTTTCTAAGACAGACTCTGGTTTTTGCCACTTGGAGTTTCTAGGTTTGCTTCAGTTTCATGTACCACCTCCATGTCATAGTTTTACCCTAGAGAATTACCGTTTTATATTAATTCTCCTAAACCATGTTGTAACTAAGATTCTTTGAGGTAGTATCTTTGTAGGGTCCTTGCATAGCAAGTCAGAAATCACAAGACATTTATGTGTGTGATAGAAACTTCCTTCATGTATGGAGTCTGTGGAGCATGATGTCAGATTCATTCAACTGCTGTTCAAGAAAAGCACAGAACAAGTGATAGTGTGTGATACTATGTTTCTGTGTAATTAATAAAAATGTGTTGAAATCAAAGGCAGCCTTTTGATTGTCATATGGCTGAGACTGCTGCAATGCTGGCGAAATAAAAGTGTTATCTATGTTATTATTGCACCTTTAGAAAGGCGGACAAGAAGTGTAACAACCATACAATGAATGAGGCCTTGGGGCTAATCAAAAAAATGAGAGTTTCCAGCCCTTTAATTTTAACCATGTATGAAATGATAAATAGTCTTTTATATCCAGGAAAACATTAAAAACTTGGGGCAATGCAACACTAAGAAATACTCAAGATTGCCCAAGAGTGTCTTTCATGTCACTGCTGTTAATCTGCAGCATTTAATGACCAGCTTGACACTATCATAAAAGCTCATCTCTAGCTTCTATGCATTTTAAAAGAAACACTTCCCTCTAAGCAATAGTATATTTGTATTGGCTTTAAACAGTGGATCTGTAAAAGACTAAGTGGCAGGTAGGTTGTTTTTTTTTTTTTTTTCTATTAGGCTTGTTAGTGGTTTTGCTATAAATCTGACTTTGTATAAACTTCTTTTCCCTGTGAAATAACTCCCCTATCCTTCTACTTGGGATCCTCAATGATGAAATCCTGGCTACTTTAAGAACACTTCCATGTCTTTGATGTGTGAGGAGAAGTCAAGTGATTTTATGTTAGACTGATGGAATAAATCCTCGTTTTTCTTCAATATGGTGATCTGTAATATGTCATGATTGTCCTGGCTACACTAGGATTTTGACAATTGCAAGTTAAAATCTGTTTCATAATGGAGAGGCAGAATCATTAAACCAAAGCATAAATGCCTCCCTCAACAAGCTGCTGTGCAGCAGGGGATACTGGGGTGGGGAGTGGAGTGGTAAGCTGGCCTTCTGGAAAAAGAATGTTTAAGGCATTTTATGGGCATTTTGATATGCACAGCTTGTTCATTTATGCTATATGCACTGGTCCCTGTACAGAAACCACCACATTAAAAACTCTACCTCCATAATCTCAGCATAAACATCTGTGTGCCTTTTCAAGCAAGCAGCACTTCTCCAGGAATTTACTCTACCTCAGAAAGATTCCTAGTGGTCATACGATTTTTTGTTGCTTGCCACAGCACTCTTGCCTCTCCCCAACCACCAAAATTCCCAAATGCCAATAAGCTGTATATCCTCTTCCTAACTTTTGAAGGTCTAAGGAAAATGTGCCTCAAAAACATATGTATTACTGTATCACCTACCAACTGCTGATCAAACAATCCTGGAAAACAGTGAAAAATTTAGAAGACAGGCATATTCTGTGTCTGTAAAGTGGCAATCGAGTTGGGCATAGTCAGGATGGAATATGCCCTGGAATTAGTTGTAATATGCAAAATGAATGCATTTCATATCCCTCAAACAGAGGATTAGAGAAGGGTGAATGAATTTCAAGTAAGGCTGAAAAGACATTGCTTAAAATTTGAACTATTGTACACTGCAATAACAATGTATACACTGCAGACTTTTTTCCCAGCTTCTTGATATGAAATTCCAGAATGGGTAAATTAAGAAGGATTCAAATAACTGTTTAATCAAAAAAGTATAAGTATTTGGGCTTAAGATGGGGATTTTGCATAACTGGATTTTACACAGTTTTGCTGCTCGGGTGGAATACGGATTATAATTTTCTGACTGCTATCTTACACTTCCCATGAACAAATTGCCATTAAAAAGTGAATATTCTCAGCAAACTACAACTACTCCACACTTAGCATTTTGCCCTTCAAGAGCAGCAAAGTGATTCTCTCTGCTAGGTTGCTTTGGACAACCAATCATTGAGACTGATCATATTTTCAGGTGGAGTTTTCTGACCTGAGAAGTACAAATAAAATGATATTTTTGACTTCAAACATGAACTCTGCAAAACACTGCAAGTTGCAGGTGGACATAGGGTATAATACTAAAAAGAGGCAATATTATATCTGGCATCCTGTGATCCATTCCACAGCAGTAATTCTAGTGTTGTTTCTTTGCTGTGTAAATTAAATGTCTGTACATCAACAGTGTGGTAGTGAATTGAGTTTGATTATTCCATTGTTCCAACTAGAAATGTAGCTCTGAAAATATATTTTTATTATTATGAAAGCTAGAAATATAAACCAGCATCACCATACTTGCAGGGACAAAATGAGAATGCGCTGCCCTGAAGAGGTCACAGACTAGGCACAGGCTAGGACAGAATAGCTAGCTGAAGACATACAGCACACAAGAAATGGTAGAATGCACTGAACTCCAAAATAATTGTCTTGAAATACATTGATCTGAAGCTGTGTGGGTTTTTTTCTGTCCTTCAGACTAGAAATATCATTTTAACAGAGTACAGATCACCTGAATTTCACACAAAATAAAAAAAATTCCTGGCAGCAACAGTGGAAATTTACAATTCCTGAAAATAAGAAAAAAGAAAGGAAAAAAAAAAATTGCAACCAACTCAGAAAACTTTTTGAAGTCTTCATTTTTTTTACTTCCTATCAAAGTGATGAAGAGTAATCCTTGCTTAATTTAATTTTAAGTAGTTTTTACAAATTCAGTTTAATTGCTAGTTTGTGACATTATCTGTGGTAATAAAGCCACAATCAAAAATGGAGTGCCATGTGGTAGTTTTCGTCTCCTAATTTCTCTTTGAATTTCC
>JAWWTY010000088.1:29539107-29572958 GCA_035222235.1 Margarornis squamiger | reverse complement strand
AGGGAAGCACACAGTGCAGCTGCTAAGTTCAAACTGCAAGAGCATGGGGCATACTGCTTCCCAGTGACTTGCAGAGTTTGCTTGAAGGTGTCTGCACAGCCTTCTAGCATTGTTGGTTCTGAAGAAGCAGGCATTGGAGCAGAGACATCTCTGTACCACTAAAATAGTTATGTCCATGCTCAGAGGTCAATGCGTGCTGGAGGATATCTAAGTTCCACTCAAGAACAGAGAGTGGCTTTGGTGCATGGCAAAATGAAGGTTGTGCCTTGCTTTCGCATCATGTTCCCTCAATTTTATGGATTGCTTTTACAGTCAGTACTAACTTACAAGCCCCCAAAACAAGAAAAGTTGAATAGTGATGGAAAGAACTGGTGCCAGTGTGTTTTGCTCTCATTCCCACTGTTCACCTGCATATGGTCCCAGTGTGAAATAATGATTGAGAGAGCCTGAATCATGGTCCCAGAGTAAAATAAAGAGTTGGCTTCTTACTCTGAAGGCTAATAGTTATGTGCTTCTGAAGCCACTGTCTTTTTGCTTCAGCCTGGTCACAGTACGACTATTTGAGTTTTGTCTGCTGGAAGCAGATGGGCTGAGATGTAAGAGAGTCAAGGAGAAAAATTAGAAGTGGCAGATTGCCTTGTTTTTGAGCTTTAGATTAACTCTTGGTCTTAACTCCATGTATTTCAGGATTTGGTTTTGTGTGTTTTTTTGGTGTTTTCTTTAAAATCAGTTGTTGTATGCTCAAAATACTACAATGAGGTGTTTGTAGGGTAGGAGGTAGTTCACTGTTACTGGAAACTTCAGGGTAATCCCTCTGAGGCCAGTATTGTTCCAACTTCACGAGAGTCAGCAAACAGGAATGTCATCTGCCCAGTCATTTTCAAATGCTGAAAAATTCATATCTTATCACTACAACATATCTGGCCCTCTGTATCTTTTCTGAAACCTGGAAGATGGAATATATATTATTTATGTATTTATTTTATTTTTACAATGCATACTTTTATCATCACTTTTTCCAGGTTAGCCCTGTTGTATGTCACCTGAGCAACAAAAAGGGATATTTCTAATTTTGTCCTCTTGGAGCCTACCTCACTCTATCCAGCTGCATTAGACTCATAGTGATGTGAACTTCATGAAGAAAGAAAATATGGGTTTATGTACAGGGCCCATATGAGATCTGGTATGTGTTGTGCCAAACACTATATAAAGTGAGAAACCATTGCTTCTGCCAGGATTATAAGGAGCGAAGGCAGAAACATGGTTGCATGTGATGGGCAGAAATGGAATGGTGGTCTTTTCTTTCCAAATGTATGCTCTGACTCCTTTGCTCCTGAGCTGTCCTTTGGAATTCAGTTTGGTATCCAGAAGGACTGCTGGAATCAATCAGAGGCCTTATGGCACTGACAAGAAGCAAGGGAAATTCCTCAGGTGACTTATATTCCTGTTCCACAGTCTCCAAAAGGAAGAGGAAAATATAATAATTTGATAATCATCAGCATCAATCAATATAGTGTGGTTACAGAGAGGGAAAGAGAAGTCACGTAATGGCTCAGTAGAAACAGAGTATGCACAATGAACCAACAAAGAAGAAATTTGGAAATCTCAGAGAGGATATGGTTCATTAAGCCTTTGTATTGCAATACTTTGTGACACAACTCCTTAATGCATACAGAGGAAGGAAATCCAAAGAAGTGGGGTTTTTTATGGGCATTTCAAGAGAATTTAAATACTGGATGTGCTATCTTCTGACAAGATGTCCCTGCAGGCTGGACAGAAGTTGTGTTTAGAGCTGACAGGGAGAAATATTCCCCTCCCACCTTCCTTGTTTGAATTCTTGTTCCTATGAAAAGTGGAGCATACCAGAAAATACCTCGTGTCCAAATCAAGCAGCCCTACCTTATCTAGGGAGGTATACAACAGTCGTGTTTTTAAACAGTGTTGCATCTAAATATGCTTGCAAATACTTGTGTTTGCAAAGAGTTAGATACAATATATGAAAGCAAATCTGTAATAGATGTGACAGTAACAGATTGGGCAGTATGGAGAAAATGTATTCCTGTTCCAACATCACTGCAGTGTGATTAAACTGCATCCATTTTAAACATTAATACAATAGGGATCCTGTTTTTACCCCTCTGCTTTGGGAAAGAGATTTTCAAAGGACTCATCACCTCCACAGTTTCATTGAGAAAGAGATGATGACAGAATGAGAACTACCTTACAACTTAGAAAGAAACTGTTTCTGTTTTCCCTTTGCTAGCTGTGCTTCTTAAAGGAGCAGCACTACCAACTAACTTGCTCTTCAAAAATACAAGAAAACGGGTAAAGTAGCAGTTTTTAAGTAATCTTCTCATTGCTCCAGACTCTCACATTTGGTTTTCAACATCTCTTGTTGTATGGCTATGGGAATATTTACTAGTCTTCCTTATGTAAAATCCAGTCATGACTATAACTGTTGACACAAGCACAGGAGTTTCCCGAATTTGTTCTTCAATGTTTAATATCAGCTGTTTGGAAAAAAAAACAAAAAAACAAAAAAAAAAAAAAACACCAAAACCAACAACAACAACAAAATAATATTTCACTATTATTAGGTATGTTACAGTGAAATGTAATATTATAGGCATTACATGGTTTGGGGGGGTTTGTTGCATTGAGTTTAAATGTGGGGTTTTTTCCCTTTTTCTGTTAGTCTATTGAATACTGCTACATCAAATAATGGATTGGTGACTGTGCAGAGATTTCCAGAGCAAGGCAAATGTTTAACAACAGTGACTAGCACAGCAAGCATTTCTTTATAGACAGAAGAAGAAATATTCTGCTTTGTGCTGATACAAAGCTGATGGCTATCAATACCTAGTCATGACAACAATATAGCAAGAGTGCTGCAGGATGTCCTTGCATAATTCATCTTATGATGAATGAACTCACTGCAGGTCCTGCCACAGCTGTTGGAGTTTCCTATTGTTTCACTCATTATCTTTGGAGAAGTCTCCAGCGTTTCTGAGATACGTGGTTGGGGAGGACTTCTCACCAGATGTAAAGGAAAAGTTGAAAGCACCAAACCCATTTTAAGTAGTCCATGTGTAGCTGGTCCTGACTTTCCCAGATCAGCAAAAGTCTTCAGGACAATAATTACTTTTCTTAAGCACCTGATTTTTTCCCTGTAAGTGTAAAAAACACTTGATATAGAGGACACTTATTGATATAAGTTTTTCTGTACAGTTTTGTCTTTTGTTATACTTTCCAAAAAAACAGGTGTGCAGATGAGGTAATGTGATTTTCTTAATCTCTGCAGCAGCACCAAGAAATCTTTATTACTTCTCTTCCCTGGGCATTTTAACAAGAGAAAGACATTAAAAGCACTGGGTGAAAAGAAGGAACACTATATACTATAGCTAATACTGGCTGGTGATCTCCTTTTTCACTCTCTACACCTTCTTCAGTACTGCTCAGGGTGTTGTGTTGTGCAAAGCATGTGTCCTGATGCTGCTTCCCTGGGAAGAGGTTGGTGGAACCAGAAAAAAACAAGCCAGTGCCTATATTCCTGTTAGTCACTTCCATTGTGGGTTATTCCAGCATGCAGTGCCACACTTGCTGATGCAGGCAAGTTGAGAAGCAGGAGTGTAACATGGCCTACAGCTCATTAAGGGGTAGCTGGAGGAGAATGCAACTGGAAAAAAATAATTTCTTAGCTAGGTAGAGAGACTGAATCTGTAGTCAGTCCCATTTGACATGAGTCAGATGCCAAAACTCTGTCCTTGTTAGAACTACTCCAGTGCTATTATGAAGGGCATGGACAAATGAAGTATAACCAACTCATGTACTCACAGTGGAATAATTGAGGAAGCATAAAGCACTGTATAAGTAGCACATTGTCTTCAGGAGGGAATCCAAAGCCCTGCCCGTCTGTGCATGTGAACTCAGTTTTTTTTCTGATGGTTGACTGCATGCCAGTGTGCTTTCAGCAGTGCCTGGCCAGGGACTGTAGCCACCAGATACTTGGCATTGCTATTGTTACTCATGTTATCCAGAAAAAAGGCAAGCAGAAAATCCCCTGAAGCTGCCACAGAATACTCCTATCAGCTCAAGTGGTATATAGGATCAGGCACAACTGACCTTGGATGAAAAGCCAGGTATAAAAATTCACATTCCTATGTTAAAGTGGAGTTTCTTTCAAAAGGCAATGGTTTTGGCATAGAAATGGAGAAAGTAGACAAGCATGCTACACTGATTATGTGGTAGGTAGTCCATGCTCCCTATATCCAACCCTTGCTCTGCTACCTTGGGCAGGTGACAGGAATATGTTGGCCAGCTGTGGCAAACCCTGCACCAGCAGCTACTGCAACCTCCTTGTGCTTCTAATGCCTGAGGGAAGGCAAGAGGCCTTGTGCTGCTCTCAATATTGCCACATTTTTTGTAGGCAGCTTGTGGCAGCCAGTTGTCAAAGCATCATTAGCATAATTTCCAGAGGTGTGAATAAATTGTGAAGAAGGGGCTTCTGTCACTTACACTGAGTGGTACTGGAGTGGAGGAAAGCAGTAGCTAACAACCTGTTGCAGATAACTGAGCCTTAGAAACCTTTTTTTCTGCCAAGTTTTCAAAGTGTTGCCTTACTTTCTTGCTGTTAGTCCTGTGTAATCCCTGAAGCATGAGATGCAGCACTAGGATCACTTAGAGGAGTAATTCTGTGTGAAAAACAAGAGGACATAAAGATGAGTGAAACTTCTGTAGCATCTTCCTTAGCAAAAGGGTGAGGAGGGGCCAAGCTTCCTCATTTCTCTGTGTTTCTGGATTCACCCAGAAGTCAGTGATAAAGATGGAAAAGAGTGTTGAAGTGTGCTGTGCTGAAGTCAAGGCCCTTTCAGCTGGAGACTCTCAGCTTGACATTTTCCCATCACTTTTCTTGCCTTTTGTCAATTGCTTGTCTTTCAGCAGCTGAGTCATGCAGTGTCTCAAGGCAAAATGCACTAGTTCTAAGGTCTGGCGTGAAAGAATTAAAGTTTTAGAATAGGCTTCAAGGGTCTGAAGACATCTGTCTTCTCTTGGTTTGTTCTTCATTTTTACTTCAGTTTCTTCATGTATATTTTTCATATAAGATGTACTGGGAAACACAAAAGGCAGAGGAAGTTATCTCTGGAATTTAGCTTTGTCTCATACATTGTCTGTCCTTGAAAAATCTGTAACACCTAAAGTAGTCAAAAACCCAAAAGAGCTCCCAGGAGCAACTCATGTCATACTTGACAAACCTCACTTGCCTTCAGATATTCTTGAATTAATTGTGTTGTCTGGAGTAGACATAAGGACGTGAGCAGTTAGGAAAGTGCCCAACATGTGGTAGGAATGACCACTTTTATATTGTGTTTGTGCAGATGTACACATGGATACATGCATAAAACTTTAACTTGACCTAGTGGGTATTCTGTTAGGTTGATAATGCATGAGTACAGCAGCAGTCCCTGTTGCCCTTTCTTGTAAGCCATTGCTGTCACTTGTTTTCACATTTTAATAAGCATATTATACAAGTGGTGGAAGCAGTTGCTAGGAATCCTTCTTATAAAGGATCTGTGTCTTCATGAGATACATGCAAGCATCTCAGTTTATGCTGTTTTATTCATATTAGTTGCTGTTTCTTTGCACTGTGTAAAACCTGTTTTGCATGTCCATTCCACTGCATTGTATCTGTTCTATAGAAACTGCATGCAGTGACTCCTTACCTCACTCATGGTGACTGATTTATTTAGTTTTGTTAACTCCTTTGGACTTTGGTGCCAAATATAGCTATTTCAAACTTTCATAGCGTTTGCAAACTGCTGACCTAGAAAGACAAAGTGAAGCTAGTTTTGAAAGGCTTAGGGGTGATTTAAGTATGTCTGTCACATGGAGAAAAAGTTATAGATTGCATCTCTATACTTCTTCCTTGTGCAGATTAACCTGGTGCTGAAGGTGTAGAGAGGCAGTAGATGAGGAAATAACCATACTTAGTGATGTAAAATCTACTGTCTGCAATGAGTAGCCTGCAAGCCTCTTCTGCTGCTCAGGGACTTCACAATAGTGCATGACGGGAATGAAATCCGTGCATGTTCCATCTTGAGAAAACGTCTTTGTTCCTGCTTTTTGGCAGCACCTTTAATGAGTTCTATAATGAGTTCTTTAGAGTAATGCAGTTATTAACTGTGTAGAAATTTCAGTGTACTGACCCCAGTGAATTATCAGAGGTAGGTGTAATTATTTGTAAAGTAATTCACTCCTGGATTATGAAATATTTGCTCTTGTCATTCTCTTGAAAAGAGAGGGTGTGCAGTTAGATTTGTATTGACCTTTTCTAGGCAGCTCTTAGATGTGCCAGGTGGGTGGAGGAAATGTGGATGTGCTGATGTCACCAACACGAACATCGAAGGATAATACTCCTGGAAACAGGATTTTAGGAGAGAGGGAGCACACACCTATACACGGCAGAGCAGAGTAGAGAGTAGTTGGCAGGAGGCAGAAACCACATCCATTTTGTTTCTTCACTTGTGGAAGTGAGTGATACTCCTGTGCAATAAAAGAATAGAAGCTGTTCTCTGATTGTTTTCTAGCTCACTAGCTGTGTAATGCAGGGGAAAAAGCCTTTGGGAAAAGTACACAGTCACCAAATGAGGGTGGAGGAGCTCACCCAGTAAAACAGGCAGCGGAATGGGAACTGCTAGACTTGTTGTGCCCTCATTTCAGAAGGCTGGGCACTGGTTCTTCGAAGCTGTGCCATAGGACAATTTCTGTTTCTTGCACACCGTGGCTCTGCATCAAATACTGCCTCCACAAGGTTGTTGTAAAGGGAGAATGAATCCTCATAACCCTACACCATCAAATCTCACCAGCTTCCTATACTTTGGCAGCAGCTTAGACTCTTTTTTTGGTGTTGGAGGCAATACAGAGAATCTGCAGTAAAACTGAGTGCTTTTGTGTAGCTAGTTAGAGAGCAGCTGGTACACATCAAATATACACAGGGTCTTGAAAGGTTGAAAGGTCATTCATCTTTTTATCCAAAGGTCTCTTCTAACTTGTTTGAAAGACCTATAATGGTGGGGCTGCCTCCTCAAAATGCTCCCAGGAAACCCTTGCATTGCTACAAAGATTTTCCTGTTTTCTAAGCTTGCTGCTGTTTAGGGCTCCAACTATTTGTCCCATTCCCTCTACAGATGTGGAGACAGAGTACTCTATCACTCTTCACAGAGTTCTGGAAAATGCAGTGTCTTTCCATGTCTTTTCCCTTCTAAAGAATGTAATTTCATCCCCTCTTTCTGCAGATCAATCTTATTGTCATTTCTGACCTCAAGTAATTTTTATTACTTTGCTCTGGACTATTTCTGGTTGGTTCGCCAGTTCTTCTAACTGTGGGCTCCAAGATACCTGCTCAAGATTAGAAACATACTGAATAGCAGTTGACACTGAACTCCTATCCTAAAAGTACAGTGTTATTAAACAATTATTGAAGCACTTCATAGCAAATTGTTTTAAAAGGCCATAATATCAGCTAATACCTTTATCTGAAAACAAACGTTAATATATTCTCCACCCATTTTGAAACCAACTTTAACATATTCTCTACTCTGCTATATGTACTACAGAGGCAACTGCTTCATTGAGTAACTGCCACAGTCTGAGACTTCTCCCTGGCTGTTTTTTTCAGAATACTCTATGCACTCCAGAGTCATATTGAGCTTGAAGTGTTATTACATGCTGTATCATACTGTATTATGCACTTAGCTGAGCATCACCTTCAAAAACTCAAATGTCATCATTCAGATTGTATGGTGCAATTTAGCCTGTCTTTCTATGGAAATATTCCCTACCTATTTATCACGTTTCACTTTTGTGTTTAGTTTTGGTTTTTCGGTTGATTGGGTTTTTGTTGGTTGGTTGGTTGGTTGGTTTTTTTTTTTGGTTTTTTTTTTTTTGTTTGTTTGGTTGGTTTTTTTTTAGCATAGCAAATTTGCTGCAGCTGTCAGTGCTGCAGTGTTTTTTACATTTCTTTTTTTCCCCCAGGAAAGCTCAGGAAGCATGGGCCTGCAGCTACGCTTTTGGTTTCTCAGATGCAGTTTGCTTGGTGGAGGGAGGGAAGATGGAGGAAGCAGGATTAAAATAGCGTGTGAATTTAAAACATTGTAGTTCCTTGCAATTAACAAATAGTTGATTCTTTATTCAGACTGTTCTTTGTCTGGTTAATTCACCTTTAGTTCTAATACATCAGTGACTAGCAGAGCTAGTGTAGAATAGCTGTGCTAGAAAAAGTTCTCAAAGAGACAAGACCTGGAGTGTATGATTTGTCCTGTCCTTGGCAGGCTACTGTCACTGACAATCCTGTTCTACAAAATTCCCCCTAGTTCTCTGAGAAGGCATGTAGCACCAGATCTTTGATCAGGTTTAGCAGGCATTTTTTTTCAGGCCTGCTTAGATGTTTGCATGTTCTGATATGAGAGGAGTAATTCCCACTGTATTCCTCCATTTTGCAATCTTCCAGCATTTGCAATTTGTGACGTGAAATCATGGAACTGTTTATCTGATTTGTGGTTGGGTTTTGGCATTTAAAAAACATCAATAACATCCTTAAAGAAATAGATAAGCCCACAGATTGTAGAATGGGTCCTTTTGTGTTTGCTTCTTGGGTTGTGAACTTTTACAGGTTCTTGTTTGCAAGAGTACTTCCACAGCATCAAGAGCTAGATGTTTTTTGGCATTCCCATGTAGTCATATGACTGAAGGAGATGCAAAAAAAAAAAAAATAAAAAAAAAAAAAAATATATATATATATATATATATAAAACAAACCCAGAACATATTAATCCCAATAAAAACATGTCAGTAGCTGGTGCTAACTTCAGTGTTTTAGTTGGATAAGATCATGAACTTTCAAGTGCCCCATCAAGATGGTAAGTTTAACAAAATCCCATTCACTCTCAACAGTTCACCATCTATAGCAGTCAACAGCAGAATCAAATGCAATTTTTTGACATAAATATACCTTTCATACAAAGAAATGAGATTTGGAGCCTTTTGAACTGCTTCTGCAAATTCTGATTTTCTTCTGCAAATAGCTGATGTCAGCAATTATGTTTAACTGCATATCCTCCATGTTAAAAATGGTTAATGCTTGCCAGTTATCTATGTTTTGCAGACCCATAGCTGTATAGCGTTTATAGCATAGAGAATCATCTGCTGTTTATCATACAGTTGTTGTAATAGCAGTTACTTCCAGATGATACTTACCTTCAAGGAGGTCAGTTCTCATCAGCATCAAAGAAAAATGCCATTTCTTGTGCAGTACCTATTCCAGCAGTATTTCCAAAAGGCCAACTACTTGTTATTTATAAATAGTCTGAGGCAGTAATTACTGGGCCAGCTTTAGGTAGTTTTGCAAGCCATATTTTAGGATGTTTTTTCTATGGCTAAAATGCTGTTTGCTGAAGATTAAATTTGCTTCTCACCAAGGAACTCTGCCCAAGGCCCAGAGTTTTGCCAGCATTTGAGATATAATCATAAAATCATAAGAGCTGCAATTTTAGGTTGATTTCTTTGGCAGCCAGTGGTTTTCAGACTGCCGCAGGCAACTCAGTAGTTTTGGATTATTCCTAAATTGACTGTATTGTTTGTGTGTATTTTGAAAATGCATTAGGCTCTCAGCTGGCTTCTTTGCACAAATACCTCTGAGTGTTTGGAAAAACTTACTTCAGGCTATGCTGGCTTTTGTTAGAAGTACCTGAATCCACATCTATATAGGAAAGCTAATTTGGACTGCAACAGGTTGTGAATTAAAAGCAGAGTAGCCATTTTCAATTAACATCTTGAATAGGTGGCACTGACTCCATGTATAGAGTGTAATGAAAGGCAGACTGATTCTTTTGTTGACACTGAATAGTGCTAAACAGGTAATTTTCCAGTGTGTGCCTGCATGGAGCTTATTGTTCTGGAAATTTTTTCTCTGCTCCCTTTTATAAGTCTAACTCTTTGCTCTTTTGCTTAATGTATTGTGCTGTCTTTAGCTGCTGGAGAGCACACGTATGTTTGTAGGCCCACTGAAGTGCTGAAGTGCATGCAGTTGAACAGTGTTCTCACTAGAAAGCAGGAAGTAAAGAGCAGAACTCTGTTCATGGCCCTTTTTGTCCAGATTCTGAGTACCTCTACCTCTGTCATATAGCTGTGATTTACTTCTTTCTGCAGCTCGTCAGAGAAATCCCAGTGAGGGCAGCACACAAAGACCATCCAAATCCATGAGACACTTCTTGTCCTGTCTCCCACAAGGAGGCTTCGTCTGCTTGGGCCTTCCATGTAGAGTCTCAGTATACTTGTGGTAATGTCCACTCTTGCTGATGCATAGAGATTTCCATCCTACAGTCTGTAAATGTTTAAATGTTGAGTATGCACGTGAATGAAGATGCTCTTAAAGGAGAACAGCAACTACTTACAAAGTAGTGGGCTCCTGATAGTGACTAGTCTGGGAAAATTGGCCTACCAAACTAAAAAGTCATTTCTACAAACAGCTTTGGAGGTGTTTGAAATGTTCTGCTTTTGCATTTTTTATTTTATGTCTATATATTACATACATGCACATGCACACACACACACATATGTATCTGGAAAATTTCAAGATTTATTAGAATTGAGATTGTTAGTCTTTGCACCAACTTCAAGGCATTTCTATTAGGAGATGTTGTCTTAATTTGATGATTTCAACAGAATCTGTGTGTGTCTTTGCAGAAAGGACAAAAAGTATTGTATTATAAATTACAATAGAAATATTACGATACAGATGCTCTTTTTTTCACATTATGATGTTTGCCTGTTGCTGTTCTGGGAGCATATGATTTTAATGAATTGCAATTTGAGAATACTCTTGCAGAAAGACAATTGGTGTTGCTTGTCATAGCTGGCATTTATTGACATTGGCCCAACATATTCAAGACATGTGAGAGAGTGTAACTGCACTCCTGCCTCAGGCAATAAAGACATGAGTGGTATTTAGACTATAACTGGTGCTGCTCAGCCTTTCAGTTGTTAAACCCACCCTATAGTCTTACACCTTGTGCTGAAGAGTTTTCAGTGGTTAAACTGACTTGCACCTCAGTGAGGACAAAATGCACTGAACTCATAATGAGCTCCTGAAGTGTCTTCCAGTGCAAATTTTCCTGTGATCCCATGATTCTGCCTGGCTTCACTGCAATGTTAAGTGTGTGGACAAATGTAATCTAACTGAGGGTTATCATGTCTCTACTGCCTTTGCTCATGTCCATTTCAGATTCCTGAGGCATCTTCCATGACTGTTAGTAGTGAATTACAGTATTATTGCTGAACTCATGGGGACCATATATTTCTTCTGCATCTGCCAGGAACTTTCAGGAATGCATCAGAGAACAATTACACTTCAGTGGCACAGGTAGTGTCCATATGTGACATATGTAAGCATGAAGCTCATTAATCTGCAAAATGGACTTTCTGTTGATACACATAATTTAGTGTAGACACCAGAAACAGGCCTTGTCCAATTTTGAAGAACTCCCTATCGGACAAATTGTCTCCTACAAATCAGCATCCCTTTTGAGCCTCTTAGGTTCTTTCCAGTCCCTGCCCCTCCTCTTCCCCTCATAAGGAAGTTGTAACTGCAACGAGGTCTCCCTTCAGTCTCCTCTTCTCCAGGCTGAACAGACCAAGTGACCTCAGCCGCTTCTCATGCCACTTACCCTCAAGGCCTTTCACCATCTTCATTGCTCTTCTTTGGACACTCTCTAATGGCTTAATATCTTTTTTATATTGTGATGCCCCAAACTTCACACAATATTCCAGGTGAGGCCGCCCCAGTGCAGAGCAGAGTGGGACAATCCCCTCCCTCAACCAGCTGGCAATGCTTTGCCTGATGCCCCCTAGGATAGGGTTGGCCCTCCTGGCTGCCAGAGCATTGCTGGCTCATATTCAGCTTGTCATCAACCAAGATCCCCAGAACCCTTTCTGCAGCACTGCTTTCCAGCATCTCATTTTCCAGCCTGTACGAACACGCAGAATTGCCCCATCCCAGGCTAAGAATCCAGCACTTCTCCTTGTTGAACTTCATATGGCGGGTGACTGCCCATCTCTCTAATTTATCAAGGTCTGCAGGGCCTCTCTGCCTTCAAGGGAGTCAACAGCTCTGACCAATTTTGTATAATTTGCAAACTTGGTATTTTCATATATATTTTCGTTACTTTGGACCCTTATGTTTCGGGAAAACATGGATAGAGGGCATACGGAAGTAGGAAATCTGGACCTTATCACAATATTTCTGGGAGATCTAGGGAAAAGTATCCTTATTGCTCTGTGTGGGTCTTGTCTGTGTCCACTTTTGTCACCTTTTCATCTGTCTGTTAAGTATCTACTGCAGCACTGATTGATAAATGATAAATTTTCCTTTTTTTTTTTTTTTTTTTTTTTACATGGGTAAATCCTGTCACATGGTCATGTGGAGTAGATACTATAGATCAGACGGGATGGATGTACCCCACCTCAGCTGACCACTTCTCTTTAGTAAGGGTTTGTATTTTGTGTTATTTAAAAAAATATACATGGCATATATCTGCTTAGTTTTCCACAGGTAGGGAACTAAAATGATGGCAATCAGCTTTGCCTTTAACATGACACAATCTCATCTGCCATGAATTAGGGCAAGTATCTGCTAGATATCTACCACATTGCTTTAGTGAACCATCTCACCCATTAACTCTTTTTTCCTGAGGGGAAATTCCTGCCTCTGACATGTCATGTCACAGTAGAAAAGCTCCCCTTGCTTCTGAGACATTTGCCTTCTCCATTACTGGGACCATCAGCTTGTGGGACATCTATGGTCTTTCCCATGATACAGCAGTCTGCTAGAATGTGTATTTTTACTCTCAGTAACATGTTAAATCAAGTCTTCTAGATTACATTAGCTTGTAAACTGAGTTGTTCTTGTCTTCAGTTATTTGAAACCTTTAATGCTGTACTATGTTTACAGACCACTTTGCTTTATTAGATTACCCTCTTTAATTGGGCTGAAATTGTTTTTCATGTCAATGCCTGACCAGTGCTTTCTGAGGCCTGTTAAATTTCTGTCTATGCATGCCATGAAAAATTTTACTTGAAAACTTCAAATTTGAGGCTCAATATGATTTTTCTAGAAACAATTTATAGTTTGCCATTTACTTAAATAGAAATAGGCATGGTCCCATGGAAGATTTGAAGACAATCTGGTATATTTCCTTTCTAAAGTCTTAATTTGTTGCTAGTTTTCCACTATAGAATAGTGGGATTCCTTCTTCTTGTGCTGAGAGGGAGAAGGAAGAAGAAAATCCTTGATAAATATTCACAAATCTAGTTTTCCTCTTTTAAAATAGGTTAATTTAATTAAAATCTTGAAAATACAGGACAAAGACTATAGGAGACTTGAGGCTGGTGCATTTTATGGAAAGCAACATAAAAACAACATGGGTTTGGGACTTGTAATTGGTACTCTGGGCAACTAGATAGGAAGGAGCATTAACAGTTTTAGCTGAATCAGATGTACTTCAGACCTAGTGGGACTACAGTCTGTATGTGTTTAAGTTCCGTACAGGAAAAAGTAATTGTTGTTGAAATGGTTATAGGTGAAATAATTGCATATAAATGTGTGTTAAATCACCTGGAATTGTGTTTATATGCATAAATAATACCCTTTTTAAAGCTGTATCATGCTTTTGTTTGCTTATCCTCTAAATAGGTATGTTACACTGCAACAGAAACATATAATATGGCTAGACTCTTCTTTTCTTTATGGAGAATTAATAAAGCAAAGACTTTGAGGTCCCTTAAGGTTTCAGATCATCCTTATCCAAATGGTATATTCGGCTGAGGTTGGATGGTGATGTCAAAGTGAAGGTACAATAGAAACCCTAAGCATGAGTCCATGCTATTCTGCCTTCCCCTGAAGATATCCCATATTTTAAATAGAATAGAGATGAAGTAGAAGTTGAACTCAAAAAAGTGGTTTCTTAGTAACAGTGGTCGGGACCAGTTTATCACTGTGTGGGTGTAACGAAAACTGTGTATTCTACACCCTCTATGTCACTTCTCATTAACTGCTAATAATGGATCATTTGCAGCAGCTGCCCAGGGCACACCTGACCCCTCAGGCTACAAGCTGGGTGCTTAGGAACTGTGTGAGATAGGGAAGTTTTCCTGACTTCACACCAATACCTCAGCTGTGACAGCTCCCCTCTGGGGAGTCATTAGCACCTTCATACCCAGCCTGAGGGGTCATGTCTGCTAATGGGACATCAAGGATTTCAAAAACATGCCATGACTCACAGAGTAAATCATCCATTGTGATTCGCCCTGGGGAAGGTATTGGGCATTCCCATCTGAATCTAAGCATATATAATCTTGGGGTTTGGGGACTTCTGGTACCACTCATGGGATCCAGAGGAGGACCAGAACGTCAACAGGACTGTGATTGTCCCTCTCAACCAGACTGTGGCCATCATCCTCACCAGCAGATTTTTCTTTCGCTTTACTTTGTACTAGGGGTGGCCACGTGGTGCTCAGCACAGGGGCTGGTGAGCTCCATTCTGGTCGGTTCCCAGGGTGCTGGGTTATACATCTGTTTTTTGTGGGTCAAATGAATTTTTTCTGTGTATCATTGTACTTATTGTAATCTTTTTATTAAATTGAAGTTCTGACTTGTACTACCCTTTTGAGTAGTGTTCATTTCTCCTAACAATTTACCTTTAAACCAGCAAAAGTGGTATGTTTTTACAGCCTTTATGTTTACAATAATTGTCTAGTGACTGGGTGCCTGACACAACAGTGAAACTGAAATAGTGTTATGTATGTGCAGTTTAAGACAACTTATTACCAAGGGCTTAAGACTGTAGAAGTAATGGTCTCATGTTCAGACGCTTGTGGTTGGGGTTGTGAAGTTCTGACTGCACACTGAAATTAAAGAACAAGTGTAAAACTTCAGAAAAAAACAGCATTTCTCAAATGCTGTTGAAATATCTAATAGCAGATGAGTGAGATACCATTTGGTTTGTTCAGCCCAAATTAGGGAATGTGTAAGGCAAGGGCATACACCTATTGGAGCAGGCAACTAAAATAACATTGGCTTTCTTTCTTCTTTTTTTTCCAGTAATTGTCCCTTTGCCCTCAGTGGGACTGTATTGGATCTTGTCAAGAACAATATTCTGCAGTTACTGTGATGAAACAGAGTTTCCACTTTCTACCCAAAATGTATGATGTCCTTGGAAATGAAGTACATTTCTTTACAATAAAATTCTCACTGACAAAAGGAACTTTTAGATCAAAGACGTGCCCTATAATGAGCCTAAAAACAACTCCTGGCACAGTCTCTGCAGCAAGATGGTTTTCAGTCCATGTCACTGAATGAGATAAAATAAGGTCTTTATAGTCTGTTTGGGGATTTACTTTTTGGTATAGTAGGTACAAGCATATATTCCAGCTAAAATAACGTATTTCTGATTGACATTTCTTGCTTTCACATAATTATAGCTTTGCAATGTGTGTATTTTTATGGTTTTGTTTTTGCCACAGAGCAATTCTTTTTATTTGCAAAGAACTGTGCCCTCAGGGCTGCTAGGTGTCTTAAAGACAATAAGATTTTATCCATTAATTCTCCTGCCTTGAAAAAGAATGGATTAAAACAGGTTCATTTAAGAAGCAAATAAGCAAACCTGTCAGTTGATAATTTTAAGATAATCTTTGCATCAAGAGTAGCGAAAATAAACTAGACCTTTCTTGACAAAAAGCTGAGACCATTCATACAGATCTCTGGTAGGGAATTAAATGCTAGCTATTGTGCATTCCTCAGAGAATTTCTTCTACCACAGTAGGATGAGGTATAAATTATTTAGATCTATTAAGTATCAAATTAAGAATCATCTATAGTAGTGATGTGCATAAATTTTGAAGTAGTTTGACCAAAGATATAACATTTTTCATTTACTTCACAGCATTTTATTTTGAAAGAGATTTTCTGCACAACTGATTAATTCAATCACTTCACCAAGAGTGGTTATTTTGGTCACATAGTAGCATAGCACATCACTTTTGTGCAGTCAGAGGCTGGGACAGTAGGAGACGGCACTTCAAAGAAAATCTTCAGTGCTAGGGATGCATCTTATTTCTTAGCTCTTGCTCAGTGTTGAAACTCAGTCATTGGTCAATTTACTCTCGTGTCATTTGTTAAATTTGCTTTCATTTGTCTTACACCTTTCTCTGAACTGACGGAAAATTCACCTCCTTCAAAATTTCTCCTTCCCACTTGATGAAGTGGCCTCAGTATTATAAAAGGATGTCGTAAGCATTGTGTTCACCAAGGTACTTTTCCAGGGTGGTTTTGTCCTTGCAACCAGACCCTAACTCAAGGAAAGTTAGTACATTGCAAGTCATTGTAATTAGGCATGGTAATAGTGTTGAGAGGAGAAGCACTTGCAGTTATTTTGTCATATACTCAGTTATAATTCATGCCTTAGTTGAAATGTCTTGTTCTGAGGCTTGTTTTTCTCAGACTCTGAAGATCTCTGGAGGTCAAATGCTAAGAGTAGTCAGTGTGAACACTGTTAAAAAGTATGAAATTAAATAATGCCATTTATAGTTAAACACTGCTTGGTGCCATGTTTGTTTTTCTTACCATGGGAGAGTCTTCTGGTAATGATGCTGGTATTGATTCCTTCACAAGTGAAAGGAAACGTTCACCTCTGCCCTTGTGAAACCTTCAGGCAACTGATGGAGGGGACACCTGGAGAGTCATAGTCCAGTTCCACAGGCTCACCCACTGTGAGTGAGAGCAGAGTCTGCATTTTGAAAGGTGAATTCCTCCTCCAGGCTTCAAAAGGGAGCCCAGGGGCAGAATTTTTGGAAAGACACACATACTTTTCATGAGTGTGTTCAATCCCATTTCCTCTGAGTTAAATGTTACTTCTGAGAAGAAATTGAAATACATGGGACTGTGGTGTGTTGAAAGACTTCACATGTAGTGTGTGGGGGAAAGACAATAGGAAATGACATCTGCAGGTTGCAGCCATCTTCTAGATTTCAACTGATTGCAAGTTATACCTTTAGGCTGCATATAACATCAAGTAGATCTTTGCAGCTGTACAGCTGATGTTTGAGAAGGTTTAAGCTTTGACAAGCTTATAGTCCTTGGAAACTTGTCTCAGTACTGGGGTCAGTACAATAACTGTTTGCTTTTTAAATTTTTATTTATTTAAAAAACAAACAGATATGCAGTTACCAGAGGATGAAAAGCCATACATAAGTGAAGATTTGCAAAATGAAGAGGAAATCCTGTTGGTCGATTTCTGATAAAATATTCATTGTTTTTTTCCAATCTTTCCTATCATAGCCCTTTTCCAATATCATCAAGATGGGTCTTCTCTTTGTATTTTTCAGGCATAGAGACATCTGAGTTTTCTGTTCTTTTAGAAAGAAATGCACAGAAAATTTGTGTTCACTGAATAAATGGAAAGACACTTAGCTAAAATAGCATCCCTGGAATATATTTAAATGGAAATTCCACAAGTTGTAAGTGAAATTAGATTACATGTTCCAGGTTTCAGTGTTTCATTATTAACTTCCAAGATTCAGTTTAAGTTTCCATCTCCATGTCCTACTGACACCTCACAGGGAAATATATGAGGTGTCTAGTAGTTACATCTTGTTTGTAAGATAGTTCTTCAACACTGCATTTTCGTTAGGGCATACTTATGCTCGGTACGACACATCTTGGGAGAGGTATTGGTGAATGCACAGTAATACATGAAATAAAATGGCTGCTACTTGGCCTTGAAATGTAAATACCCAAACCAGAGAACAGGTGCATATTGAGAAATGGGGTCCCTGAAGACCTTGAACTTATTCCACAGGTCCAATAAAGATCATCCTTTTATTTATGTTATCTATACTATTCTTTTAGACTTTGTACTCTTTGAGAATGTCCCACAAACTCTACTTTGTAGCATAGAAGATGTGAATGTATGGAAGGAGAAGATTTGGTTTTGGTCAGCATTTCCCTCCAGCTTTTTTTCCTCTGCCTGACTGCACTAATTGTGGAGTTCTTTTCTTGCACCTCTCCTTACACAGTTCAGGGGAAGGTCTTGGCACAGCCCTGTGACTCTGTTTTTTGCAGAGCCATGACATCTGCTGTCAGATAGAGAAAGAGAAGCAAAATGGAGTCACTGCAGTTGTTGACATAACGGAAGGCTCTGACATCAGTCCTTTTAATTAGGTGGATAAAGAAGAGAGCTAGCAGGAATTTTTAGAAAGTAGGATGCTGGGGAAAATTACCTCATGCTTGAGGTTTCTGGGTTTTATAATTTTAAACTCTCAAGTAAAAAAAATACCAAAAAAAATTTGAAATTACATCTTTCTAATTTTTTCAACTTCCTTATATATCCCTCACACTTTTTCCAGCCTATCTCAACAATTGGATTACTCAGAAGTTTTAATCAGAAGTTAGTTCCACAAATTTTTATTGCTTACTTGTCTCCTACATATCAGTTGTGTGCAATTTCAGTCCCTCAAAGACTAATTAATAGAAATCAGAGCCAAGAAAAAGCATTAAGTGAGTGTGTGTGTGTGTGTGTGTGTGTGTGTGTGTGTGTTTAAATACACTCAAAGTCTGTGTCTCTCTGCTGCCATAAAAGCCAAAGGTAACACTTCTGAATTCAGTATTGCTCTGTTATCACTTGTGCCCATGTTAAAGCAGCTGGGGGACTTCAGGATGAGCAGAGGTAGGTGAAAGCTCAGCTCCTGTGAGTATTCCAAGTGGGTCTGACCAACAGCTCATTGCCATCAACAGGACAAAAAGTCAGGTTTTTTTGCTTTTCGTGGCTTGGATCAGCTAGCAGAATGCATTCATTTTGGTGTTGCAGTTCTCTAAGAGTTTCTTCCTCTGACTCTGCTCTGCTGTGATTTCTTCTATGGCAAAGCCCAAGAAGACTCCTTACAGCCCAGCTGGGTATCCTTGTTGGAAGAATCTACCAGATCTCCTCTAAACAGGAGAACTTCACAGATGAAGCTTTTTTGCTGCTGATCTTGCTGTTTCACAGTTTTACATGTTCATTGTTGTTGGATCGATATGGGTGTGTTAGCAAATGCCTGCACATTCACAGCTCCTGTAGCCAGCAGCCTGCAGTGCAGGAGGGATGCAATATTATTATCACCGTGAAGTGAATTAATGGCAGATGACCTGAACTACAGTTAATGGCCTCTAGTCCATAAGGCAGGCTGCCGTGCACAAAACACTAGCAAAGAGAGAGAATATTAAATGCATAAATATATATGTATAAATTGCCAGACTGAGCGTAATGTTTACCACCTAGATCTTCTTCATTTTCTACTGGATGTTTTAGCTTTTACAGCCAGTGTTATTCAGGAAGTAAGAGAGTTCAGGAAAGGGTACATCCTCAGCTGAGATTGTCTGCACACTTGCAGAGATTACGCTAAATTGGTAAAAGGTTATGTAAATTTTGAAGATCCCTCTTTGGTAATCATGAATATTATAACCATGCTTTTGTACTCTGGTTTCCTAAGGAAATGAAGATTGGAAGGTTATGTATAGGTGGGTACATCAGTCAATAAGTCTTGCTACCACTCCTTTGTCTCTCAAGTAACATTTAAAACCGTTGGTGAAGTTCAGCTAAAATAGACAGCAGGGTTGTGATCTCAAGCTTTTCAGTTTCTCAAGGTTTACAAAAATGGACAGCTGCATAGAAGAGACAGAGTTCCTAGGTACAGAAGTATACCTCAGCCTTTATCAACTTCTGTAGAATTCAAGAAGGAGACATTATGAGCACTGACTTCAGAGAGTGCAGACTTTGCACATGACATAATGTAATGATAGTGTTGAAATCCCTACAGAATGAAGACTGTAATTTCTGCACTTCAATAAACTATATTTTTCACTGTGGAAATTATAGACTTGGGACTTGCAGACACCAAATGGACTGTATACACCGAGAGAATCCATTTTTCTTTTGGATTGGGTATTTGATAGCTCCTTGCCTTGTGCAGAAAGAAAGAGTTCCCATAACATTGATATTACAAAGGGTTTAGAGCTATGATCCAGCTAGAAGTGCTTTCTTATATAGCCTTAACTGTCTGCAGAGCTGATGTGAATTAACACAGATTCTTTTGTACACTGTAACCTACAGTTTGATCCCATCATTTGTAAAGCAAGAAAATTAAACCCATTATTTATCATTACAGCTCAAAAGTATCTATTTGGTGCTTCAACAGCCTCTTGAGAAATGGAAGTGATAGACTTTTATTGCAACTAAAATATTTACTGTTACCCAGGGACACATTTTAGAAGTATTATTAGTTGCATTTGTGCTTTGTGGATGAATAGATGCAGTCTCCCTGATGCCTGACTATATAGCATCCTTCACTGATTGCAGTGACTGCAGTGTAAAACAGGTTTGCAGTAAAACCATTGCACATGTACTGATAGTAAAAGAGCCAAATTCTTGATGTGCAACTCCCATTACATTAAGTTGTATGTTTTGGCCCTCTAGTGTGCGGTGACCCTTTGATCTGTGAGATCAGGAAGTCTTTGTGTCTTTAACTGGTACCTGTAGTTATTCTTATGACTTCGTTGACTTTATTCATTACACCCTTGAGAATTCAGTTGAATTAAGGTCTAAAATGTAAGCTTGCTTATTTTATCTAGTCACTGTTCACCAAATTCAATGAACTACTTTATTTTAAGGATACCTCTAACTCAGATTGAGTTTCTAGTACTATTTGCGAAGACATACTAGAAACAAGCCTTGAAAAAGGAAAGTGAACACACTGGCAAAGGGAATAAGACAAACAGATGACATCTTCTATAGAGTATTGCTGTACATGGAGGGATGATTTCCGGAAGCTTCCTACCTTGTTTTCTATGGATATAGTTTCTATAGAAACCTGGAGTTTTGAGATGCAAATCAAGTACAGATTTGTCTTTTTAAACGCTTCATGCAAAACAAGAGTGGGTTACTGAACTGCTACAGAATGAGTGAAATCAAACAATCTTTCCAGTGGTAGGACAGGTACTTTCAGTAAACAAAACACCCCAAAGCATACATCTTGCAGGGTGTCCCAGGTGCCAGCTGACTGTGACCCAAAGATCTCTTACCTACCATACAAAAAAATCTTCCTTTCTCCACAGAAATCTTTGCATATGTAAGTTTATGCATTTGGAGGACTTGAAATAAGGATTTGTGTAACACTATATAGCTTATGGACCTGGCTGGAGGACCTGTTCACCTTCAAGTACTGCCTGAAGCTCACTTTACTCAAGAACCCTGAAGAGATGTAGGAGCAAAAGATTAAAAAGCCACCAATAGGCTGTGTTACAAGGAGATTTTATGCTCGCTTATCTAGCTAGGAAACCTTTGTGTGATGTAACTCTCATTCCTGCAGTCAGATGTCTCAGTCTATGTTGATTTAGCTGGTCACCAGCTCTGTTTTCTCTTCAACACCAAGGATGACTGTATTCCTTTATAAATGTATGGGGTTTGCATGGCCAGGTCTGGGCAGTATTGGGTCTACAAGGGTGGCTTCTGTTTGAAGCTGCCAGAAGCTTCCTCCATGTCTGGCAGCACCAATACCAGTCAGCTCCAGGATGGACCCACCACTGGCAGGGGCTGAGCCAATCAAAGATAGTAACAATGCATCTGTGATAACATATTTAAGAATGAAAAAAGTTATTGTGCTCAGAGAATTGTGCTCAGTGAAGTGAGGAGTGAAAATATGTGAGAGCAAAAGACATGCAGACACCAAGGTCAGTGGAGAAGGAAGGGGAGGAGGTGCTTTAGGCACTGGAGCAGAGATTCCTCTGCAGCCTGTGGTGAAGACTGTGGTGAAGCAATCTTCCCCCTCAGGCCAAGGAGGTCCAAAGGTGGCAGAGATTCACCTGCAGCCTGTGAAGGAGACCCACCTGGAGCAGGTGGATACCCAAAGGCAGGCTGTGACCCCATGGGAAGCCCACACTAGAGCAGTGTTCTGGAAGGAGCCTGCAGACCAATAGAGCAAGGAGCCCACCCTTTAGGCATTTTCTGGTAGGACTTGTGGCCATGTGGGTCACCCACACTGGAGCATGCTGTGCCTGAAGTACTGCACCCTATGGAAAAGGACCTACATTGCAGTAGTTTGTGAAGAACTGTATCCCATGGGAAGAACTCACACTGGAGAAGTTTCTGGAGAATTGCCTCCTGTGGGAAGGACTCTTCTCCCTGAGCAACATCAGAAACAATCTGTGATGAACTGACTGTAACCCCCTTTACCCATCTCTCTGCACTGCTGGGGAGGCAGAAGGCAGACACCAAGAAAGGGGGAGGGGTGGGGGGAAGGTGTTTTTAATATTTGCTTTACTTCTCATTATCCTGCTCTGATTTTGATTAGTAATAAATTCAAGTAATATCCTGAAATTGAGTCTGTTTTGCCCATGATGGGAATGGCTAAGTGATATCTTCTTGTTCTTATTCCAGCTCACAAACTTTTTGTTGTATTTTCTCTCTCTGGTCCAGCTACATAGGGGAGTGATAGAGTGGCTTGGGTGGGCACTTGGAATCCAGCCACGGTCAACCCACCGCAATAAATCATCCTATAAAACCCTAGAATCACACTTAAAACTTGGGGAATAAACTGGCTGTCTTTGTCCATGCAAGAGAGCAGCAGAACTGTTGTCTTCTTTTGTCACTCTTTCTGCCTATTTTACAAGTCCTGGTATGGAGAGGTTTGTTCATAACCTCAGGACAATGCACACAACTGGGATCACAACCTCGGCCTCAGATGTTCTCCGAAAGGCTAAATGTTGATGAATGCTTCTCCAGACGCTAGAAATTAATGTAGTAACGTGCGTCACACATCCTGTTCCTAAAACCTTTTAATCTTTTTATATACAAGGCAAAGATGCTAAAACTGAAGCCAGTAAACGTAAATATCACTGTTGAGAGTTTTCTATTTGGTCTTTGTTAGCTAAGTGGATAACTTAGGAATCAGATCATTAACTGTACTTTGAAGACTACTTAAATCTTGGAGATGGGTCTAGATTACTTGGCTTTTTTTAAGGCAGAAAGAGATGATCTAGAGGTTACCTATACTAACACCAGAGTTAGACAAGTTACTGAAATGTCCATATTTTCTAACTCTGTAAGTCAAAGGCAATTCAAACAATGCATTTACCTACATGACACTGGTTACCTGCTACTTGCAATGTAGCCAGATTCTAACCAAGAAAAGGACAAAGATTTCAGGTCTTACAGCAGCCAGATGCTGTCAGACACAGGATGTGTATTAGCTTGCTGTTGGGGACAAGACACATATAGGAAAAAGCCTTTGTTTTCTTCTTTTATTGAGAGAAGAGTTATGGAGAAAGGGACTATACATAGACAAAGGAATCTATTCAGTTTGGGTCTCATTTTCTCCTGATAGACTTCACAGCTAAGAGAGTGAAATGAACCTTGTATTGGACTTAGGCAAAAAAAGCAAGCAGAGGAGCTAGAGAAGTGCCTTGCTTTCCATGCATGAGATTTGAGCACTGGAATCAGAAGGAATTATTTCAGACCAGTCCATGACTGCATGACTGAAGCTCTGAGACAATGCAATCAGCTAAATATTTCAAACTTTATTTTAAAGAGCTTCTTTTTTTACTTAGCAAACAGTGGCGAGGGGTAGTAAACATGCTTATAGTTTAACTCACCTGCCAGCCCCATGAAATCAAGTGTTTAAAATGCACCCATCCTAGAGCCAGAAAGGTCGATTTGTGATTATCCCATTTGATCCCTGCAGTGACACACCCTCCTTGCTTCATTCAGCAAATCCAGAACTACAGGAATTACTGCTCTGTCCTCATTCAGGCCAGCAGCTGACAGTACATATGAAACAAGCCTGCTGAGAAGATATCCAGGCTTTGCTTTGACTCCAAGCGACAATGTGTTTGGTACATACCTCACTTCCACTAATCACAGCAAATTACTATCAATGCTGTGAAACCCTTCTACATCTGCCTGATTGGCTTCTGCCTCTGTGGCTGCTTGGTGAGGCTGAACTCCCGACCTGTGCATATGAGGGGATGTTTACGGAGCTCTGAATTCACTTCTGAACCTGCCTTTCCAATGTTGCCTGGTAGGGGAACTTGGCTCTGGTGTAGGGAGGACCTAGGGAGATCTTGGATTTCTCCTGGGAAACAGGCCTTTTCCATGCATGTGTTGGCAAGTTTGGAAGATGCAGCAAATTGTCAGTACAAGGGCTGGAGAAGTTGAACTCCTGGGCTATGTTCTCATTCCAAACACTCGTTGGCTTAAAGCTTTTGGTTTTTAAGATAACTGGTATATTGATGCTTTCTTATCTCTCAGAGTGTTCTAGAACTTAATTAATTAACATTTATGAACTGTGAACACTTCCTCTGATAGGCATTATTAAGTATCACAGTGAAATGTGAATAATCTTGGCACACTTTAAATTAGCTCAATTTTGGTATAGGTGAAAAGAAAATGAGTGACAGTTACTACATCATAGGGAATATCTTGGGTTATTTGAAATGCCATAATCCTCCTCTTATGGATTTCTGGGCTATTTTTATAATACTAATTCTGATTAAAACCACAAAGTCTGACTGTCTGCTCTAATCCATTCTTCATCCTTGCATATTTAGCAGTGGTAAACACTCTGACTAGTCTAAAGGCCTTTAAAATATTCCTGTGCTGTAGAAGCTTCTGAGGAACACATATAAGCTGCATGCATTTCCCTGTTTCTGCAGTGGGGAGAGTTTATGGAGTTGCACAAGCCATCAGGGTGGCTGCTGTATTTAGTGTATTGACTTTGATTATGTCCCTGTCTGATAGCAGCTGATTTAGTTTTTAGCTGTCTGTTGTTCTGGAGTCAGTGGAGCTCAGCTGTGATCACACACTGACAAAAAGATGGTTTGTCCATTTCCAGATCTTGTAGTTTTCCTTTTTTTCTCATTATAGTAGTTGCTCAGCTCCACTCTTTGTAAGCTAAGAAGCTGTATGGAAATGGGCTGAAAAATGTCTGCACCAAAATGGGTAGGGTTGAGAGGCTGCTTCTGTAGCCTGCTCCCTGTGAAGTGTACAGCTGCTTTGAGCCTTGTCCAGGTTACAGCCAGGCAAAAAGAACTTTCACAAAGCTACTCAGCAGCATGTAACCATGATAGCAATGGAGAAAAAGACACAACTCTGGAGTTATCTTGTGTTCTTACACAGTTTTGCCCCACTTTAAGTTGTATTTTAGCCTGTTGGTACTGCAGATAGAATTGTATTGAACTCTACATTTTGTTACTTAAAAAGCCCGGCTGACTTTCTGAAGGTCCACTGCTGTTCTGAGAGGGTTTTCAGCATAAAGCATGAACTCTCGTCAGCTGTTTTGCAACTAAAATGAGAAAAATTGTTCAAAAAGCACATTTTTAAAAATGCACAACTTGATGTTGTTTTTCAATACACTGTCTGTAGAAACAGGATTTTTTCTCAGTTTTTTTAGTGAAACCTAATTTGACCATGAAAGAAGCAATTAAGCTAGAATATGTTCTTCTGTTTTATCTGATCTTTAAATAATTTAGAGGTTAAAATTAGTTTAATTCTTTTTTTATTTGTACTGAATGATAAAAACTTTACTCATTATATGAGCAAGTAAACACATACAGCAAATTACATGAGGCATGTAAAAGCAAGGAAGGAGTAAAAAAGAATGTGTAAAAGAATGAACTTTGTTGCAGAGTTTGGCAACTGTATGTAATGTGATTTTACCATATGGATAGATGGAAAAATAGTAACGTAAAAATGCTTTACTAGAAATCATTAAGTGCAAGTCTCCATTTCCAAATTATCTTAGAACTTCAAATTTTTTATTTCCATATGATATATTTCTGTAACAAGTGCAACACTATAAACTTCCTTATTAGAGGAAAATGGGATTTATTTGCTATAGGGATATGTGTAAGAAACTTCCACTGTAGGAAAGGTATTAAACAGGGAAGAACATCAATCATTTTCTGTAATGATAACACTGTATCTTGGGAGTGAGTCACCCACAGTGTTGTCTTGCTTGGACCATCTAGATATAACTCAATTACTACTTACCTTCACAAAGACTATTCACTGTTTTCAGAGTGGAGCACTTGATGACAAATTAGTTTTATGCTTCAACCCAGTATATTCATTGGAGGAAGGCTCTCTTGTAGTGGGGACATTCATGGATTGATTCATTGTACAGCAAAAAAGTTAAGGGAGATGAATGGAAGTAACCATGACCATTTCAGTGTAATGGAAGAGTAGGTATGGAGAGAAGGGCAGGGGTATTTTGAGGGCACAGCTGGTGGGGTTTTTTTGAGGACACAAACAGTGGCTGTTTTGAAAGCACAGATGGTGGTTGGAATGTAGGAATCTGTAGAAAAGAAAGACTTGAAAGATGCCTAAGCCACTTACCTAAGCAGGCTATGAGTTCAGGTTTCTCTGTTTTTGAGCATGCTTTTAGAAAAATCTTAAAAGAGTGTGGGTGACTCTTTAGAGTGTGTGGACTTAGCACTCTGTGAAAACCAAGCTCTAAGTAATCCAGGCTGTCTCTTCCCACTGTCAAAGTCAGTGCAGTCACCGGTTACTTTGAAAAACTGTCCTTCTGTCCTAGAATTATGGCAAGTGTTTTGGCAAATGTATTCAAATGAATTAATTGTCTTACATACAATAGTGACGGTGTAAGTGTTCTGTGACACTATTTGATTAATATTCCCAAGGTTGATCCTTTTGTTGTTAAACAGAGCCACAGAGTGACTGTGGCCTGATGACTTCTTTTTCCATGATACAATAGATCAGTCCCATCTTTCTGTCACACAACCATGAAGCGAATAAGGTTATGTCAATAAACTGGGATTATTTTAACTTTCTGCAAACTCTTTCTTACTTCTTGGCTCCTATTTCTCCAGGCAGTTGGGAGATGCTCTCACAGTCTCTGGTGATTGCACATGATCTGTTCTGGAGTGTGTGTCCATTCCCCAAGTAGGAACAAAGATAAGATATGATTATCATAGGATGCTGAGAAGCCTCAGACTCTGAAGATGAATACTCATGCCAAAACAGGTGACTGTCTATTAATTTCCATTTCATACACTTTTTTTCTTCTTTGAAATTACTAAGTACAGTTGCCCTGATCCAAAAAGCCATCATACCCAGACGCCTTATGGAGTATATGTCACATAGAAACAGTCCTAACAAATCAGACCAGTCTCCACTAAACCAAGTGTTTTGTACAATAAAATACAAGAATAGAGCAAAGACATAGTGTTGCTTCATTAGCATTGGCTGAATTTTTTGAAAGTAGTGGCTGTACGACTCCTGAGCCAGAAATTTGTGCTTAGAAACCTGTCAAGGACTTGATTATTTGAATCCAAAAGAATTATCTCTGCTCATTTCCCTCTGATGCTTTTATTTTCTTAGACCTGCATCATATAATTCCTCAGCTGCCTTACTTTCGTTAACCTGAAGAGGTGGCGTTTTCTAGAGTGCACATCTCTCTGTAAGGATGGATCAGAGAAATGTCACAGGCAAGAGAGTTTCTGCCTGTTTTAAGTTCATACCAGAAACAAAACTCCCGCAGAGAATTCTTTTCATTTGTGCACCCAGGAGTCTTTCACACATACAGGGTGTGTAGACTGCGCACATACACTCCAAAGTAAATGTATATAAAGAATAGGCTTGCTGGTGTCACCAAATAATTCTTTTTTGAGATATGGCTGACAAATGCCAGGAACCCTCTAGCTGAGTGGTTCCTGAAGGTGAACCAAGAAGCTGACCCAATTTCATTACTTTGACATTTCTTTTTTATTTCTAATTTTCATGATAAGCACAATAATGCTCCATCCAGTGACACTTATAAGGAACAAAAGCATGCAAAATCCAGCTCTACTTTAGAGAGTTTTCATAGAGAAAGACAGAACATGTGACTTTCTCTGACTTCAGGCATTGGTTTCTGACTGCAGCTGCGTGCAGGGCACATGGCAAGCTCATACCCTGGGCTTCATGAGGGCCAAATTTTGCCTCTTCAGGGATCTGCTTGGTCGAGTATCATGAGATAAAGAATGGGAAGAGAGGCCCAAGAAAGCTGATCAATATTCAAGGGTCACCCACTCCAAGCTCAGGAGCAGTGCATCTGAAAAAAAGAGGAAGTCAGGCAAAAACTTGGAGAGGATGAAAAAGAAACCCTCATACAAACTCAAACACAAAAAGGAAGAACACAGAGGGGTGGAAGCAAGGACAGGCAGCCTGAGAGGAGCGCAGAGAGATTGTCTGAGTAGCCAGAGATCAGGTTAGGAAAGCTGAACCTCTGACAGAATTGAATCTGGTCAGGGATGTCAAGGGCAACAAGAAAAGTTTCCATAGGTACATTGGTGATTAAAGGAAGCCTAGGGAAAATGTCGGCCCTCTCCAGAAGCAAGTGGGAGACCTGGGTATCTGGATCATGAAAAGGCTGAAGTGTTCAGAACCTGAAGGTGCATAAGTCCATGTGTTCTAATGAGATGTGTTTATGAGTCCTAAGGGAACTGTTGGAGGAAGTGGCTAAGTCACTTATTTCAGAAGTTGAGGCAGTTTGATGAAGTTCCCACTGACTGGCAAAAGGGAAACATAATCCCCATATTTCAAAAAAAAAAAATAAATAAAAAGAAGACCTGGGGAACTAAAGGTTGGTCAGTTTGAGCTCAATGACAAGATTATGGAAGAGATCCTCCTTGAAACTATACTAAGAAATATGGAAAAAAAGAAGTGACTGGTGATAGACAATGTGTCTTCACTGAGGGCAAATCACACCTAACAAATTTGATGGCCTTCTGTGGTGAGTTTACAGAGGTAGTGGAGGAGAAAAGAGTGACTGATGTCATCTACATAGAGGTGCAAAGTGTTTGGCGCTGTCCCACACAACATCCTTATCTCTATGGAGAGACATAGATTTGACAGATGGACCACTTGGTGGATAAGGAATTGGTTGGATGTTTGCACAGAAAGAGCTGCAATCAACTACTCAACATCCAAGTGGAGACCAGTGACAAGTGGTGTCCTTCAGGCATTGGTGCTGAGACTGGTGTTAACATCTTTGTCGGTGACACAGACAGTGGGATTGAGGGCACCCTCAGCAAGTCTGCTGATGACACCAAGCTGTGTTGTGCAGTTAACACAGTGGAGGGAAGGGATGCCACACAGGAGCCTGGACAGGCTTGAGAAGTGTGCCTGTGCAACATGAAGTTCAACAAGGTCAAGTGCAAAGTGCTGCACCTGGGTCAGGGCAATCCCAAGCATAAATACAGGCTGGCAGAAAATGAATTGAGAGCAGCCCTGAGTAGAAAGAGTTGGGGATGTTGATGGATGAGAAGATCAACACAACACAGCAATGTTCACTAGTAGCCTGGAAAGACAACAGCATTCTGAGCTGCATCAAAAGAGTCATGGTCAGCAGATTGAGGGAGGGGATTCTCCCCCTGTAGTTTGTCCTTGTGAGACCCAACCTACACTACTGTGTTCAGCTCTGAAGAATCTTTGCTCCTCTAGGCCCCCAGTGAAACGTTCTATGATGGGCCTTGCGTGTTGAGGATCACTGCCTCTCCTCTGACACAGGTGCATCATTCCACTGGGAATACTGAGACAATTGTGAATCATTGGCTTTTATCTGATGTGTAGAAGAAAGAAATTAGTCTTAAGAAGAAATCAGCTGATGTTTTTTTTCTCCAGACAGGACTTTGCTTCTACTCTGGAGGAAACTCCTTGCTGCTTCTATTGCCCTGGCTCCTCTCTCTTGGCCATAATGCCACTTTGGGAGGCTGAAGGTGAAACTCTGAAATTTGGCTTGTTGTCAAAGAAGACTTAGGAAGCTTGCATGTGCTGGATGTACGTTTCTGGGATACCCAGCAATTTGCTAACTTTCAGAGGCCAGATTTAACCTCATCTAGCACTGTGTAAACTATACTTCCATCTGCTAAAAATTGAAGTATGTAGCTCCTGCTTTGTTTCTTAAGCAGAAGGCTATTCTCTTAAAGAAATTTCAGTGGCTACAGTATCTGTATATGTCCTTTTTTTTGACTTTTATATCTGGCAACACAACATCTTTTTTGTTATTTTTTAGTCCCTTATGGGTCTATCTTGCATGTTGCACATATTATTCACTCCATCTATCTCTGGTTGAATTATACAGAGCACTTGATGTGAAACCAGGCAGTGAATGTAATAGATAAACAAATTTTATTTTTTGTGTGTGTGTGGTTTTTTTTGGTGTTTTTTTTTTTTGTTTTGTTTTTTAGTTGGTGAGAGGTGTCTGCCCTGAAGGCACCGCAGCACCTGTCAGTGATTATTCACTCAGTAGTGTGGCATATAAATATTGATATTTAGGACTCCTAAACGCGTGTGTCATAAATAATAAAATTGAGCAGATTCATCTGTGGCAGTTTCATCTGCTTCCCCCTCCTCAAACTAGTCCAGCTAGATCAGAATTGCTCTACACGGTGACCAGCTATTTTTCTAATAGCTCCAAGAATGGAGAACCTGTGATCCCTGAGACCTTGCTATAGTGAGTGTCTTCTTTTTGGGGGAAAAAAATTTTTTCTTAAGTTCTCATGGTTGCAGCCTGTGTTGCATTTTGTACCTGATGGCCCTCATTCTTTCATTAGACCCCTTTTAACCTTGACTTCTTAACCCCAGCTTGAAAGTCATTGCCTATCATAAAGTAATATAAGTTTAATGGCTTTAATATTTTGGGTTTGGATGAGAAGGGGATTGAGTTTTCAGGATTTTATGCACAACCACAAAGGCTACTGTTCTTTTTTGTCCTAACTTTTCATTGTTTCTATTGAGCTGTTGTTCTCTGCTTTTGGTTTATTTAATGAAGCTGAAGCTGTAAATAAGACAAGTTTTTAAAAGAAAGGAAAGTTGTGACAGCTGTCAAAATTGTAAATGCAGTTTTAGTTGTGGGCACATAAAAAATCCTTTAGTATGTAGTATTGCTTCAGTACTTGCAAAATAGTTTGCAGTTTCCCTCAAGGAAAGAAAAGAAAATTTACAAACTCAAAAGAGCAGTGTTGACAAATGAGTAGAAATAATAATTTTTCAGCAGCACTTAAAAAATATTATGTTTATACCTAAAAAAACCCCACACTTTGAGTTTCTTATTTCTTCTTTTGAAGACGCAAACCTTCAAGAGACTCAGAGAAAGATAGGGTGGCAAAATGTGCTAATCCAACATTTGGGAAGAGAGGCTTTTATAAGCCTTGTGTTTGAGAAGTTGCAGTTTTAACATGTAAACAAATGTTTCAAGAAATAAAGACTAAATAAAAGAAGCAGTGACATTGAAAAATATTGGACAGCTAAAATACTTAAGTAAGAAAGCAAAGGCAAGGAAGGAAAAGAAGAGAGTAAACAATCTGTGAAACATGAGTATTAAAATAATAGGCAATTAGAGAAAGCAAAGCTATTGTGCGAAGAAGAATAAGGAATAGCCCAAATAGATGCTGGAGATCAAAAGGATTCAGAATAGAGGTAGGCAGGTTCTGGAAAGAACTTTGTAAACAATAAGAAGACTTTAGAAGTGGTTTCTTAGAAAAGCAGGAAAAAATTTAAAGTCTAGGTGTGTACCAAGATGCTTTTTAACACATTTGAAAAGGCTGTTTTGGAAAAGCAAGAACAATAGCACTGAATAAAGAGTAGTTCTTTATATAATGTGATCTTTAAAAAAAAAAATAGGCCACTCACCTCACTTCCCTCTCATTGGGAGAATGTATGCTCCTGTCTCATGCAAAACAAGAGAAAAAGGTCTCAAGGCCAAATTGCTTTTTTTCCCCCCTGATTTTCATAGCAATTCTTAAGACTCTAAAACTGTTTGTGTTGTTAATAATTTTTTGTAAAATGTTGTTGCAAGCAGACAGAAGTATTGATAAACATTCAAAAGTCCTAAAGCAACTGGAGTCTTCAGTCAAAATAAGTCAAGAGTAGTAACTTAAAACTTCATAATACATCACAGTGTGGAATTGTGGTCTTATATCTTGCTTTAGCTGACTCTGCTACAAGATAGAGACTATAAAAGTGAAATTCCTCCTCAGTTTTTTCACTTTTAAGACACAAATTACTTCAATAGTATTCTTTGGCATTTGTATAAATGAATTACATATCTGTAAGCAATAACTTATGATTCTTTAATTAATAACATGAACACTTCTAGATGGTGTAATGCTCATGTACGCATTCCAATGCTTTCTCAAATGCAAGCTTAATTCTGCATGTCCTTTCTGAAAAATCCTAAAACTAATGTAAATGGTGTTTCCTAAAATCATAGAACCATAGAATGCTTTGGGAAGGACCTTAAAGATCATCAAACTCCAACCCACTGCCACGGGCAGGTAACCTTGCACTGGACCAGCTTGGTCAGGGCCCCATCCAACCTGTCCTTGAACACTTCCAGGGATGGCTCATCCATAGCTTCTCTGGGCAACCTGTTCCAGTCTCTCACCACTCTCACACTAAAGAATTATTTCCTAATACCTAATGTAAACCTAACTCTCTTACACTTTTCTCATCCGTCCTCATTATTAAGTAATATATGTATCCCAGTCAGATTCTATGAGAGAAAATCAGGAAGGGAGTCAATTTAAAAAGAAATCATAAAAAAAAAAAAAGACAATGTTTCTTTATAGGGCAGTATTTAGACTCACTCACTCTTGCCTTAGTAGTCAGGCTGAGACTTTGGACTGAAGGGCAGATGCCAAGCTCCTTTCTTCCTCACTGGTAAAATCTCCTGCTGTTTACATGGTATGTGCCTGTAGTGCTCATGGATTCATTGTTTGTACTGTAGCAGCAGCACAGAAATGTTATTTACTAAAAAAACTCCGTGAGCCTTTCAGATTCCATGAGTTGCTCACAGTGTAGCACATATATACCTGAGGGTCCTCCCTCAACACTTTGGAGAAAGAAGTAGAACCCAAAAGAGGAGAACTAGATGGGAAATTTAGTGAAACTGACCTCAAACGTCAAAATACGTAGACTCAAGTGTTTTCAGACTGAGAGGCTCTCAGTCCACCTCTGGTCACTTATAAAGTAGCACATCTGTCTGTCATGAAGAACATCAGAGCAGTCTGATGCCTGTACCTCTGTATTTTCTGTGGCCGGGGCTATTCCCTCCATAGCAAATTCATATGTGCAGTCTGCAAAGGAGACAGGTGTTACATTAATAACACAGCACTTGATGACCTTAATGCCAGAGAGGATTTGGACTGCACTTTTTCAAGACAAAATTCCTAATGAGAAATGCTGCCAAGCTCCTTTTTCTACTGCAACCAATGTCTATTAATGAACAGGACAGCAGGTCTCACACACTCATGTTTGAAATTCAGGCCTTATGATATGCATCTGTCCTTAAAGAAATGCTGAATGATAAACTCAGGCTTGACAGCCTGATCTGCAAGGATCTCATCTGCCAGTGAAGTCTTGCATGTACTTGGTCCAATAGCGTCACCAGTTCTGCAGTTTGCATATCCTCCACCCTCTTTAATGACCCTACTTATAGAAACTTTCAGTGGGCTGACACTCAGACAAAGCAAATGAGATTCCTCGGAAGGACTCTTTACAACCATCTTCTCCAGATTTCTGCTGGGGTGTGTGTTTGCATGCATGAGAGAGAGTGTGTATTGGAGAGAGGAGGAATTTACAGTACGACGTTGTGCTAAAAAACAGTGGATGGTGTCTGTTCAGCAAGTTTTCTAAATATTACCTTTTCTCCCTCCCCTCTTCCCTGCACTCCACCCCCCCCACCACCCCCCCTTTCCTTTCTTCTTTCTTTTG
>JAWWTY010000088.1:29525552-29539007 GCA_035222235.1 Margarornis squamiger | reverse complement strand
TTCCTTTCTTCTTTCTTTTGTCTCATTTACTGTCAGGAAGGGCCACCTCTGAAGGGCCAGATCAGTACAGCCTAGCTCCAACACAGACGGACATCATCAACAGTTTAAACTGTGAGTCAATTTGCATTTGGGGGACTCCTTGAAATGGTATTAGTTTATGTGGATGTAGAAATTGCAAGAATCCTGCAGATGGCTTCCAGAACAGGCAGTGGCTAAATTTATTACCTGTAGCTCCCTCTGCTTGGAGCAGTCTGCATGTTTTTGATGTCTAACTAAAAGCATTAGATAAACCTAGCTTTTCCTGAAATATACAAGGATTCTGAAATGTGAGGGCCAGTGTCAGGGCATTTTACCAACAGAATAGACTTTTGGAACTGAATGCTGTTCAGAGGAAACTGTCCTCCAAAAAAACTTAAGACACTTCATCTGACTAGAGAAGAGGCTGGAATACTTCACTGGATTGTTATTTTCACAGCTAGAGGCAAGAGCTGCCAATCTCAGATTTGTGTAGGGACACTGATCTGTGTTAGGATGGGTGAAGAGACCTTGTTTTCAGTTTTGAGGTAATTTGCCTGCTATCACTTAGATTCTTGGGTGCTCCCTGGAGCACCTGGAAGGGGAAGACAAACCCTTGCAAGGTATAACAAGCTTATTCTCTCCCTTTGTACATTCACACAATGATACCCAACACTTGTAATACCAGTCTACAGTGTCCCCTTCTACTGATATGTTTGTTGGATGAAGAGATTCTTTTAGGGGTTGTAAGAGGGAAAAAAAAAAATCATTACACAGAGCAAATGAAAAAAGACATCTGCTCCTCACTCTTTCTAAGAGGCATTCCTGTACTATATTTCCCTCTTGGTCACTCTCCTGGGACTGACAAATTTTGGCCTACCATCACAGGGAAGGTAGCTGGTGAAGGAGAGAGTGGGTTAAAGTAGAAGCGAGCAGATGGATGAGCTGGAGAAATCAAGAAGAGGCAATGGAAAATGCAGAGGACAGCAGAAGGCAGAAAAAAAGAAAAAGACTTCCTTCACCCTGGCACTTCAAAGACAGTAGGATAAGTTACACCCTCTGGTAGGGAATGAGAAACAGACCCTGTCTGTCACTAGTGCAAAACTGACCACCAGAGCTATATAATTCGTAGCATCTCATTCACCAAAAGGTAGTGTAAAGCAGTTACAAACTACTGCACAGTGATGGGATTAACCCATTTTTTCTAGATGTGGTGTCCTCAGTATACTTCTAAGAGTTTCCATGATTCAACTAAAAATTGTATCTTTGGTATATATATGTAGATACAGCTCTTTATGGGTATACATGAATATATTTATAAAAATCTTGCTCAGAAACTGTAAAAGCAACTGTAATAATGCTGTATATAATAAATATAATATAATAATAATATATAATAATATATATTATATTATATATAATATATAATATATAATAATCATATATAATAATAATAATGCTGTAATCTGATTTTATGCTGCACATTGAAAAATGGAAAATTCACAGCACAGAACAATGTCTCATGGATCTTTGACTCTTAAGCAAAGAATTAGTTGTCTCTTCTAACCACGTTTCTTGGCCTCAAGTGCTTGAGTGACTCATACTGTATTTGTTCCCCCTTTTACTTGCCTGATGATTTAAGTGCCACAGTTCCTGCAGTCCAATGGCCACTTCTGTAAGCTATTGTTTGGAAACCCTGGTATCTCAGGCAGTGCATCAATCCAGATGGTTAGTTAGCTGTATCAGTCCTGTGAGCAGTTCTGTCTGTCTGAACATGTGCCTTGAGATCAACAGGAAGACTCATTGTTAAATTGCAACATGCAGTTGAGAGACCTGTGCTTGAATTTGTAACAGGTGGAAGTGATTTAAAAAATATTTTAAAATCGCACGAAGATAGAAAGGTGAGCACTAAGGGAATTTAGACTGATGCTTTACTCATCACAGGATGCCTTTAGCAGCAAATGAGTGGATATTAACTATACCACTGGGATTACATTTTCACCAGGTTTTATGTGAAAGAAAAAGCATCAGCCTCAGACAGGTACAGCCCCATAGTTTGGGAGAGAATGAGCTGCAAAGCAGAATTTGGGGACTTAAAGTCATTGTGAAATACAACACACTATCCTATTTTCCTCTTAGCTTACCTGATACTCAGTCCTGTACCGGTCTAAAGCAACACTCTATTCTTGCCTTTTTTTGTTTGGTTGGTTGGGTTTTTTTGGTGGGTTTTTTTTTTGGTTTTGTTTGGTTTGGGGTTTTTTTTGTTTTCTTACTCAAGTTGTTAGAGGGTTTAATCAAACTTCAAGATGGATTTTGATTAGATCTCATTGAACAATGATTGATTTTGTTAATTTTTGTTGTTGTTCCTCTCTAGTGAGAGCAATTTGAGAATGTGGGTTTTAACTCACATAACAAAAGCAACAGCATAGCAGTACCAATCAGGAAAGATATTGATCAAAGCTGTTCAAAATGCTTGGCCAATGCATGTCTTTTTCCACCCCTCCCCACCCCCCCACATTTGTTTGCATGTAGCCTCTGCCACTCTCTTGGTCAGACACCAGACCTGCACAGCTTAGTGCTAAATTATTGTAGCCATGCAATCCTCAAAGATTCACAAAAGCACCTAAAAATGCTATTACGATTCTATTGCTATTATCATTAAGGATGCCCTCCTTTGAATTACAAGCCATGTACAAAGAGGAAGAGATAATCTGCCTAGGTGGGCAGACTAAAGGGCAAGAAAAAGAAAGGGGTCTAAGTCCTATAAAAATGTAGAAATCTCTCTCTGAGAAAGTACTGAAAAGGGGGCTGAGAGATGGGGTAAAATCACCATTCTTGGAAATATTCAAAACTTCACTGACCAAGCCTTGAAGCAAGCTGATCAAACCTGGAATCCATGCTTTGAGTAGAGGCTGGACTCCATGTCCTCCAGAATGGCCTTCCAAGCAACATAATCTTCTAATTCTACTATCTATTGTGAATTCAGTGGCAAAGTCCTGTGTATTTGAACTACATGTAACCTGACACTTGGACTAGCACCTAAGCTGCAGAAAATGACCTCCTTCTTTGGAATTAAGCTGCCTCCTCTGAAACGACTAGATAAATGTTGTCTTCTGGTAGTATGTAGGGGATGAAAGAAGAATGTGAAGGGATTTTTTTCCCATCAAATAAAGTGAATTCTGCTATATACACAGAGCAGCTAGGACTTTAGGAAACCCGGGCTGGAAAGTGAATTGACAATCTTAAACAGATAAAGAAATCTTGTTTCCCATAAGACTAAGCTTGACTGAACTCATTAAAGGGCAGAAAGACAAAACTGTCCTTTCACAGATGTCCTGGAGAACAGAGCTAGAGGCATCTCACTCTGACAGTGCTGTTCCTGTTGTGTAGCTAAATTGCATGGGTCAGGTCCCAGGGCTGTCAATACAGCTAAGTCTGCACCACTGTTCAGAAAGGAAGTAGATATTCTCCAAGGACAGAACTCCAGTGATTGTGATGTGACTTTGTGATAAAGTCCTGGGCTCTTTCAGGAGAAAGTATTGTTGCATTACTGTAATGACTTACCACATCTGTTACACGTTTTTGTCTTTTCAAACCCTGAGCTCCCATTTGGTTTTGGTGGACACCAGATTTTTTTTTCTGAATTTTTTTTGGGCTTTTTGGAGGTTTTTGGGGGTTTTTGTTTGTTTGTTTTATTTGTGGTGGGTCTTTTTTTTGTTTTTGTTTTGATTTGTGGGTTTTTTGTTGTTTTTGGGTTTTTTGGGGTTTTTTTTGCTAGTGATGGTAATCTAAACTGAGAGCTCATTATACATTCCTGCTGTGCATACTGAACACTTAACTATTACTTGAGGCAGGATCCATAGGAAGAAGTAATAGCAGATGTGCTCATAGACCAACTGACAAAGATGTGAAAACCAGTTTCTTTCTGACACACTAGTCACTGTTCATATCTGAAACAGAAGCAAGATGTTTCAAGCTACCATTTTGCATTCTGGGTTTCTTTGTATTTTGCTTCTTAAAATTTCTCTTCAGAATCCACTGAGGCCGTTCGGGTGTCTGCTGTTTATTTTAGTGAGTTTGGGAATAAGTATAATATCAGAAAGATTAATGATTATAATTCAATTTATAATGTTTTCTTTCTTTTTTTTCCCCTTGCTAACTATGACATTAGCAGCTTTTCTTATTGGCCATTCATTAAAAAACAAACTTCCTACCTCCCTGAGATATGCTAAATTCTGTCTCCAGTCTGCTAATGGCCACTAGTTCTGCTGGCAGAGTTTGTAGGGAAAATTTAGAAAGTGAACCTTGAATACTACCAACAACACTGCTGCTGATTTTGTTATTACAAGAGTTAAAGCCTTCTTCTTTTTGTGCTCTGACTTATACACTGTGATGCCTTGATTTTGTCCACCTCCTAATAATTTCTGTCACAATACAAATTGGATGGAAAATCTACAGGAGCATTGTGCCCATGATTTTAGAACTAGCAAGAAATAATTGCATAGTGTCTTCTATGGAAACATTTCATTTCATCACTGTCGCCCATTTCAAATTATTGGTTTTGTTCCAGTTAATGGATGCTGCTACGTAAATGCCATTCTGGCACAAATCATGCTGCTGAAATCTGCACGCAAGAGAAAAACAGCAGCTACTGAGACAGAGGATCTATGGATCTCATCATGATAGCAGCTTTTAAGCTGCTGGGATGGCTGGACACCACGTGTTTGCAGTTACAGGCTGCTAAAGCACATAGTGTTTTATGAACCTCAATAGCTTTGGTGTGAATTTGTGAGAAGATGGGGGCATAATATCACTGATCTTCTGATGAGGTGCTGACATGTGCCAGTGCTGGATTAGGGCCCTCAGGTGTCTATAACACTAAAACAACTTGGAAAGAAGCCTGCTTTTCCAGGTGAGTGTGATGGGCAGAGGTGATGGCAGAAATCAGACAAAAGCACGTACCAGCACTTGATAGGAGACTAGCAAGTCAGGAGAGTCTTGTCAATGTCAGTACCACTGCAGGGTGACCCACAGCAAGTCTGTTGCTCAAGATGGGGGAGTAAGGGAGCAGCCCTCACAGAGTTCAGAAAGACCAGAACTTGATCTTTAAATACTTCAAGGTGTTAGAGCTGTTAAATGTTCAGTATTGTGGGATATTTTCTTTTTTAATGACTGTCTCTGGGTGAGAGATATAAAAGATAAAAGCATGCAATAATTTTTAAATTTTTTTCATATATATATATATATATATATATGGTATAATGCACTTCATAGATATTCTGGAACCTGCTTCATGGAGACATTCTGACAATAGGATCTGAATTAATTTTTGAAATTCATTTACTACACAGAATTCAATCCTGGTGTGGGCATTTTTACTAAGAATTAAGCTAAACTGAAATAAAGTGTTAAATTCAAGAGCAGGGTATAAAAGGCAAGGAAGACAGAAGGAGAATTTTCTTTAATCTGAATTTTATGAAGTTAACTCCTAAATTTAAATGAAATTTAAATGAAATTAAATTTTATGAGATAAACTGCTATAAACCAGGCCCTCAGCCAGTAAAAGTGAGTATTATCCAGTGAATTCATTCAGGTGTTCAGTAGGGGAGAGATTGGTCATTATCAGCTATTAGCCATGCAGAGTATGAATGTTCAGGAATTGTCTGGAATATAGGAAAAGGACATAAACTGCAGAGCTTTATTAAGGGACCTGGTTTTTTTAGATCAAGTTAAAGCAGCCTTTGACTTTTCCTGCTTCTTGCAGAAATTAAATTACTGTATCTTTGAGTAAGTGCTCTTGCATCTGACTCTGTTTTGTGATAGATCAGACAGGAGGTGATAGAAAATATAAAATGCAGTGATCTAAACATGGAAAAACAGACACTTCTGTCTCAAAATATAAGCATTCAGAGGACATGGTAGAAATTGAAGGTGACAGTTTCCTAACATGTGAAACTGTGGAATCTACTGCAAAGGGAAGATTTTGAAGCCAAAGGTTTAGTTAAATTCAAAAAAGCATTAGTAGTTTACATGAATTACAAGAATAACTAGAGAGGTAATAACTAATTATGATGAAAATTCTGGAAAGGATATTAGATGTTGTACTTTGGGTATTATTCTAGTCTCTATTAGGGTGAGATAATTGAGCAGACAGACAACTTGCAGTAGACAGAAAATTAACTGAGGTTGATCTTTACGAGACATAAGAATAAGATCTTCAGTCATATCCAGTCTATCACTCGATCTATCTTCCTTTCTTGAACTGCTCCATTCTTATTTTGTCTGAGTTAAGCCTTCCAGGTGTCCAGCTGATGATGAGTAATGTATTCTGATCATAACTGGTTCACAGTGAGTCAGAAAAACTGAATTTTTAATGCCACTTGCAGGAGAATTGTGTTGAGCTAACTGTGCTTGGAGCATGAATATTGTCATAACAGTGCTGAGAAAAGAGGTGAATAGGTTTAACTCCCAGCCTAGCATGAGGTCAGTGATCAAGATGTATGTAGAGTTTGTACTGCTCAGTATTGTCACAACAGCAGTGTTCAAGCTTACTAGAAAGCTGAAAAGCAACTTGCAGTACTTGTGGAACCTGTAAAAGCAAATTGATGGAACTGATGGGTGGGTTTGCTTTAAGGATCTCTCACTTGTAAATCAGGACTTAGCCCATAGGGCCTATCAAGGGCAAAAATGGCATACAAGTGTCAAAATGATGTCTAATGGGGCCATCATAAGTTCAGAAGGGAGAAACAGACAAAAGAATGCCACTCAGTCTCTTCTGAAGCTGCTCCAATGACTTTGACTACATTAGGATTTCCACTATATAGAATTATCTTTTATTTTCTTTCTTCCCTTGCGATTTTAAATTACTTAAAACTTCTTTTTATTTTTCTTCATTGTTGAAATTTTTATAAAGATCTTTTTGCCCCTGTTTTCCAAGGGGAATGGTAAGAGAGGACTGTTGGCACAGTCCTTAGAATGAAAAACAAGGTTTAGATTGCATTAACTCCAAATTAAGTCAGATATTACCTCTGCATGCCCAGTCAACCTCCCCATCTTCAAGTGCTCTTTGGGTTGGCTGTGCTGCGTGGTTAGCCGCTATTACAAAATAATGTTTGCAAGGATGGTGTATTGGTCCTGTCTATCACTGTTAGTGGCCTCCCCTCCTAACCACATAGGTAGGTCTCCAGGCGATATAGCAAACAGAAGGGGGAAAGAGGTGGAAAAGCCTTTCAGATGAAGGTCTCAATGTGTTGCTGAAGTAGACTGGGCCTTTCAAAAGCACCGTTTACATGTGGACAGACAAGAAGTTCAGATGGCATTCAAGCTGTTGTCTCCAGCATCTGGTGATATCCAATTACACTTGCCCAAAGACTTCAAATTCTATCTTAGCTCAACAGCTCTGCATATTTATCCCTCCATATCTTTACATTCATCTAAAGCCATCCAAAATCTGAGAGGTCAGTGCTTGCCCCAACTCCTAGCCATGCTTTCCTGCTGCGCTTCTTGTGTCATCTCTCCTTTTCCTGCAACTGCAAGAACTGACTGAAAAACTAGTCAAAATCCTCCCTTTGCAGAAGTAGTTTTCAGGTGAATCAATGGATCCACAACAAAAGAAAGAGACTTGTTAGAGTATTATTACTGCCTTTGCTCAGGAAAAGGCTAATATTTCAGCTCAACCCTTACTAGACATTAAAGTCTAAACCATAGAGATGTTAGGAAGAGTCGAGTGAGAGGAAAGGCTTGTACACATGGACAGTTTAGCTGTGAAATGCAAAGCCACAAAAAACCAAAACAAAACACGTTGTTTATTGTTTAGTCCACAATACTGGTGGGATAGCAAGAACAATTCGTTTAACTGTGGGCATTACTGTGAGGGTGGTGAGTTAATGGAAGTGGTTGTCCAGAGATGGTGTGGATGCCCCATCCCTGGAAGTCTTCAGGGCCAGGTTGGATGGGGCTTTGAACAATCTAGTCTAGTGGAAGGTGTCCCTGCCAATGTTTGGGGAGTTGGAACGAGATAATCTCTAAGGTCCCTTCCAAGCCAAACCATTCTGTGATTCTATGACCTTAAAAGTCCCTGTCAACCTTATGATTCTGTGATTACCAGAACATGTCAAAACATAGAAGGTGCTCAACCCCCATGCTTGCTGAAGTTGCATAGGACTGCCTTCCCAACAGAAGGACTCTAATTCTCTTCTCTTTGCTTATGCCTGTTGCTGAAAAAGTACCTACTGATGTGGCTTCTACAAAGTGGCTGTTCTCAAGATTGCAAGTGGATTTCTCTTACCATGGCTGCCTAAAAGACTTCTACTTTCTCATCAGTGTCTTCAAAATATAATGCCTGCTGCTGCAAAGTGTAAGAAAGATCAACCTCCAACTGGATATGATGAATTCTCTAATGCATGTGGTCTTTCAGTCAAGACTGGATATGGTGCAGAGACTATTTATGTCCAAATGAATCTCATCTGTGTAAAAAACTCCCCTATCCCAAAGGCCAGGGCTAGGTTTAGATGTGCAGCTGGATCTAGTCTTTACTGACAGAGCAGACTCACTACTTTCTGAAAGAATCACAGAAGCATAGCATCCTTAAAGTCGGAAAAAATCTTTAAGATCATCAAGTCTGTCAACCTAACATCACCATGTTCACCATAAAACTGTGTTTCCAAGTGCCATACCCACACATTTTTTAACACTTCCAGGGATGGTGACTCCACTATTTTCTTGGAAAGTCTGATCCAATGCTTTACAACACTTTCCATCAAAAAAAAAACCCAAAACATAATAATATCTATTCTAAGCCTTCCTTGGCACAAGTTAAGGTCATTTTTTCTTGTATCGCCACTTGTTTCCTACGAGAAGAAGCTGACCTGTACCTCACTACAGCCTTCTTTTAGGCATCTGTAGAGAGTGATAAGGTCTCCCCTGAGACTCCTTTTCTCCAGGCTAAACACCCCCGGGTCCCTCAAGCACCCCTCATACGACTTGTGCTCCAGCCCTTCACCAGTATTATTGTCCTTCACTGGACACATTCTGAAGATAGTAGGCAGACTACAACCCACACTATAGCTACAGGAAAAAGCTTCCATGATAATTCAGGATATAGCTTTACAGAAGGCCAAGAACTCCATTTAAAATGAGTGCAGCTCATTTTGTTGCCCTGTTACCAGCATGATGCAGCTCCCTCTCTGTGGAAACGTGTCTTGCTCAGAGTAACTGGAAAAGTCAAGTTTGCAAGGTTTCTATCATGTCTTAAGGCTATTGGCATGAGGCAAGGAGTCAAGTCCCAAAATCTTTTCTGTCCTCTTTCCAATGAAGGCACAATTGTTTTTTTTCTCTGTTTTGCTTACAGGGAAATAAATCATTTGTCTTCTTGCTAATCCCTTTTGTATTTGGTTTCATTTCCCTCTCTGAACTGAAGGTTACCAGCATGTTCATGCCCAGCAGGCATCAGTTTGCATCTGTTCTTATATTCATTGCACATAGCTGTGCCCTCAGTTTCTATTCTTTGGAAGCCTGAATGTACCATGATTAAAACAGACTGTAAACAGATGCTTGATGATAAAGAGGTCCCGTTTGCTTGTACTAATTGCAATTTGTGCTGTGAAGATTTTGTGCGAGGAGTCTAGTGGCTAATCTCTGCAAGGGTTCAATGAATCTCCCAAACCTGGGCTTCTGGCACACCCATCATAGCATGGGAGTTTGATTGGTGGAATTTTTGCATTCGAAGCCCACTGAGCAGGCCAGAACTGCCCAGCTACAGAATCACAGAACTGCAGAATGGGTCAGGTTGGAAGGGTCTTCTGGTCCAACCTCCCTGCTCAAGCAAGGTCATCCTAGAGCACATTGCATAGGATCACATAAAGGTAGTTCAATATCTCCAGTGAGGGAGACTTCTCAACCTCTCTGAGCAATCTGTTCCAGTGCACAGTCACCTGCACAGTAAAGAAATTCTTTCTCATTTTCGGGTGGAACATCCTGTGCATAATTTCCTATTGCCTCTTGTCCTACTGCTTGGCATCACCAAGAAGAGCCTCCTGACACCCTCCCTTCAGATACTTATATACATTGATAAGGTTCGCTCTCAGTTGCCTCTTCTTCAGGCTGAATAGGCCTAACCTCTTCAGCCTTTCTTTATAAGAGAAAGGCTCCAGCCCTGTAATCACCTCCACAGCTCCTCCAGGAGCTCCCTGTCTCTCTTACACTGAGGAGCCCAGAACTGGCCACAGTACTCCAGATGTGCCTCACCATGGCTGAGTAGAGGGGCAGAATCACCTTCCTCGACCTGTTGGCAATGCTTTTGCTAAGGCACTCCAGGATAACATTGGCCTTCTCAGCCACAAGGCCACACAGGTGGCTCATGGGCAGCTTGTTGTTATCCACAGGACCCCAGGTCCTTTTCCACAGAGTTACTTTCCAGCAGGTCAGGCCCCAGCCTCTGTTTATGCCTAGATTTATTCCTTTTCAGGTGCATTTGCTATGGAACTAACAGCAAAATACGTGCCCTGGCACAGCCTGCTGCTGCAAATTTGACCAGAGGGCACAAAAAGAACAGTAGTTTGTTGTGTCCACTCTGTACTGCTTTTGCACTGGAAAATTTGTCCTTTTGTTTCCGGATCTGGAAGACCTTCCTTAGGTTTAGGAAGCATTATTCAATTTTATTTTTATTTTTTTTGTACCAATTGAACTGCAAGCAAAGGCCAGTAAAGGTTGGTATAGGAAAACAAAATGATCTTTACAAAGAGGTGACTTAAAATCTCTCCTGACAGCAGGCAAGAGCAGACCACAGTATATGAAACGAGAAGGCAGAGATGACACAGACTGAATCTAAAAACGCGTGTCCAAAGCATATTTTTGATGACTTTGTTCATAGTATCAGCTGTTTTCATACCTCCAAGATGAGTTTGGTGACCCTGACTCAAGGGAATGAAGGGAATAGTGTTTCTCTTCCTGCAGTCAAAGGCTTGCCTTGATGCCAGTTGTCCCTGTGCAGTTCTGGGCACAAACCAAAACAACCCTGTTGTCTACTCACTCTTACACTATTGTAGATCAGGAGTGACTCCCTCCACATTAGTCTGTGACTGGTGGAAAATGCAGTCCCAAATTTCGAGATGCATGCGCAGGTCTGAAGGTGACCTGCCAACATCCTGACTCAAGTAAATGAGGCAAAACTGCAGCACACACCACACCCCCCCATTCTCCTGCTCTGAGTGCACCAGAGGCACCCGTACATATGTGTTTGTTTTCCTGATTTCTCTGTTAAACCCTTGAATCCTGTATTAAGACTAAAAGTTAGTTGCACACAAAGTTGAAGCTGGCCAGGCCAGTGTTTATAACAAACAAATCTGTTTTTTTCCCATGATTCTGGATAGAGTTGGATTATGAGCCCTTGTTTTCTATACACTCTTAGATTACGTTTTTTAAAAACAGTGTTTCTGTGAAAATGAACAGAAATGGCAACATGATAGAGGCAAAAAAAAATGGGGAAGAAAGCTAAGCAGGGTGGTAAAGTACCCTGATACTTTCTTCTGGGATTTTCATATTACTGAAGTTGTAAATGGTAGGAGGCAGACAAGCTGCAAGAGGCAAGGGCATGTGGTATGAAGACAATAGCTTTTAGGTGTTGAGTTTTTTATGTTTGGATCAGAAGCGAGCAATTTCAGGGCATGTAGGGCTGCATTTAAACAGTTTTCATGGTAGAAGGCATTCTGTGCCTGGTGAGAGCATTTACATGCTGTTCTGACACAGTCCTCCTCTCTTTCTTCACAGGGTGAGCTTGTGATAAATATCTCTGTGTCACATAAACCATTTTAGCAAGTTACTTTGACTGGCTGTAAATCATGCCAGGTGCAGTATTGCTCGTCTATGCTTCATAGCTGGAAGTTGAAAAGCATCCAACTCTTTTCTTGTACAAGATAAAGCTGTGAACTTTTTTGAAAGTATTTTTGACTTTCCAGAAGGGTCATTTGAGAGGCCTTGAGTTTCTTTAAGAACTTTAATAATTCCATATTATTTATTTAGCTGAATAACTTAGATGAATTTGGTTTATTACAGTCACTACCACAGTATCTGCAGCTGGCCTACATGATCATTGTAGGTCCTTTCCCACTGAAATATTCTATTCTAATCTACTGTAGCCTAGTCTTGTCTAGTCTGTGTATGTGCTATAATCCAGGTAGTTATACTTTTGAATTCAACAGTGTAACCGCCTTCCTAAAAGTCTAAATTGAAATCGGAACAATCTGGTATTTCTTAAGTGTTGTGTAAAAACTGAGAATAATGTGCTACAAATTATCATATAGGAGGTAAAAACCTTTTTTTTTCAATCAGTGTTCTTTTTTTTTATTTTAAGGTTATTGTTTCTTGGCATCTTCACAGGCCCTATAAATTAACATGTTCCTTTTGAACAGAAAGGAGTTAGAGGGCGAGTTTCATAGTCAAAAGGACTATCTAAAGGCTACTAGGACTGTTAGCATATGGCAATTGCTTTCAGATCACTAAACCCTGTCCTGAAGCTGTATTTCCCATGGTTGCTTTCAGAAATCTTTGCACAACCATTTGCACAGAAAGTGGTTTAAATGCATAAGATTCTTTCTTATCCTACTCCAATTTCTGCTTGAGTCTCCAAGTGAGTAAACCTCTACAACACAATCCTGGAAGCTTATCTGAAACTGGACCAGAATGACCAATGCCAAGGAAGTACCATTGATTTAAGCTGACTATCAAGGAGAGCCATTCCTTGATGAAGCAAATGCCATCCAGCAATAGGAGCCAGAGTTCATTACATATTGGCCCATCAGGGAATTATATTGATAGTGATCAAGAGTTAACAGATTCAACAAGGCTGAAAACTAAAACCATTCTCTGTAGCAAGTAAAGAGGGAACTATAGTTGGGACTGAAAGTGGCTGTAACATGGCTGGCTCTGGGGTGGAGTGTGAGCAGTTAGAGAGCACAGTCAGAGTCTCATCACCCTTCACAACACACCAGAGAAAACAGACACTTGAGTTTGAGGATAATTCTAAAAAAAAACCACATTTCTCCTGCAGCATTTTAGTTTTCTCTGCTCAAGCGTCTGAGTTCTAAAGGTGATGAGGAATCTCTATTCTTATAAACAGTTCCTCTCTGAGCTGTTGATCCCACACATAAGTTTGCAGTCACATTAATGCATTGCAATGTAACTTTGAAATAAGAATGAAACTATAGTGTGTGTTTGTACTGTGGAATATTCCAAGCTATAAAGATTTGCTGTCCAGCTCCATGGCTGCAGAATTAGGAGTACCTATGAAAATTTTGGCCTGTGAATCTTGTGATATTTAAAGGTCTACTAACAGTTCCAGGAAACCCCAGAAACACATCTGCATGTAGTGCAAACAGTTTTGTTGGGCCAAGTGGGTCCAACAAGTGCCTCTGATCTGGCAGACTGAGCAGACTCATCTATGGC
>JAWWTY010000088.1:29512638-29523070 GCA_035222235.1 Margarornis squamiger | reverse complement strand
CTGCGCAGAAAAGAGACAAAACCCAGGCACACCCCAACCCCCCAAGCCCAGCGAGGGGTCCAAACAAAAGACCTCTGCCTATCTGTTAACGACCGAACATACATATTCATGGCATCCTTTGTTAAAACCTGTTTTCAATAACAAGGCGTTGGCTCCAAAAGTGTTGGAAGGAATTCTGGGTTTTAAACTATAACAACTGTGAAGAAAGCAAGGAAAATTAAAAAGAAGGAATTCAAAAGGCTTTTTCTTATTTCAGAGTATCATTTTCTCTGGCCTACAGAGCATTGCATTGCAATTATTTGACATTGAATATTATAGCATGGTCATTAAAAAAGAAGAAAGAATCTTTTAACAACTCTGTTACTAATTGCAGGGATTCTCACAGTATCCAGGACTGTTCTCAGGTCTGTAAAATCAACCTGTGGCCACAGGAAAGTTCTTAGACCTTTTAACTGAGATTTCAAAAATCCCTTAATTACTCAATGAGGAAGATAAACAAACATGCTCCCTTGTGTCAAATCTTGCATTTATCAGTGCAATTAATTCTTATCTGTACCATGTTTTCATCTAAGTTAAGAAGTGTGTGCATTTTGACACTTTCTATCTTTTTATTAACAGGTGCTGCAGAAATACTGCAAAATTTGGTTTTCAGTTTCTGAAAGTATGATCAGGTGATCACTGGTGGGTGTTGAATATGCTGTGGCCACTGCCACTGAAATGTGGTTGCTGATCATTCACTCGTTGCTAATTCACTATGAACTGCCAGTGTAATGGCAAGCAGCCACCTTTGGTGCATTGATCAGCTTGCTGGTGCTAGCCTGGTCATGCTCAGATGCATCCCTCTGCTTGTGTTTGTTCACAAACTTAGTTTTTTTCACCTTCAGGGAAATATGTCACAAATTCCATGCTGTAGACTGTGTGGAGCCAGAACAAATTCCTGCCACGAGAGCAATGGAAAGTTTCTGCAGCTCCTTTCCTGTGACCACCCAAATATCTTGCGCTCAGAATGCACCCCCAGAGAGCAGGGCATTCTGATCAAAGAAAGACTGAGGCATGTTTGTAACAAAAATAAAGATTGCCACAGGAGGAGACCAAAGCTCCACTACAGCTAACCACCACATGGCTGGGGGAATAAATTGTAATACTCACAACAATTTTAAGACATTTGCATTGCCTGTGGAAATTGCCACAGGACGAACAGAAATAGATGTTTCACCTCATGGTCTCAGGTGGAAGACATCCTTTGTGTTAATGAGCTGATTCTAATTAGCGTGGGTGGCAATATGTGGCTCACTAGACACTATGACTCCTGCTGATCCCAGTGTCTTAGTTATCACAGGCCAGGTGGTTCTGTTGGTGGTCCTCTGTGGCAGGGAACACGCAAGCTGTCCAGAGCTGCAACTGAGAAAGGGAGACAAGGGGAAACCCAGTACCCCCAAAGGCTTTTGAAGTGGTACAAAAATTCCACTGTGAGCTTCTTGGTCAGAACAGGAACCATTTAGATATTTTGAGTATGTATATATTTGTGTACATATATATATGTGTGTGTATAGGATATGATATTGCAAATCTTAGCAATTGTGTGCATGTTTAAATTGAAACACTTGTGCTTCACTCTTTGAAACTCAAATTTCACAAAAATGCTGTCAGAAAAAGCCTATTGCAGCAGTCTTGCATACCAGAGAACTTGAGTAGGAATCTGTTTTGTCCTGAATAGTTGCATCTCTTCCAACAGTGCATGAGTGCAGTGAACTTCACTGTACAAAGCAGAACCAGGTCTCTAAAAGTAAAGGAAAGGTTTCCCACCTCCTGAGATTCAGTTGCCCAGTCTTATCCTTACTCTGGCAGAAATGTTCTAAAGTCCTGATGCATATCACACACACACACACACACACACACACACAGGTTTTGTGTTTGTGAGAGAGAGAACATGCATATATTTACAAGTATGTAGAGATATTCAGTGTCTTGCCCAGTCATGCTGGGTTCTGATGTGAGTCAGGGTGTGAATCCCATATTCTTAAGCCAAGATTTTTCTCACAAGCTTGTCTTTACATCATACAAAAATCTATCCTCTTTTTTTCCCATATCTCTTTCCTGTCCACATCGTGAGTGCAATACTGTTCTCCAAAATGGATCTTTCAAGATCGAGTTCTGGCTCTACTGGTTCTCATGAAAGCATCTCTAGTTCAGGCATACATTATATGGTAGAAAATGCTGCAGCCTGATATAAAGTATATGTTTGTTGGCGCATTTCTTTATTTTAAAATTAAAAATATTAACAAATGTTAGCATCAACATGTATTTTAAAGCATGGACTTTGCTATTCTTTGCTATGGTTTACCTTCCAGATCAGGCGGGATGTGAACAATTAACCTTACAGACCCTCAACAAAAAACCAAAAACCAAACAAACAAAAAAACCCAAAACCACAAACAAAAAAACACACACAAAAACCCCAAAAAACAAACAGACAAGCAAAACCAAACCAAACAAACGAAACAAACACAAAACAAAACAAAACAAAACAAAACAAAACAAAACCACAAGAAAAACCCACCAAAAACCAAAAAACAGAACACATCAAGCTCTGGGGATGCTTGAATGGCCAACTGCAATAAATCCAGCTCAAATGCCACTTAAAGCCAATTGTTTTCCACTCACAGAGAGCTCATCTGATTCTATTCACTACTGAAAGAGGGAATAAAAGCAGACATTTGCCTTTGGACAGAGGTGGGAGTGGATATTCACTGAAGGCATCCTGTTAGATAACTTTGAATTGGGTGTGCAAAGCCCACAGGTAACCAGCATGTAATTCCATTGCACACATTAGTAACGAAGACCCAACTGTATAACATGAATGTTGGGGTTGGTTTGTGCAGTGGATATTCAGCTGAAAGCCATACTGAGCTCAAAGAAAAGTTAGCATGGTATGTAAGAGTTTTGCAAACCAGGGCTAGGGAAATAATTAACTCCCAGCAAAGAGCATAATCTTCCTCCTTAGTCACATTTTTGGGGACCTGGTCACATGGATGGACACTCTATACTACCCACACATGGGAAAGAAAAGCTAAAAAAATAAAAATTGATTTCATGGAAGGCAAGAAGTACAGAAAAAGAGGGAGCTATTCAGTTAGTAATTATCATGGGCAGTACCTATAAATGCTCTAATTCTCAAAAAATGTCAGCATTCATGTGCTGATCAAACAGATCAGGTCTGTGCGTGTGATAGTGGAGTCAGCAAAAGCCTGGACTTGTGTCTTGAGGATAGAAAGGTTTGGGATTTTGCTGAGCCAGCTCCTGATAGTTTTCATAATTAATTCATTTATATCTATAATTTAGAATTTATGAAACTCACCGCTCCTGTAATTACTCTAAGAATTACCCATTGTCAAATGAGTTTGGCTTATGATAGCATGAGAAAGTTAATAGGAAAAATATATCTGCTTTGTACCAAATCTGCAAGAGTAAAGAAGATGTGGACTATGCATAGCTTTTGAGTAGAGAGAAATTCATCTATGAACCTTGCTGAAAGGTACTGCCAGCAGCTGAACCAGAGGTTATCATGACTTTTCTGGGAAATGTAGAAAGTCATTAGTAGATTTAAAAGAAAAAGTGCCTCCTTGCAATACACATGCACGTCTACTGCAAAAAAAAATTACAGTCCATTGATATTAATGTCACTAATACACTTTTGTATGTGACAGACATCTTTTAATAAAATCCAAGATGAACAGAGAAGACAAGTGAAGTATGCTTTGTATATTGTTGAAGCTTATCTGTGTTGGCTTTACTGAATAAAATCTTTTCTCAAACTGATCCTACAGATTAGTATTGTATTCTGTCCTAATGGCATTTATTGAAACTTTGAAGGAGGCTCCTTTGCTTACAAAGGTTTGGTTTGTGATTTTTTTTGCGGCCATGGGTATTAAATTTTAGTTATTCAAACATTAAAATGAGTTTTTAAAAGCAAACAGAAAACACATATGACTGAAAGAAAAATAAATAATTCATATTCCTTTCAGCTAAAGAGTTCAGAGGTATTACATTTTACATTTGTGTGCTTTGCTTTAAGTTTATAACACCTTAAAATGGATCCAAGTTTCTCTCATGTGATGAAAGTAATTTGCAGTTATAAATTCTGAAGTTTTAAAGCTCAGATTACTTTGATGGACATATATTAGGGCTGTTATTATCAGTCTGTTCTTGGAGAATAACAGACATAAGTATCTTTTAAACCACCACTATTGTGATAGACATGAGTAAACTGTCCATAGAATGTCATGGCTTATTCACATAAGTGTCTTTTTGCATTACTCATTACCCAGGAATAATAAAATCTTCAGTCTAAGATAGACTTTTTTACACAGAATCGCTTTCCACTGTCAGCTGTCTGCAGGTAGAGCCCCAGCGTTACCAGAAAGGGCCATAATGATGACTTGATCCCCATTTGTCCTGTAGGAACTCAGCCAAGAAGAGTAGCAGGGCCTCCGTGATGCACTCAAAGGCCTTGGATGTGGGCCTGGGAGGAACCACCACATGTGCAGATCTTGGTGATGGTAGTAAATATTCAAGCAAGAGCTTTGAAGGCCAAAGTAAGGGTGGGTTTCCTTGTGAACAGTAGATGAACATGGGTTAGTCAGTCCTAAGTGATAAGTGAGCTCTGTTCTGATAGGGCTGTCCTCTATCTACGCTATGAGCAGTTCAGGCTGGATATAAGAAAGAATTTCTTCATTTCAAGGATGGTTAAGCATTGCAAGGGGCTGCCCAGGGAAGTGGTGGAGTCACCATCCCTGGAAGTGTTCAAGAAACTACTGGATGTGGCATTTAGTGCTACGGCCTCGTTGGCAAGGTGGTGTTTGGTCAAAGGTTGGATGATCTTGAAGGTCTTTTCCAACCATAATGATTCTATGATTCTGTGTCACAAGCTGGAAGTTGGGTTCATGTACTATGTCCTCTATCACTTTCATACTTTCTGAGTGAACTGTCAACTAGCAAAGTTATCCACACCCAGCTGAAACACTTTGAGTCAAGTAGTATCGGACACAGCTTTATCTCAGTCGTTCCATTGACTCACTAACCACTTCAGTCAGTGAAATATCTTGGACCTTATTTCCAGGTAATTTATTGCTAAGCTTAGACTCCAGGCTCTGAGCCCTGGAAGGGCAGCTGGAGGTGTCTCATACAATCTCCTGCTCAGGTGATCACTACTGGATGTGATTTAGACTCCTGAAGAATGCAGTCACTGTTTTGAAGCATGCAATATCAGGATTTCAAATTCTATGAGACATTGCTGTCATGCATCCCAAAAAGGATAGACTACTGCATGAAAATGTAAACTGAGGGATAACAAGGAAAGTTGGGATCTGTGGGATAGCTTTGATATATGCAATAAATAAATAAATGGGCAAGCACTCTTCAGACAGTACATTCTCAGAGCCATTACAGCATGACACCACACAAGTTGTCATCCGGGTTTTTTAGGAATTTTCTGGCCTGGTTATCAAGTTAAATGGAAACATCACACAGCTGATTCAACACAGACCAGGAAACTCCTAAAAAACCTGGATGACAACTTTATGGAACAGGTCCTAAGGGAGCCAACTCGAAAAGATGCTCTCCTTGATCTGCTGCTTGTCAACAGAGTGGATCTCATGAGTGATGTGGAGATTGGTGGCCTCTTGGCCACAGCGACAATGAGATGCTCGAGTTTAAAATCTCTGCTGACGGGAGGAAAAGTGCCAGCAAAACCTCAGTTCTGGACATGAAGAGAGAAGAGTTCAAGCTGCTCAGGGAATTAGTAAGTAAGGTTCCCTGGGAAAATGCTTTTACAGATCCTGGGATCCATCACTACTGGTCACTTTTCAAACATCACGCCCTAAGGCACAGAAGCAGCAATTCCCAAATATTGGAAGTCAGGCAGGGAAGGTAGAAGGCTGGCTTGGCTGCTCAGGGTGCTGTCTTGGAGGTAAGGCTAAAAAGGAAGATGTATGCCCAGTGGAAAAAAGTTCAAGTGACATGAGAACGATTCAGAGATGCTTCTTGCCAATGTAGGGAGAAAAATCACAGTGCCAAAGCTCAGCTGGAGGTGGATCTGGCCAGAAGTATGGGGGACAATAAAAAGAGTTTTTTCAAATATATTATTGGCAATAAACAGTACAGAAATATCATTGGCTTGTTATGGGATCAGGATGGTCACTTCGCAAACAGGGACAGAGATAAGGCAGAAGTGTTTAATGCTTTCTTTTCCTCTGTCTTCAACATGGGTGATGGACCAAGGGGATCTCAGTGCCCTGAGCTGGAGGACCATGACATGATGAATGAACATCTAGTCAACCCTGAAACTGTGTGGGATCTGGTGCTCCATCTGGATGCCTACACATCTGTGAGGCCTGATGGGATTCATTGCAGAATCCCCAAAGAACTGGCTGATGTCATCGCAAAATCTTGCTCAATGATTTTTGAGTGGTCTTGAGAATCCAGAGAGGTCCCAGCTGACGGGAAGCTGGAAAATGATGCCCTGATTTTCAAGACAGACAAGAAGGAAACTATAAGCCTGTCAGTCTCACTTCAATGCCAGGTAAAATTGTGGAGAAGATTGTTCTGGGAGGTACTGAAAAACAAACACCTGAAAGACAATGCAGTCACTGGTCACAGCCAGCACATCTTCATGAGAGGAGAGTCCTGCTTATCAAACCTGATTTCCTTCCATGACAAGGTAACCCACCTAGCTGATCAAGGGAAGCCAGCTGATGTAATCTTTTTGGATTTCAGTAAACCTTTTGATACTGTCTCTCATGTGATTCTTCCGGACAAAATGTCCAGCATACACTTGGATAAACACATCATGTGGTGGGTAAGCAATTGGCTCACAGGTCGAGCACAGAGAATAATAGAGAATGAAGTAACATCACAGTGGTGAGCTGTCACTAATGGGGTTCCACAGGATTCCATCTTAGGTCCTGCATCCTTCAATATTTTTGTAAATGACTTGAACAAGGGACTGAGAGAGTTGCTAAGCAAGTTTACAGATTACACAAAACTGGAAGGAGCTGTTGACTCCCTTGAAGGCAGGGAGGCCCTGCAGAGAGACCTCAAGAAATTAGAGGACTGGGCACTCACCAACCATAGGAAATTCAACAATGGCAAGTGCTGGATTTTGCACCTGGTATGGGACAACCCCAGATGTTCATGCAGACTGGGGAATGAGAGGGTGGAAAGCAGTGCTACAGAAAGGGACCTGGGGATCCTGGTTGACAGCAAGTTGAGTACAAATCAGCAGTGCCCTGGCAGCCAGGAAGACCAACCATGTCCTGAGTGCCATCAGCCAAAGCATAGCCAGCTGGTCAAGGGAGGGGATTGTCCCGCTCTGCTCTGCACTGGGGTGACCTCACCTTGAATATTGTGGGCAGTGTTGGTTACTGCAACATAAGAAACATATTAAACCATTAGAGAGCATCCAGAGCAGAGCAATGAAGGTGGTGAAGGGCCTTGAGGTGAAGTGGCATGAGAAGCAGCTGAGGCCACTTGGTCTGTTCAGTCTGGAGAAGAGAAGGCTGAGAAGAGACCTCATTTCAGTCTACAGCTTCCTTGTGAGGTGAAGAGGAGGGGCGGACACTGATCTCTTCCCTGTGGTGACCAGTGACAGGATCCGAGGGAATGGCCTGAAGTGTCAGGGGAGGTTTAAGTTGGATATTACAAGAAGGTTCTTCACCCAGGGAGTGGTTGGGCGAGGGGACATGCTCCCCCTTTCGCCCCCCCATCAGGGCCCCCGAGATGCCCCAGAGAGACACATGGAGACCACAGGAGGGGAAGCAGAGAGAGAGTTTATTAACATAACTGGGGTATATATATAGGTTTTAGGGGAATCCAAATTACTACCAATAGAAATCAAGGGATAAATGTCCAGTGGGAAAGGGTTAACTATGGGCCAACAGAGAAACTTAAACAGACACCTTCAAGGACAAATTCCTTGGTGCTTAGCTACACAGATAAGGGGTACTTCAGGGGGTTTTGGGAAGAGGGATGACTAAGTAAAAAGAACAAGGAATCCATTTTACAACACAGTAAAAGCTTCAGTTTTTAGAGCATTTTGGCTAGTTTCTTCTTTTTCTTCAGAAACCCATCTCTGACATGACTTTTCCTGTTTCTGATACTGCATGTTCTCTGCCACAGTTGGGTGCTGGAGCAGGCACTCCAGGGAAGTGGTCACAGCACCAAGCCTGACAGAGTTCAAGAAGTGTTTGAATGATAATCTAAGGCACATGGTGTAACTCTGGGGATGGTCCTGTGCAGGGCTAAGGTTTGGACTCAATGATCCACGTGGGTCCCTTCCAATTCAGCATATTCTGTGATTCTGTGAAAAAAGCACTCAGTGTGCTTTTATCGTGTGTTTGCAATATTAGGTATTAGTATCCAGTGCTCCAAAGTCACCTCATGCAGACTTTGAACTTATTAACCACCACTTGCCAGGCAGAGTTTGGAGACAGTCAGCACAAGACAAAAATATCCTTTTTTCCAGTATGATACTACTTTTCACAAAGCTGTCACTTTGTCTTTGTAAACTTTCAGTTTGAATCCTCAAATGACTATTCACTAAACACTTTCAAAGGACAAGCCAAGAACTTAAAGTCCTTAACTGTCACATGGTGAAAGTCATAGACTCTGAACACGTATTTGTTTTGATTGCACATTGATATTTTTCTTTACCATTAGACAGAATCGTTTTATCACCTCTCTTGTTGCTAAAACCTTTCTTCTTCCTCATAAGAACCAAATACTTTTTTTTTTTTTTGTCTTAGAGGGTCTGATTAATTAATATGTCTAGTAAAAAAGAAAAGCACTGTTTTCAATTTTTGAAGAATGCCATCTCTGTTTTAAGCTTAGAAAAAAAAAGGCTCATATGCTAAAAATCATGTCTATTTTTTTTTCCAATGTCCTTTGGAAAAAAATGTTTGGCTCAGTAGAAGACTTAATCTCGTCCCACAAACCTCACTATAATTGCTTCATTACCACAAGTTTTTCAGAAAAGGACGGATTTGTAAAGGTCAGGACTATCACTGACTGTTTAAAATGGCAACTGAAGGATGACACAGAAAATAATGACTCTATACTTGCCTTTTTAACAAATACATTTTCTTAAATTTGCATTAGTGATAGAATACTAGGCTCAATGGATCTTGACTGAGAGCAGCTCATATTGTGTGCTCATAAGTCATTTACTGTCAAATATCTATCCCTTAGATAAGGTTTTTTTCAAGCTACAGTTTAACTGTATCTCAGTTAATTTTAGAAAAATAAAGCCAATGCTATGTTTCACCTTTATAAACAGGAAACATGAAACCTATGGGATTTTAAGGTTTAACAGCTGAAAATGGAGAGCACAAGTCCAAGCACAAACATGCATTTGCCACAGAAATTCTTTCAGAGGAAAAATAAATCAACAGTCAGAAAATACATATGTAGATTCTTGAGTCTTGTCAGAGCGGGTGTACAAATGAATGTTCCATTAATACTGTTTGGCAGTGTAAACCTTTTTTGAATTTGGCATTATATGGGCAATATATCTAATTGCAAGATATATACTGCCCAAATATTTCATTATCTTCCTGTTATTCATGTTAACTCAATCTTTTCATTCAGAGTTCTACATTTGACTGCTAAAAGTAGTGTTTTCTATTCATATTCAGCTTTCTGAAGGATCACAGAGTAGAATTTATAATATTTGACTAAAATAAAAAAATGTATTTCTTTGCAATGTCTGTGCTCTTCTTCATCCTTATTAACGTATAAATGTTTTGGACCTGCTTCTGCATTGGATGCATTTGATGTGCCCATTTACACCACAGAGCTTGTTTTTTTTGTTTCAAGGGGATATGTGCTGTGGAGTCCTTTCTGTTAGTCTTGCAGAAGGCACACCAATTAGCTAATTGCTTTTTTCTTTTTTTTTTTCCTTTTTTTTTTTTTTTTCCGTTTTTCCTGTCTTCTGATAACTCCTTTTTCCAGATGCCAGCTGGGACTGAGAGAGAGTTTTGTGCTCTGAAAGCAAGTTTCAGAGGTTTTAAGATCTATTTGGGTCTCAAAAACTCTTTCCAGGGAACTTCTTTAATCAATATTTTATCAATAATAATCATCAGAGATTAGAATTACAAATTAGAAATACATGGGAAAGTTTTGGTGGAAAAACTATAAATATTTATATATTGTGTAAAATTCTTTTTTTCAGTCAGCTCAGTGCAACCACAGTATTGTAAACAGAAGTACAATGTGGCCCTAGGTGTATTATAATAACTAACTTGTTATGACTGCATTTACAGTAAGTGTTATTTTGGGAGCAATAAAATTACCAAGGTCATAAGTGATATATTCTCTGGGGCACTTTTTGATTTTTTTTCTAATTTTATTTTAGTTTATTTGTTTTGTTTTGTTTGGG
>JAWWTY010000088.1:29483091-29508669 GCA_035222235.1 Margarornis squamiger | reverse complement strand
GAGAAAATCCAGCTTCTCACAGGTGGCTGGGCCAAACACAGACCAAAAATACCCACATAGAATTCTACCCGAATACAGTACATATGCTGGGAATTCACATCTCCTCAAAAGACAGGCGTAGCTGAGTCTTATCAAATACATCATTTTTGAAGGGTGCAAAGGCTCTTCCCTTGGCTGACAAAGCAGCCACGGAAGGAAAGGACTGCTTTTTTTCTCTTTGTCCCCATGGCAACGCTCGCTTTCATATTCAGCACTAGTCCCGGAGCGTAGAGAGCATCCTTAGAGGAGGGAGGTGGTAGTGGGGATGGGTAAGGGATAGAGATCTATGTGATTAATTCTGAGCATAGTTTGCTAGGGATGTCACACTTTGAATCTCTGCTGTAACACCTCCATTCCTAGACATGGGAGCTTGTAATAGGGGAAGGGGATCTTCTTCCCGACCTCTCCTACCTCCCACCCTCCCTCTCATGCCTCCTCCTTTGCCCTTCGCTATCAGAGTGGGCGAGTGCCCTTCCATGCACAAACCATGGAAGCGAAGTGGTGGTAGTTTCCAATGACATCATTGGCGCTTTCTCATCTGGGGAATCTCTAAGCAGAAAGAAATTCCCTTGAGCACCAAGCACATAGGAAATCTAGATCCATTAAAAACAAACAAAAAACAAAACCAAGCACATAGGACATCTAGATCCATTAAAAACAAACAAACAAAAACCAAAACCAAACACAAACACCCCAAACAAAAACAAAAACAAAACAAAAACAAACAAACAAAAACCAGGAAGAAGCAGAACTGCCACTGCCCACAAAGAAAGTTCATCATTATTTTGTCTACAAATTCCACTGTCTTCTGTGGATTTGTCTAGGCAGAAAAAAAATAAAAATAAATAGAACTCATGTACATAAAAACTTTGGAGGAGCAGTGCCTGCTCTTTAGCTGATTGCTTTGTTTTTTTATGAATTGCTTCAGAAATGTGGAACAAATAAAGAAATAAGTGCAGGCATTTTTGATGTTGTCCACACTCCAGATAAGGTGCCAAGGCCAAACACCCATCATAAAAATTATTTTAATGCAGAGGTTTGCTACAAGATTATATTCTCTTTCCAATCAAAAGAATTGTCAGAGGTACATTTGCATGTCTTTTTTTGCCCCTCACATATAGATTTTTATTTTGTAATGCAAAAGTACATACAAGCTGAGGTTCCATGTCGATATATAATAAAGGTAAAATGCTTAAAGAATACTTGTTCCTTTCAAGATCTTAGTTGGACATATGAAACATTAATTTTGCATTTATTGTTTTCCCCTAAAGAAAAGGAACCTTAAAGGCAACAAATGTTTCCAGAATGGCCTTTCATTATTCTAGATCTAATAGAAGGATGTGGCAAAATCCCATGATACTGCTGACCACCAGCTGGCTCTGCTGAAACTCCACCTCACTTACTGAGTACAGATGAGAAACAAGTTAGGTGTTGACTTGTATATGGGCTCTTTCCTGTCTTTCAAGACAAAAAGAAATTATTTTTTCAGACTGATACAGAAAGTTTCAGTTTGTCTCCCTCCCTCCCACATTAACTATTAGAAACAGAAGAGCCAAACTGAAAATGTGTATTAATATTTACCATTAGAAAATTTGAAGACTGGATTACATTTAATTCAGAATTTTAAAGGTGAACTGAACTGAAGGCTACTCTAATCTATGGATATATTTATTTTTTTTTTTAAATTATTGCCTTAATTTAGTCCAAACTTTTTCATTTAAATAATAGGAGAAATTTCATGTATCCATTGAAGCCCTTGGTTCTAGCTATTGCTTCTGCTTTTGAACTTTTAAAATGAACACTTCAAGCTATTGTTCCTATGCCATAAAACCAAAATACAGAGCCTGCAGAGATATTATCCAAAGCAGATCTTAGCAGATTTTTTTTTCTTACTCAGAATACAATCCAGAAAAAGATTTCTTCCTCTTAGATTAGTTTGGAATTCTTATGGTATTTGCTTTTCTATTTTATCCCCTCAAAACCAGTATACTGACTTGCCAGTGTATTTTATTTATTCGGTATTATTTTTAGGGAATTCATGTGAAAATCCAGATAATAATTTTTTTTTTGTTTCATTCTTTTAGGAAAGTCTAACAATGCTATTTTATCCTTGGCATAAACAAGATACGGGATGATGAATTGGTTAAATAAGAAAACATTTCTCTTGTTGAATTCAAAAATATGTCCTAAATAAACTAGCCTTTAATTTTCTTTCTGTTTTTTTTTAAATTGGTCATTACACTGCTGATGTGTCATTGGTCTAGTTGGACTATTACAATGTGCATATCCAGGAAGATCAAAGCTGATTATGCATTGCTCATGTTCTGTGTAAGTCATGTTTTCCAAAGAGTATCAGCACTTTTTTGTGGTTTAGTTTTTCAGTTTTGTTATTGACATGTTTCTTTTTTCCTGAAGAGAGTTTCACAACTGAACATGAACAGAAGTGTGTCCCAGGAGTAAACATTCAAGCTCAGAAGTGAACATGCCTACATCTGTGATCACAAGTCACAAGTGAACTTGCCTACATCTGTGATCACAAGTCACATTCCTTCTTTAAAGATGACTGCAGGTCCTCTTCGCTTTTCTTCCAGAAGTAGTAATTTAGCTATGCTTTTGTATATCACATCTGATACTGATTATTCAATGTTGTTTTATGTATTCCTGAGTAATGTTGCATTTTAATCATTGTGGAAACTATAATCATGGTAGTAGTAGTGCATAAAGTACGATGTACCACTGCTTATTCAGCTGAAACATCAACACTTAGATGTTAACTATTAGCAAACTTCGGACTATTGACTTGGTTGCATAAATTGTGGTATTGTACCATGGATCCTCAAGGAAGAGCAAACCTACATGTATGAGCCACACAAAGTAAATATTGGCAATATAATGCTCACTGGAAATCTGCAGAGTTGTACTCATCCACTAAACTGAATTCTGGGTGATTAGAAAGAACATATCCAATTTATCTCTGAAAGTATATGGGGAACAATTTGCTAAATAAGTTATCAAGGCAGGTGCTACAGGCAATGCCACTTCTTTGACTACAGTTCCCGTTTAAAGAAGGTAAAAACCAAAAGAACAAACTTCTGGTCTGCAGGACATCTTATTTCAGTTTAGCAAGGCAAGATTCAACTACCTTATGGTAAGATATTATTGCTCTTAATGTAACTTAACTTTGCTAATCTCTTCATTTGGGCGTGTTTGTGATTAGCAATGCTTGATGCAGTCATTGCATAAATTGAAGCTAGTCTCATGACCAGATTTTTATTAAAGGAAATTATTTCAGTATCCAGCAGGATCATATATTTCACAAAATTTGTATATCTTCTTTGGTTCTGGGACTGAGACATGGCCATGTTTCTTTTGTGAAACATTTTCATTTTCGTAAGAGACTATGTCTCTCCTTTGTGGCACTGATGTGTTTATTCAGACTGGACTTTAGTGTCAGAGCAGTTTGGCTGTAGACTCGTCAGGAGAGCTTGCATCAGACCCTGTCCTTACCAGCCAGAAAGTGGAAAATTAGCTTGAGTGGTCAGCTGCTGCAAGAATAGCATTGTGCAGTCACAAAAAGACAGAGAAGTCATCACATAGCTTTGCAAAAGCAAATTCCTTACATCAGGAGTGATGTACTGGTACTGAGACACTGCCTCCTGCTTCAGGAATTTGTTGTAGAATTTCAGCATAAAAAATGGAAAAAAAGCTGGTAAGATTGCCTTCTCTCAGAGAAGACCCTTTCTGGAACAGTTAGGTGGTTTAATTTCAGCCTTCTACAGTGCATGTGAAAGAATACAGTATAACCCTATCTCATCAAAGTGGCTTCAATGATTGTATTATCCAAACCTACAGTCAGCTGACAGCTGTTTAGCTGTCTAGCTATTGTCATGTTCATCCCTCAGGGACCAATAATAAGAATCTATTTTCTTTTGGACTGCTTCTGTGAAATTACATTGTTGTTTTCATCCTTAATGTTCAAATATTCTCTACGTGCATCAGAAACCTGCCATGCCATTTTTCCTTGCACCATTGATGGTGAACTCACAGCCTTTTGCAGCCCAGCTTGTCCTTGCTTTTCCATTCTCTATAGAGTTCAGTGTTCTGTTTAGCTATGTGAAGGCTCCATCTAACTGTGTCTCTGTATATCAGTGTCACAATCTGGAACGGATAGTCTTAAGTAAAAGCGAGCAAAAGTTGTATACCATATAGCTGTAAGTTTGTAAGTGATGTAAAGACCCTCTGAGGGTTTGAGTCCGAGTGAAGAAACCCCTGAGACAAAAATGGACAAAATGGCAAGCAAACCTACAAGAGGTAATAGTGAACAAGACAGTCGTGAAAGTACTGGAAGCATTCTAGTGGGATTTTGTTGGAATGAGCAGAAAAAACACTTGTTGAGATAGAAACAGAAGTTACTCTAGGGGGTGGTGTTTCCTTTATTTCCTTTATCTCCTTCTAGGCTTTGTACCTATTCATTAAACTGGCATTCTTAGCAAAATGCATTCATTCTTTACTGTCACCCTAACATTTGCTTAAAGCTCAGCATGGTGTGGGTTTGACTGGCTAACCACAGGTGATTCACTCCTGAGAAAGGTAGTTCACAACCTCAGCAGCTGCAACTGCACTTTTAACATTCTGTATGAGACCACAATAACTCAGGATGCAGCAGGTGCTTTTCAGCTGTAGTGCCAGGTTTAGGGTGGGGCCTGGAAACAGGCTGTGCATTTGGAAAAGCTATTTTGCAGTGATAGGTCTAAACAAGAAGCTTCTGAAATACAACAGGACAGGCAGAATAGTGCCTGCAGCTCAGAAGTCTCCCCCAATGGGTACCATAACTGCAAAAAATTCTGTTACCACCTTAGACCATCCCAAAACTAACACTCTTGATGCAAAGTGAGTAAGCCATTTCTAATGAGTTATGTGGCTGGACATTAGAATATATTTCCATCTATGGTATGCTGGATTTAGGTTCACCTTCTGGTTGCTTTAGATAATATGACATGTAGAGTATGCAAGGCTTTCCTTGAATGCTGAACTCATTGTCTGCACCATTCATAAAAATTGCAAGTAGCTTTCAATACACATCTCACGTCACATAAATAGTCATGATATTGTAAGTAGCCTTCACATTGCAAAATAGTATTTCTATATTCAACTGCAGTACAGTAAGTTTTACTTTGTTTTTGAATGTACCATGCTTACCTTCTTTTTGCTTCATCATCCACACACTGAAAGTAGTGTCAGTGTGATTTTCCCATGTTGTTATCATGGCAAAGTATGATGCTAAGCAGTAGAGTTTGGATTTGAGTGGTTACACTCAAATGTGGCTACACATTACACAGGAACCTAGTAGGCACAATTTAAATATTGCTCAGTGATTCATATATTCCTACAGGAAATTGTTTTTATCTCTGTGTCTCTGAAGCAAAAGGCAAGTTAAGTTTAGACGTTAAGCATTTGTTTAGCTTTAACCTCAGAATAACAGGTTTTAGTGCCTAAAGCAGCTACAAGATAGATTCATCTCTCTGACATATTTCTTTGAAGATTCAGAGGCACATTCTTTGTCTGGTCTTTCGTAGTTAAGTTTACTGTGAGAGCTTTACAAGGCCAGTAACTTTCCTGTCGCTTGCTGACCAGATGGACATACTGTTGGCATTGTAATTTTCTCTGCAAAGGTTCAAAGACCGGAGTAATTTGGCAGAGATTAACTGAAATGTAAACATATGGAGAACAAACTCTTTTATTAAAAAACACCTATGATATCAGTGACCTACCCCCTGGTAACATTAAGGTACAAGGACCAGTGAAATTCTTTTTTACAGGGGTACAAGCAAACATAATCTAGTAGACTCATCTAAACATCTCACCCTATAAAAAGCACCCTCTGCTCAAACCTCCTAGTAATACACTGCCTACCTGGTTCACCAGGAGTGATCCAGCACTTGGTGAAGTGAAATAAATTCCAACAGCTTTTCAAACTGTGGGTGTTTGGGATAGCAGTTGAAGTGGTGTTCTTTATAGCCTGCTTTCTGCAGCACAGAGATTTGGAGCATATAAGTGTTGCAGAGGTGATGCAGGAAAATATTTCCTTCTGGTCAGTGACTGTAACGTGAGCTATGTCATGTTTCTAAAGACTCTCCTGCACTGGAAGTTCAGAAACAATTCTGAAAAAAGTCCATTCTTTCCATCTTAAAGCCATTTTGAAAAAGTGACCACAAATTCTAAGAGTGGTGCCCTAGTGCCACACAAGTAACTACTTTGGAAAGACAGTTCAAAGAAACCTTTTTCGGTGTCTAAGTCAGTTGCACAGATAGGGCCAGGACCTTCAAGGTACTGGATACCTTTCTTCCAACAGGTTAAAAGGATTAAAGTTCATTGTACTTTAGCAAAAATCATTGCCTGAGAATGCTGAGATTGCTCTATAAACCCCTTAGAGGTGTGAAAAGCCTAAAGGCTGGCTCGTTTTATTCCTGTGTCTGGCACAACCAGCTGGGATAAACAAGACATGCTTTTGGCCTTCTGGTCCCTAAATCCCTTGTTTCATCAGTTCAGTTTCCATACACCCTCAGGCTGGAGAGGGTCAGACAGGAAGGTGGAGTGACTCATCTCCTGACATATTCACTCATTGCAGAATCAAACCATCATCTGGCAGCAAGCATCTAAGGTGAGCACACACTATAACATGTGGCAGAAGGAAGGGCTAGTGGTGAAGGACATTTCTCATAGCCTCCCATAAATAATTTTGCACTTATCAAGCTTACATTGGAAAAAATGAACTAACATATTTTGTTTTCTGGAGAGCAGCTCCTTGGAGTTAAGGTTTGATGGCCAGTAGTCTATGAAACATCAGTCCTCACCTGGGCAAAGACAGTCTGGATCTGCTGACCTCAGGGGTTTTTTGCGGTTTTTTCCCTTCTCTTTTATCCTTGAGGTTATTCCTTCCTTGGCTTTAATGTCAATACCTCTTTTGACCAGTAAATTTCTTACTGTAACATTAATGTTTCACATCTCCAGAGGTGACTCACACCGAGTGCAAGGCCTACCTGTATGCCAGGTTCCTCTTCCCCACGAAGTTTCCCGACAGTGTTGTTCAGTTGCAGAACTGTACTGCAAACCCACAGCATCCTGGAGGGATGTCTTTTCATCAGAGGCTTTAACGAATTGCTTTGTAGTGTAATAGCATCACTTTTGGATAGCAAATCAGGTCTGACTCACAAATTCATGACAAGAATGTGCTTCTGGAGCTTTTCTACTGCCTACAGAAGAAGGGGAAAGGTGAATGTGATAAAAAATATCATAGGTTGGTGGAGACATCTTACACTTTTCATAAGAAATCTTTCAGACACATATGGTAGAAGTGAGGAGATAAAGGAGATAGATTTTCCAAGGGGAAACAAACTCCTATGCTGAAAAAGTAAGTTTCGGCATTAGAACCAGAAAGATAGCTGTGATACGGATTTGATCCGATCACAAAAATTTGTTAATCCTGTTCCTGAGAGGAATGACGTGTGCCTTTAATTTCAGCCAAAGCAAGGTCATACATGAATTGTGATGTATGGATGTAAAGAAATGGATCAATAGATAGATAAATAGGTGACACATTTATACATTTTTTAAAATTTATTTTTATTTAGTGCAGTAAACTTGCCAAGTAAAACCAATAAGCTAAATGGCACCAATGTATAAGGTAAATATTATGCAGTGGGTCTCTGTTTAGAGGAAATTGTTATATTTTCACTGGCAACTGTCCTCTTGGTGGTATTACTACCTACAAACTCCACTGTTTCAGATTTCCACCAGAAAAGAGCACTGGATCCTCCAGGCTGATGCATAACAATTGCCATCACATTCCTCTTCCCAATCTGAGCTCCTGTACTGATTGAGCTGAAGGGGGTCTTATTTGGTAATGATATGAAGCACAGAGAATCCACAACATCCTTTGACTTATTTGTCTTTAGTATTAAAATTGAAGTAATTACTGTTTAGAAAACAAAACTTCTTTTCATTCTGAATCTGCATTGAGTATCCAAGTACTGCCTGGGTTCAGATCTTATTATGTTGCCTGTGTATCCTTTCCTTACTAGCTTAAGAAGTTTTTCATGCTTATTCTGCTCTCAGCATGTTTTCTGAATCTCATTTCTCTTTCAGTTGGCTGACAGTTTTTTAGTGCTAGGCACTATACCATTTCAGGTTTTCCTTTTCAGGACTGTTCTTAACCTATCTCTGTTCATTGATCTACCTTTTAGACCCAAATACAGCTGGGTCGTACAACTGACAGTGTGATGTGCAGGAAAGAACAGGGACTTCAGACAAAAGAAAGGCAAAGAATACATATGTTGTCAGGAAGAAGCTTGGTGATCCTCCATCCTTGACCCCTAAATACGGTTCTCATTATTCTTCCTTCTGAGGAAATACATAACATTAATTTATCTCTTACCTTTCTCTTTGCTAAGTTAAAGAAACTCAGTTTCAGTCCTTCCTGAGACACAGATTTTCTGTATCTCAAACATAATTTTAGATTATTTATCTTGTATCCCCAGTGTCCCTTTTGAAAATGCCACTGGAAACAGACACTGTCTTGCAACAGTGGCAGAAAGAAGTTATAGTCATTGTCTTGGACTTTACTGTATTTCATACAGACACACCATATTTCATCTTGCTTTAGCCCAGTATACAGAACACAAAGCTCATCTCAGAAAATTGTCTACAGGCTCAGTTTTCATTATGCCAACAGTGATTTGCTTTTCCATTTTGTTTTGGGACTAGTTTCTTCTGCCTCCTCCCATTTCCAGTCTTCCTGAAGCCTCTGTTGGTCGCTAGGCTTGAAGTGGAAGGTTCAGCTTTTTATTTCCATGCTTTTCCCCCAGTTTGGCTCTGAACCATGGATAAGCTCATGAACTTTGGAATTAAAACATCTAGCAGCAGCCAAGCATGTCATAACAGTCAGTTCAGAGCCACTCACAGCTCCTTGCCCAGGCTTGCAGGAATGAGGGAGACTGGGACCTCTTTGTCATGCTTTGAGCCTTCTAGCAAGGTGTGTCTCTCCCCTTTGCCTGAACTTGAAAAGTGAAAGTTGTACTGCAGTGAATTCAGTATACACACAGCCTGCTGTTTTCTTTCAAAAGGGATGTCAGAGCAGGAGTGGAGACAAGTGCCAGTGAAACATGGAAAAATAAATACTTTTCAAATGCTGCTTGCAACTCACCAAGACTTAATTTAGGTCTGTACATTAGCTGTCTGAGTCCATCTCTGTTTCTTAGAAAATTGAGATCCAGGCAAGGATACAATACCAAAGAAGCTGTTAAAATGTCAGCCCTTGCCAATAGTTACCACATAGCTACCATTGAATAAGGGGAAGGTAGTTGCAGTAGTTGCATAGTGCCAACCGTGTGATGAGTGATTTATAGATATTTTCATGTGCTGTGAGGCTCACCCTCTTCCTCTCTGGGGTAGGCTTCCAGTACTGGGACACTGCAGACCCACAGAAACACACTGCAGTGTTTATAAGGCAAGATTAGGCTGCAACTCTAGGGATTCAATGTCTCCTCCAAGAAACTTTTGGGAAAACCACTCATACAAAAAGACGTTTCACAGTCTACACAGTGGATTTCGAATGGTTATTAGTTCCAGAATACGTTAATTCCAGTATACTACATGGCTGCATTACCTTATCTGAATATTGAGTATGAAAAGAGATGAGAGGTTGCTCTTGTAAAGAAGATGCTGTTTACAGCTGTTTACAGCACTACCACCATAATTTAAGGACTTTGTTCTTAATCAGGATGCAGAGAGGACAGGTAAGAATAATTGTAGTAAATCATGACAGTTCCAAAGAGTCCCTGGAAAAACAGGCAAGATAGAAGCACAGAGAAAGGATGAAAGGCTAGTAGAGAGTGATCAAGAGCTTTACACAAGACAGCCCATCCAGCCATTCCATATGTTTCTGAGGAAGTAATGACCTTTTGAGACTGTATCTACTTGTCCAGTATTACATCAGAGACAATACATTTCCTGTCTGCCTAGGTTGTTACTCAGCTTCTGAGCTGGAAAATGAGTCTATACACATTTTGATTTTGGTATTCTCTAAACAACAGAGTGAACACCACTGCTGTTACCCCATTACATCTGTAATTTTTGGCAATACTCCTATTAGGGAGACAATGATGTGAGCAATGATGCAATATATTTAATTTAACTCCACAAGTTAATATGAAGTGTGTTTAAGTGGAAGCCATGTCTTGTCACTTACTGGTTGCAAAGTATTTGCATTCTTGTCAGTACCACGTTTGCTTTGGAAAAATTGCAAATAAAAAATGTTAGGGAATTGTTCATGCTCTGTGTTCCTGAGTTCAAGACAGTACCTCTAATAAACCTGTAATGATGTGTAAACAGCAAGGCAGATATTGCCTGCCACCACAGAGAATTACTGTGAAGTATAACTAGCTAAGGTCCTTGCATCCAGCAGAATTTAACATAAGTGCTGATGCACTGCCTCACAATAGAAATTAATTTAGGCTACTTCTTACCATTTACAATTGTGTTTTAGTGGTTCCATTGTGGAAGGAGGTGTGAAAGCACATATTGAGAGATACCAAAGATATGCTTGTCAGGGAAGAGACAGGAACCTGTTGAAACTGATGTAAATCTCAGAGTTATATCCACTGCCAGCTGAATAGACTCACGCATCTCTGCATGTACCCCATTGCTAGGAGTAGATACTTTGTCTGAGGCCTATGGAAAGAACTGGCTTGTCTACCTATAGCACCTTTGTCTATTCAGCTGGTCCCTTTAGATAATTATGATAAAGCCAAAAGAACCTGATGAAAAAGCTGTGTTTCTAGAAGCTATCTGCAACATCGCCTTTCTGTCCTTGAACTCCCCTGTCAGTCATCAGTTTGAACTGAATCTCATGGTAGAACGAAAGCACTCTGAAAAGACTGAGTCATAAAACATTTCTAACCCCTTTGGAGTATTGCTTGAGCAGCTGCAAAATGTGATAAAATTACAGAATCTTATATACTGCAGGAGCTGTGTGCCACAGGCTGTCCTTTGCTGACAGTCTATCCTGACTTTGAATTGGTGCCTGCATATTAATCTTATTAGTTGGTAGCACCAACCCAAATGTAAAGGCTAAGTTCAGGTGGTGTGATTTTTTTGATTTTGCATATCAGTCCCTACCCATGATGACCCAAAGGTCTAACAGTTAAGCTTCCTTCATTGTGTCTTACATTATATTTAAGAAACACGTGCTTGTTGTCTTAAAACTGCTAGTGTCTTGTCAGTCTTGAGAGTGGTTAATGGGCCTTGGAGAATCATTTTTTTATGTGGAAAATGCTGTGGAAAGCCACTTTGAGACTAGACTCAGCACTCCAAGTGGCCCTGGAGAGGCTAAAGAAAACATGTACAGGCCAAGAGATGAGTACTACTGGAGAGCCTGGGAGCTATTCCAGCCCTGCTCCCCACTGATTATCAGGTCAGTGAGAAAACATATTTGAACCGTCTCACTGAGGACACAAATTGCTGTCTTTACCAATATGGTGGACAACACCAAACTCAGCTTCTACCCCAGAAGACCCCTGCTGCCACTCTGTCTGTGTGTCACCCTGCCAGAGAACTGCAGGGGTGATTCATGCAGGCATCCGCTCTGTGGTAAAATGCCTTCTAAATTATTCATTTAACCAGAAGAGTAATCAAGGGACACAGACTTCTGCTGAAGCAGAAGGAAAGTCTGGATAGTAAAACTAGTGAGGGAAAACAGGTGTGTGAACAAGGAGCATAGGTTGTGTTGGTGTAACTGAGCATGTGTCTCTCATAGCCAAATTTAAACTTGCTGAGTCCACAGGCTGAAAAGTGCACCGAAGGGCCTTTGACAGAACCCAACCCAAGGCTTTAGAGGTTGAAAGCTTTTTCAATCCCCAGGAGTGATAGCTAGGGAGATAAACATGCAGGAAAATGGATTCTCTTTGAAGAGGTCTCCCACACTACACCCACACAGCCATGCACTTTCCCGAATCATATTTGTAAGCCTCCATAAAAATGGAGATCATGAAGAACCAGCTGCAGTTAACATTTAAAGAATCAGTTTCATCTGGGAATATGTTGGAGTAAAGCCTCTTGACCGGTACCTCATTGATTTTAAAGTGAGAGGTCTGGATTGCTTGGTAGTTTGCCTCATTTGAACACTGTGGGTCTTTATTCAGCAAAACGACAGGTCGAATATCCCAGAAGAGAGGTAAATAAGCTGTAGTTGCAAAATTGAGATTTGTATCCCATGATGCACTGCAAGAAAGCTAATGGATCATGGCAAAGTTCTTATTGAGCTGGGATCTCCAAAGCAATGCCCTAAAACAATTAGGGTTAGACAGTATTGAGGAATGAACTAAGAGCAAGGAAACTGTTGTGGCTGTATGCAGCATTAGACAGCAAAAAAAAGGTTGTTGTAAATTTGGGAAAGGAGGCAAAAAAGTACTACAGAAATCACCTGAAGTCAATAAAATTCCCTTTCCTGTGAGTTCATTTGAGAAGCATGATCCATTTCATACCTTCAACGGAATTGATTGGGTGTAATTCTCTAGAGCATTACCTGCAGAAGGCATCACAGACCTTTCTTTTGTGTAGCAAACCAAAGCTGAAGGAAGAAGGCAAGGGCTAGGAGCCAGAAATAGAAAAAATCAGACTAGAAACAAAAGTCAAAAGATTTATAGAGAGTGAGTCACAATTCACCGAGTAACACGGTAGATCTTCCTGTATTTGCAGACATAAAAGAAAATATAAGAAATACTATCATTCTGTTCAAATTTGCTGAAATTTAGTGGTTAACATGAGATCAAAGTAGATGATCTCTGTGATGTGCCTAGGTCCTTAAAAATAGCTTGTGTTTGGATATACTATGGCAAGTATTACACATTTTTAACTGTTATAACTAACCACTTATTCATTTGTGTAGAGAGTTGCATGGTTTCAGCTCAAGTCTTTAAGGAGAGAAGCAGTATGTTATATTCTGCTCAGTTACTGTAGGAAAAGCCTGTCTTCTGGAAGAAATAAATAGTGAGGGAAGGTAAGTTGCAGACTTGCAATGACATGATGAAGAAAAGCATGAAGGAGATATGATTCCCAGACCACCAGATGCATTTATGAGTGTATCTGTGCAGAAAAGTCAATCTAATTTGATATAAAACGAGGAAAGTAGTCCAGCTAGGAAATGTAGGATATGAAAGCAAAATGTTTTCTCTTTTTATTCCCAATGCAGTACTACTTGACAGTATTAAATTATAGCACTGAACATATGTACAAAAGGTTCCAGCAGTAATAATGTGAGGAAAAAAATTCACTATGCAGAGAGCTAGGTGGCAGGAGACCAACAAGTTCATTTTTTTTTTTTTGCATATGACAGTAGCATCGTACATCTGAAAGCAGAGTTCTGTCACTCTGTCAGAGTGTACATGAGACTGCAGACCAGTTCTGGGAAAGAGCAGCTTGGAGATTTGTTCTGAGGGTCTTCATACACTGCCAGAAGTGGATCTCGATACCAGTTTCCCATCTCTCTCAAATAAAAGCCTCATTATGCTTTACTGAGTATAAGAAAGGGCATTTGTTTGTCCTTCTTCAAAGTTCAGTCAGAATATGTCCAGTTTAGATGAGCAGTGTTGGCTGCGTAACCTCAAACCAGCCAGCATCACAGCGTATGGAAACAGGAGAAAGCAGAGAAGATCTTCTGTAACTGGCTCCCAGTGTGGAATGTCAGGCTGCGCTCCTCAGTCTGTCTCTTTGTTGACAGGCTCTGGTTTACTCTTCCCATCATGGTAGCAGAGAGGCTCAGAGAGTCAGAAATTGCTCTGAATCCTCTTTCAGTTTTGTTTTTGTTTTTGTTTTTTGTTTTGGTTTTGGTTTTGGTTTTTTTCCTCCCCACAGTTTCCTTTTCCAGTATGCACCATCTACCATCATTAGCAGAGTAGAGAGATGGGTCTGTGAGCAGCCTGTCACTCTCCTAAGTTCAGTAGCTATCCTCCAGAGCAGTACAGGACTCATTTTCAGCTGGCACATGAAAAGCAGGAGGTCAGGAACAAGTTACAGTCAGAAGGTCAGGCCAGAAGAAACAGCAAAAGTTTTAAAAGCTTGTTTCCATAGCTGGCTTTAGGGAATAACTTGCAAGCTGGGACTTGCAAGAGTACTGTCTCTTTCGCTACAGCATCGCTGCCCTCTTCACTCAACTACACTGCAGTCATAATTTTAGATCATCATAAACCATTTTCCGCATATATTGAATGGGTACTTCCTATCTACTTCTTGCAACACAATTCAAAAGTTTTGAAAAAGGCATGCTAAGTCAGAGACAGCAAAGACGGCAAGGAGAAGCAGCAGGACAAGGAGACCAGTGAAAGTGTGATGTTGTCATGAACCACTTTCTGTCTGATCTTGACCCCACCTGCTCTTTGTATCTCTGTGTAAAATCTTCCAGACTTTACATTACAGTAAGCTAAAGCCCATGATCACTAGTGGGAAGAGACTGATTGAGTTAAAAGGTCTTTAAAGGTCTGAGGTGCTAGTAAAAGAGATTCATCTCTGCAAGAAAATATCAACAAATCTGAGCTATAACACTTGCAAGTGTGACAGGTATGCAACAACTCAAGGAGAAAGTCAACTTCTTTGTTTTCAGTATGGACTAACAAGTGTGTGGTTTTCATACAGCTGGTGTGATACACAGAAATTGCAAAATTACAGGGGACTGACCCTTCTGGGGAACTTGAAGATGTGTCATGTCTTTTGTAATTATTAGCAGGGAGGTGAGGAGAACCCTAACCCAGGTTTTATTACTCTGGTGGACTCCTGTTACAGCACCACCATCATAAAACAGCAAAGAAAAAGTTTGCTAGGCTTTCTTTTGTGTCATAGTCCTCTGGTCTCCACCAGGGCATCCACTGGTAAGCTACCTTTTAGCCCAAGTCTATTACATGTCATCTGTCCTTAAATACTTAGGAACCTTTTGCTCTTCTGTTTGATGAAAATTACTTTTGCTAGCAGAGCCACCACTGCTCCATGTTATTGACCAGGAGAATGTGGTTATGAATAACCTCCCTCTAAACATCATGGTGTGCACGGACCAGGAACTTGCCAGAGAGAGTAGACCAGGTTGGACAGGGCTTCGAGCAAGCTGGTCTAGTGGAAGTGTCCCTGCTCATGGCAGGGTGCTTGGAACCAAATGATCCTTAAGATCCCTTCCAACCCAAACCATTCTACAATTCTATGACAGAGGGAGACCATGTATTCTCATACAAAGTTGTCACACCTTGTCAAGAGAGTGTGATGCCTTCATCCCCCAGAGTCTTTCTGCCCTGCTCCCCATGTTGTGTTTTTGTGCAAGGACTGCTCAGTTCTCTTAGTAATCTCAGTAAGTCAACAACTTACTGCCTCACTGCCTCACACCAAGGCCAACTCTCAGTGATACCACAAGCCATACTACCATGGTGCACAGCATGCACCATGACCTCTGTTCATTTAAGAGCGTTAGGAAAGAAACAGATTAATTAGGGCTACCTTGAAAGGGACATTCAAGTTTTCAGTGGGCCCACATTAGAATGCAGAATTTCATTCTGAGAAATAAAACTCACACGTTCTCTTCCTCATCATGTCCTCCCCTCTGAACCCTGGAGCATTACTACCCTGTTTTCATGCTTTTTCTTTTTTTTGGCCTGATGCTCTACTTGTTTTCCAGTTGAGTTTTTTATCTCAGTCACAAAGAAAGAGAGCTCCCCAAGGCACATTACCAAAACCAAACCAGGCTCCTAATATGTGTATTGATTGTAAAAAAGGTTTTCCACATTCATGAAACATGGGATCATGTACCACACAATGCTCAAGAGGGAGTTTGTTATTTAAATATTTATTTAAATGCATTAATTACACTTAATTAATTTGAATGCATTGCAATAACTCCTAGTGGAACTGATGAGAGCTGGTGAATGTAATGGCAGACCTTTTTTTACATGTTTCTGCAGAGATAGGCATTTCAATACTCTAAAAAGAATGACTTCTGGTATTTGCTTGTTGTGTTCCAGTAGATTGCCCGTGTGCTGTGATAAGGAGGAATTACGTTATCATTACAATATTCTCAATTAAGCTGATTACACAATTTCGTGACATTCCTGGGAAGCTTGGAGGCCTGAGCCCAGAAAGTTAAATAACCACCTATTTCTTCTGTTTGCATAAACTGAGCAAGGGATGCTTTGTAACCAAGCAGTTGCAAAGACATGTCTAATTTTTTTTAGTGCACAATACAAGATAAATTAACAATTCAAACTTACAGAAAATGCTAGTCCTCCTGACTCAGGCACTTTTAAGGTCTAGGGAAACCACAAGATTGCTAGTCGTGTAAATTCTTTTCTCAGCTATTTACTGAAAAAGAGGTTCTCATAGAGAGAAAGTTATACTGGAAAAAAATACATAGCCATGCTCATTAAATAAATTGGACACATATCTGTTGGCTATAATTCAAAAGTAATAGATAATTGCAAGTTAACATGGCTTTCAAATTTTGCCAATATTTTCATGTCACCAGTGCAACACCATCTTAAGAGCTGCAGTATAATGCAATTACTAGCAACCCACGCATAATTTCACAAGGATACTCCTGTCAAAATATGTTACACACTTGGGCATTCTTAATTTTTTTGAGAAGTACTTGACAAGATTTCAATTTCACTGTGTTTATTCTGTGTACTTTTAAGTGCTGCCATGTTATTAAAGAGTCATTTCAAGCAGGTCAGATCTCATCAGGAGGGCATTTCCATCAGTAATTTGTACCTAAATGTTAATGATTGTTCTCTCTTTATGATATTACTAAGGACTAAGCCCATGTTTTTTGGCTGGCACATAATCAACTTCTACTGTGCTTTAGATCAAAGAGAACTGACAGTGCCTTCTAGCTTGAAAATCCCCTATATTTTCAATATTACATTAGGGGAAAAAAATAAATCTGCAGTTTCAAGCAAACTCCTTATGACAAAAAAAAAAAAAAAATTACAACCATGCTGTAGATTTGTCCAGACAAGTTAAAACAGAGGCGTATTGACTTTCCTACTGTTCCTTTTCCCAACATTCTTCTGAATATGTTTGCTTTATGCTGACAATATTGTCACAGAGGGAGAAGCAGAAACAGTGCCAGAGAACTGGGCTGGCAGTGGTGGTGCTTCCACACAACTGGAATGATTTCCTTGTGAATCACCCATATCACAAAGTTCCCATCCCCAGCTTAGAAGGTGGAGAGGCAGAGGAAAGACAAAGTGTTCCTTGCTACTGCCTCTCACAATGAAAACATTATGTGTATGACTTTACCTACTCAGTCACTGTAGGAAAGGGGATTCTCTTTCTTCATAGGGGTTTTATGTGCTATTCCATTCACATTGTTCATTTTTCATGCCACTGGCATGAGGGCAAGCTACACATTGAGGACTTTGGACAAGACTCCCATGATGAAATGACTGTGCTCCATGTGTAACATTTGTCATTCAATTGCTCAGTAAGAAGGTGCTTCAGAAGGGTTGTTTCCTGCTAACACCTCTAATGGTCATTGTCCTGAGACAGCAGAAGAAGTGGAGGAGCAGAGCACAGTGCTTGATGGATCTTTGATCTCACTCCGTTTTCCCCCTTCCCATGTGTCTTCTGCTGTTCCCTGCTCCCTGGTGCAATGAGATCAAAGCAATGCTGAAATGAAGAGGCTGTGTTTTATCTGTGTTCTGGCCTGGTATAAGTAACAGAATAAGTCTTGAAGGAGCAGAGAATTGGTCTTGTACATGACATTTCAACTCAAATCCTTCAACTCATCAGTATCTGTTGGCATAAATCAGGAACAGAAAGAAGATGGTCTGGAAGCTGAAGTTGTGATTTTGGATACTTGCACAGTCTGTCTTGTAGCACAAGCTCTCTGCTGCAACTATGACTTCATTGTCAGCACAGCAGAGAGGGGATGAAGGACAAGAAAATTAATTCACTAACTCCAGACTATCAGCTGAGAGTCAGAACCCCCTGCTACAGTATGTGGTTTTGGTACCGAACTGTTCTTCATCATGGTCAGTACTTCCAGACCATCACAAGCCCTTTATGCACACATGCCTGCAGGAAATAGAGTAGAAATTTCAGAAATGTCACACAATTATTTTTAAGTTTTGCTTGAATTTAACATCAATATTACCTAAATTAAGGAAAAAATATTTCATTATTACGGACATGTTTTTGTTAATACAAAATATTTAACACTGTAACAAAAACTATTTTCCCTTTATTCCAAAAATGGGAAAACATTTTAAAAAAAGCTTTGATAAAAGCAGAAGAAATATGAATTACATTAGCAAGGATGTGTTAATTTAAAAGTGCTAGTAAAACACAGAGAGGGAGTTAAATATGTATGTTCAATACTATACAGTTTGTGTTGCTAAGACCTAGAAATAAAAGACAGAAACACAAAAGTAACTTGAAGAGAAAAAAAAAACCAAAAATTATTCATGTCAGCACCAGTGAACATGGAATTGTGTCCCAAGAAGCTCTGGCTAGAGGCTTGAATTGACAAAGGTGTGAAAGAAAAAGGGCAGTATATAACTTAGTATATAAATATAAGGAGAAAAAAAATCAGGTGTTCTTGTGGACATTCCACAATATTCACGGTGGTCGTAATGCTTGCAAAATATTATAGAAGAGAACCACTCTGTAATCTAAGGCAAATATGAAGCAAGATTTTTGCTGTTTTCCTTAGAAAAATTCTTGAAGTATTTCTTGTGTGGGAATAGAACTACTGAGAAAAAAGCAAAAAAGTTCCGAAATATGCCAGTAGATAGGCTCTGAACTTCTTTTTGCACATATTTCATGAAGTATTCCCGTGTGGATAGCTAATTCAACTAAAATATTTATTTCACTGTGTTGAGTTTATGTGTTCCTCTAAAAAAAAATTTCATTGAGAGACTATGGATCCTTGTACAGTCCACTGATTGTTAACTACTGGTGTTGTTTCATGTGGGCACCAGTGATACAGCCAGAAGCATCAAGAGCTCTTAGAGCAGCAGTAAGGGACCCTGGAGAACCAGCAGTTTTTTCATTGATTCTCCCAGTCAAAGGGAAGGTGTTTGAAAGGGCCAGTTGAATCTGGTAAATTAATAAATGGTTAGAGGGTACGGTAGCACAGTCAGGATTTTGCTTATTTGGGCCATGGGACTCACTTTGAGAAACCAGGTCTATAAGGGTCTGATGGGCTCCATCCCTCAAGGAAGGGGGAAAGCATCTTAGAGGCCATAGGCTGGCCAAGTAGGCAAAGAGGGCTTTAAACTCAAGATGCTTGGGTAGGGGAACCTCAGTCCATCCCACTCCTGCCAGTTTGATGTCAGTGTCAGTGAGAGATGCCCAGAGCTTGGAGAGGAATCATAGGTCAGCAGGGGAATATCTGAAGAGCAGCACAAAGGAATTCTAAACAATCCAGCCATAAATTTGGCTTCATTAGGGGCTGAACTTCAATGCCTCTATGCAAACGCATACTGCATGGGGAAGAAACAAGGAATCAGAGACAGGTTATGACCTTATAGGCATTGCAGATATGTGGTTGGATGGTTTCTATGACTGGAGTATTGGAATGGGAGGATACAGGTTCTTTAGGAAGGACAGACAGGAGAGTGGAGGAAGAAGTGTTGCCCTTTGTGTCAAGGATCTGCTGGAGTGGATGGAGCTCTGCCCAGGGATGGGTGAGAAGCCAAATGAGAACTTCTGGGTCTGGATTAAAGGGAGGGCAGAGATAAATGACATTATAACAGGGGCATGCTACAGGCTGCCTGACCAGGAAGACCAAGCAGATGAGTCCCTCTATAGGCAAATAGGAGTAGCCTTACTTTCACAAGCCCTGCTCCTTACGGGGAATTCAAGCACCTCAGTATCTGTTGTAGCGACAACACAACAAGGCACAAGCCATCTGGAAGGTTCCTGAATGGGTTGGCGATAACTTTCTTCTCCAGGTTATAGACAAGCCAGCAAGGAGAGGTGATATTTTGGATCTTGTTCCAATGAACAAGCAGGGTCTGGTGTGAAATGTGAAGACCAAGGTAGGCTTTGGAAACATCCTTATGGGGACAAGGAGGGTGCACAGCAAGCTCACTACCTTAGACCTCAGGAAAGCAGAGTTTGGCCTCTTCATGGATCTGCCTACTAGAGTATTATGCGAAAGAGCCCTAAAAGGAAGAGGGGTCCAAGAAAGCTAGTTGATATTCAAGGATCACTTTCTCCAAGGTGAAGATGTAAGATTTGTGTATCCTTCTGAATAAGAAATCAAGCAAAGGGGGTGAGAGATTTTTCATAAATGAGCAAGAAGACTCTGGCGAAACTCAAATAGATGAAAGAAGTTTACAGAATGTGGAAAAAGAGACAGGCCACTTGGAATGAATATATGAATTATGTGAGAGCATGCAGGGTGCAATAAAGATGTCTAAGGCTCATTTGCCTTCAAGTACATTAGAAGCAAAAGGAAGACTAGGAAAAATGTAGGCCCATGACTGAATGAGGTAGGTGCCCTGGTGACAAAGGTTATAGTACAGGCAGTGTTGCTCAAGGCCTCCTTTGCCTCTGTCTTTACTGATAAGGCCAGCCCTTAGGAATCCCAATTCCTGGAGGCAAGGAAGTCTGAGGAAAAAACGACTTTACCTTGGTGGCTGAGGATTGGTTTAGAGATCATTTAGACAAACTTGACACCCACAAATCCATGGGCTCTGATAGAATGCACCCATGAGTGCAGAAAAAGCTTACAAGTGCTACTGCTAAGCCAATCTCCATAATTTTTGAAAGGTCATGGAGAACATGAGAGGTAACTGAGGACTGGAGGAAAGCTGGCGTCACTCTAGTCTTCAAAAAAGGCAAGAAGGAGGACCCAGGAAACTACAGACCAGTCAGCCTCAACTCGATCCCTGGAATACTGATGGAACAACTCATCCTGGATGTTGTCTCTAAGCACATGAATGAAAAGAAAGCTATCAGGAGTAACCAGATTCACTAAGGTAAAATCACGCTTGGCAAATCTGATAGCCCTCTGTGGTGGAGTGACTGGCTGAGTAGAGAAGGGGAGAGCAGTGTTTTTTGTCAGCCTTGACTTCAGCAAGGTTTTTGACATTTTCCCCTCCGTCATCATACGTAAGCTCAGGAAGTGTGGTTAGCTGATAGGACAGTGTGGTGGATTGAAAACTGGTTGAATATTGGAGCTCAGAGTGTTGTGATCAGTGGCACAGGGTCTAGCTGGAGGCCTGTCGGTAGCAGAGTTCCTCAGGGGTTAGTCCTGGGTCTTAATCTTGCTCAACTTCTTCATCAATGACCTGGAGACAGGGACAGAGTGTACATGCAGGACTTTCCCTGACAAAAAAAAAGCTGGGAAGAGTGACTGATACCCCAGGGGGCTGTGCTGCTATTTGGCAGGATGTGGACAGGCTAGAGAGTTGGGCAGAGTGGAGCGTAATGAAGCTCAACAAAGGCAAGTTCAAGTTCTGCATCTGGGGAGAAATAACCTCAGGAACCAGCACAGGCTGGAGGCCAACCTGCTGGAAAGCAGCTCTACAGAGAAGGGCTTGGGATTCTTGGTGGACAACAAGCTGCCCATGAGCCAGCAGTGTGCCCATGTGGCCAAGAAAGCCCATGATGTCCTGAGGTGCCTCAGGAAGAGCATTGCCAGCAGGTCAAGGAAGGGGCTGTTTCTCCCTCTCTATTGTGCCCTGGACACATATGGAGTGCTGTCTCCAGTTCTGAGCTCCTCAGTACAAAAGAGACAAGGCACCACTGGAGAGCGTCCAGTGGAGGGCTATAAAGATGTTGAGGGGGACTGGAACATCTCTCTTATGGGGAAAAGGCTGAGGGAACTGGGCCTATTCAATCTGGAGAAGAGACGACTGAGAGCAGTCCTTATCAATGCATACAAATATCTGAAGGGTGAGTGTCAAGAGGATGGGACCAGGCTCATTTCAGTGACGCCCAGCAACAGGACAAGAGTCAATGGACACAAAATGAAACAGAGGATGTTCTATATGAATGATGAAAAATGTCTTTGAGAGTGACAGAACACTGGAATAGAGTGCTTGGTAAGGTTGAGGCCTTTCCTTCTCTGGAGATGTTCAAAACCCACTTGGACACAATCTTGCGCAATCTGCTTTAGATGAACCTGCTTTAGCAAAGGGGTTGGACTAGATGATCTCCAGAGGTCCCTTTCAACCACAGTGATTTCATGATTCTGTGATTCTGTGAAATATAAGAGCACTCTCTCACTTCTCTAATAATTTTTAGTAGTTTGAAACAGAAATATTTTTAAAGTTTTTGTCCATCCATGGAAGTTGTTTTCTGACAGGCTTTTTTTCAGGTTCAAATGCCCACCTGATGGGATCAGATGCGCAGTTTGATTTTATATTTACTTTCAACAAGATTATGATTAAAGCATTTGTTCTAAATTCAGTTTTGCTGCATAGACTTTGCATACGCAAACAGACAGGAGAAGCAGGAAATTCTTAGCTGGATTTCATAAATCCAAGTAGCTATAGATAACAATTTGCCAACTATGTTTTCTTTTGCAAAGCACTTTATATTAATTCTGATGCAATACATTGATACTGAAGCTTCTGGCTGAAAAAAAAATATTTTAATCCTGAAGCAGCAGAGGGAGCTATGCTGACAAAATTAGCTATATTCCCAGGCTTTTGCAGCCGTGAATGGACACTTCTCTGTGCTGCCTGTTCCTGACATCTGTGGAGATTAACATATTTGAAATATACTAGACTGTAACACCAGCCTCAGGGGAGGGGTAGAACATGTGTCTGAGGGGTAACCAACAAGATGAAAAAGCAAAACAGGGTACAATGTTCAAATGGTCTTAGGAACTAAAAAGCCTAAAAGACCTTGCAGCTTGGTGGGATGTATGTTTTTCCAGCACTTTGACATTTTTGAAAATCACATTTTAATTTCAAGAATGCAGGGAATTCCAGTCATTACTTTAGGAGCCCAGACTGGCCTTTTTACCATCACCTACATCTTCCTACATCTTCATTTTGACAATGGCATCAACTCAGAACATTTTCTGCCATCTCCTCTACTGACTTCTCTGAGTTGTAAGCATGCATTGGCAGTAAGACACATGCTTAAACACATGGTTGAATAAAGTAAGAGCTTAATTGTTTATATTTAAGCCTATGTCCCAGCCTTTTATAATTCTCCTTGAAGAGATTCTCTTGTAAGCCTGTTAATGCAAAGCAGTAAGTCCTTTGGGAGCTAAATATCTGGTAAAGCTTTTACGTTTTACACATAGCCACATGCACTCTTCACATATGTTGGATGACTTTATATTTGTGTACACGTTTCTGTGTGTATGGATTTGTAAATATATAAAAAGATTCTCATGAAGCTGTGCAACAATATACATATTCCTCTTCTTATCTTATTTCCTACTGCCCTTCTAATCCTCCCCTTTCCCCCCCTCCCAGCCCCCCCCACCTCGTTTTGAGGTGAGGAGCACCAGAGGAAATATGTAAGTGCAAACACAGAGTCTCAGAGGTCACCACGGAGTCTTTTGTTCTTAGTTAAGTAGAGTGAAATTATCCAAGGCAAAGCAAAAACTAAAGAAAACATAGCCCTGTGGAAACTATAAACTTTAGTCTCCATTCCTGCCTCTTCAGGGATCATGAGGCAGCTCCTAAATAACCAAGTTTTCAAAACAATTAAGTTGGAGAAAGGAAGTGTATTCGTCCATAGGCATCCATTCAGAGCCTGTAGCCTGTTCATTCTTGCAACTTTTCCTTGCAGCCAAAAAGTTAACATGGGGGGAGACAGGGAGGAGAAGAGGTGTAAGGGAAAAGATGAGTTTTTCTTTTAGTGTTGCAGTGGCAAAATTGTGGGTGAAGAGGGGAAATATAAACCACTTTGTGACTTCTGACAGACCCATAAGTGCTCTCAGCACTATCTTGTGTTCCAGTCTCAGAAGACCCTGGACTTTCTCCCATTGCTGTTTCCCATTGATTTGAGGCAGGGCAGGATCTGACCTGCAGCATGAGAAACACCCAGAATTTGGAGCTCCTCTGTGGTGGATACTTCCAGCTTCTCGTGCCTGATGTCTGGCTGCTTAGGCAAGCAGTATGTTTAGTAGCAGGTCTTTTCTTCACTCAGTCCAATTTTTTTTCTTGTGTCTGCTTTGGTGGGAGACTGCTTCAATCCATTTACCCAGGAGTCTGCTAGACACCTGTAGAGCTTTTACTGTTTGCTTGTTTTCAAAAGTGGGAATTAGGTAAGATAAATTAGGTTTTAGTTGTCATCACACAAGTATTTAGCAGGCAAACACTGCAGTCTTTAGTGTGTCAGATAACAAATCAAGATTTAATATGCTGATTGTTGAGAAGGCATTTATCATAAAAATGTATATCTGTAATAAAAAGTACAAGGCAAGCTTATATATATGGAAATTATTAGACCAGTTGAATTTCTACTATTTCTTACAAAGGTATAGAGGAGATGCCAGAAAAACAGACTTTTGACTTTGTAAAGAATTACAAAAACATTGGGTATGTTCAGTCAGAACACTTTAACATTAAATTATTTGTTCTTTTTACTCAGTAAATAGCAGAGGAATCTCAGGGAGTAACAGAGAGATACACAGTAGAAAAAGGTTCTCAAGATGTTTTCTGAAGCATTTCCCTGGCCTCTCTCAAACTCCAGGGACAGGATGTGAAATCACAGCACTGCAGGCAGGAAGAGCAACAGCGAGCACATGGGGACCCATGTAACCATAACTATGTGGGTGTTTTGATCAGCCTGGAGAGGATGGGTTTCAGCACCTGGAAGGATCTGGAGCTGTGAAGTGCTGAAGCCTCTTTCTTCTCCAATATTACTCTTAACCATTACTTGTACATGTACAGAAATAAAAGGATCAAAAGACCACATTGTTCTTGACATGGCAACTCATATGAAGCCTAGTAAATATGGATACTCTGCCAGTATTGTAATGGGCCTCACAGTATGGTGGTTAAAGAATCAGCTACTTTATTAGTTTGAGAAATTCATGCTTGCACTCCTGGCTTCTTTCACCATCACTTTCTCTCTGTAAATTCATGGGTTTGTTAGCTAAACATGAAAACTCTTGAAATCAGAAAGTCTGCAGCTCCATACAGGTTACCAGCAATGTGAGTCGTGTCCCCAAACTTATCTCTCAGATACATAACTCATTAGTGGAAACCTCCTCAGGCTGTGAGAATCAAATGCCACCATTTTTAATGAAGGCTCAGGCACCCCCTTATAAATCATCTCATTTCATTTTAATGAAGCATTTGCCTGTGAAAGTTACAGTTGATATGATGCATTGTAACAAAAGGTTTTATCTCTGTATTTCATGTTTTTTGGAGAAAATAGAAATGGTTTATAAAACAGAAAGATTGAACAAGGTCGTTCATTTGAAATGTGCCCTTTAGTTGTACCAAGCTGTCGCTACTGTGGAAAAAGTCTGAAACACTTACACAACTCACTACAGCTGAGACTGAGTGGCCCTCAAAATCTTTACCA
>JAWWTY010000088.1:29452020-29472899 GCA_035222235.1 Margarornis squamiger | reverse complement strand
AAAGTAATTTTATTGCCTTCATAGCTTTCACAAAGAGATGATGACTAAGGCTGTGGTTCTTTGGTGCATCTTAGTGACATCCCTGGAGCCTCAGAAGCAAGAGGCTGCATCTCCACAGCAGGGTGTGATGCTGTGCAGTGACTGCTGTGAATAGCAGGAGATGCAGCTGAACAAGTGCAGTGCCATAGCTTCACAGGTGACTTGAACTTGGAGTAACTAGCTCTCCAGCTGGGCAGGGCCATGAGCTAGTGCTGGCTCAGAATTGTCTCCTGGACCACCACTCAGTAACTCATTGTTCTCAGTCATGCTTTCAGAAAGTCATATGCTCCTAAAGTCACATATCACAACCTTTCACCACTGTGTACATCCCTGGGCATATTCCCCAGACAGCTATAGAGCTCAATGTATGTGTGCATGCATTATGATCCCTGATCCTGCTCCCTGTGCCAACACCTTATATGCCAGGTGACATTGGCTAGTGCTATGGAGGAAGGATGGATTCAGATGGATGGCTTAGGCATACACCAGCTCCCAGAAACAGCCATCTCTGCCCTTACTTGGGGGGACAGCAGTCTCCGGAGCAGTTTTGCAATTACAGTAGCTACTTTGCTTCTCATGGTAGTAGCAGCATTGCCTTAGTGTTGCTCACCTTCAGGCAAAATTCAGTGTTGCCCCAATGTCTGAGAAGACTCTTTATAAATGTCACAGGCTTGTATTGTTCTGCAGTACTCATAGACTGGATTTCTGAGCTGGCTGCTTCTGCACATGCCTCAGCAATATTTCATAGATCCTCGTGGCTTAGAACATCTGCAATAGGGTGTACATGTGCTCACCTCAATTACTGCAATCTGAGGGATGCTGGAAAAAGAAATCACTTCAGAGAAGCTCTTGAACTTTACACTTGTTTTGCTTTTGACTGTAAAATCTATTGAACTTCCATTATTTCAGGAAAAGGTTTTTCCTCTGCTCACTCTTGTGAAATCTTCGGTCTGCAAAAAGTGTTTCTTGATTTCACATGATTGTTTTCCTGTACACCTGCATCATCTGCAAAACCAGCCATATTACCAGGTTCTGGTAACAAAGCTGGCTCAGAACAATGTGTGTCTTGTGATGAGTACTGTTAGTTTTGAAAATAAGTTTGAAGCCCTTTCAGTTCAGGCACTACCTGTAGTTTAACACTGAATTGTGCAGGAGCCAGCTTCTGACTTCTGGGGCTTCTTTGCTTCTTTGCAGAGCTAAAAAGGGGAAGAGCTGGCCAGGCTTTATTTTAAGGTACATTCTTACAAGATCAGTACATGATTAATGATGGCTTTGAGCCTGTTATAGGCATGATCAATGTATTCTGTAAATGGCTATAAACAAAGCAGGATAAGGTAATATAGCTAATTCTAAGCCAATGTTTATAAACAACTTGAGAAACTTTATCATGTTGGTTAATGTCTATTAATAATGTATTAATGCTTTATAAACTATTTATAAATGGAACCATAATATAGGAAGAAACTTATGCAACTCGGTTCTGTGCTTGTGGTTAAGTACAGACTCTTCTTCATCTCTTCAAGTTGCACAGGTATTTCTTCTAAAGTCCAGAGAAGTAGTACTGCATAAACACTAAAGGTTATTGGCCTTGATAAATGCAAAGCTGGTATGTTGACTGAAAGAAAAGCATACAATTCAGTAGGTCCTGACTTGGTACCTACCTACTACTAATTGGATTCACCCTAATACTCTGTTTTGACCCCTCTCCAAGTGACTGAATGCTGAAAGTTTGTCATATTTGGTTGTTGGTTCCCAGTCTCATGTTGGATAAATATACAGAGGATAATTTTGCTATGTGATTTTAAGTAACCAGATCACACTACACTTGATCTCCTAATCCATAAAGTAAAGTGATGCTGAAGAGGAAATGATTCACTGGCCTTAAGTAAAGAAATGAGCAGACAACCCTCTGGAGTTGCTACCAGGAAATATTAGCCTCAGGTATTTCAATGGAACTCAACCCAGATGTATATACGTCCTTGACCCCTCCCTTCCACATGATAGCTGCAGCAACAAAATGAAGAAAAAAAAAAGTAAAAAAAAAAAAGTTGATGTCACTTCTTCCTGTAACTCAACACTGCTTTATGCACAGTTCAGTCTGTTGGACGTGTAATAGGAGTGTGACATTTTACAAAGTCATATTCACTCAAAACCAAAAAAAAACAAAAAAAACCCCTAAATAACTCAAAACAAAACAAACAAAAACCCAAACAAAACAAACAAAAAAACCCAAAACAAAAAAAAAAAAAAATTAAAGATCAGAATAATGCTGTGATAAATAATTCAGGACAATAGGAAGTAGTAAATATGTTTCAAAATGTTAACTAAACCCATTTTTCATATTTGTCCTTCATAGACAAATCTCCATTGTCCATGAGTGGATTAGGCACTTCACAAATTAACTAAACCATGCTAAAAAGTAAAGCAAACTTGATCTTTTTTTTCTTTCTCTACATTTATGATTCATTTTATGATTTTTTTTCAAAGATAACATGTTGTGCTAGTGCTAACCTAATTTACACACAGTGTAAACTGTTTGTAGAGTCCTTTTCCCCCCACCCTCTCATATCTGGATTATCTATCATTTGTCCAGAATATCTGACAATTTATCTACCCTACCTCAGTGCCCTGTGCTCCAAAGGAGTGACTTTAATGAGGTAGAACAAAGACCAAACACTTGTACAGTATAACTTGTGACCTAGCAATGGATCTTTCTTGTGGCATTCCCTGAGCTCCAGCCAACATCACTCTGAACCCTTGCTTCCTTCCCTAGCCTCTCTCCATGCAGCATCATATAGTCAGGGAAGAGAAAGCCAACATGAAAGTGAATGCTTTCCCTGAGATATGTGTTTTTATTTTTTTGGTTTTTTCCAGTTTGATGTGAGCTGTATTTTGTTGAGGCTGACAAACAAGGCAGCATTGCTATGAATTAATGAGACAGTGAAACTCTCAACACATGTTCAGGATTAGCTTGAAATTAACAGATGAGGGACTGTATGACCCATTGAGTTGTTTCTTATGATGCAGTCTCACTATAAAGAATGATCTGTGCTGTTAGTCTTCATCTGGCAAATGTATTGTTGGACAAGACCAACTGGCTCTTTTAGACTGTAATGCTGGTTCTTCAAAAGTGATATGAACATGACATTTTACTGAGCTGTACTTAGGTGAGTAACACAAATGATTAGGTATATGCAATACGTTAGCACTAGCGAAGATAAAGAAGAAAAAAGTAAGATCTTCCAAAAACACTTGGTTGTAAAAAGCCCAAACTTGTGTGTAATTTGTTTAAATTAAAGATCTGTCAGAGGAACTTGAAAATTCACTGTCTGTGCTGCAAAAATAAGCACTAGGAAAGAAACATTCTCTGAATCACACAGAGCAAGCAAATTAAAGGAATATCTTTTAAACCATCTCAGTCATTTAAGAGTTATTGCCAAAATTTGGAAAATGATGGGCCTATGAGATTAAAATTTTTTGCCTATCAGTGAGACACAAGCTCCTAAGTGCCTACAGACCCCTGTCTTTAATGAAGTTAGGAGCAAGTCTCTCCTAATGTGGCAGAACAGAGGACATGGGGATATTGGCAGGCCACAAGCCTGGACAAAACTACCTTCCACCTACTGTATGTCACTGGATGCATCAAAGGCAGACTTCAGCTAGCTCTGCAAAAATCACCAGAGTTTGCCATAATAGGCTGAAAATTGTACTAGGTGAAGTTTTGAGTCCTCATAGAGATCTCCTTAAGCTGAAGCAGATGGTGCTTGTGATGTATGAAGAATAAATTTTCGTACCATTTCTCTGTTAACTCATGGTCTGTCCAACCCCCCAGAATAAAGCCCCATATATGACAGTTTTGGGGAATTTTTATTAATTACCATGTGAAGAAAGGGGGTAATGAGAAATATTCTCCTGCTTCTTTAATGTCTCTTTTAATTGTGCTTCCCATTAACAAATCCTGTTGTTTGACAATTCAGACAGTTCTGTTTAACAGTGCCCCAGTCTGGTTTTATAGGAGATGTTGTGGCATCTGATACCTGAAAACAACACATCAAACAATTATGCTCACTTCAGAATCAACAAAATCTCTCCTTCACAAAAAGCAGTTTTTCCCCCTGACTTATGCTTTAGAGATTGGCCAGCAGATTGTGGTCAACCGCTCATATTCTCCTGTCGTGATCTTTCTGGTTCACTCCATTTGATGTGAGAATGAGATTTACAGGTTAGCTCCCTGATGAGTTTTTATTTCTAGGCCTGCTGCTTCTATGAAAACACAGAGCTTCACCAAGTCATTTGTGTCTTCTCTTTGCACTGCACTCTCCTGCCAGCTGGAGTGTCAAACTGTGCCAAACATCTTCACAGCAGTGCTGTGACTGGGGTTAAGAGTATTTCCTTTCAAACAGTCTTTGGGCAGTTGTAGGCATTGACCCATGGGCTGTCAGTGCAGTGAATGGGTTTGAAAACTGTTGATTCAGAGTTGTAAAAGGGACTTCTTAACACCTTGCCCATTAACACAGGCAAAGCTGTCCATTCCTAGCAGCAGCCTGGCTGTCAGTGAGGAGATGAGAGAAACGATGCTAGCATCCCTTCATGGGCAGACTGCAACAGCAGTTCTGCCATGGCACTAGGGACACCAGGTTTGCACTGAAACAGAGGAGAAACCTTTGCACTCTCAGTTTAGCAAAAGTTGAGCATTGGTATATGATGTACGGAGGGAGATGTAGAGCACACACTTTGACAACCAACTGTGGCAGTTGTTTAAAAAGCTCAGAAGGGGCTTCAACACAAAAGAAAATTAGTGGAGAAGTCAAATTAACAAATCTCTAGAATTCAGAACACTTTTATGCTAAAGCCAGCACCCAAGGTCTGCACACTTGGAAATGTCTTCATTTCTCAGCTAGGTAAAAATAGCTTCTTTCTTTGTCTCTTTATTTTGTTGAATGCAAAAAGAAACTACCAGAAAAGCTCTTTACCTAGGTCTCTTGCTGTTCTGTACAAGTGTATTTTGCAAGGACTGTTTTTCTCATCCCAGGCTGATTTTTTTCTAAACCAGCAAATTACTGAAACTTCAACATGATTTTTTGATTACAATAGAAGGACTTAGGACCTATATGTGCATTTAAGGAAGGTTGCTTACATTTAGGTTGCTTATATTTAAGAAGCTGACCATTTTCACACTGAACACAGACAACACAGACAGTATGACTGAGAGAAACATCTGTTCATGTAGTTCCTGAGATCTCAGATGTCCTGTGCTGATGCACCTTTCATATCTGCTGCAAAGGTCAAAGTTGTAGCAGGTAGGATTGCTGTCTTTTTTTAGGGAAGTGTGGTACCATAAAGAAAGCAGGGAGGAGACAGCTATATAAGTCATGTAACTGCCTCCTAGTTGATGGGCAACACAATGGAAAGTAAAGCTGTCTTTCCTCTGTTCCACCTACACCTTCCTGTGATAAGCAGTCAGCACACAAAGATCTGCCATGTGCTGTGCATCATAGGTATAAATCAGAAATCCTGCACAGTGGTACAAAGATAAGGATTTGCTCCTTTGCTGGGTTGCAGGAATGTAATTTATCTGCTCTGAGTCTGATGGCAAGGCCTGAGGAACAGATCTCTGAACCATGATTTTTCAATGAATTTCAAGGTCTCCACCTAAAATTGCCTCCCTTTTTCTGAAGTTCAGTTGTAGTTACATATAACCTACCAGGAATTTCATTTCAAAATGAAAAAGTTATCCATTTTTTCTACATAGCACTGGGTTAATTCATTGGGTCAGCTCTCACTCTATCACACAATGAAATAATGGGATGCTGGCTCCATCCATCCTTCAGATCAGTCTGTTGTGAAATTATCAGTCTTCTCTGAAACAGTGCATGCAAGGAAATTACATCGGTGCTTCATGGGTGATTAATGTTACTAAGAGAAGAAATGAGGCAATGTAGGCAGTCAGGGCATCCTGCATTTCAGTTTGATAAATTCAGCCAAAGTAGTCTCAACTGTATTTTGCCCGGATTTTTCCAATTTCTTTCAAGCCAGGTACCATTTTCTTCCTAGGTTTTAAGTTCCTGCTTATGAATTTGATTCTTCTTTCCTTTTCTTTTAAGCAATCATTTTTCTCAAATAAAGACAAAAGTCTTATGCAGGTTCCAGTAGTGCCTCAGCCTTGGCTACAAGCTATTCAAGCACAGTTAATTTCTTGTTACCACTTACGCTTAAACTCAATTGCAAAAAATCACAAAATAGCAAACAAAAACTCCTTGCATAAAGATGGCATGCAGTTGTTTAACCTCATATATAGACCCTTCCTGGCATGGCCTTGAGAGTTGACTTGTGTCTTGGTCTAAATATTCATACTAATGACTTTAAATTTCCAAGGCCATCATCAAGGCACTTTTACCAAAGCCTTAGGGCCATTTCAACAGTTTTTCCTGAGCTACCAAAATGCTTGGGTTTCTGCTTCAGTTTAAGTCTTTAGTTGATATTTACCTGTTGAAGAAGGAAGGCAGTTACTTTGCTGATCTCAGGTTATACAAAATGGTAGTTGTTTTCTATAGTATCTTGTTCAATGCAAGCAGACCATACACCATTGAGCAGCTGCTCCAGAGCACTGTGAAATGTGTGTGCTGGGCTTGATTAGGCTGGTATAGCATTAGAGCTAATCATTCACTGCAAAACTCACCTCCATGCCAAAGTTTTGCCAACTTGGTGCACTGCAATCTTGTATCGTTCACTGAGATATTGTTGGTTTTCCATTTCTCTCTGAAAGTGGGAAGGTCACTAGCTGCAATCCATAAAGGCTCAAATACAAGGAAACTTTTCAAAGCCTGTAGTTGAGCACGCTGAATAAAAATGATAGCAATTTCTCGTTGTTAACAGTGCTAGGAGTGTTGCACAAACTTCTAGGAAATTTCCATCCTGGTCAAACAACAGCACTCCTCTCACCACCTCGCATTTTTATTGTAGCTCTCACAGGATACAAACTGTTATAAAATGACCCAATGCTGCATCATGGCACAGCAGCAGCAGCACAGACAATGTGATTGATGGCTCTTCTTTTAACCCCAGCTCCCCTGGCCCCCTTACTAAGTGAGGATCCTAGCTTCAATGAAAAGAAAGAACTAGCTCATACCTATGATTTGGGAGAAAATATTTCAAGTACAATCTAGTAAAAAAAACCAGAAAGCCACTACAAAATACTTAACAGTATTTTGTGGGTTTGTGATTTCTCAAGTTAGTTTCAAAACAGAAGGGGATAAAGGACATTGGCAAGGGAGTAGCTGACTCAGTTATTGATTTTTGAACTCTTACTAATAGCAATATGCTTTCCAAGGATTTTGACCCCTACTCCACCATCAAAATAAAACACCCACGTTTTTGAAACTGTTCCATCCCCACTTGGAGGCATGTTCTTTGAAAACATAGAAAAATAGTGCTTTCTACTTGTTTTGCTAGATACATGGAATGAATCTGAACACTTCGGTTTTAACCCACCAAATGGGAACTGAACACTGCAGGATATACAAAGAAGCATAGTTTCACATAGGCTCAGTTAGAACTTTTGTTATCACTTCTGTTCTTCTCCCATTACCTAGTGAAACTAAAGGTGTTAAGAGAAACACACCCATGAAAGGCACAACTTACTGGCAAAACTATCTGTTTGGGTGTTTCTGCTGTCCTGGGACCAACTGTGCTTGTTTGGTATGACTGTAAAGCCACATGTCACTATGGCAAATACAGCCAGATGATGGAGGTTTGTTTTCCATTCCATCAAGAACTGATTTATCTCTGAGCCATTTGTGTTTATTTCTCTAGAGATTTGCTAATCTATAATAACCCAGGAAACTGGTACATGCTGTTATTCAAAGAATTCTCATTTTGAAGTGCTTTCCCCACTTTGAAGTGCATCTACTTCGTGTCTTAGCAGATCCTTGCTCTGCTGGACCTATCCTTTTCATATCAGTATTCTGTCCCATTCCAATAAGATTTCATTGGTATCCCTTATCGATAGTTGAAATTATTTTGATGGTGACAAGAGACAAGAAAAGGGGCAGTATTAACTTTCTCACAATTCAGGATTTCTTTTGTAAAAGTTGAATTAACTTGCCAAAACAACTCTATTATACACACAGGCAAGTTCTGTTCAGCCAGGGGTGCAAAAAGAGGGCTTTGTGCACCACCTGTAATATGAGATATCAATACAATACTGCTCATATCAGGAAAAAGACAATAACTGCACTTTCTGAATCTATTTCCTCTGACTTATGTGAAAAGATACTACCATCCCAGGGATGGCATTGCTTTCACTCTTGGTCAGAGGTGAGATGGACACACAGTGCCCATCTCTAGCATTGCACCTGGCTCCAGTGCACTGAGAATGTGCCATTTTGAATAACATGCATATAATATAACCCTGGAGGTCAAGTTCTTTAGATCTCCCCAGATGATTTAGATATCTGCTTTACTGAACTGACACCAGAAGAACTGTAATGAAGACATTATAGACACTAGCTGCTGACTCTTGGTATATAGAAAACAGTGTCTTTTTCTGGACTGTGACTCCCAGTCCCACACACAGATCTGCCTCTCACCCACTGCCTGTATGTTGACTTCCTGTCCACTTTTTGTCAGACATCATGAGTCTCCCCAAGATATCTGGCACCTCTAGAAAGGGCAGGATTGTTTTACCCTTGCTGGCCTGCCTGGTGGGAGAAAGGAAGTGGTGGGAGGTCTGTACTGGAGTAGTATAGCAAGTCCATTGTCTCTGTTTTATTGTGCTTTAGGATTTGTGAAGGGCATCCAAAAGGGAATTTCCCTTATGCATAGTCCTGTCAATTTAGGAAGCAAAATGGCTTATTACATGCTTATGTTGGAGCGTTTCAGACCTATGGGCAGAGCTGCACTGATTCAGTGCAAGACTGAGAAAAAACTGCTATCAGATAACCATGTTCCTTCTTTACATCTTGCTGAAAAAAAATAATATTAAAGCAGTGGATTCATGTGGTGGAAAACTGGATTAAATCCTGGGTCTCTGTTAGCTTACTTTGGTACCTGTAATCAAGTATATAAAAAGAAATTTAGGAAGCAATACAGATCTCCCTATTACTGTCTTTCATGTAAAAATTTAGTTAATTATGTGTCCCTTCTAGTAGTTTTTTGCCAGCATTTCAGAATAAAGTCTGAAGCATCTTTTGTGTTTAAACCGCTCCCAGCATTATTTGAACCTAATTTTTGGCTAAGGCCTCACATTTGTAGTAGTACAAAGAAATGAGTAATTGATCTCAATTTCAGAATTTCTTTAAGCCAATAAAGGTCTCTACAGAAAATAAGGAGCTGGTCTTGTGCTCCTCACTCTTACTTTCCTGTTCCCATCTGTTCATTGGCATTCTATACCAACTCCAGTGCCTATGCACATATGAGTAGACAGATCAGAGAGACAATGTGCCTTGAAAGTTAGAATTTAAAATCTCCTAGAATAATTTTTCAAGATTGGTTTTCTATCATATAATTTCCCATGTCCCTTGTTGTCAGCACAGTGAAATGAATGCATACAAGAGCTGCATACCACCTCTTTAGGAAACAGATTGCTGGGTATCAGTCATAGTCTTCACAACTAGAATGACTTCACGTTCCTTCATGCTAAGGAACATAAATAATTCCTGATGTAGAAAATCCATTTGCTTCCTTGAGTGCTTTATACACAACCCCATAGGTGTGAATTGTGGTTATGGTTTCAGACCCCTCTTTTGAGTGATGGGAGTGGGTGCTTTTTGCCGTAGTGAGTGCAGTCCTTGGGTTATTCAAAGTTGTATGTCTGTCTTCTTGAACTCATATCATTTTTTCAGCATGTGCTTGGAAAAGAAAGTAGCATTGTCATACTCCTAAACACAGCATGGTAATCTGCCCCACAGTTCCAAAGTAGAAGCAAAGTGGAAGATTCTACTGTGTTACAAAGATTATCTTCTGTTTCCTGTTTCAGGGAAGAAAAATGAGCAAAAATAAAGGTCATCTGTGTTTATATTAACTATACAACAGTTCCACTATGTTTCGTAACAAACTTGGGTCATTATTTATCCACTTGTCCTTTATATCATTGCTTTGAACTCTCTGGGTTTGCTTATCATGATATTTCTAAAATCTGTAAACAGTCAGGGAAAAGTATTTCTAGTTTTCTAAATAGACCATTAGGTCATTTTATTATCAGAGAAATATAACGCTGCCCATCTGTTGTTGTTTCACATGTGGAACAGCAGGCAGGCTCCTCCTAACTGTTAATTATTTCAAGGAAATCACTGCAACAACTTTGCCATATGGGCCTGGTTTCATTTCTGCTCTTCGTGATAGACTTCCCCACAGCCATTCGTGAAGTACGGGTAGTGATGCACTAAGAAAACAGATGCAAATCCCCAGCCAACAACCCACTCTTGATACAATTTGCTGCAAATACATTAGATTTTGTAACTGGGGCAAAGGTAGAGTTTAATTTTCACTAAGGACCTTAATTCATCTCTCAGTTCAAAATCAAGTTTGCAAATTCCTTGAAACCTTTGGAAAAAGAGAGATTTTTCACTTCGTAACCCTGGGGTATCATCACCTGTTAGATCAATATACTGCTTCCTGCAGCAAGATGTCTCTCTTGTTACTCCCTTATACCATAAAATACAGAGGTAATGAGGACAACTGGAATAATAGCTAACCAAATCCCAAAATCCTAGGTCCCTTTGTGGTTCACTGAAAACATGTTCTTCCAGGTCAGAATGTGAAGAAAACATTGACGTAAACAGGTTCAGTCACAAAGTAAACAGAAAGCCTCCACTGCTAGAAGCTCCTTTAGGCGGGCATTGTATTTCTGTAAAGTATCTGTGCAGTGCTTAGCAAAGTTTGCTAGTCCTTGCAAGTGCTACAGTAGTGCAGAAATGGAAGTTGTTATTTCATACAGAAAAATACATCTAAGGAGTTATCAAGTGCCTAAGTCCCCTCTTGAGTTTAGGTAAAAGAGCAAATTGCTTGTGAACTTCCTGCAACCTCTCACCTTCTCGTATACTATTGTTCCCAGTTCCCAACACCCCCTCTTTGCAATACCAACATATTCAGGCACATTCTGTGCCCTGAGAATTCATCACATCCATCACATGAATAACATGCTGTACATCAAACACCAAACTGTGCATCAGGATGTGGTGCTTGCATTTCTGTCTAAACCTCAAAGAGATTTACATTGAAAATGTAAATGGACCAGCTGGATGGAAATATGAGGAATATTTCAGGTTTATCTTGAAAAATCTGAGAGCTATACATAGGTGATGTACCTATATCAGGATATTGCTGTGTATATTTTCATGCAGTAGAGATAACCTTCTTTGTTGCTTTATAAAAACAAATCAAATGCATGAGGAATGGAACAAATGAGGTACATGAAAAAAGTATGAGAGGAGTTTAGAAGACAGCTCTTACTGGAAAACTACCCAAATCCCCTCATGAAGAAATAAAGAAGGCAGAAATGGGAGGACAGGTGGCTTTGGAATTGCTCCACAGTGCGAGAAGTGTTTTCTGGGAAATGGATGCCCCATCTTCCCCTTTCTGCAAAAGGAAGAGTGTGCTTCTGCCTTAAGGGAAGGCAGTGAAAAAGTCAGAATTACAATGAGACCCAACCCCATCCAAGTACAAGCTTGCTCCTCAGGCAGATTAGTCTGGGGTGGCTCCCTGCTTATACTGCCTGATGCCTCATCTGCCATGGGAAAAGTCCAAACTACATGCTGGTTTTCTCCAGATGGATCCCTCCATGACACCACTGATGTACATGCTTTCAGAGCCCTGTCATGGTCACCGGCAACTTTATAAGCAGGGATCTGATCAAAAAGGAACTTTACTAGAAAACTATTGTCTCCTTTGAGGTCTTACTGCAGTAAGACGCTGTTATGTTTATGTAAGCTTAAACACTTTTGATGTGAAGATTACCTGAGCTGTTTTAATGTCCTGGAGAAGAAGCATCCTGCCTTTTTCCAATTTTTGTAATTCCCCATTAACTATAACTGTCTGCATGGGCTTGGACCACTTTTAATATATTACAAATACTCCACAGTAATGTGCAAATCAATTGCAAGTGTAGATTAAATATTTTTGGTTTTGGTTTTGTTTTCACATGCGTGCATGTACTTGTGATTACGACTTCAGATGAACCAGAGTGTAGGTGAGATGACCTCTAAGCATGTTGGTAGTGCTAAATATATTTCATCCTTTATTATAATCCACTCATAAACACTGGTCATATATTTGACATAGCAGCAGGGAGAACCACAAAATATGTCCTATACTTAGACAAGGTTTTACCTTAAACAAGATGCTGCTGCAAACAGTTAATATCTCTTGCTTCTTTTTCTCTCCCTGTCTCAGGTTTGTGTGCCTTTCATCCAAACAGCTTGGTACAGACTAAGAAAATCCCTTAGCCTAAGTCTTGATTCTCACTTATTCTCATCAGGAGTGTAGGTTGTGCTTGTTCACCTACTCATCATACATTACATAATTTGATAATGAAAGTTTAAACCGGAGGACTTTGCTGAGTCTCTTAAAAATGGTATTTTCTCTTACTTATGGGGCTGGCAACTCTTGCATGTTGTTGCATGAATCCCTAGATGTATCTTGTCCATTTCACAAAGACCAGCTTGCTGTCTGAATGCTTCCCCTAAAAAAGTGGATTATGGGCAGAGTAACCCATTAATGCTACCATGGTTTTCCACCAGAAGATGCCTCCAGGTAACCCTACCATCTGCTTAGATCCCTATTACACAGCTCAGTATCAGCACTAACACTCTTTTTAAAGACAGGAGCACTGTTAAAGGTAAGGCAAAAGTTTTTCAGCACTTTTTTCTAATCCTCTAAAGAGACTTTATGAAACACATAGGGAGTATAGAATAAATATATATATGTAATTATTAATAGAGAAGCAATAAAGTAAATTGGGGTAAGGATGAGTTAGGCTCTTAGTAGGTGAGCAAAGAGACTATAAAAGAGGAGGAAATAGAATGAAGGTCCCCTGTTTTCTATCAGAAATCTAGTTTAGAGCTCAAAATCCATTCCCAAAAAGACAAAAATACATGTGTGACACGTGAGGAAATGAACTCTCCAGGATGTGCCTTGGGAGTGCTCTAGCACAGAGGCATTTTGCAAAGAGGTGATAATGTCCTTAAAAGGGCAGTGATGAGATTGTGGAACTCCTGTGTGTGGGTTCTGGAAAAAAAAAAAAAAAAAGATATATTTGAAAACCCTAAAAAACAAAAACTTCTGGAAAATATGAGCAGCTAGGCTAATTGTAGACACTTGGAAAATGGAAAGACAGTTCCTTTTCTCTTTATTTTTAAATAGGAGCTTTTGTAATCTGGCTTCTGTTGTAGGCATAAGGAAATTTATCTTGATTTCTGTGTCTGTTGTGTGCACTCCTCTCAAAGTCTGCAAACCTAAAATAAAGACAATCACCAAAAGGTAAAGCCCAAATATTCCACCATACTGCTTATCAGTCATTAGGAAGCGGCCTTTTTTTGTGAATGGGTCCATACTGCTATTTCCATTTTAACCCATACCTCAAATAGGAGCTTAGGAAATGTTTGTGTTTCAGCTAGTAAACTTAAGTTGCAAATTCTGATTATAATAATCAAAATTGCATAAATGATGGGGAAATAGTAAAAAGAAATCTCTAGAGCTCATTACCAACTCCAGTGGACTCATGGTAGACAAACTTTTTTTGCTGATGACATATATGCAGGGCTTGGTGTCATCTTAACTGATAGTATAACATTTTTCTTACTGGAAGTACGGCCAGATCCTTATCAGACTACGTTCCTGGCCAAATTCCCTGTGAAATCCACCTTTCTTACTCTAGTTACACTCATTATCTTGCACTAGTGACGCTGTGAAAATGGTGTTGAATGGTGGGTTTTCAGAGAAGGATCTTTATCTGAACAAACTGTAGGAATATTTTTTGTTTGTTTGTTTCATGTTTTGTTTCAAAGAATCAAAGGAAAACCTTGAAGATTGTGACCTTGCTGTGAAATATCTCCAGGCTGTTGGTCACTAGGATCTACAGCAAGACCCATCTTTTATCCAAGGCTGCTGAAAAACTAGAAAAAAAGTAGTGTTTAAATTAAAGTTAGAAACTTCTGTGCTTCTTCTCTGTACTTGGAACTTTTCTTTGTTGCAGCTCTCAGTGATCTTGTATTATCTTAATTGCAGGATTGTCCCGCTGTTGATAATGGTGCTATTTTTGTCTAAAGCCTTGATGTGGTTATCTGTTGTCCTTGTTATTTGGTAAATCTTAATTATATCCTTAACTGACTCTTGTTTTATACTCCATCTATATTTGGCACTTAGTGCTGAAAAGCATGATTTGTAAAGTTAGAGACCTGAAATTCTACTTAAGGAGGAAAGCAGAATCTTGCACAGACACTTTTCTTTGCTTGGTATAGCATCTTTCCAGGATTTCCAGGATCTCATAGTCCACTATGCCATTTGGCGTGCATCTTGATGTGAGCTGCTCCAAAGCATAATGGCCTTCAACTTAGTCCCAGGAGCACACAGTAAACAGCAAAAGGGAGAAGGCTCTAGAAAGTATCAAAGTGCTGTTTTTGAAATTTGCCATGCAGCATCTCACCTGCTTTACCTGTCCAGAAGGAGCTATCACCCACAAAGCATTTGGATCTTTTACTGTGTCTTTTCTGGGCATTAGTGGTTCTTGAGAGACTTACTAAAAGAACTGCAAAATACTGAAAAAGTTAGAAGAAATCAAAAAAGTTGAGACTTGGGTTGATTTTTTGAATCACATTTGAGAACTGCAGTTTGGTCAGCAAAAGATCTGAGTTGGTACACAAACTGTATCCTTTTTTCTCTCTTCCTTGGTTTAAACCAAGAATTAATCATGGCACAAGAGGTAAATGAGTGGGGGATTTCAGTGTAAACTGTGCTGGTAGATTGCTAAACATTTCTGGTATTGTAGCAAATAACCAACACAAGTGTAAGGAATGGAAGTTTAGCTTTAGGCTTGTATGTTTACCGTTATGACTTTAAACTGTTTATAAGAAGAAGAGTACTTTAAATGTTCCTGAGGAGATGGGTAAAACCGCATGGCTACTAAGGGTTTAACTGAGATAAAATGTTTGCCTTAAAATTTGGAGAAACACAGTCACTTTGCAGGCGTGGTTTTCATTTAAAACATTGCTGTTGACATTGTGTTGTGACACTAGCATAAAACATTTATGGTAACTCCAGAAATTAGGTGTATTAGAAGCTGGGAAGCAACATCTGGATTCTTCCTTATCACTGTGTCCTCGAAATAAGCTAATTCAGAGTGTTCCATGTAAAATAACAGTGTAATCCCACCAACATGCCTCCCTCATTTCCTCCACCCCCTCCCTGCCCCTACTCCCACTCCCTCCTCCCATTTTTATTGGAGTTGTTAAGATGTGGATTTAAATGTCTTTCAACAAAGACCTAGGTCCAGGATGCATGTCAGTAGGTGAAGGTGTCAATTTTCATGGTGACCAGTAAAACATTGGGTTTGTTTTCCACTGGTTAAGCCACTGACTAAAAGCTTGGTAGAGCTGGGTGCTCTTCTTCTGGAGGCTATAAACTGAACATCCCATGTCCCACGTCTGTCAGGAGACCTGTTCTGGCAGCTGTCCTCCATGGTGGGGAAATTGGAGTTTGTAGCTCAAATTCTTTCTCAATATGACAGGGGTCAAACCACCCTTTACCAATGAGAGGTTCTCCAAGAGACTAGCAATGTGTTCTGGTTCAAGGTTGTCTTCTACCCTGTTTTACTCTGAGGGAGAAATTAGAAATTAAGTGAAAGAGAGTGTAGCTCTCTAACCAGATCTTACAGTGCTGGTACGGATCAGCAAAGACCTTGGTTCCAGTGTTCCGAGGTATTTTTAAACATCCTGTGAGGTTTGGCTGCCTGACTTAGGATTTGTAAACATGTGGCATTGGCAAGTAAGAAACCAAGCTATTGCTGCCAAAACAGGTGGGAAAGGATGTCAGAAGGACAAAGTCCCTCACCTTGGTAAAGGGATCTTCACAGTTCCGGACAAATTCCACTCAGCAGCAGTTCATAGTATTGTGTGGTTATCTGAGAAGGAGTTTTGATCTTGGGACCATACCGAGGAAAAGACCAAATATCTAGCTTGCAATAGGTGTTACCAAAACAGCCTGAAGTTAAAAATAATAAAAAAGTTTTTGTTATTTTGTAAAACTGAGTGATTCAAGATGCATCTCACATGGACAGCAGAGTTCATTAGCAAGTGATACACAAGGACAGATGTAAACAACATTGCCTTCCTTACCTGAGAGCTCTCTCTTTTAGTACTTTGATCTGATTGCTTTTTTTGTTTGGGTGGTACCAAGAAGATTGTCTGACCATGGTGAAAACTGTGAAAAGCAACAAGGTGTCAGAAAATAGCATATCAACTTGAGGAACCCTTAATTTAAATAGGAAAGACCAAGTATGAATGAGAAAACAAGCATCATTATCCCAAGACATTGGTTTTGCCCTATAAGATTGTCTTCTCCACAGTCAGATCTGATACTTGGTTTTTATTGCATGTGCTACAAAAGAGATCATATACTTTTGTGACTTTCATTTGCAGGTGGATGTAGCCTCTTTCATGCCTCCCTGAAGTCATCCCTGGCCCACTAGTGTTTTGTTGTGCTATCACTGTATTTGTGACCTTTGTCAGCAAAGGTCTTTTCTGGGCTGCACCACTGAAGAGTCTGTAACCTTTACTGGGTTTGTCCTTCCTTAGTCCCTGTGCCTCAAACATATCTTAGAGCCTGTTCCCCAAACTTTTGACCAGCACCCAACCCATTAAACATCCTCAGTATTGGAAGTGCTCTGTTACTAAAGCAATATGTAGGAAAATATGCTCCATGTCATGGAGCAGATCCTATGGAATGTGGAAAATGTTGATGAGCTAGAAGGTGAAGATGCCTTTAATACAAATGATTTAAAGTAGATGTGACCTCTACCAAGTTCCTGAAACAATTCCTCTCAGATTTAGAGACCCTTCCAGTTGCAGGTCTTCTAGATAACCCAGAGCTTGCTGGGGAATATCTTGTATGGAAAATGCAGTTCAGTCCTATCATATGGATGTTTTTCTAGTCTTTCTAAATTATTTTGATGTTGAAGTAACCCTTCAAGGCTATGTTACTTGGACCGGTATTTAGATTGAGCAGTCAGATTTACTTTTCAAGTCTCTGTCTCCAGGCCAATAAAGGCATGTAGTGGCAATAGAATGTTTTTCAGATGCTGTAAATATGTGGGGTTAAGTTGCCATTCTTGGTTTAGCTGATGAGAAAGAATTATTAATGTATTTATAAACAACCACCTATAAGCATATAGCTAACATCTACCTAGAACACAGACAGCTCATGCCAACCTGGAGACATCACTGAGATCATAGCCAGGCCCATAGCAATATGTTTACAAGGAAAAGACAATTAATTACAGACTGACAGGCTCATTTAGCAGGATTACAATATGCCTCTTTACACAGTAAAAAACCAAGTTAATTCTCTCTGATAGACGGGATAGTTGGATGTGTCTAACAGCCTTTGCTCCTTCCTGAAGGGAGAAACAATTTATTATTTGCTAATTCCAAATCTGAAACTGCTAAGGAATTTTGGGTTTATTTTTCTCTGTCGAAGTGACCTGGAATCATTAATCCTGCTATTATTTTCCTTGCTTTCTCTCAAAGACAGGGATACCAAAAAAATCTATTTGACTACAAATTTATATATGAAGCTCTGTTGTTGAAAAACATATTCTAGTTTATATGTTCATATTTTTATACAGATATGTATCAATATATGAATGGATTTATATCTACATACAAATATACCTGTGGATGTACAAATAGTTGTACAGAGATATATACATACATGTAATATGTACAGGTTTCATATATACATATAAGAAAACATGTAACATATATGTGCTTTTATACATACACACACACACGTGCATCCACACTACCACTCTGATATTCATAGTAGCCATCCTCTGAGAGAAAATGCTTGATAGATTTCCATAGTGACACTCATCTTGCAACAATACAGCGGTAGGTTAGTTGAAGGAGGGACAAGCAGACTTTTTCTTCTGACAATGAGCTATTGCAGTGGTCTCAAGCCCTTCATGAGACGATTTTGCCTGTGAGCTCTCCTCACTCTCTTGTCAATAAAGCCTGTAAAAACAAAATTGCATCAACAGCACTTCACTGAAGCTGCAGGTGAGCCTATGCCAAGGGTGGGGAAGAAGAAAGAGGATCTGAACGTGTTTTAGACTATAGGTCACAGCAAGAAAACAGAATACTTGGAAGATTTTTAAAGTATCATGTAAAGTAATTTGGAATAGAGTTAGACTCTGAGGCATAAGCCTATGGAGCATGTATAACACTGGTCAGTTTGAGCTTATGGAGAGAGCAGAGGGGGAAGGAAACCAGGGAAAGTCAAGAAAGACAAGTGCAGGGTCCTGCACCTGGGAAGGAATAACCTCAGGCACCAGCACAGGCTGGGAGCCAACCTGCTGGAAAGCAGCTCTGCAGGGAAGAACCTGGCAGTCCTATGGGCAACAAGCTGCCCAGGAACCAGCAGTGTGTCCTTGTGGCCAAGAAAGCCGGTGGGATCCTGGGATGCCTTAGGAAGAGCATTGCCAACAGGTCAAGGCGGGGGGGGGATCCTGCCCCTCTACTCAGCCCTGGTGAGGAATATCCAAAGTGTTGTGGGCTCCTCAGTACAAGAGACACATAATGCTCCTGGAGTGGGTCCAGCAGAGGTCTATGAAGATGATGAGGGGACAGGAGCTTCTCTCTTATAAGGAAAGGTTGAGGAAGGTGAACCTTTTCAGCCTTGAGAAGAGATGAATGAGTGTGCATCTTATCAATACACAGAAACATCTGAAGGGGTGGTGTCAAGAGGACCCTCTAGTGGGGCTCAGCAACAGGACAAGGGTCACTGGGCACAAATTGAAACATGGGAAGTTCTATACGAATATGAAGAGAAATGTCTTTACTTTGAGAGTGATGGAGAACTAGAACAGACTGCTTGGGGAGACTGAGGCCTCTCCTTCTCTGGAGATCTTCAAAACCCACCTGGATGTCACCTTGTGAACTGTCTTTAGCAGGGAACTTGGACTAGAAATTCTCTGCAGGTCCCTTCCAATCCCAGCCATTCCGTGATTCTATGATTCTAGTGGATTTCTATAATGTAATCATTCTGCAGTCTTGCCTCAATAATAGGGAATGACTCAGCACAGTTTTTCTCCAAGTGTACATTGTGTGTGGGAATCCTCATAATATGGTCTTCAATTCCTTAGCCTTTAGCATGCATCATGGACAAGCACTAAAACCTAGCAGACCACACTTCAAAATACAAGTTTGCACATGGATCTTGACTCAGAAAGACATTTAATGCTTCTTAACTCTTCTTTATTTCTAAGGAAGTAGTGGAAGTCCTTGGAACTAAGCATCTCTGTTTGTACTTCGCTGTATCCCTTAATAACTGCTTATGTGCTCATCGCACCTCAGTATCTGTTCAGGTTAATCATATTTATAAAATTTGCCAGAAATATAGAACTACTCATTGGTCAAACAGCCATAAATAATCAAATACATTTAAAATATAAATTACACTTGTGGAAATTATATTGTGCCAGCAGCCATTCTGTTTAGAGTGGTTAAAACTCATACAGTAAGTTACTCATTGTAAATTTTTCACTCATTTGTAATAAACAAGTTTTCACCAGAAATCTTAGACTGCTCCTTAAAATAAAACAGAGGTGTAAACTGAAAATGAGAAGAATTCTGCTAAATGGCTATTGTTGAGACACTGTTTTCTATGTCATCCAGACTTGAAACTAAACATTTTGAAAAGGTTTTATGTAGACATTAAAAACCTACAGGAAAGAACTGTAATGACTCTAAATAAGGTTCACTTAGGAAAAATGGGAGCTGTGTCAACCCCACCTTAAAGGGCAGAATATATTCAAAGGCTGTTCAGGTAAAAGTCTGGAGTGGATAGAGAAAATCAAGTTAGAGAGAAATGTACTATGTGATCAAGATGTAAAAATACTGTTTAAGTCCTATAAATATCAAAGTATTTGCTTCTTAAAGCTAGCTGGTAATGGATCGTTTTTACATCACGGCTGGGTCCACATATGCAATTGTTAGGTTACATTGGTTTTGAGGAATGATGATAGCCTGAATGAGACAATAAAAACAGAGAGACAAATATTTATTACCTGTAAGAAAAAACATAGGACATCATAAATGATACAGAATGGCCCTATAGAGTCACACTCTGCCCTATAGGAGTCACCCAACACAGTTCAATAGGCTTACATCTCTGCATATACTCTGGAGATAATACAACTCTGGAGATATTGGTCCTTTAGTGAGGTCAAGCTTTAAGAAACCAATTGAAATAAGTCTGTGATCTGTGTTGGTAGGATAAATCTTGTCAAAAGTAGTCCCTTCCTTTGCCTTCTTTCTTCATTTTCTCTGAAACATGTATGCAACCTAAAGGGAATCATAAGGAAACATAAGACAAGCAAAAGGAAATGGAAGAAAAGGAAAACAATTCAGTCACACTTTCTTAGCATGAGGATGAGCCTAAATGGCAAGTTTTTAGAGATAAAAAGTACTGCAGAGTATAAAGATATAGGAGCTTCCATCTATGCAATATGAAAAACTGGGAACAGAACCTAGGCATGGGGCATAGTTATCCTCAAAGAAATTTATTTGTCAGTTTCAAGAGTTTTTCTCTGTTCATGTGTGAGAATATACAAAAAGGGGGTTTTGTCA
>JAWWTY010000088.1:29436709-29451920 GCA_035222235.1 Margarornis squamiger | reverse complement strand
TTTTGTCAGTTTAAGAATGGAATTAAAGAGTGCCTTACTCTACAAGAGGCTTTAGCTTAGATCCCCAGAGATATTTATCTTTGCAAATTAAGTGCTTGAATAGCAGATCTAGACTTTACAGTTTGGATCAGAAATGCCTCTAATCAGTTGCTCTGTTCATGCACTCTTTTGAATCATCTCTGCAGGTGAAGGTGTCAGAATCAGCCCAGTGGAAGATGCCACCTGTGTAATTCTGCTGGCAGAGTGGTTCCCCAATATGCTGTAGGGAAAAACAGCCAGCATAACACAAACCCGAGCCATGTAGTTTATGTGTGTAAACCAACCTGGATGATTTTCCTGAGGTGGTGTTAAGCACCTTGGGGATGATAATTTATGACTTACCTCAGTGCAACACCAGAATCTGTCTGTAGCTCTAAAACTTGGCACCAGCACCATCACACTGACTGTAATGACTCTCCTGCACCTGGCCTTCGGGATCCAAACTGGAAAAATGTGCAAGCCAAACTGCCATTCTAAAAATGTTGAAAAGGAACCAAAAATAATCTATAATATGACAGCCAAGAAAGGGTAAATAAAATTAAAACTCTCCTGAGACAGAGGAAAGGCTTCCATTATTTAAACTTACTTTATTCTGACCTTATGTATTTCTTTATAAACATTTAGAAAGCGCAAGTTTAGGGACTATGGTATGCTTTTCTTCTCACAGGGAAGTTAGGTTTCCTAGAAGATTTGCAGTAAGAGTTTTCCCTGTTCCTGACAAAGGCAGGCTCCCTCCCTTATAATACTAATTGCTGTTCATACCATGAAGAGAAGTTTTGCTCAAGAGATTTGACAGACTGCATCTACAGGACACTAACAGAGCATGGTTGGAACTCACAGTCTAACAGGCAGAGCACACAATCCTGTAGGTGTTATGTGAATGTGTCTGCAGGAGGGCTTGTCAGAGGAACAGTTAGTGTACATCAGGACCAACTCTCAAACAGTCTGTACAAAGCTGTACCTGCAATTTTTGGCCATCTCCTGGACTGAAGTACTGATGATTTTGATTCTCAGCCCCACACATCTTCAATATTTGTATTTGATTTCTTGGTGATTTTTAGTTATTAGTTAATGATTAAGCTGAAAAAGAAGTGTGCCTTTTTTGTTGCAGCCCTCAGAGTTCAGGACAGGGAACTTCAAAACTGCCAAAAGGCAATAAATACAGAGTTTTCACTGCCACCAGGCAAAATACTCATTTCAGTGGAAGTCAAGCAGCATGACCCATCCTGTGATTTAGAGTAACGTAACATGAAAGCAAAATACAGCCAGAAAACAAGAGTAGAAGACCTAGAAACAACTTAGCTACCAGTTATCATCCACCCCCTAAAATATACTAAATTGGAGCCTCAAAATAACCTCTATATAACCTTTTTTCTAGATATCCATATATAGACATGTCTATGGATTCAAGACTCAAAAAGTCATGGAAAACAGTCTCTCTCCATTGTCACCCAGAACCAAACAGGACAAATGTTTTCTGCATTCATGGTGTAAGATAAAACTGACATTTCCCTAACAGCTAGCTTTCCATTGCCTGCTCTGTTACTCCAAGTCCCCATGTATTCCAGCCTTGATGGCAAAGGTAGCAAGTTTCCATATGGGTTGAGAGATCCTTTCATTTCCAGGCAGAGGGCAGATCTGTACGTCACTGAATTAGGCATTCCTGCCAGACATCTTCTGCATGCGGGTGCACATACAGTCTTCCATGATCTGCCCACAGTGCATTTGCAGGGAAACATTTCTGAAATGCCTGGCCTGCTGGCCAACTGGCACCACAAATACTGGGGAGAGCTGCTGAGACCTTGGATTGTGAACCCCTTATTCCCACCCTATGGGAAGCTAAAAGTCTATTCAGCTTCAGCACACTATTGTTTTTAAGTCAGTGTGAGTCATCAGTGGTCTGCTTTGACTTCTGCAGAAATTCTATTTGATGTCCTTTTATTTAAGAAAATAACTTCTCTAACCTTGAAGACTGATTTGATTTCTTGAAAATATTATATTGATTTTTTTTCTCTGCCCTTCTGCTAATATTTGCTTTCATAATGGACCTGCAATATGAAAGTTGTAGCTTAGAGCAGGATTGAGCTAAAACATAGTGAAATACAACTGGCTCCGTAGCACCTTTCAGTCTTTCTTATATTCACAAATATACCTGAGTAGCATCACCTTAAAGAGCTCATTGGCTCTTCTTTTACTCAGTCACTCTGCAGGGCCCTGAGCCCTCCAATAGCATGGCATAAAAGAATCAGACACAAAACCCAAAAGTGAATCATGATTCTGAATTACAGTCAGCATTCCAATTCATGAGCTCTGACATATTTATTTGCAACAGATCGCATTATTACTGCTCCCAGCTGTCCACCCTGTTTCTCTGCCAGAAGATGCTACTCCCATGGTGGAGTGAGAGATGCACACATTTCTATGGCACAGCCCAGTGAATTACCTCAGAGTGTTAATCAGGGGTGAGTGGAAAGGCAGAGGGTGGTTATGCCTTATCCTATGGCAGATGAAACCATCAGATGTCATGATTTAAAGCCCTCATATTCCAACTGCACCCAACATGTAGTATGAAACTGCCTTCAAGGCCTTATACAATTACAGAAGCAATGCTAATGTGCCTCAGTACAAACAAGATTCCAGGTCAATTTAGAAATGTGTTCAGCTTTATAGATTCATAAAGAGAGCTAGTTGTACAGTGACTGAAACTGCTTCAGTTGTGCAGAGAAGTCATACCCACCTCACATGAGGTAGTTGGAAGTATCTGGAGGAAAACCAATGACTGTGTTGGGTATTTCAACATTACAAGACACAACTGAATTGGATATATTTTCTTTAAAATTTGTCAAAACTCTATTGCATTTCTTCCCTTCACTTTTTGAACAAAAAGTTAAAATCAATTCTCCACAGATCTGCTGTGCTTTCCAGGTGCATTTGAAAAAGTTGCATTGTTTTCTCAGAGTGTCATGAATCTTCTGTAACTGTCTACCAGCTTGATGCCAGAAGGAATCACATATGTTCCTTGTTCTACAAAAGTAGTTGACTACTTCAAGTGGATAATCGATTGAACAGGTGATTTAGCAGTGAGTTAGGCAATTTCACCTTTGAGACAGGAAAAATGGGCCTTTTGCAGTCAATGGGTGCAGAACAAAACAAATGAGAGATGAAGAGTTCATACACTGGGAACTTGAATTAAAGCCAGAGGATAGATGATTTGAATCCAGTAGATCTCTCATTTTGGCAGACAGGCAGAACATCCACAGGTTTTTGTATTCCTGTAGCTTAGAATCATAAAATCATCAAAGTTGGAAGAGACCTTTTGTTGCTATAAGATCTGAGGTGAAATAAAGCTTGTAAGAAAAAAGCCTCAGAAGATAGAGAAAATTTAACCATAATGTTTAAAATCACAGGTTTATCTCCTTGTAAATGAGGTTGGCCACTGCCATTGTCTTTTAACAAAGGAACTGGTACCACCCTCATTAGTATGCAAGAAGCTGACCAAACCAGTCTGGCTACCCTGTCCCCTGTCCCCCCTGTACCTGGCTTCTTTGTTAACCCTTTCCCTACCCTCTGTTCCCCATGTCCGGATGTGACTTCACATCCTCCCCTGGGACTCCTATAAATACCCAGACCCCTGGGAATAAAATTCTCTCTGCTTCCTGCCCTGCTGCCCGCGTGTGTGGTCCCTTCTTTTGATATTTCTGGGACCTCGTGGGCACGGGGGGAGGGGAGTGGGGAGCGCTCCACTCAGGGGTCACAATCTTTAAGATCATTCAGTCCAACCATCAACCCAGCAGTACCACTACAACCCTTAAACCACTAAACCACATCACCCAGAACCAGATATAGGCATCTCTGAAACACCTCCAGGGACTCCACCACCATTTGAGAGGACAAGACCACTGCCTACCTTCTGTGAAGCTTGGAAAATCAGTTACCAGCTTTTGCAAGAGGTGAAACTCTTGAAACATGGTATTCATAAATGACCGTGTACTCACAAATTTTCCTGCATGTGTCTTAGATGGTTTTTGGGAATCTGATGCCAAGACCTGTTGTCCATACAGACAGACACCAGATTGGAAATGGAGGTCCAAGGGGCAACTAGAGACTGACCTTCGAAGCTCAGGTGGTCCTCCATGCCTGAACACAGTCAGTAGCTGAGTACAGTGACAGCACGGCATTTGGCACCTACAGAAGTGTAAGACACACCTATGAAAAGCTGCTGAATGCTGGAAAGATACACAGTCACCTTTTAAGGACAGTGCAATCATATTCTCATTTATGTCACAATCACTTCAAAACATGTGGTTAGTCAATGACTGGGTCTGTTGAATGCTTCTAAAAAGTGCATCCCAAACCAAACCAGCTTTCTGTGAGCTGGAGTAGCAATTTATAATAAATATTGCATTCCCTCAGTATGCAGAACATGCAGGTTCTAATTTCTGTAAGTTCTCTTTGCGTTGTTGAAGGAGTGCTAAGTGTAAATATAATATGCAACCCATATAAAGCTATATTATGCTGCCAGGGTGATGTGAAAGGGTGTCTTAGCAGAACAAATGATTGCCTTGAGAGTATATTAATGTCCTCACAGTAGCAATACAGGAAAAAATAAATCATCCTGAGCTGCATTTCTTTTTGGCTGAAGGAGATTTAGCATTCAGAAACAGGCTCAGTAGAAATCCAGGTAGCACAGCCCAAGTCCCACAACAGATCTTATTTCTGACCTGTGCATTTCCAAGCATGTTTCCTCATTGAATGGCTCGAGTTTCCTAGTTTTAGGTCAGATTCATACAGCAAGAAGCTTCCATCCCATTGCAATGGCAAAAAAAAAGGGGGTGAGGTCTATCCATTGTGGTGCAGCTTTCATCAGGAGACGAATATGAAAGACAGTATTTTCTGTTCAAATTGACGGTACCCTTTTAGATACTGTTTCAAAATTCAGACTGCTGGCTCTTTCCTCTCTTTTAATTTTGAAACGCCCTATGGTGGTATCAGGCCCACAAGATTCCGACAGCTCTACATTTCATGTGTGGAGCTCCTTAATTATTTGGCCTATTCTTCAGGTCAGGAGTCGTTGCATGATAGACATGGCTTTACCTGTCTCAGAGATACATAGGGAGGATAAACTGTAACAAGCTTTGAGATCCAGAGTAGAAAAACAAAACCAATGCTACTTGCAGAGTTTTATGACAACATATTCAAGTTTATAACCACTCGTACATATTTGGATGTTGGACTGATGCAGCTTTATTGCCCATCATGTCTGGTGGCAGTTCCCCCATTTAGATAGATTAGTAGAGGCTTTTCCTCATATTCCTGGTGGGGCGTGCTCTGGAGAAGAGTTGGGAAGGGGAAACCTCTTGAATCTTTAGTACATCACACCATAGATCTCTTCTGCAGCACACAGCCCTTCCTGCTGGGCAGTAGCCATTTGCTTGCTGATCCCTGGGGATGGAGGACACTGCTTTTATCAAGCAAAACAGTGTAAGTTGGAGCGTCTGATGACTGGAAAGAGGATTTTTTTTTTTTCTTTTTTTTTTTTTTAAATGTACTCTTTTCCTCTTCCTGTTTTTAGAGAGTAGGAAGAAGTGATTGAAAGTGAAGCCTGGAAACAGCTGGCTTCTCTTTTAGGTCACAGAATTATCCAAACTGTTTGCAAACTCAAGTCTGTAAAGATAACAAATGGAGAGTCACTAAGTCTACCGTATACTTTAGGTTTCATTTGACGCCCACATGCTGAAACTACCTCACTTGCATCTGCTGATACAGAGAGATCCTTGCTGGAGTGAAGTATCACCCCTGTGCTGCTTGTTTGAATGTGCTGATTGTCAGTTCTAGAACAGTTTTCTTCATCTTTGGGCACAACGGCATCTATGGCTCCTTCTCCCACTTGCTTGAGCATGAATGAAATCCCTTTCAAGTTCCCTCCACATGTTTCTGTAACAAACCTCTGTAAGAGACAGACTTAACAGAGCAAGATACGTGGAAGAGAAAGCAGACAGTATGGCTATGTGTTTCAATAGCCTCCAGCACTGCTGTTTGCAGTCAACATAATCTTTGCCTTCGGGGAAAAGAAAGGAGGAGCAAAAGTGTGCTTCACACTAAGAAAAACTGGTGGGGTGTGTATGTGATTGTCTCACTCCTTCAGCTGCTCTTTTTATTTGTGCACAGTGCAAATAAATATATGTAAGAGTTATAATAGATGTTGGAGGTTTTCACCGTAATGCCAGATTAGTTGGGCTGGCTAACTGCTTTCAAATATCTTAACTTTTCCAATGCAACTTCCTTAACATGGTTGTTTTACCTGTATTACTTACACATCTGTAGTATGACAGTTTTCAAAGCCTATCAAAACCTGTGATAGGCTGTCTCCTGCACACAAAACCTAGAATGTATGCAGGAGAATGTTGCAGAAATGCAACCCTCAGCTTCATTAACTTTAAGATGTACTAATGACCCTAATGTCGTGGCTTGTGAGGAACAAAACTCTTCAGCTAGGTACTGAAACCTGCAACCTGAAAGACAAGACATAGCTGATGGATATCAACAGTTGCATGAACAGAGAAAAAAGGTAACACAAATAAAGTAAGCACTAGGATGGCCTGACCAATGTGTACTGCTTGCTTAATGTTTGTGCCAGCTTTGACAACAGATTTCGCAAATGGAAGCACCAACATGGAAAAGCTGTCCATGGTGCACTTTCAGCAGTTAAGGAGCTTATCTATCTGTTCTTCTTAGGTTTCATTTGTTAAACTAACAGCCTCCATCCAGCAACAATCACCATCTTAAAAAGAAATCCATATCAGGAGAAGGAAAAGTGCATTTCTGGACTGTGTTGCTATCGTTTCCAACGCCAACCAGATCAGCAAGGGCATCAATGTTAAAATAGCTCCTCAAGTCTCTCTGAAGCAGTTCTTTCTGATAGAAGTAATGTTAGGATGTGATCTCAGAAAATTTACCAGATGTCTCATACTAACATAAAGCCAGATAGAAGAAACTTATGCTTCTCCACTTCTTTTTTTTTTCTTCTGAACACCATCTTTAAGTCAGATAAGATTTGCTTATATGTCCATTGCTTGTCATATGCTTGGCAGTGTATTTGTTGCTTTGTGAGTTTTGTGGGTGTGTGTCTTTTGATATATCCACTTAGCTCAACTGCATCATTTGTGCCTGTGCACCACCAAAAAGATCAAGGCCTAAACACAGAAACTTCCTTGTGAGACTGTCTACAAGTAGAAAAAATCACGCAGCAACCTAGGTTCCTCAACAGCTAGCTGTAGAAGATGGCCCCACTGAGGCCATCTGTTTTCCCCTTCCTCTCTTTAGGGGAAGATAAACATATCAGTTTGAGTAGCTCATACTACTCTAAAAGATGATCTCCATCTCTTGCATGCAAAGACCTGCACAGACATGACCTTGCAGGTGGCACTGGAAGCTGAGGATGGGTGTGAGAGGTATGGGGCACAGCTCCTTTCCTTTTCCATCCCTCTCCTAGTAAGAGACCTCTGCAGAACAGAGGAGCAGCAAGCTTCAGTTCCACTCTGATCTCCCACTCCCTCACTCTGTCCTCAGCCACCCCACACAGCAGGAATCTGTCTGTGAGGACAGAGAGAACGTTTTACAAAGTCATTCTGTCAGCTGATAAGGTGGATGGTATTGAGGAGGCAAGAGACAAAGGCATCTATGGCATTACACAGAATTGCCCAAAACCTCCTCACCATCTTCAAACCTCATTCATCTTCCCTCCTCCTTCCTTCGGACTCCTGGTCACATCCATCCCTCCCAGTTTCAGCTCAGATCTTTCTCTAAAGCCATCTTTCTTCCTGCCAGAGCACCTCTCAACATCTCACTAGCTCCTTTAGGCTCCCCATACACCTTTGTGACACACTTCTAAAAACAGATTGGAAACAACTCCTCTTGGTCTAACTCCACTTGCTTCATTACTCAGCTAGCTGAACAGTTGTAGGGGTTTTAAAAGCCAAGTACACTATCAGTAAGGCTTTTGCTTCTTACAAATTTGCCCACCACTCATAAAAACCATGTAACTATTGCAGCTGTAAATTTTTGTGCATTTTATCACTTTGAACTCATCCTGTAACTAAAGAAATAGGGATCTGTCTTTTGATTAGGTGATATTCAACCTTCATGTCGTGGTACTTAGCAAAACTGAGGAAAATAATATTTCCTTATCCTGCAACAAGAACAATACATCTTTTGATTCAAATAAAAAATGTGATTCAAGCAAAATTAATTTAATCCTGAACTGTGGGAAAAAAAAAAAAAGTGAAATTCCTAGAATGTGTAACAAAATAAAATGCAGTTTTGACGTGCATTATTTTGACATGGTATTATTTACAAAAGCCTAAGCAATACAGTAAAAAATGAGTTGTTAAATGCCTTTATTGAAACAAAATATTTGGTTTTGTGTTCATTAAATATTTTGACTATGTATTTTAAGTGTTGGTGTAAATACTTAGATCAGCCAGCACTGAACATTGATTATCCTTGGAATCTTCTCTATTTTTTTTTATTTTTTTTTTTATCCCTAGATTATATTTACAACAATTGAATCCAGAAATGGCTGTTATTAGACACTGTCAGATTTTCCATTATATTGAGAGGCAAAGCTGCAGACAAGCATCAGGGGTCTAAGGAAAGACAGAAGTTCACAGGAAAGATCTGTAAACTATAGTCATGGACAATGGTCTGAATGATATTGGCAAGATTGCTATGATAGAAATATGCAGAAAATCCAGTTTTCTTGATGAGCACTGACAGAATAGCTTAGAAGACACATTTGTGATTGTTTCACCCAACTGTTCCACCCATTGCAGCTGAGAAGAGTCAAATGCACAATTATTGGTAGGCAGCCCCCTCTCTTGCATTTTCACTCATTGTCTGATGGGGACAGGGCAGAGGATATGTCTCTGTCATTGAAAATTCTGTAGACAGATTAAGCTCTGCACATGTTATTACCCACGTGAGGTTCAGTCCACAGGAAAGGGAAAGCTCATTTCAGTGTCATCGGTCAGCTGTGCAGATCCATCGCACACTTGGTGTAGGTTTTTTGTGTTGCAAATGAAAATAAATAAGTGATGCTGCCTCTGAAAAGCTGCCAAACTGAGATGTCACTGTGACCGACACAGGCTTCTAACTTCCATGAGTTTTCAATTAATGATAAAGCTGTACTTGCTATTTTAATTCAGTTCTTCAAGTCCTATCTTGGCCATCTGTTGTATGAATGCATCCAGTAATCATTCAGATCAAGGGAAAATGTGACTGCTATATCTGTTTGCTCTTCCAACAGGTCTTATTCAGATAACAAAACTGGTCTTCTTTAAAGGCATCTATGTGACCTTTATGAGTCAGTGACTTACATTTAGGGTGTGCAGTCATGACACATAGAGCCAAGATAACAAGTCCCAGTTTACCATGGTGATCGAAGAAAAAGTTCAAAATCAAGTTAGAAGGCAATTTTTAGTCTATTTAATTGACATAGGGTTGGCATGGAGAAGTCAAATTTTTAACCAGAGTACCTCATACATGAAAAAATACAGTAAACTTCTAGCACACAATTTCTCCAGCTCATCAGTTTCTTCCAACCGTATCAATTGTTTCAACCAAGAGACAGTAACTCTCACTTCAAGCATTGACCCCTAAGTCATCACAGTTATAACAGAATCCTACCAATTTGTCTATCTGATGCTCAGAAGTATTTTCTGCCATGACAGCTTCTGTTTGTGATGTGAAATAGCATTATTATTGTTGTTGTTATCATTACTATTATTATTTCAATTTACATTTAAAAATTGCATTGAAGAAACTTTAAGGTTATAACGTTAAAAACTAGGAAGTATCTCCATGCGCATAACGTGTCTATTCAGCTTCCTAGAGTGTGGCCTTCATGGTGCAACTAGAAATCACACTTTTTTCCCTGGTGACTTCTTCATCCAGTACAACTCTTGACTTTTAGGTTTCTTAGTTTGGATCCAGTATGCACCTTTAGAGATATACACCTCAAGAATTTGCTGATGTTTTCCTTACAAAGAATACCACAGCTTAATCCTAGTGTAAGAATCCTAAGATGTCTTTAGAAATCTGATCCTGATTACTGGTGGGAGGAAATTAAACACTACTGGTAAGAAACTATGAGTATCAAAAATTGGCTTAGCTTGGTGGATGTTGCTTAAAACACCAGGCAAGTTTTCCATACCTTGAAGTAAAAAGAAATGTCGATTTTTAAGATAAAAGGTTAAGTAGAAGTGAGGTGGAGACCATTTAATGGAAGGTAGGGAAACTGTGTAAAAGACAATTGAATGGATTATGTTCTCTACAGTGTTCAGAGCTTTAAAAATTGGATGTTGCACACCCTTGCTTTTAATTCCCCACTCTAATTCTTTCATCAAAATATTAAACTAAGTTTTATTGTAGATTTAGTCAGCCACATTTCAAGCAGACCTGTGGTTTTTTCCTCAAGGCTCAAAGGTTTCTGAAGCTATGGAGGCAGTGCTTTGTCTTATGGTGCAGAAGGGATTATTCTGCCAGTTATAAATTCATTAACTTTAAGATATTAAAATACTACTGGCATTGCTTGGCTGCAAAAGCAAGACTCCAAAATTACTCCAAATCTTGACTGCAATTCTAGGTGCCAACCTTCACTCGCATCAGGGGATTTTCAGCCATGCCCGTAAATAATCACGCAAAATGGGTATGGAATAATATGAATTCATACATAGAGGTTTGTCAGGTAATTTGGAAGTTACTAGTTTGGTTTAATCAGATACTTTTCAAAATAACATCAAATAGTTGTTAAAAGAAAAAGAAGTCCAGTTATTCTTCATACTTGTGAAGACTACTGGCCCAAATATTTGCCCTGAGCTTCAGGAGGTGTTTATCCACACTTCTGTGCATTAAAGTCAGAACAGCCCAGAGCCACTTTAGATGACTGCAGCTGCCAAGGGCCTCTCTGAAACCACACAACCATTGAGAACTGGTGAAGCACAGATAATTTTGATCCTAACCTTAAAAAAACTCCTCTTGTTTTCCTCAACACTAGGCCAGGTGTTTGTGGGCAGGGAGGCTGTGCCAGCTATGCCTTTAACCCACTGCAAATTCCCCTGCTTGTAGTGGGGGGTAGCATGCAGGGACAGCTCTGTTGGGGCAGGGAGAGGGAAGCCTGCCCTTTCTACCTGCTCCCTGGCTGCAAAAATAAATAGGGTAATGCCCCCACTATGAGTGCCTGATTCCCACTGGACTTCAATTACAGAGTGAACACACACAGGGAAAAAGTCTGATCCCCAGGGCATGTGCAGATAACTGAGAGGGTATTCTCTTAATAAAAACACTTATGTTTCTTCAAGGTACATCTAAAAAGTCATTTTTCACCCTGAACAAGTATGAGTTGGATGGCACAAAAAAAAAAAAAGGTAAAGAAAAAAAAAATCCCTCTCTGGCATAAATTAAAAATAAGTGCTTAAAAGCTGTGTGTAACTAGGCAATCATACAGCAGAAATGCTCATCAAATATTTCAGTAAAAACAAGGATGTATATGGCTGTCACACCTCTCTTCTGTTTCCCAAGCTCAAAAAAAACCACTTTGCCAGCTCTCTGTCTGTTAAGCTTAGGTAGATGTCACAGAAGTCAGCCTGGGCTAGAACCTGAGAGTTCCAGTATCCTCTCTTAGGCTGATTCTCCTAAGAATTTAGCAGGGCTTGAGTTCAGCTTTCCAGATTTTTTTCAGCTGTGAGAGACAGCCAGGAAGACATGTCTAGCCACCCCCTTTTGCACAGTCAAGAGAAAAAGCAGATATGAAAAGTACAATCCACAGATCCAGAACACAACTGCAGCAGCAGCAGCATTAGCAGTTTGCTTTTTGTTTTTCTAAGTCTGCAGTTTAAAATCCTTGGCCATTCCTCGTATGTTCAAAAAAAAAAAAAAAAAGAAAAAAGGAAATCAGAATGAAGGTTTCTCTGTGATTTATAGCAAGGGGTGGCAAAGGGGAAGGAAGGTGTGTGGCATATGCTAGTAGACTCAAGCCTGATCAGCCTGATCACATCTGTCCAGGAAAACAATTCTCCTTCCTAGTCATGCATCACGTTTTCTGTGATTCACTTAATCTGATGCTTTCTGTTCAGGTTCCTTGAAGTAGTGCGATTAAGCACTCTAAAGGCTTCCTCACAAGAGCTGGCAGACAGCAACAGGATCCCATTCTGTTGAAATGAATTATTTAAAAAAAAAAAAAAAAAAAAAAAAAAAAAAGGGAGATCTTTGGCAAATTCCCTCAGCTGCCCACAGCTCTGTATAAAATTTGTTTTCTGTGAGGTCAAGGGAAAACTTTGGTTCTGGACATTAGACTCAGAAGCCATCCTTATCTGGTGCTTGGAAGCTAACATTTTTGTGACTGGTCCCTGTTTTTCAGTTTTGTCATCCTGTTGGTCCAGGACAGTGCTCCTGAGGTACACAAACACCACAAAGCAGCTTGGATGGAGGCGATAGAAAAAGCTGCTCACAACATAAGGGAGGCGCTCTTTGCTTTTCACAGTGTGGTTTTAAAAACTGTCTGGCCCAGGAGTGTCTTGGAAAATGGTGTGATCCAGGTAACTCCTATGCCTGCTGAGACATTGCTGCAAGGCACCAACTGGCCCCAGCATGTGTCCCACAATGTGCTGTACAGGAAGGGTGTGAGCTTGTTTGAGGTGAAAGGAGTTTCACCAGGAAATGTTGGCACTTACAAGAAATTGCTCAGGACACGTATTGCCTGTGGAGTGAATACAAGAGTTGGAAGAGGTTTGACCGAGCCAAAGTGAAGAGACTCCCTCCTCTTTGGCAGGGAGAGCTAAGTCCACCCTGCTGAAACTTGAAACACCTTTGTATGATTTGCATATTTCTGTGATGCTTGAATAGGGCTCACAGACTGTTGTCACTATCTGCTGGGAAAGTAGTTAGCAAGACTACAAAGCAGAAATAAGCTGAACATACAACACACTAGAAAGATAAGGAAGGTAGTAGAATTTAGTATAATATTTTATAAGACTCTTCACATGTCATTTCATAAAAGCTGTAAACCAGATGATTCAAAAGAACAGTATTGGTGACATACAGCCTCAGTCTAAGACCTTTACTGTGTAAATCAGGGAACTAAACCCACCTCTTTACCTTGGTTTCCTGTTCTCTGTTATAATAAAAATAGTAGTTCATTTCCCATTCAGTAACTATTTTATATGTATGGCAATTGAGGCACACAGGGCATGGAGTGACACAATTTTCTATACTTTTTGAAGAAGTCCATTGTGTAAAAAAATTGAAATATTGTCACTGGTAGTAATAGACCAAAATAGATGAAAAAAGCACCCATGTATTGCATGTTTTTTTTACTGTACTACCTTTTTTCTTTTTTTTTTTTTTTGTCCTTCTTTGCAAAATATTCTTCATCTGTCTGGCCTATGCTTTTTCCTTGCAACATCAAGTCAAACCTGCAGTACTCTGACTTTTCAAAAGCTTGTGGCTGTTACAGGCATCATGTGAAGGAGTTTTAATTTTGCCTGGAGCAGGCATACACAAATTTAAGCATGATCAAGTATTTGTGGCCTGCCTGAAGAACCACTTCTCCTGATGAGTATTGCCATAGTGAGTAGTCCCACTGACATAAATGGGATGACTCAAACCATGTGTGTTGCAGCTCAGAGGCTGGACACAGGTGGAAAACCAAAAAGTGTACGGAAATTCCTCTCTGCTGAGTGTGTGCCATGAGCAGCCAGTGCATGTGTTCACAGGTCCCTCTGTGGAAACACATCCTGCCTGGTTTCAGTCTCTGCAGGGAATGAGGAAAAATGCCTCCTACTACCTTGCAGTGCCTACTGGTCAATATCTGCATTTTTAAATGGGACTTTGGAAAGAAAGGTGGGAGAAACAGCATCACAAAGCTGGACAGAGAAACAGGGTCCCTAAGAAATGCCCTAGACACTGCTGTACTGGGTGGCAGTGATGTGTTACAGCTGGGAGCTCCTTTCTGACAGGAATTTCACCTGACAGCTATTTCACCACTAAACCCATGCTGATGGAGGGCAGGCTCCAGCTCTGGCTCTGAGCACAGCTGTTACTGCCAGCCAGGATGTTGATCCCTTTCTGCTCTGAGAACACAAATGAAATGGTCCATCACTGTGTCCTCACTTTGTTTTGAGAAAAGAGAGAAAGCAACACTGGTGCCTCGTGATGCATTGTTTTGGGTATGGATAGCAAAGCACAGTGACACTGATAAATTCTAAAGTATGTACAAGTACATTTTAGGCCCACAGAGGAGAACAAAGCCAGTTTAACACCTCAGTTGCTGGTAGAACTTTTGCTATTACCTCGCAACAGATAAATTTGGCATTATACTGCAACTGAGGCAATAGAGTCAGTAATCCAGCCCATTACTCTTGGTCATTCTAAAACAAAGCAGGATGGATGCCTGGAGTAAGAAAATCCCAGACAAAGGCCATTCCTCTTTAAAAAGCATGTTTCTGTGGGAAAAAGATGCCCTAGAAAGGGAAGCTGTGCAGCTGTGCCAGTGCCCTGTTGTCAATCTGAAGACAGCCCTGTAATGTGCTGTTTAGGGTCTCATAGCACGGTTGCTGATAAAGCCATGCCTATGCCCTGCTGCCCACCTGGCAGCACTCTCCAAAGAAAAAGGGGGTCTTGTCAGCTCAGCAAGAGGAAGAGGAAGCAGCACCCTCCTCTTCCTCCTCTTCCTCCTCCTCCTCCTCCTCCCCCACAGTGTGCTGGTGTGAGATGTCTGGCTAGTTTCTCTGCTGGCAGGAGTGAGATTGTGCAAACTGTGCATCTTTCCCTCATGATGGGGGCACAAGCAAACCTTTGTGCACCAGTAAAGCTGGTTCCTTGCCCACAATCTCTTGGTACCAGCCTACTGATGTGCTCTAACATGTGGCCTTCCTCACCACCCATCCACGCTGGTAAAAGCAGCAGGGAAGGTGAGGGACAGACACTCAAAGTCTGTGTATGGGCAGACTTTGAGCAGTTGCAGCTCAGCACAGCCTGCTAACTTCAGCAACAGTGCACTCACATCAGCTGAAAATCTGTTCTTTGCTTTTGCCAGACTGAATGCACTTTCTTAGAACAGGGATTGAGTGGTCTAATGATAATTATTGCTACAGAGGAAGTTGAAGTTAGTCTGTTT
>JAWWTY010000088.1:29422357-29433792 GCA_035222235.1 Margarornis squamiger | reverse complement strand
TTTGTACCCATTACTGCTTGTCCTGTCGCTACGGTTCCTGAGGAAGAGTCCCTCTCTGGCTTCCTGTAGGTCCCCTTCAGGTGCTGTAAAGTTGCTAAGAGGTTTCCCCACAACCTTCTCTTTTCCAGGCTGAACACACCCAGCTTCCTCAGCCTGTCTTCATAGGAGAGGTGCTCCAGTCCTCTTACCAACTTTGTGGCCCTCCTCTGGACTTGCTCCAATAGTTCCATGTCCTTCTTATGTTGGGACACAAGAACTGTATGCAATCCAGGTGTGATCTCACAAGAACAGAGTAAAGGGGATGAATCACCTCCTTCAGCCTGCTGTTCACACTCCTTTTGATGCTTTCTGGTCCGTGAGTACACATTGCCAGTTCATGTTGAGTTTTTCATCAACCATCATCCTCAAGTCTTTCTCCGCAGGGCTGCTCTCAATCACTTCTCCACCCAAATTGTAGGTGTGTCTGGGATTGCCATGACCCAGGTGTAGAACCTTGCACTTCACTTTACAGAACAGGTCAGGTTGGAAGGGACCACAGTGGGTTGTCTGGTCCAAGCTCCCTGCTCAAGCAAGGTCTTCCTAGAGCACACTGCACAGGATCTCATCCAGACAGTTCTTAAATATCTCCAGGGAGGGAGACTCTATAACCTCTCTGGCTAATCTGTTCCTGCGCTTGGTCACCCACACAGTAAAGAAGTTCTTCCTTGTGTTCAGGTGGAACTTCCTGTACATCAGTTTGTGCCCATCACCTCTTGTCTTATTGCTGAGAAGAGCCTGGCTCCATCCCCTTGATGCCCTCCCTTCAGATAATTGTATGCATTGATGCATTGATAAGATCATCTCTCTTCTCCCAAGTAAACAGGCTGAGCTCCCTCAGCCTTTACTCACAAGTGAGGTAATTCTGTCACCTCATCATCTTCATAGTTCTCCTCTGCAGTCCCCCCTGGAGCTCTGTATCTCTCTTGTCCTGAAGAGCTCAGAACACAGCACTCCAGATGTGGCCTCACTAGGGCTGAGTAGAGAGGCAGGATCACCTCCCTCAACCTGCTGGAAATGATCTTTCTAATGCACCCCAGGATAACATTGCCCTTTTTGACCACACAGGCACACTGCTGGCTCATGGACAGCTTGTTGTCCACCAGGATTCCCAGGTTCTTCTCTGAAGAGATATTATGATATTATTAAGAGATATTATTTACATGGAGGTAAACAGTGTCATTTCCTTAGTGATTACCAGAAGGAATTTATGGATGTTAGAGCTAATAGTAATTAATTAACCATGTAAAACCACCAGTGACTGAAGAAGCTGACTCAGATCTCACCTTTTTGTTTAAACTTGTCTGTAAATTCTTCACATTTTTGATTGGTAAGAACAAAGATAAACTGTTTTAAATGTAACCACAACCTGCAAACATTACATGCAATGCCTGAAGTATGGGTCGGAATTTCTATTGGGTGAGTAGGTGCAGCTTCAACTGAGGCTGAGAGGTTAGATCAGCAACATTTCCTCCCTGCAAGAGAAATGGGGGTTTCTACAGAATGAAGATGATCAAAACAGGTGTCTTAAGGCCAAGGGTGAGTACTGGCAAACTGGAAGAAATGGACATGCAAGGGGAGATTTGGTGCAAGTATATTTAGGCTCTTAAGAACATAGTGGAAAAGAGGCTAAAGAGATGTTTCACCATGGTCTTCAGCACAAAATGATGGTAATTAAAGGTTTTGAAAATACCATCTTAAATAAATGAATGAAAAACCATAAACACATGGGAGTGGAAAAGGTCTCCCTCTCTTGAGCAAATTTTGCATTTGTACAGAGCTACACTGGAGCCACAGGAGACTGAACCCTACTTTCCAAACATTTCAGACACCAAAAGCAGCTGAATATTTATACTTCTATCCTTGGTCAGTCTGTTTATTGCATCCACCCTATTCAGATCCTCAGGCAACTTGGGATGCACTGTAGGGTCACCCTGGGTGTTAGGGCACTTGCTTTTCAGCTCCAAGGGAAGTCACAGCACAGTGTTTCTTTCTCTTCATCACATTTCAGCCTGCCAAATCCATTAGCTTACCTGAAAAACTACAGTAAGTTCAGAAAAATGATATTTCAAAACTAGGCCTGCTTTGTCCAGTTGTTCACAGGGAACAGCATTTGCATTTGATTGCTTTGTTGATCCTGAATTATTCTAATTTTACGACAGCAACTCTTGCTAGCTAATTATTCCCTCCAAACTAGTTCACCTTATCCTCTCCCTCTTGGCACTTTACTCAGGGCAGTCTCTCACTTACTTTTGCCAGAACACTGGGATCTGTATCAATATGACTTATTTCTTGCAGTGTCCCTGACCATCAGACACTTCATCAGATTCTTTAATATCTTTTGCATCCTGTTGCTGTAGACAAGTCATGCACCTGCTGGACCATCTGCCGTTGCAGACTGCAATTCAACCCCCGCACACAAGAGATTTCTTTATCCATTACTTTGCACTTTGTTGGATGGTAACTGTCTGTACAGAGAGGTTCTAGTAAGGTTTTTCGGAAGGTGTTTCAGAAGCACAGGCTAAAACTGATTTTTTTCCCTGCCATTAACTTGAAAGCACTCCAGTTCTGCCTCCAGAATTTGAAAGGAGCACATGGGGAAACCTGCGAGGCAGTGTGGCATGCTGTGTGCTGTTCATCCTGCAGCCAGAGAAAGGGAGTGCACTATACAGCCTAGAATTTCAGGACTCTGGCAGAGTGTGGAAGTGCTGGGGCTTTTGTTCTTTTCCTCCCAGTTTTACTTTTTTGTTCTCTGACTTTGTCTCATGCTTCATATCTTGTTCATCTTTCTGGAATGTGATGAAAAAGTGATGCTGTAATGACATGACACTTGCATGAATTTTTTGGTAGCTGTTTAATTTTTTTGTTCTTCTCTTTGGCCATCACATGTTAGCCTGTTGAGGAGTTGTTCTGGAGGTTTCTTAGGCAATTCAGATAAACATCCAGCTTTTCATCAAGCTCCCAAACTCTTGCATTCACAACTATATTTACTTTTCCAATTTCTTTGCAGTATGGGCCTCTTAGTTGTTTTGTTGCTCACCATGACCCTGCATCACTGAAAACCATACAGCTGAGTTTAGTGTTTGCAAGTAAGTCAATTGTTTTTATTTTCTTTACCCTGTGTTCAGTCTCTGTGATGTGGCAATAATTTAATTTTCAATATATGTTGCTTCACCACCTCATAACAGTATATTGACAATATTGACAATTTGAGGAAAACCAGCATACTGACAATACGGAAAGAGAAGCCTTCTTTTATTTGTTGTAGTGTAAGAGAACAAAAATCACAGGTATTATTTCACTAAGTCTTAATGTACTGTATCGTATTGGAAGTAAGCATTCCCAGGGATACTTTTTTTGAATGTGGACACTTGTTCAGTGGCACAAAGTCCTTTGGAGGAAGGACTTTTTTGTTGTTGTTGCTGTTTTGGGTTTTTTGTTAATGTTGTTTTGTTGGATTTTTGTCAGTGTCCCCAGGCTACTGATCCCTTGTGAAGAAGCTTGACAAAAATGTCTTCTCTTAGTTTTCTTTGTTCAAAACGTTGTTACCGCTAACACTGTCCTACAACTACTAATATTGAACACATCAGTTACTGGTGCACACCACAATCATTCATGGCAACAGCTTTCACTGACAGGTTCTTATCAAAACACCAGGATTTGGTTAATTGTGTTCTGTTTCCTTTTGCTATAGAGTCTTCTTTAAAGTAGCAGACTTAACAAATGCTAATAGGAGGCTGACCGCCATCTACCTGCAGAATGAAACCTTACAGATAGTTAATAGCCCTTAACAGAGAGTAGAGATCAGTACGGAATGGAAACAGTGGCTGCTCTCTGTCCCATTATTAGGTTCACATTCTGGGTTTGGTTACAAATGTTACCTTTCCATCTCCAAATATAAACTTCGTGATTTTGGTTACCAATCACACAGCTGAGATGGTGACTCTAGACTACCAAAATCTCTGCAGCAGCTGTGCTGAATAGTTCAGGAGCAAACTACAGGATTATATGGGTTTGCATAATGGGCCCTCATACATCTACACATAGCAATCAAATTAACAAACACTACTTTCATATGCTCCCTTATTACCAACATATTTGCAGTCTTTCTGTGGGTTAATCATGAACAGGCAAAGGTCTGAGCTTGTGGAATAGCACATTCATTGTCAATTGTAACTCATGAGTAAACTTGCAGGAGGAATTGCCATTAAAATACTTTCTTTCTCTGCTCATTGAGGTGCTCCCACAACTCTCAGTGCTTTACTAGCAAGCTGTATAGGACTAGTACGTTTAGGGTAATAGGATTCCTGTCTTGGCTCAGTTTTGAATGTTTTATGAGTCGATTAAAATCACTTGAAAGAATTTAGTGACACAGGCACCACACATTTTATTCCCTGACAACTGAGTTCTGCATTGTTTTCATAGGGGTAGGATTAATGAAGGTTTTTAAAAAAACTTTGCCTCAAAAGGAAGTACAGAGATCTCAGTTATTTGTGTTTTTAAGCACTGAAACTTGTCAGTACAGCATGTAGGAATTTTTCAGTGATCCAAAAGAACCTTAAATATACATGTATTTAGGTCTTCAAGCATGTTAAAATGTGTTTACTGGGATTTGTGTGGTCCCACAGCACATTCTGAGTATTTTGCGCATGTGTGTGTATGACCTGAGGATCTGGAAAGAGTTTTGTCAAAAGAATATTACACAAAAGCTCTATCCACAGAGGAAATCACAGCAATCTGACTACATTAGAACACTTATACTGCTGAGGCTCTCCAGCCTGACTCCATTTTCAGACTTCCTTTAGAAAGAGAGGAATTAGTCAGCAAACAGCAAAATTATTTGTTATCTATATATTTTGAACTAAAGATCATCTGGAAATAGCCATTATGTGCTAGGGCCAAATTTTTAGGCATGAAAGTCACTATTTCCATGGACATCAAAGAAGCTGTATTAATTTTGCAACCCCAGGGGTATAACCTCTGGATTTTTCTTCAACTTTCACATTATGTTCACTATCTTCCTTACTCCATCTTTTGCCAAATAAAGTTATATTTAGCCATTCATCTTATACTTTATGTTAAATTCAATTTTCTTACCACCAGTATTCAAGGCATAATACATTTGCTCATGATTTTGCAAAGCCATGAAAAAAAAAAAAAGAAACCAAACAACAACACAAAACAACAACTTAAGATCTTTTTAAAATGTAGTTTTAAGTTCCCCTTGGCAAACTTTTATTAGGTGTATGATTTGGTAATTTCTGAACCTCTAAAATAAAGAAGTAGGAGACAATAAACATGGGGGTCTGATCACCCTAACTGAAAGAAGGGTAGGGCAACAGGACTTCACACCTTGTCTTTACACATGTGGAAGAACGGGAAAGTAATCAGTCTGGGAAGATGGAACAAGCTCCTATAAACTCTAAACCAGCACTCACAGATCACTAAACTCACCATTTGCTTTTGAAAATATAGTGAAGTCTCATGGTGACATGAAACATTAGACACTTGTCTAATTGAATGCAAAGATAAAGAATATTGAACTGGTCATACCAGTTCAAACTAAAGTCCCATCCAGCTTAATAACGTTTTCTAATACTGGCCAGGAGCAGGCTCCTAAAGGAGATTGTAAGAACTACGCATGTAGAGAGCAATTTTCTGGATGTATGCTCCCAGCTCCTGTATGTCAGCCAGGTAATGTGTTCTTAGGACACCTACAGGGCACCCAGGTGTATTTGGGGTACATTTCCAATCCCCCCCCCCCCCAATAGTAGGCAGGGTTCAAAACAGACAAATACACAGTTTTGCTCCTGCCTGTCTGCAGGTAACACCCTGCCTCCAGCCTACCCACCAGTGTACTGTGTTAAACACCATTTCAAAACATTATCTTTTGGGGCTTGAAATAACTGGATTTCCCTGGGCTTTAATTTACCACTTGACTAGTTTCCTATTTAACCTTTCACTTCAATCCTTATTTCACAGCATGAAATGATACCCCTGCATACCATATTTCTCTTTTTGAGGCAAGCCTACCAAAATTATCTTTTGCTTGGATGTGATGGGAAATGCATGCAACTTTCTGAAACAACTCAGGGAAAACAACATATTACTCATAGAAAATTCTCAGTGAAGTTTGCAGCTGAGAAACTTTGATATGAGGAATAGTATATCAGACACACTATACCCAAAGTTCCACTTACTTAGGAAGGAAAAAGCATGAAAACTTTCTGAAAGAACAATCATTCCTGAACCCCATTTGTGAAAGGTACCTAAGTCTGTGCCTGGCTTTAAGCAAAGTAGCTGTCATAGAAATACTCCTGTGCTTAATATGATGCCTGCTAAACCACAAATTTAAGCAGGGACACTGTAATTAATCACACAGATTTTTACAACCTGAGCTAAACAGTCAAGACTTGCTATCCATCAATAAATATTTCTTACACAGATAAGACACAGCAGGGAATCTTACCACTGGTTCAGGCTTTGATTAGACATATCTTAATTTTCTTACTGGATGAAAGACCTTAAAATAAAGCTGCAGTAACCATACATTTTCCCTAACACTATTTGTTCATTTTTGCTTGAGATTTAAATAAGAGTTATGGAGGAGACAGAGCCCACACTGAGAGTCTGTTCTCCCCACCTGCACAATTTTTGCTTACTGGTGCTCATCTAACTGATTTTCATGGGCAACAGAAGCTCCAGTTGAATCAGGGCAGTTTTAAACTAGCTGTGAACATGTGTGTGTCAGGAGGTATGCACATAGGGGAAGTCTCATTCTTCATTTCGTATATTAATGACAGAATGGATCCAAACAATTTCTGCACTTAACAGCAGGACATTTAGCTGAAATCTCCTGAAAAACTGTATATCTGCATGTGTGGTCCATGAGGCTAGACCTGTTGGCATGTTTAGACAAGAGAGAAAATCCTCAGTCAATATGGTCACAGTTGTCCCATCACATACTGGAACTGAAGCAAAGAGCACGGTACTAATCAGAGTGCTTATGTGAAAGAGTGGTTCCTGCCCTCCTAAGTATTCCACCAGTCCAAAATTTTTGACATAAATGTCTAAGAGCCTGACTAACTCCTGAGAGATAAGAGATGTGCACTTACATCTCTTCACACAGATGAAGGAATTGAGCTCAGGTTTCTCCCTCTTGGGGAGAGGACATTTTACACGACTGGACTGTAAGCACAGGTGGGAGAAAGACAGTCCCTTGTTACAACCCTTTTCAAATAGCATTTTCTCTTCTTCTGGTTTTTTTTTTTTTTTCACTTTGGGGATATGAATGCATCTCCTTGCACCATGTATTTGAAAGCCTCCTAAGCTTCAATAAGAAAACTTGTTTTATTGTTAACACTTTGTTAGTTTCTTGCTTGACAGACATAGCAGTTGTGATTCCCATCATACACTGAACACTCATCAAGCAATGAATGTGGAGCCTGTGTGCCTAACTCAGGATAGTGTTTTCATAACCAGATCATGAAGCTTGGAGCTCCACAGCTGAGAGCTGTTTGGTCTAAATCCCCTCTCAGTTCTAACTCCTTCTCTCCTTCTGTAAGGAAAGAGGCTAATAGTTTTGCCACACAGCCACAGGAGTGTTTTGAAGATGATATATCTTGGAGATTGCATACCATTGAGATAATCTTATGGAGAGGGCTGTAAACACCTTGGATGGCACTGTATGCAGAGCACACTCCAGAGTGCTTGTGCAAAAGGAAGCTGTTTTCTTCACAGAGCCTATGGAACAAGGGCAGCACAAAGTGGAACTTTGGAGACACATCAGACTAGCCAAATTATTTAGTCAGGGACACTGGGATAATAAGAGACCTTAGTTAATTTCACCCTGCCAGGAGCATGATTTTTTCTCCTGCAATATGGCAGGGATGCAGGCTAGTGCCAGTGCTCTGTCAGTCAGCTTACTGCAGGACAGGCCTGCTTGTTGTTGCAGCATAGGGGGGTCACAGGGAGTTACAGAATCTAGAACTCTACTATGCTCATGATGTTAAGACTACTCAAGACATAGACATACCTGTACTACATGATGGCCCGGAGACAGAAATAGCATTACCAAACCCACTGGGCAGAGTACAGTTTGAGACTGCTGACCATGCTAGTACAGGCATGGAAAGGGCTGGGACTAAGATCTGTTCTGAGTCACTACAGAGATAAGGAGTGAGTGCTGACTGTGATGGGGTACAAATAAACTATGGATTTATGCACAGAGTGTGCCAGTCTAATCTAGAAGAACTGTTGATCTCTTGTGTGTGCTTCAGGACAACGGGGATTATCACATTTGGCCAATAAACTCTTGCCAACAGAGAGAAAAATCAGTCTGGATCCAAAACAGCTATATAGTTAATGTAAATTTGTTAAACTTCATTAAAGCTCTGTTTCAGCATTTTTAATCAAAGGTGCTTTTAATGTGATTAGACTTCATTACCTTACAAAAAAAATTAGTCTGAACTTAATTTGATAATTTTTTAGTTCTGAATTAGAATATACACCCAGAAAATGAATGACATTTTAATATACACTTAAAAAATTATTTTGGGTTTATTTCCATGAGAGCACAATGTCTGGACTGAACACTTGTCAGTGGAGTCACATCAGTGAAGTGAGGGAGTTTGTCAGTCTTCAAGCAATCCTCACTGCCAGTGCTGGAGTAGTTTGGATTCAAACAAGGACTGCCAAATTATTCCTATTAATAGTTTTTCACCTTTCATGCCTTTTTTCTTAGTTATTTTCAGACGCCAAACTCTTGGTTATTACTATTGATGTTTTCCAGGAGCATAGTAATCTGTCAAAACTTTGGCAGGATGTGTTTTTGGGGAAGATGCTCATTAACAGCACAAAAATATTTTTTCATTCACCCCACACCAAACAGCATCAATGACTTGCACATTAATGGGGCTAGCATTGTATGTATATATATATATATATATATAGTTGTGACTGGATGAACTGAAAAGTTCTGAAACACTAAATGTCAAAGTACCCATTTATCTTGTTGTGAAAGTTTCCAGAAGTTTCACAAACTGAGTCTGTAAAAACTGTTGGTAAACTGGAGGCTATCAGGTCTTGTTTTGTAGCAACATATATACAGACACTTGTACAAACAACTCTGAAATGTGCCATTTCCTGAAGAGACGTTAATGGGACGTCATCACCTGTCACAATTGCTGATGTTGCCAAAGATGTTGGCTTGACCTTTAAACCACTGTTAGGATACTTTTGTGTAATCAAGATTCGCATCTTCAAAATGTCAGTAGAACAAAAGGTACTGTTGTCCTGACTCCGCTGAGTTGATGTCAAAGACCTGGTGCTTAGCTGCTGACAAAATTTCAAGTCCAACTTAAGATGAGAATGTGTTTTATTCACAGTTATGGTTACAATAAACCTTTACCATTTAATTATGTTTAGGATGGTACTTCTTGCTCTTTTCTTACTACCAATGGAGGGGCAAGGGCAGTTTTCATGTTTATGCAAATAGTCTTCCCACTTGTCTTCATGAGTTTTAAAGGAGAACAAAATGAAGGAAAAAAAAAAGAAAATGGCAGTCTTCAGTTTCAAAGAAGACTGAGAATAGGGTTAAGTCATGAACTTAATTTTTAATTCAGGAACCAATTTTATTAAATGAGTACACTTTCTGGAAAGAAAAAAGAAGAGTCATAAACCATTTTTTTTTGCTCTCTTGGTTAGGCATTGGAATTTCAAAGTATTTGTAATTAGGCCCCTTTTCTATGGCCAAGTATTTATATAAATGAACTTAGAAGCAAATGAAAATCAGATTGTTAAAATTTTATACAACTGTTTGTTACTCTGGAGCACCTTTTTCAAAACTTTTGTTTAATGATATGTCTCTTTTGCCCTGCATTACATTTTGCAGAGATGTATATATGAGTGAAAAAATAGCAGCATTCTGCATTCACTGCACATTATGTAAATAATTTCACAAAGTGCAGAGGTCCAGAATACACGTACTACCAACAGTGAGAGGACAGCTTGGGCATAGCCAGAGCTTAATTTTTATACTGAAGAAGTTGACATGGATGGAGAGAGCAAGGAGATGAATAAGTAAAAGCCCCATACACAGTCTCTGCCTGTGTGTTGGTGACAAGTGGGCAGCACCCCTTTAGCTGTCTTACAAAGAACTGATGTACATGAAAGTTTGACTGCTGTTCCCCAAGTAGCTGTGTAATTTTTGTTAGATTGTGCAATATGTGTGATCTATGGCTCCCACTCCACTGAAATCATGTAAATGGTTTCATGGCTCTATTTCCTGAAATCTGAAGTGGCCTTTGGTTGCAGGAACTATAAGCTCAGAAGATTGTTGTACATTGAGCATTTTCTGATGAATCTCTGACAAGCCAGCTCTCTACCACAATTCTGCAACTCAGGAGGTAAAATGGTTGTTTTAATATGACGTTAAATTAGGTGCTATCCCCTCTGTTTATGTGTCTCTCAGCTGTTGACAGCAAAGGAAGACATGCAGTCTTAGGTGCTACAAGCAATACCTACTTCTTTGGCATTGTTGTATACAGAACCAAATCACACTCTTCTGCTGTGGATCTCTGATGCATTGCCTAAAATGAATTATAACCTTTCTTCTTGGAATAATAGGCTTATTTCCAGAGCAGATTTCAGGTATGTTTTTCCAAGAAATTTTCCACTTCTAACAGACAAGGTGTAGGAATTCAGGAGTCTAGCGTATCGTCTTAGGCTTTAATTTTCAATGCGTTCTCGGGCTGCTGGGGTCTTCTCACAGTATCTCACCCACAAAAAGAAAGAGCCTTTTGTGGGGGTCCATCCTGTGTCTTGCTCGTGGTGCCTCAGTGCTGATAACTCCCTGGAATGACGGTTTAATACTGATGAACACGGCCTGAAGGTAATGTTTACTTTCATTATTTAGATTTTGCAGAGTACAAGAAACCAGGTCATATCGAGATTATTTAAAAGTACACTTCGTTAGCCAACAACGGAGCCCCTTACGTCCTGCCGGAGTAGGCTTCCTCGTTGCTGAGTAGTGACCCCTTAAGGAAAAACCGAGTTACTGCCGCCAGTAGTATCTTGCCCATCTCCAGCGGTTCTTCTGTGAGGCTTGCTTTTTCTCCCCGCCCTGCCTGAGACTTATTCCCACAATTTCGGTTCAGCACATTTGAGAAACGATGTCGTAACCTTGTCTGTCAAGAAATCCAAAATGGGACTCAAATGCATCTGTAACTTTTCGTGTTAAGAATTGTCTTTCCTTCCTCACTTGATCGCCCCCCACCTTTGATTTGTTCACTAAAGTTGTATCACCAGGCCAATTAGAAAGTTTTTTTTTTTGCCTTAATGTTTTGCAGTCGATGTAGTTCACTGCTCTTCTTTTACCATAAAGGTAGGACTTAGATAAC
>JAWWTY010000088.1:29401532-29422216 GCA_035222235.1 Margarornis squamiger | reverse complement strand
TTTGGAGTGTTTAGTCTTTTTTGGGTCTGATTTGGGAAGATTTTTTGAATGTTTTCGATTCAAAAATAATGTAAAACTACTCTAAAGCATCTTTTATGCCTGGTGATCAGTGGAAATAGTTGGGGTTTCTTTTCATTCTAAGGGACATGCATAACAGTCTCCTCAAGAGAAGGAGGAATCACTGAGAATTACAAAGTAGCAATCCTAGTCTTAGGTTCTGATCCCATGTGTTTTTTCATGTTGCACGACCTTTCCAAGTATACAGGGAAAACCTGTAGTTTGTGCAGATCTTTTCTGTAACTTTGCAGAGTGTTGTGTTTCCCACCTCATGGTGTTAAGTGCAACTTGTCCAGATAATAGTTATCTGTACTAGCAGGGAATATGGCTCAGGTTGGATGAGCAATTATATACAGATTCCTGAAGTTTTCCAGATGATGGTGGTGTTCAGTTTGGTGCATTTACACTGCTACCAATTACTTTACAGCTGTCTCAGGCGTCGTTTCATCTATGTATGGGGTGTATTGGGTGCAGTTTCATGTATGGACTGCAGTAAAGCTTTACATCACCGACTGTCGGTTATGGGAACTGGTGGTTCTGGGATCAGAAGATACCAAAGTAGAAATGGACCCACACTGAGAAGAGTGCGACCTCCCCGTGGGCAGGACTCATTTGCAAAGCATCGGGTGCAGGAGCAAATTCCCCTTCCCTTGAGCATCCTCCGCCGCCGGGGGCAGCGGCGCTGCCGGTAATCTCGCAGGTTAAGCAGAAGCTGCAGCTTTAAGCAGGTGCCTAAATGGCAGCACGTAAGCACCCTGCGGAGCACCGCACATGCCTTTCGCTGCCTCCGACCCCTCACCAGGGCCACCCGTGGCCCGCGGGACCGGCCCCGCGCCCCGGCGCTCCCGCACGCTGCCCGCCAGCGCAGCCCTCCGCAACCCGCACCCTGCCGAGCGGCGGGGCGGCCCCAGCCTGCAACACCGCCCCGTCCTGCCCTGCCCGGCCCTTGCCCCGCCCCGGCCCGCTGGGGCCGCGGTGCCTGCTCCCTCCCCGGGGCTGGGGCGGGGGCCGGCCCGCACTTCGGGTCCGCGCTGGCTCCTCCCGAGAGCAAGCGAGCGGTGCCCGGGGCGGGCGTTAGTGAGGCGTGTGTCGAGGGGGTGTGTATGTGGGCTGGAGTTTATTATTATTATTAGGAAAGAAAGGAAAGGGAAAAGGGAAAAAAAAAAAAAAAGGGGTGGAGAAGGGGGGACAAGGGGGTAAAGGAAAAAAAAAAAGAAGCCCGGAGAGGAGTTTCCAAAAACTTCCAAGGAACTCGCGGCTCCAAGTCTCAGGCGGCAGGCAAGAGCGATGCTGGAGCCTCGGGCGCTCCGGGAGCCGACAGCGGCGGCGGTGGCGGCGGAGGGGGCGACCGCGGGGATGGCGGAGGCAACGGGGAGCGCGGTGCCGGCCGGAGCCGGGGTGGCCGAGAAGAAAAAAGTCGGCAATGGCAGGAAGGGGAGGAAAGGCAAAGGGCCCGGCAAGAAGCCCGCTCCGCCGGACGAGGGCGAGGCGCCCGGGTCCGCCACAGGTAAGCCCGTCGGCAGGTGCGGTGGCCGCCTCAAGCGGACCCTCCGCGCCCTTCCCGCACCCGCGGGACCGCACTGAGCGGGCACATTCCCGGCGCCAGCCGCCGCCTGCTCGGCCAGGCCGAACCTCCGCGCCCCGCGGCGGCTGCCCGCCGAGCTCCCGGCCCCGCGGAGCGCAGAGGCGGCGGCGCTGCCCGGAGACCCGCGGCTGCCCCGCAGCCCGTCCGTCTGTTGCCCTGCTTCCCTCCCACGGGCCCCGAAACCCTGCGAGGCTCTCGATCAGCTGTTGCTTTCTTCTTCTTTTCCACCCCCCCTCCATTTTTTGGAAGATGTGAGGCGATCTCTCCTGTTACAAACCACATTTTCTGTCTCTTTCTTTCCCCAGAAATCACTTGGTTTAGTTGAACACATGGCAAACTTTCATGTGGAGTATTTTGTCTAAACTTGCAGCTATTTACTCAGGGATGATCAGAGAGGACATTTCACTCACGTAGCAGCACGTGCTGTTTCTCTTATGCCTCCCCAGTATTAAGTGCAAGGATTCATGCCAGTAATATGTTCATCTTCTCTAAGTGTCCAGGGAAGGACTCTGTGGATCGACCCAAAAGAAGGGTCGCAGTTGAGCGTGCTGCCCCACTCATCATAGTTACTTATTTCTGTCAGCCAAGCACCTCAGTCAAGATGAAGACTTCTGGTGCTGTACAAACACATGAGCTCATGATGCTTTTCCTAGAGAGCTTGTGTTATGCCACCTACTTTATCAGAAAGCCTAGGGGTATCTACAGATAGACTTTAGCTTTTTGCAACAGCAATGTGAAGCTGCAGTTTCTGTTTGGTTCACCAATTTCTATGAATATTTTGTTGTTTGGGGGAAAATGTTTTAAAATAAGCATATGAAAAACAGTCAATTGCCTGGTTTGTCTTTTTGTTTTCCTTTGGGGTTTATACTTGTCCAAACAGCCAAATTAACAGAAAGCCCAGTAGGGTAAAACTTTCTAAATATACTTACATTAATTTTGCTTAATGCATCATGACCAGCATTATGCTGCTCTAGATTTCAATCATCAGCCCTCAGGGAGGATGCGTGTGATTCACTAGCAGCAGGTATCCCTTTGGGCTAATAATCTTTACAAACTAGCACTGCCCAATGCATCCTCTTCTTTATGTCGTTGGGAGAAACAGTTCACCGAGCTTCTGCTCAGCAGTGGGTGTAAATGAGTTACAGGTACAGCAGGGGAGGTTGCCCTTGTTACCCCAAGCTATAGACAAAACCTTCTTTTTCTTTCATCAGGCTTTTTTAACGCTACTTGCTGCTACACTATCCAAGCATTGTAAGCATCTCCTGCAAAAACTAACCACCTCTTGGAACATTAAAACCTCTGGCAAACTTATCTGTGACAGCTGGGCTATTTGAAGTGTTCAGGGTTGGTTTTGTTGTTTGTTTTTGTGGTTGACAGAAAACGGGAAGCAGTGAGAAGTTAGACAGCTTGTGACAGGAGAGGCTGTCGAAGAGACGCACATATTCCCGCTGTGCACCTCGGAGTCCTGTAGCATCCCATCCCGTTCTTGTAGGAGAGCTTTCTTTTTCCTGCTCTGCAAACAGTCTTCTTTTTCCAGCGGAGCAGGCTGCTGAGGCAGTAGTGAAAGGAGTTCTGAAACTGAAGGCATTTTTGAGTAATCCAATCAAGTCGACTCTGAACTAGGCAGCGATTTTGGGGAAGATGGTCTTCTATCTCTAACGAGGGGAGATAGAATAACAGATAGGAGGATCCACGTGGGTAAATATCACCTAAAGTTTAGGTATCCAAGTGTGTTTAATTCCCACTTCTGGTGGTCTGATCATGTCTGCCATGGTGAGTGTTTTATCTGAAAACTGGAAGGTGGCAAGTGTAGACTGAGGTTCATCAAGGCAGGATTCAGATCATGCCAGCTCCCAGTGCTTTGCTAAAACTCCAGAAGGCTGTCCTTACTAAGCCAAAATATGTCAGTGTTTGAAACAGAAATAATCCACTTTTCTGGCAAGTGCTTACCTCAGTTCTCCAAAGCACTGGTATGTTTTTGTAGGTATGAAAGAGTGCCGCCTTCATCCATACCTGACATTACTAGTCAAAAGTTTCCTGTGTGGGCAAGAACTGAGAATTCTTCTATCTTATGTAATTAAAATCCCATTCCTTCCAAGATGAGTGTATGTGGCAGGATAGTTCGCATGTGTAGCTAATCCATGTAGTCTGTCTAATGAGAGAATGAAATGCAGCGTAACACATCACTGTACACTTGACTCACAATCAGATACCGTCATGCTGGCAATGTAACGTAGATTTTATCTAATCTGGTACTTAAGGATATTTCCTGGTTTGCGGGTTATTTAAAACAGGTATTTTAGAAGAGAAGTAGGAGAAAGAATGGTTAATGTAAAATGTAGCAAGAGAGCAGTTTTTTTCATGCCATGGACTTTTATTCTCTCTGTTCAGTCATAGTAGAGCTTGAATTAATTACTAGTCTGCTCGTGTTTATTAAGAGTACTTAGTTGAGACAATATGAAGGCCTTCTGACTTTGATGAGACCACAATTTCTCCTTTTTGCTAATACAGTTTTGCAGTCATACCTAATGATCACTTGGTGTGTTTCGGATGTGCAGCATGAGAGATTATGAAACAGTTTTGTTTTTTAGTTATCTGCTTTCTTCAGTTGAATTATGTCAGCATTTGTAGTCTTCTGTGTTGTGTTCTACTCTGTGAGTAGTTTGCATCTACTTATGGTCTTCCTTACAAAAAGCAGTGGTTTGCTGAGAATCTTCAGTTTTAAGATCTGGCACTAGCACAGAAATCTGTAGCAGGTGTTCAGTTTTTTGCTTAGTGCTGTTTTCCCTGATCATAGCTTCTCACAACTTAGTTTTGCTTTTGGCTGTCAAAGTATAATGTACACATTTCAATCCTGGGTCTGAAATAATTTTCTTATTGGTAATTTGTCAACAGGTTGAGTATCAGCTTTATTATCTGGAGCAGAAAAAGTGTATGAGAAAAAGTTTCTTTACAGTATTCTGTCATAAGTTACCTGGGAACCCAAGAATTGGTATTGAAAAAGAAAGTTAGTTACTGGAAAAAAGACAGAGTGGGTTTGGCCTTCTCGGCTCACCTGCATGATGGTAACAGAAAAAAATCTTTGTGTTTTCCACTGACAGGTGAAGTCTGGGCTCTATTACAAAATTTGTGGAGGTCCACATTGCTATTGTTTCTTTGTAATTTAAGTTATGTAGAAGAACATTTACTGCCCCTCTTTATAAGTGATCTTGAACAAATTAATTCTCTCTGGCTTGTCCAGAGTGATTGTACGTTCCTTCAGCAGGGCACCCTGGCATGGAAAACTGAGGGGAGAGTATTATAAATGGACAGAAGCTTACAGTTTTTCTCCAAGTTATATCACCAAACAGCTATGCCAACTGAGTATGCAGGCAGGTTCAACAAATCTGACAGCAGGGCTTCCTAGAGCATTGCCAGCACACTGAAAATACATCCAGGCTGGGCAGAGAAACCTAATGCAGGAAAGCTGAGGTTGGGAGCCAAGTTCTCCAGACCTTCCCCTCACAGAGGCACTCGTCCTGACTTACGGTGCTGTTACAGCAGGAGCAGAGAGGCTGAGACTGGGCCCACTGCATGAGGTGGGACTAGCGAAGTGAGAGAAAGGAATCAGCCCTGGAAAAAACCCTCTTTGGGTTTTTTTTTCCCTCTTAGAAAACACCACCTTTTTAAGTTAGGTGGTCTACCTGCCCAGCCCAGCTGTCAACCGCTTCCAGACATCTCACGGACTGTGAGTTTTCAGATGGTTCTGTTTAGCAGAGAAGATGAGGGAGAGGTTGCTGGGCTTGAAAGGACAAAGTGTGAGAAGATGTCAGGTATTTCTGAGGAAAACACCTTGATGTGTGCAAAGACTGACAGTGCTGTCGGAGCAGTGAAATCTGGCCTTGGGTTACATCAGCCACTCTAGTTCAGTAGCAGTGGTAGGAAGGGCAAGGCTCTGCAAAAATCTGGTGCAGAAACACAGGTGCTGAGGCAAAAAGGAAGAATGTCAAAGATGGACAGTCATCTCAGTCATCATTTCAGTGAGGTAAGCTCAGCAGCATTGTTCTGAACACAACTGCACTTAGAGAGCCCAGAGAAGGGAGGATGCGGTCACTGACATAGAAAATTAATATCTCCTGGTAAGAGGTTTAATTTAGAATTCGATAAAATGCCAGAGCTTTGAGACTACTTGACAGAATAAACAGCACAAAGTTCAGATGAGATGAGTGTGACTGAGCAGAACCTTTGACTGTGTCCTGGTAGCAGGCTTGGTTGTCTGAGGAAGAAATTGTTTTGATTGTATTATGGACCAAGTTGCAGGTCAAGGCTTGGCCGGGAGGATTAGAACTTGATCTGATGCTTGTTAAGTTTAAATTGATAATCAATATTCATAAAGAGATATCAGAAGACAAATCAATATTTTAGCATGAATTGAAGACAAGAGCCTTGAAGATGGAATGAAAGCTGTGATTTCTGGTAAAATCTGTCCACTTCTAGAGGAAAACTATTGCTTAGAAGGAGTGACAACTTCTGTTTTTTCCAGACCAAAATATTTATGTGCTGCTGGTATGCCTGTACGTTTTTTGGGGAGGAAAGCCTCGCTACCTGTGTGCAATGCCTAAATGCTCCAAACATTCCACACAATCTTCAGAGCAATTTTAAGAGTGAATCCTTTAAAAAGCATGCAAGTGTGTTATTTTTTTTTTGAATAAATGAGATTAGTCACCATTCAAACTTTTTTGACTTAACACTACAAGTACTACTTGACTGCAGCCATAGGAATGCAAACAGAATTGTGAAAGCATACCAGCACAATTGTCCAGCAAATAGTGCATGTGTATAGAAAAACATTCCCCCTGTGAAATAAATCCAGAAACTGTACTGAACTTTATGCAAATATTGAAGCAGGGGAAGGCCGAACAAAATTTTTGTCTTTGCTATAGAAATGCCAAGATCTGCTAAACTATGCAAAGATTTTAAAACATTAATCTCTGGCAAAACTTATGAGCTGACTTAAGTCTGAGTTTGTCTATTTGTAATTGTGGGCTTCTTGGATTTTTGGAAAGACAGTAACTGAAAAAGAAGGAAAACCAAAAAGTTGAGTGAGACAGTTTGAAACAGCACTCATAAGTAAAAAAAAAAAAAAAAGATCCTATGCAAATGATATTTCAGCCCCCACTATTTGGGGCAGCTCACTTTTTATCTCCTCTACTAAGTCAAAGTCACTGAGTTTTCACAGAAACTTTTTCGGTGCTCAGTTTGTGAATGTCTAGTCACAAAAATCACAAAAGAAGCAACTGAGCATCTTTGACAACACATTCCACTTTAGGCACTTCGGTGGCCATTTGTTATTAACAGAAGGTGAGCTAAGTGCAGAGCTGTGGAAAACTTTACTCCAAGTATCTCCCTTCCCCTACAGCCGCCTTCCAACCTATTTGTAAGCATCCGATAGTCCTTCAAGGCAGGTAGTTATAACCAAAAGCAAAACAGTGAAGAACAATTGTGTCACAGGGTGTCAGGATCTGGAAATGCTATGAATTCTTACCAAATCAGTGTTTTTCTAACATTCCAAAAGTAACAAGAGTGAATGTGTCTTTAACAGTACTGATAGTTTATCGTGTTCCGTTATGATACAAGAAAACAAACCAAGTGTCAGTATTTTGTATGAGTCATGCTAGTTGTGCAAAGAGCTGCTTGAATGTGCTTGAGGTGTTTCAGTTAACCCTCAGTTGCTCCCTAAAGTACACGGAGTCCTGGGTTCAGCGGGAGGGGAGAGGATCTTGTTCCAGCCCTGGAAAATCTACGGTGACAGGCGTGCATCGAACGCAGAGTGACGGTGCCGGTGCCGGGGCTGCAGGGGCAGCACGATGGAGAGGAGAGCCGGGCTGCGGTGCCTGCGCGCGCCGCGCGCGGAGGCGTCTGTGGAAGTGCTGCTTTAAAATAATTGCAAACAATCGAACTACTAGTGAGAGGGGGAAATACTCGCTGGTGACCTGAAGGGAAGGGGAGGGCTGGGGAGGGGTGCGGGTGCTTCTGCCGGTGCCGGCGGCGGCCGCGAGGGGGTGCGGCGGGAGCGCGCAGTGCCCGCGGCGGGGACGGGAGCGCGGCGGACGGGCAGCCCTGCTCCTTCCCTCCTCGGGCCCCGAACCGGGCCCTGGAGTGCCAGCTGCCCCCTGCCCCGGAGCCGCGGGGCTTTGTGCTGACCCGTGTGGGAGGCTTACGAGGATGTTTTTCAGTCCTTGGGCCCCGTGGGAGAAGGTGATGTGAGGATGCCAGCTTGAAAGGCAGTCTCCTGAAAATCAAGTTGGGGTTGTTAAGGCTATTGTGTTCAAGATCAGCAGATGTGTAGGTAAACTGGTAGACTTAAGTCCTGGAAAACACTCTGCTCTGATTTCATGACATACGAGTGTGAAATCACCTAGTGTGAAGTCACAGAGATGTTCATGAGCGTGCTTTTCTTCTCTTTTCCTTCATTCTCTAACTTCTTCCTTTTCTCCCAAACTCTTTCCACCCCTTTATTCTTCCCTTTCTTTCTCTTTTCCTTCATTTTGTCTCTTCCTTCTTTACTTCCTCCTTTCCAATATGTGTCCCACTGTCCTCCTCTTGTGCCTTTTTGTCCTATTCTTCCTCCATCCTTTTCTTTCTCCCTCCCTTCTTTTCTCCATCCTTCTTTCTTCCCTTTTATCCCTCCATCCTTTTTCTTAATTTTTTTCCTCTCTTCCCTGTCCATCCCATCTATTTCTGTTAATGGAAAAAACAACAAACAAAAACAAAAACAAAGACAAAACAAAACAACAATAGAAAGTAAAGTGAGATATTTCATAAGGGACTGATAGAGATCTTTAACATAACCTCCTGCCTGGAGTACCTGCTGGTTTTTTATTTGCACACAGATTACTGTTTGTGTCTGGTTTTGCATTTCTGGTTGTGTAATTTTCTGTGGGAGCATTAGATTTGGGGAGAAATTGACCGTGTTATGTAGTTTGTTCACTATGGGCCATTTGACTCGTAGCTCTTGACAACCAAGTCCACGGGCTTTGCAGGTCAGGGAGGAAGAGGGAGATGTTAATCCATTTGTGACAGTTCACTTGGGAGCCTTTCCTCATTCTCTCTGTGCGTCTCTTTCTCAGGTTTTATGAGCTGATGGTCCTTCCACCTCTGTAAGCAGGGGGAATCCAGGTCAGGCAGTTTGGGCTTGGCATTGAGACATGGACTCAGGCTGAGCCTTGCTCAGGGCTTTCATTTCACCCTTGAGTCAGCCACATGCCATGTCCTATGGCTAATGGTTAATCCCTTTGAAGACAGTTACAGCAGCATGAATGCATACTTGAGATGACTAAGCAGAGTCCCTGGTAACATCCAGTTGCAGAGGTGATAGAGGTTGCTACCACTGCCATTACTGCCAGAAGAGTTAAATTTTAAATTCAATACTGAGTGAATTTGTGTGTATATGTGTGCAGATGTGATGTTTTAGTGGGATTGTTGGCTTCCACAGTGACAGATTCTTCAGTTTTTCTTCGGGGAAGTCCACTGGGCTTCAAAAAGGAGAAAAAGGGGCATATTTTGTCAATGTATTGTGCCTATATTTGAAACAGCACTGAAAACTGCTCTGCATTATTGCGTTATATTTGGAATGGATGCCAGTAAATAAAACAGGTCCTGTTATTCAGTGAATACATTTTTGCATGTAGTCTTGAATAAACTGGTGCCAAATAAACTGGTATTGTTTGTATCATCACTGCCCTTGAGCACTAGCTGAAATCTATATCCTTCAAACTGCCCTCTGTGGAACAAGCTCAGTCTGACAGCAAGCTCTTAGTGCCTAGGAGCATATAGTCTTTGCATGTCCAAGGTCACAACAGATCACAGTCTGATCCCAGGACAGAAAGCAAAGTCACCTGACTCTCAGTGTAACTTCTTTCTTCAAACTACCCTGTTTTCTGACATGTGGCCATTCTAGAGATAAGAATAACATGTATGTATCACAAATCTGTCACTTACCCCTTTGTTTTTTGTTTTGGTGTGCAAAAAGATTCCTTTCCTTTGTGAAAATGGATTTCCTGGAGGGCAGTGTGTATTCTTGATACGTCTCCTGCAGGGGAGACAGAAAGATGGGGCAAGAGTTTAGTTACCATGAACATTGCTGCCCCATTGGTACTATGTAGCCAGATCTATGGCAGGAGCTGTTTCAACAGGAAAGATAAAGGGATGAAGGGCATCAGAGAAGATGTCAATTGTGCCACTGTGCCAGGCCTGCGTGTTCAGGAAGAGTCACTGGTAGGATTTGAGAGACTGACAGGGAAGGCTGTATTAGAAAAATTTTTGAGCTGGCTGCTTCCAAGGGCAGCATGTCCCATTACAAGAACAGAAAAGGAACTTCCCATGCAGAGCTTTTCCTTTCCAGTGGGAACAATACGACCTGTAAAAACCGGTGTCCCAAGGCAGCCAGTGCATCCTTATTGTTTGTGCCCTCTACTGCACTTCTGCAGTGACCCACACCAGCTTTACAGCAGTGTCCTGATCATCTCAAGAGAAGTTGCTGGAGAAGAAGTTAGTTAAGGTTTTGAAGAGCTAACCTGAAAATATGGAAGTTGCTATAGTTGGACCTGTTCTTGGAAAGGGTGGACTGGAAATGCAGAGGTATAAAGTGTGCTGTAATGAGTGTATTCTCTGTCAAGCTCTAGAGGATGAATGCAACGGCCAGTGCTCTTGTGGTGTTAGTTGAAATGCACTGCTTTTAAAAGTGAAGGTAGTTATGCAAAGGAAGAACTTGCCTGGACGTGTGCAAGATTTCTGTCACTCACAGCATCTGAGACAAGGATTGCTGTAATTTTTTTTAAGATATGCTATAGTTCAAAAAGATATGGGATGAATGCAGAAATTACTGGGTGTGGATTTTTTTGTGTTACAGGCTTCTAGTCTGACCAATGTTCTGAGCAAATTATTGCCAGACTGAATGTTGTAGATTCCAGGAGTCCTGGCCTCATCTTTTTTATGTTGGTAAATTTTGATTTAAATGCAATTTTTACTTAAGCATGTTGTTCATGGCATGTAAGAAAGTGTTGCAAATGTACAAAAGGATAAGTGTAAATCCTGGATGATGAACTGTGGAAAAAAGAAACTGATTGTCAACCAGCATGAAATTGGTGTTGAATGCAGGCTTTCCTGGCTGTATGAAGTGCCATCAGGGTCAGAAATTGAGAAATTATTTCAGAACAATAATCTGAAAGGAGAGCAGGGGGAACCTTGAAATAAGGTCAGACTGAAGGATTTAAAGTAGATAACTGTCCTTTTAAGTCAGGACTATTCCTAGTTTATTTGGCATTTCTATGCCTTGTTTATTTCTCCCATCTGTGAGTGAGAATGTCTCTTATCCCATTCTGTCCTCACTCTTACAGTGAAGGCCTCCTGGGTAAGGAGCCTCCTTGCAGGGACCATCCTACCACGAAATGATCTTCACTTATCCTAGCTACAAAGTCTCTTGTGAGGCTCTCTTCAGTTTCCATAAATGTCAAAACCCACTGGTCTCAGCAGCTGGTGTTCTGGCTTTCATTCCCAAAATGCTGTCTGCTCTCATCCCTTCTCCAGCTCACACCTGACTGTTAGAAGCTGATGGCAGTAATCAGGCTACGCCCAGTTTCCAGGCAGGTTTCGTGAGGGGAGCCAGTTCTTTGGCTGAGTGTGAGTTGTACCTAACAGCAGGATGAAGGCAGAGCTTGGTGTTAAGCCACCTTCACTGCTGTCCAAAAAAAAGAGCAAGGGAGGGGATATAATTTTTAAGAGCTGTTCAGAGAGAAGTAGCTTCAGGTAGGCATTTTGTTTTAAATGTATGGAATTAATTGCACAGCTGCTGCCAGGGATATTGCTTCCTCTTGAGGGGAGGTGCTGAAGAGAATTTCCCAGGGCACCAAAGATGGCTGAGGATGGTTTAGTTCCAGGGTGGATTTTTAAATGCTTCTCATGTTCACTCTAGGCTTCTGATTTTCCATTTAGTTGGCTTTGAATGCAAGTGCCATCAAAGCTGAAATAAGCTGCTAGGTCTATATAGTCTCATTCAGTCCAGGGGCTGTAGTTTAAGTCCGTGGTGTCTCTTTCTGTTTTGATTGCCAACAAGTTAGACTTGTCTCCAGTGATAAGCTGCATTAGTGCTTGCTACCACAGTGAGCTTCCCTGGAGATCCTCCATGGCACTGGCAAGAAGGAAGTAGTACGACAATGAGATGAAATGGCAGGAGGACATATAATGGATAGGAGGTATTAGATCCACTGTTCTGTCTATGAGCTAAGGTCCCCTCTCAACTGCACAGGTGATTTTGCTACAGATGGCATCCTGTCTTTGTCTTGCTCATGCCTTTTTGCGCTGTCAAGTCTGTGATGAAAACTCTTCTTCCTCTGGGCATTTGGCTCAAAATCACCATCAGCAACTTCTATCCCGTTCCTCTCATCCATTACAGGCAGTTTTGGGGTCACCATGTCTGTGTATCACTCTGTCCTGTCAACAGTTAGGCCCTGAAAGGAAAATGATCCTCCAGCTTACTTTCAAGCAAGTTGACCTGTAAGGAGTCCATCAAAACTCCTTGAACATCATTGGGAGCATTTGCAGACTTAACCTTGAGCACTTGCCTAAGCACTCTGGTAAATGGAACTTGCTGGGGCTGTATGCAAAGGGAAGTTACCATGCCTGGGGCTAGGTTTCCCCTTCTCTCACCCTACATGGGTAATGATGTATTTTAAACTCTCAGCGGGTGTTCTTTGGTAAGTCCCAAAAGGGACAAATAAAAGTGCAGTTAATGACATGGCAAATTATTTAAACTGAGACTTAACAAGTGGACTTCTGTCCTGCAAAAACTGTTTGGAAGAAATTGATATGATGCACTGTATCATGTCTGCTGATCTAGAGATGACAGGCAAAGAAAGATAATTAAATATCTAATGTTTGCTGTTGAGGTTAACAGGTAACTGAGCTGATGTGTGAAATCAGGTATTTGTATGTTTGGAGATGTTTTGGTATCTTTTTCATCTTATCCTCTTTATATCAGCAAAGTGATACCTGTTTCTCATTCTACTCTCAACTACTTAGCTTTCGCAAGGAGCAAACTCTATTATTTCCCCACCCCCCCCTGGAGTCATGCTAGATCAATTATTAGTGCAAACATATATGCAGACTTGTATGTTCCAGTCCATCCAGCAGGAGAGGAGTTAATTTTACGTGTTTTAGACCTCCTAGAGTTATATGACATCAGAGAGTTTCTCCACTGAGGAAGTGTCAAGAAAAGAAAAGGCTTCTTTTTCTAAGTCATTTTAAACTTGTTGTTCCATAAAAATGCTGGAGCTTCTGGAGAGACCTCCTTGGAGAATGGTCCTGTGAAATATGCCAACAGCTGGATGGCACAAATCTGGAAAGCACTGCTGTCCTTAAAAGATTGAGCTGAAAGCTGCTATGAGAAAGCAGTGCATTTTCCCAAATAACCTTTTAATTCTGTATTAATGTTATAGGGGGAACGAATGCATATTCTCCTGATAGTGTGAGGAAACAAGGTTTTCATGGAAAAGCAGAAATCTCCACACCATGGCTCATCAGGGAACTGTAGAAATGTCCAGAATAGCGAGATCACTTTATTTTTTTTTTTCTTTTAAAGAAGTTAAAAGAAAAAAACTGTTAACAAGTCCCTTGACAGATTAAAGAACTATCAAGTGGTCTTGGGATTGCCTTGCTTCATGGCACATTTCATGATGTTTCTCACTATCAGTTTCACGGCAAAATCCAGTCCATTTCAGATCAATGCTAAAGACCCCAGGCACAAATAAGAACTATAAATCACTTCGAAGTTAAGGGATAAGGAACAACTTGAGATATTTAGAATTGAAGTTTGTTTTGAGGCTGTTTACATTTACAAAACCATGGTGACTGCTGGCTCTAAACCAGGGAGTAGATAAGATAAAAAGCATAAGACAGGATTACTCTCCCAGTGTTTGTACATCCTTCTCCTGACCATCAACAGGGTACATGTGGATTGTCCTCATCGTTGCAGTGGAAAGCCCCACCTCACCAGGGCCAGGTCCCTCCAGGAGCCTGTCAAGGTTCCCAGCCACCTGCAAACCCCATCAGAGAAGCGAGAGGTAGTTTTAAATCTGGTTCATACCACAAAGGCTCCCGAGTATCTCACCGAACCCAGTGGTACTTCCTTCCACTGCAGCTGGCTGACCTGTAGGGTATTGCTATGGCCAAGGGTATCACAGCCAATGATTTCTGGTTACTTTTTTTCTTATTTCTTTTCCCTGTCACCCATGAACAACTGCAGCTGTAGATGGAATACTAGGCTAGTCCAGCTTTTTGTCTGATTGGCATGGTCATTTTTATGTGAGCTGAAACATGCTTTAGGATGGAGTGAAGAATGGCCTTGTGGTCATGTTTGCAAGGGAAAATGTTGGGTGTGGGGGATTTTTCAAGCAGGAGTGGAGAATACGCACTTGACTAGGAATGAAGGTATCAGCATTTCAGGGCATCCTTCCTTAAGCAGCTGCCCATTTCTTATGTTTTCACTGCTGTGCTTCTTTGCTGTGCCTGCTACATCTCTTTTGCCAGAAACACCATCCGCATTCTAACTCTGCTCTTGCCTGGAGCATGCTGTATATAACGTTTATAGGTAGGAATGTGGGGGTGGAAAGACCACATGAGGTCATAAAGTTTTTTTGGAGTTGCAATTTGATCCAAAAAGTGAATTACCAGGTGCCTCTTCAGAGAAGCATTGGAGGTTATATTTAAATACCTCATTTAGTAAGGACTTTTACTCCAGAAAAGAATCAATTCCATTTATTCTCTAAATGTGCATTTGTTTTACCATAGCATAATTCTAGGATGATGTTTAAATTGATCGGCAGATTGAATTTAACAAATTAAGACATAAAAAAATAAGAAGACAATGCCACATATCATTTTTCCTAAGAGGAATTTACCGAGCTACTGAGTAATAAAACTTTTAAAAGGCAATACATTTCAGATACTTGTTTTCATAAATTTACCTTTGCTTTGCAGAAAATGGAGAGAATAGGCGTAATGTCCCAGTGCTGTAATCAGGACTTGAAATCTCAGGGCCACGGTGGATATAGCATCAGTCAGTAGGCTTTAATCAGGGAGAGGTGGCAGAGAAGCTTTGCTAGCAATCTGCAAATGTATGTACCCTTGCTGAAATGGTTGTTACCTCTCTGGGAGTCTTCTTGTAACAGGTTTATAAGAAAGGTGTTACACTCCTGTAAGCTCTAAGCAGGGCAGCAACTGGTTGTGACTTGGCTGGGAGGCTGTTGGGTCTGCTCCTCAGCAGAAAATGCTGTTGGAAACGCAGGTTCTTTTTGCTGTGTTTCTGTACAGCACTGTTTATTGCTGCTCCCCTACACACTTTGTCAGGCATTCAGCAGGAAGAATGAGCTGGAGACAAAAACAGAACTGCTTGTGCATACTTGGAAAGGAACAGTCTGTGGTCAGTGGTCTGCTTATGCAGGGGCACCTGGAAAGCTCATCCAGGTGAGCTTTTATGCATTAAGCCACTGGATCACCATTTGCCTTGTTCTTTTTTTCTTTTTTTTCTCTTTTTTTTTTCCTTAAAAAAAAATCCTTAACCTAGCTCTAAACCAGACAGAATTAAGATCACTTTATTTCTAAAGGTGTGTCCCTACCATAGTGTAACTACAGCACTTTAGATTCACACTTTGTGTTAGTTCAGCTGAAGTTTTGCAGTCTACTCTTGTTCCAACAGCCCTAAAATGACTTACCCAGGACGATGAACCCAGGCTAAGCCTCTAAACACCATCGGGGAAAAAAGAGATCCAGCTTGCTGTGCTGCTGTGGTGTTACACATGAGATGTTACATAAAGGCAGGGAGAAGTCAGCTTGGGACCATGTTGAAGAGGAGGGGAGAACTGGTGGAAAGGCAGGGCAGGAACAGGACTGAGATTTGTGGGGCTGGACATTAAGCACTGGGAAAAGAGTGAATGAAGAGAGGTCCTTGGTGGAGAGCAAAAAAGGAGAGAGGAGTGTGAGAGCAGAAAGCTTGAGAAAGAAGATGTGTTCGAGAGAGAAGGCTGCAGGAGGAGCTGGGGAGAGACACAGGGTCACTTTTGGCTTAGTGGGAGACTAGGTTGGAAGAGAGGGGAAACTGAGATGTGACAGACCTGCAACAAGGGTGGAATGAGTGGAACAGAGAAGGAAGGTGGCCTTTCAGGGGGAGGAAAAAGGTTGCTGATACAGATGGTGTTGGGCAGCCCTACTTCCTCTGGGCTTCACATGCAAAGTGACTTCATTGGCCATCCTTATCATCTTTTCTTAGCTTATTCAGCCATGCTGTTTCCATGCAGTGACCATGGCAACCAAAGTTTTTGACTGGCTGTTCTAGGATGGTAGCCGTAGTGATAGCAGTAGTGAGAATTGACGAAGGGGAGGGGAAAGCAAGCAGCTGCAGAGCAAGGGAAGTTGCCTGAGTACAGTAATCATGTTTGGCAGGTCAAGGGTGAACCGTGGCCTGCGGGAGTTGTACAATGCCCAAGGCTAGCAAAGTGGTGTTATAATAAACCCCAGATGTTTCCGCTATTTACAGTGTATACGTTATGTTTAAACCTGAAAATGCATCCTAGGATCTGGTGGGTAGGGAAACGGTTATTAGCTGCTTGGAAATGATTAGCTGGTAATGTATCTCTTTCCCCTTGATATTAGCTGTTGCCTGTTTAAAATATAAATCTAAGCAGAGACCCTCACGAGCAGCTTCTTTGCCAAACCAGTGGTTCCATTTAGCTTCATGAGAAATAGCACCATCCCCCCTGACAGGTTTTTGGGAGGCTGCATCCTGGGCACGGCAGCCCTGGGAGCCATGCTCACAGCCAGCATGCATTGGTGTGGGAGAGGCACTGCTGTCAGGCAGGGGAGCACAGCCAGCCGCAGGTGTGCAGAAAGTGCTGGATAATTTCCCCAGACTAATTATTTTAGAGCTGGGAGTCAGAACCCTTGTGGTATGTCATGGCCCACAGCAGAACTTCGAATAAGCATTTAAGTGGGGGGTGGGATTTAGTTGATCAGGCTTTTATGTCAAAGCAATGACTTGTCTATGAGAGTAAGCTAATCTGTAAATTTAGAGCCAAATGGTTGCTTTGCACAGACTCTCCAGGTGAGCAGTCCTACAGATGGTCCAGGCAAGGCATTCAAAATATTAACATTTAGAATGAATGATTTCCGCTGTGGGAAGGCCTGGAGCAAAGGCTTCTGTTCAAGGATGGACCATTCTGAGTGAATTTCACCAAAGCCACCCAAATTTGGATGGGATATGCTCGCTTCAGTGTTTTATTGGATTTAACCAACCCAAGGAAAATGCACACCTTCTATGAATCCTGATTAATTCCCCATGCATGTCCCCTGCCTACCCTTGCTTCCCTGTGTGTCAGTCTGCACTGTGCCATGCTCACACATCATGTGGGCACTTGGGATACAAAGGGACTTGTCTGGACCCCTCACCATGGAATGTACGGACTAGCTCTTTGTGTCAGGAGTGGAAGAGAAGGGCTTTAAGATAGGTTGTGCAAAAACATTGCTGAAGGTCAAGTAACAGTTTGCAAGGAAAATGGGCAAAAATTGAGTCCTCACCTGGATGCACCAGTTTACTTCTGGTGAGAACCCTTTTTTGTCTAGGAGACTGGCACATGTTGGGAGAGTTAAGTAGTCACATTACACAGCACTTGCCATGTCTTGGTATGGGTTTAGGGTGTGGATAGAAATGAACCTTGGGGCTTGGGAAGAAAACTATGCTGATTTTGAGTTTTTATTGAGTTTTTCTCCATTATTCTCTGTTCCTACTCCAAACACTCCCTATGCAGCTATCCCATCACATGTCTACTGTGACTTCTATTAAGGTCAATGTCTTTTCTTCCTGAGCTTTATTGTCCTCCCACATCCCATGTGCCTGCCTTAGAGTGATTTTCATGAATTTTAGCCCTGATGGACAACTCCCTGGCTAGCCATCCAGTTTTACAGTATTTCACATCACCCCTCATAAGAAGGGATCCAGTACAAGCATTCTGCTAGGCAGACTGACTGTGTGATGTGAATGACTCTCTGTACCTCTCTCTGATTCACTTGGACTCATTACTGTGGGTGAAGGATCATTTGTGTTAAAAGTTTCAAACATGATACTCCAGTTTTACATGCAGTAAGCCACACCAGTCAGTCTAAATTCAGTGCATGAGATGACTGAATGTAAAATAACCAAAGCTTTGTAAATTCACATCCCATCCTATGAACCAGCTTCTCCACAATGAAAGGTTAAATGCGTAGAAATGTCATTTGCCTGAGATCTTTCTTGAATGCTATATTTACCTGCTTTAGTGATTTAGAAGAGGATTTTTTTAATGTTTTTCATTTAATTCAATGAGATTATGAAATTTTTTTCATATTTAAGCTACTGAATAAAAGTTGAATCAGGAAAAACAACTATTTTTCGCTCCTGATCTGTGCTTTAAACTGAGGTGCCTACCTTTTTTGAGGACAGAATGACTGTAGTCAAATGTGACTCAAAAAGTTGCTCTGTCCTTATTTTTTTAGCGAGTCTGTTAATTGTGAATGCAAAACATGTTTTAATAGAATTTCTGCTTTTCTCCTCTCATATGTGTCTAGCATATTCAGCTAATTCAGCAAGTCCTTGTCTTCTGTATTTTGGTCTTTATCTATGCTGCTGCAGAATAATCAGCAAAATAACTAATACATCAGTTAATACATTATTTTTCAGCATAAAATCAAAAATGTAAGAATTTATAGTGTGCTTATGGGTATATTCAGTTATGCAACTGTCTAAATAAATGGAGGGCAGAGATAACATATCCTCAGAACTTGGAAAACTGAGTTATCAAATTGAGAATAAGGGCTATGCTCAATTACAACTAAGAGTTAGCAAATAAAAGTTGCAACTAGGAGTCAGCAACCAGTGAGAATCTTCTCTCTTTTTTTTTTTTTTTCCCTTTTCTGGAGAAAGAATGGGTTGTAGAAAGGAAAAAAACTGGTTAAAAACTTGTGTTTAAGTCAGTTCTCCCTCTGATTAGTTAAATTGTGTTTAAGATTGAAACAAGGGAAACAAGCCATGGGGATTAACAGCTGTAAAACTTCTTAGTACTATTGAAACAATACCATCTGACAAGTACTGAGAAATTATAAACTTCACTTTTGTTTTTTTTAATTACTCCAAAAGATTAGGATGAAGATACTGCAAGAAAGAGGGCACTTGGCCTGGGAGCTATTTGCCTTTCTTATTATGAAAACCTGGACTTCCATATTTATGTGTTGGGTTTGGTGTGTATTCAGTTAACCCTAGACAAGTCTGTGAAGGTTACAGGTGGATGTGCCGTGCAGTGCCAGCAGAGATGATCCTTTTGTTGGTAATTTACTAGATTTAGAGCCTCCTCTGTGCACTCCCAACTTGATGTCAGAGCTCTTCATGAGCATCTCTGAGCACACACTGTGTGCTCACTTCCTCCATCACAAATAGCCTGATTGTTCTGGAGGCTCCAAGAAAACACTGGTTTGATACTGCTTTTCCTTAATCCTTGATTTGTTTATATATTACTGGAAATTCATGCAGCTCATGGGATACAAAGTAGGCAAAAAGATCAGACCTGGAAATAATGTATGGAAAAAATATGCCTTAATTTCTTTCAGGAAGCAATGATTAAAATGGAAAAATGCAGTAGACATTCAGAATAATTATACTTTTGGTTTTTATTATTATGTTTTTTAGCAGTGTTGGGTTCTGTGACATCTCTCAGTAACCAGAGAGCGATTCAGAAGGAGTTAATAGTGCAAAAGCAGAATGCTTATCATTCACAGAGCATTTTGCTGTATTGATTGTTTCCATTTCTCCTAGCAATAATGGTGTCCTGCTTGGTTACTTCCTACATAAAATTCCCTTTGCAGCCAGAAGGGGGACTCAGGATATTAAATTTCAGCAGATGTGGTGAACTCATCCCTTATGTTCTTTCTTCTGAACATTCCTTTCTGATACTATTGTGATTCTTTGTTGGCTTCCTCCCTCAATCTTTTATGGCTTTCATTGTCACAGCTTTTGTTATTATTTACTTTTTAATGTAGGACAGACTTTGTGGAAGGAAACGCTTAGACTTGTGTCTGAAACCAGGGTCCAGTCTCCATCAGGAGGAGGTTTAGTGTATCTTTCTTTTGTCTGTTTCTCATAGGGGTTTTCAGCCCACGTAATGCTGCACCTCCCCAGAGTATATTTTCTCTTCAGTGTGCAGGTAGGATCCCAGACTGTAATTAATACAGGAATATTTTGGTGGTTGTGACACCCAAACAGAAGAAAGTGTTGTGAGATCCAAGAGAGTCCTGGTTTGCTCAATGAGCTTCAAACCATCATTCAGCTCATGACAAAAGAGAATAAATTGGCATTTCTAAGCAGAGATATGCATGTTGTTTCATATGCAATTGAACAATCTGTTACAGAATAGCCACAACTAAAAAAAAAAAAAAAAAAAAAGGTTGTAGAAAAGCCAAATTGTATGGATACATTATTTTAGGTAGACAGCAGTCTCAGCTTTTGCACATCACTAGGGAGCGAATCCTGCCTGCCACTGGGCTTCTTGTGAGACAGCCCTTTTCTCTGTAGTCATGCCACCTTGCAGGACTGAGTCTTAGAGGAACTTAATACACCTCCCAGTTCTGCTGCTGGGATTGCATAACAGTTTCCATTGTAAACCCCCGTTTTCCCAAACCCTTTTAGGATCGAGCTTTTATCTTTAATTTATTTGTGTAATACGAGTTTCTTTCTCATGTCTTCTAGAAAATCTGGACAAAAGAAATGACTGGCAACCCCCTAGAGTTCAGCACAGTTGGGAGGAAAGTTATGCATTCTGCCTGTTACGTGCTATTTTCAATGAAAATCCAGATTGGAACTTGACATGATACCATCCTTTTTGGGATAATGTGGTTTTGTTTGGTTTATGAAAGACTGGTTTGTGGGTTTTTTTTCTTTTTCTTTCTCTTTTTTTTTTTTTTCTTTTTTAAGACAAGGTTAAAGAAA
>JAWWTY010000088.1:29361655-29401370 GCA_035222235.1 Margarornis squamiger | reverse complement strand
GTTGAGTTCTTCCTTGAGTAAACAGTAAAAACAAGCTAATTCATTTACCTCCCATCTACAACTTCCTCCCCGCTCCTGAAGTTTCAACTACTCTTTCCTTCAATCATCTCACTCCTGACAAGCAGCAGCACAGATTTTGCAGTTATTTACTTCAGATAGCTTCAGAGAGGCACAGTGGCCACATGTGATGAGGCTAGAGACTTTATTTTATTTCTGATTCTGCTAGAAATAGATAACAAATCCACTGGACTGCTGCAGCTTGACACCAACACCAGTGGGTGGGATCCTCCTTTGCTTTTCCTAACCTGGACTCTTTCCTGGGGAGTCACCTCAGGGTACTCTCATGTGAGACTTTTTATCCTCTTGGTATAGTAAGGACTGTGCAGATTGCTGCCTTCTTTGTAGCTCAGCTGTCCAAACCTGAACAAAGCTGGTTTGAGGTTTGGTGGGACTCTTGTGTTGAAAACAGCTTTGTTGCAGATTGGCTTACAGTTGTCCTTTTAGTGCTCTTCAGTAACTTCTCAGAAGCAGAAAAGGACTTTATGTGCTGGATGCTATGTGTATACAAGGCAGGTGATTCATTACTGAAGTCGGTGTCTTGGACAGAAAGTAAAAGCAAAGAAAAAGTTTCCTGTTGCAGGAATAACAACAAACTGAAACTTTTAATAGAAATTTTATAGAACAGATAAATCTCAGATGATATGCAAAAATCCCCAGCTCAGCAGTAGCAAAATGAATCTATAGTGCACAAGGGTATTATCCTTGAGAATGAAACAAAATGTAGGTTAGGAAAAGCATGGGGCAGTGGTCTGATTAGTCCTTTTGTGCTGAACTTTGTAACCACATTGATGTCTTTCTACCCTGAATGATGACTGCATATTAACATGTATGAGTGTTAACACACAAAGTCACTGTCATTAAAGTCAGGTTTCTTAAGTCAATGGAATTGAAGCAGACGGAGCATTGCCTCTAGAAAGACCTGTTAAGACTAATTTAATCCAGAAGTTTATTGATTCAACTTATTTTGTTAAGGAATTGATTTTAATGTGAGTTTAAACATAAATCAGCTTTAAAACAGTTTAAATGTGTTCACACTGAAGCTTTGCATTGGTTTACATAAAACTGATTTATTTTTTAATTAGATATCTACAGCTTTGGATATAGATAAGATCTCTGCTTTTTTGCCTCAGAAAGACCATAGCATGTTTCTCCATATTCTGGGGTGAAAGTCTAGCTGTAACGAATCGATGACAAAGCATTTTATTTTCGCATGGGGCCTAAATTTTACCTTAGTACTGTGCTGGTCCTTCAGTTTTTATCGTATAGCAAATAAAACCCTGGATACTGGAAAGTTGATATAATCAGTTTTCAGGCTGTGATTTTATCCAAAACTGTGACACAAAAAAACATTTGTAAGTTTAAAAGAAGTGGGGGAAGGGAGATTTACTTGTTTTACCATGTCTTTATTCTTTTTGCTAGCAGTCTGTTCAGAATTCATGTGGAATTTATTCTCCAACTCCTTTTTAGCTAAAATTTACCATACAGTTTCTGTTCTGTTAATAGAGAGTCTAGACTGGGGAGTAAGACTCAGTAAATTATGCATATTTCTTACTACCCTTCGTATCTTTGAGCTGTTTTACAAAGTTCACCTGTGGCTTCTATGTAAGGAATGTATGTAAGCAATGTCCTATAATAAAAGCTGTAACTCCTCTTTGAGAGTACCTACTGGTGGCCACAATCATAAGGGTTAGACTGTTCAGTAATTACTAACTGCTTGATACAAGTTTTCGTCTTTTTCACATAGTCAGAGCTTTTGAAGTCATTGAGGGATTTTGACAAAAGTTTGACCCAGCAGCATGGGCTAAGTTGTTGTGGACTAGAATCTCCAGGCTGGACTTGGTAGTCTGAATATCTATTTCATGGTTTCTCTGTATTTGTATGATGATTCCACTCCTGTATGAACCACTATTTAACATTCACAGACATTTCCTGGTATGCAATTTCAGCACTTACTGTTGATCTAGAATACACTTTTTAAAAGCCATGTAATTTTCCCTACATAATTTTTTAACTTTTGCCTAGAGTCCAGAAACCATTTCAGAGTTGCATAAATTGTCTTGTCTGTCCTCCAGTGATTGCTGGACCATAGCATGGTTCTGCATGCTTTATTGATCATGTGGTTATGAATTTTTTGGAGGTTGACCTTTAAAAGGATGTCTAATCTTCTATAATAATTTAGCCAATAGAGATACTTCTAATTATCTTTCTTCCAGCTGTTCCTGATCGCAAGTATTTAGTACTATTTATTCATAAGAATTTTACTGAAGTTTTTGTTGTCTGAGGATAGCCTGTGTCTTTTCAAACAGATGTAACATAAATGCTTCCTTTTCACTGCAGTTTCCACTTCTGTTTTGCCATAGCTGCACAGTATAAATGTGGAGTTCAAAAGTGGAGCTCATGCATTTTTTAAGTAAATTATACTGAAGCATTCGTTATGAGCTCCACATACTGTGCAGGTTCATAATGATAATAGCCATATTTAGATTTTTGCTAAACTGGGTTTGAGCTCATAGTTTTTGTGCAATGCTCAGGTGCATCCAGATTCTCAGTTCTGAAAGAAGTCAAAAGGCTTCTCTGTCTCATTGGCTAAAGTGTTTGCACTCATTCTGAAAAGAAAAAAAAAAAGGAAAAAAATATTTTTTCTAACAAACCTTTCCAAGTGACAGCCACTTCTGTCAGCTGAAGTGACCTGGACTAGTTGTGCCATGTCCCTGGGGAACAGCACATCTTTTTGTTGTGGGTGTATCACACTTCTGGAATTGTCAGACCACATGATTTTTCCCTTAGCATTCATCTTTCAAATGGACCTCCAGAAATGGAGGTGCCGCGTTCAGCCGGGAAGAGAAGGAAACAGTCCACGCACTCAGGAGGTTAAACAACAGTGAACAATTTATTGAGGGGGCATCAGACTTTATAGGGTGTAGTGGAGTGTTCTGGAACCTGGGCGGAGGGTAGGGTGGAACAGGGGGTGGAACGCGGCACAAAAGGAAGAATGGGGAGGGAATAAAACATATATGGGGAAACAGGGGAGTGGCTAGCCTTATATGGTGCAGGTGCACTGCACCACAGACCAACCAATGGGAGTAAAGGGAACGGGGGCCAATGGGGAGAAGGTTACTAGGGTAGAGACGACCAATAGCAGATCTAGCAGCGGGAAACCAGGACCAATGGGAACAGTTGAACAATTACAGATACATATCTACTTATTACAACTTCATACATTAACCATAAAAAGTTTGTAATCTTGGAACTGGGGCTCTTTGTCAAACCTGTTGACTCCAATGTTGTTGGGTAGGCTCACTTGCTGACAGTTCTTTCCCTTTCTTGATGGTTTTGATGTTTAATTTCTTCCAACCTCCAAAATTGCTCGCTGGTTCCCCGGCATGGAGGCACCTTTGATACCTGTGACATTTTTACCTGGTGGAGATTAAGGCAGGCAGAGGCAGTGGAAACTGAATTTTCAGGTGTTACGTGGCTGGGATGAGGGTGGTACATGCTCTGTCTGTGATCAGCGCCCAAAGAAAATTTCTAAGAAAACCTTTGAGGTTGCAGTGGAAGAACTGTCCTTGCCCTTCACAGGTTTTGTCCATGCAGTCTTTGAGTACACAGATCTTTGTAGGCATACATCTTTCCACAACCTGTGCTGAATACCCACACAAATCCTAGAAAGGGAGTATTGCTAGGAGAGCTGACCACAAAGAATTTAAATAAGAGGAGAGAAAGGAAAGTGGAGAATGAGGAACCGTACCCACAGTGTTGACTTGTGCATTAGCAAATCAATGTCTTGAAAGTTTCAAAATTCTTCACACCGCTGTAAATATTTTATGCAGCCTATAATGCAACAGCAACTTCTTCATTTTGATGCTCCAATTAATCTTATTTCCAAATTCATGTCTGTGTTTTGATTTTCTTTCTGTTCATTTCAAACAAGCCAGCAGACAGGTTTCAGCTTAGGTTTTCCACCTTCCCACCCTAAAATTTCAACATGCATGAGTGGCTCTTTCCAGGGATGAACATTAGTGGACAAGTGAACCTCCTAAACTTCCAGTTTTGCCCAGGGATGTCCAGAAATTTTCTCATCTAATTTGCCAGAAGTGGTGGCATCTGTGTGAACTTTGTGAGAGGGAGATTGTTTCAGTCTTGGGGGAGGCAGTTGTTTTTATGAATTCCATTTTGAGTTTTCCTGTGTACTAATTATTCTTTCCAGTGGTAATATCCCCAAACTCAGATTAGTCATGTATCCTTACTGGTGGTAGCAGCGACTCTGTCTCTGTGAACCCATGCAGGAGGAGGGTATTCGTCGTGACCTACTAAGGTACTTTTCATTCCGCAATCTGGGAATTGCTTTCTGACCACCATTTCCACTGAATGTCACCTGTCATGGTGCTCCCTATTCCCTGTGTTTTATCATTTCTTAATAAGACATCCATGTGGGCAGCAGGTCCTTCTGGTTTTCTTGTTCAACATAGATAATTATCTTTATATTAGGGAAGTTTCTCTGAGTCCTGTGACTATAGTGTTGTCTAATGTTGTTTAAATTCTGCATGATGCACTGATGTGTCAGGCTGTTGCTCCTTTACATATATGACTGAACTGTCACTGGGAGTAGGGACAGTGTGCTATCCTTAATTAGGAATATCTCTGTTCAGGCACCTAGAAGTGTGCTGGCAGTGTTACTGGATGTGTACTGTTAGTCTTAGGGCTTCTACATCCTCAGGAGGATGAGAAAGGTTTTGAGGTTTCTGATGAAAACCTGCCATGGATAGATTTGCATTGAGTAATTTATCGGCTGAGGCATGGTACACTTTGTCTGTGACGTGAAACTACTGCAGAATCAGAAAAGGCTACAAAGCGAAGAAAACAGTGTAAGCCAGGAGCAAAAATGGACCTCTATGACTGAGATCAGTGGAAAGCAATGATTCATGTCCTTTGCATGTGAGCATCCCAGCTTTGCTGGGACAGTGTGAAGGGAAGGAGCATGGTGCAGAAATGATGAGGGAGTGGAGAAGCAACTGAGACCAGAGACAGAAACAAGAGTTACAAAATATAAGACAGTGAATAGCATCTGAAAGGCTTATGGGATTTGACATGCAAAAATGTCTTTTTTCTGATGATGGCAAATACAAGAGTGTGCCCTGGATTGAAAGGTTAAATCTCTAAGGAAGCTGTAAAAAAGTTAATTCTACCAAAACAGTAAAAAGGGAGTTGCCTGAGAACTGGATTTTCATCAGTAATACAGAGAAATAACCTCTGAATTTATACTTTTTGTTTGGGGTTTTTTCTTTCCAAGATGACCTTGGAGCACACCAATGTGGCTACACATGTACCATAGCTGAGACCCAAAGTTTAAGTTTTGCGTGCCTCTCAGCCCAGTGATCTGGTGAGCCTTACAACTCTGGCCACAAAGCATAGTCTGAGATCCAGCTAAGTGCAGTTGCAGCCTTTGCTTTTAGATGGATCTATCAGCTGCTCTAGGGTCTGTTTGGTGACTCACTGAATGGCTTTTTTTTTTTTTTCAATAAAAAGTAGAGATTAGTCCTTAACATTCCTACACTGGAGACCAAACAAGAGAAAGAGATGTATGCATGATGCAGCAAGCTGCACTTCCTCCTTTCATCTGATTTCAAGGCACATAAATTGAGACAAACATCAAAAAATCAAAAGTGCCTTCATATAAAAATAAAGAAAAAAAAGTTACTGAATACTTTCAAGTCCCCTTGAATTTCATGGGATTATCCTGCACAGCATTTCTGCTTATTGGATTGCTTTAATTTTAGTGCTTCAATAAAGATTCTGGAGTCTACCTTTGTTTACTTAGGTATGTAAAATATGGAGCTGCAGATTCTTGCATCGACTCTGTGAGCAGTTGTCCCTGCATCACTTACAGGATATCAACTGTAATTACTTTACACCATCCCCACATTTTCATTCTGTATGATCAAGTATTGTATTGACAGTGATCACCAAAGCTTATCAGGGATGCAGCCAGTTGGAGTCAGCTGAAGCATTGTGAATCAGAGGAGAGTATTTAATGCTATCAGGCAGTGTGTTTCTGCAGACACAATCATCAGTAAATAAATTAATTGTTGGCCTCTAAACTGTAATCTTTAGGTTAGACACTTTCTCACACCCATCTCCTCTTGCAAAACCTATATTTTGCCATCTTTGAACACAGTTCCCTGTTTCTGAGGAAGCCTGAGCTCAGAAACTGAGATCTTGCATGTCTGCAGGAGGCTGGACAGCCTGTCATGTTACACTGGATAAATGGGTGTTCTCAGGCTTTCCCTTCTGGACATGATACTTCTAGACATGCTGTTTTGTCACTACCATACTTTTTCTGGCTCCCAATGCTTTTTACTTTTAGAGTGGAGGAGGGGACAGTATTGAGATCGACTCCATTTGCACAGTACTTCTTTATGTCCATTTTCAGCATCCTGTTGAAAATCCTGCCATGTCAATATTATGTTGAGTTGGCCGACAGTACTGTCATCGGAAAGGTTTACTGGGCTTCTGATAGGGAGAACAGAAAGAAAATTAATGCAAGCTCAGACCACAGTGTCATGGCTAGGGGTAAATATCCATGAACTCTGGCATGACATACCACGGACTCAAAAGCATCTCACCCCAAATAAATATTTTAGGTAGAGATCTGTGAATTTGTTGGTGCGCTATTACTTTGCAAGCACCAAGTGAGACTTCAGCACAATCATACCTGAAGCTGTCAAGCTCACTGTGTTTAGAAGAGCAGTTCCCAGTAAGGGTAATCAGAGTAGCAGGTGGCTTTGTGATGGGCTTTTGGGAGTAGTCATTCTGGTTTATAGAGGCATTTGCTTGTTCCATGCTGCTCCAGTGTTAGAAGAACATGGCTGTAGTGCTCAATCTCTCTCTCTTGCTCTTTTTCTTGGCACCTGACCATGTTGCTAGCTATGCCTTTGGCATCTCCTTTCTTTTGGCCTTTGCAACACCTAAAATTTCTGTAAAAATTTCCTTTTAACATCACTAGGAAGAGTGATATTCTGTGGATCTTGGTTTTATGTGTAGTACTCAGGACAAATGTCAGGTTTGCGTTTTTCTTTTTGCTTTTCTGCACAGACATATTGGTATTAAAATACCAAGACTAAAAGCTGAAATAAATGTACCTGTCAGTATTTTCAAAATAATTCAGAAATTCCCATTCATGTAGCTAAATGATTTGTTTGTTTTTCCAATCCTTCAGCTAGTGTTCAGTTACTCTGGCATTTTGGAGAACTGCCTGTTTGGGATTATCTGCTATAAGTATCCCCAGTGTTTTATCATGTAGGTAATCTGCACAGAGACTCCCCACGCTTGGAGGAAATAGCCAGCTTTTGAAAAGTGTTCAGAATTCAAATGCTGCCTTAGAAAATAATAGGAAGATTGAAACCAACAGAAATAACCGAATTCTTTGTGGGGTTTTGTCATTGTTGCTGTTGTTTATCATGGCGGGTTTTGTTTATTTCTTTGGTTAGGGTTTTGGGGGCTTTGGTGGCAGGGCTTGTTGTCTCAGCAGGAGCGGTATACATTTTAAAGTATAGCTTATGTTTTATACCAACAGCTTTAGGAAGTCTGGTCTGCTGATGGTAAACCTAACTTTGATTGCAATCTCATGTGCAAGGGGAGAAGGCTTTTGGAACTAATATAATTTGTCTTGCATCACTGCCCTGCTTTGAGCATTATGCCAAAAAAACAAAACCAAACCCCCAAACAAAACCAAAACAGACAAAAAAAAAAAAAAAAAAAAACCAAAAAAAACAAAAACACACAAAAAAAAAAAAAAAAAAAAACCAAAAAAAAAAAAAAAAGCTAACCAAAAAAACCCCCAGAAAAACACAGAAACACCAGAATCTGTTATTCTTGTGGGTTCTATTACTACTCACCAAGCTGTTGCAATTTCACACAGCAAACTGCACATGTGCCTACTGTCAAGCATGCCTAATACATTCCTGTGCTCAGACTCTCAAAAGGCTTTGCGCCTTTCACAGAAAAGAAAAGACAGGGAAATAAAAACAACCACTCATGGAATTTCAGCTGCAAGAATGTAGTTGTGTGATAATATTTTGCAGGTTTCCTGTTTAATTTGTTCAATGTGTTGAGCTTCCATGCAGATTAACTATACAATCAAACACTGAGAGTGAAGAGATTGCTGTGCTTTGCCAAACTAACAAGTCCAGAGAAAAGTTATCTACAGTCATATGTTATCAGTGAGTCTTTTGCAGAGAGAATATGGAAATGCTTGTTCCTTATCTGCAATGATGTTACACAGGCCAGCAGACATACATTTCTGAAAAAAAATTGTTAACAAAATGACAGCTATTCAAACCATCGTAATAAGGAAAGATCTAACACCTTGCTTGCTTTTGCCTGTAAACCCTTCCAACTGTGTGGGGCTTTTGCTGACACAAGTGCTCCAGTGGTTTGTGTTCTCTTGCTGTTATCGCCCTTGTTGCTTTCTTAGAAAGTCTGTCAAAGCAGGGGATGTCTGTGGGTCACAGGGAGACGTCCTGACTGGGGAGTGCAGAAAGCCTATGTGCCTTTCTGTGTGTCTAACTGGCTTTTAAATGTGAGGCCCTCCCACATTTTGGCACAAAGAATACAGATAAAGTGGATGCCACAACACCTTTCATTCAAGCAGGCCTCTTCTAAGGTACTTTGACACTTAGGTTATGCTGTTTCTCTTTGGGATTTGTCTGTTTTCTTTGGTACCTGGCCTGTGTTATTCTGTGATGGATGGATGTGTAGGGGCTCTGCTGCTGCCAGACCAGAGCTGCTCACAACGGCGCTGCCCAAAAAGTGACCTATGGGAAATGCTGTGAGGCTCCCTTCCATTTTCATTTTGATCCAGTCATCCTGCCCCAGATGCTACCTCAACCTCCATCTATGCGCTGGAGATGCAGAAAGTGTTTTCCTTGCTGTTTCTCCCTTGTTCCTGCTTGCTATGGCCAGCCTCACATGGTGTGGTGGGCAAAAGCCATGCTGGTGGCAGGAGCAGTCCTGCATGACAGGCACAGCAAGGAGAAGTGGAAAGGAGCCAAGCTGGCAGGAGATGCAGTGGAGACAAAGAGGGAAGGAGTAGCGAGGCAAGGGGAAGGAGTTGTCGAGAGGAGAGGTGTCTAGTTATCATTATAGGCATTTTTGCCTCCTCTAAAAGCATTGTTACTCTGCAGACATCCCACTGTCTTACCAGCACCATAGAATTGGCACAGACTGTGATGAAAGTCAGCTACCTCTTGAAACAGTGGAAGCTGTAGCTGATCTTGATCCAAATGCACAATGCTGTAGTTTCATCTGCACGAGCTTTCTCATATGCCTGGCAGGTCTGATTAATTTTTGCAAAACTGCAACTGAAAGGAAACAAACATAGTGTAAATGAAAAGAAGAGGGGGGAAAAACAACAAAGAAACAATTTCTTTTCTGTCATGTCTGTGAACAGCTTTTACTGGAGAGCCTGCATGCTTGGACAGCAAGTTACTGTGAATTAGTGAGGGTCACTGCCATTGATTAAATCCTCTTTTATGTTTCCTGGTAACTCCTGAATTATGGCAAGACCTGAACATATTAATTTAACACTTTTCTCTTTTTCATTGACAGTTCTGATGGAGGAAAAAATCTGCAAGTCATTTTAAGCAGATAATATTGAATTAAAATAAATTTCAGGAACAAAATGGCGTCTCTCTTTTATTCCCAGTTTTACATTGCTATGTTGAAAGAAAAATCAATAACTAGTTGAAGTCTTAAGTACAGAAATTTTCCTCCTTGCAGTTGTGGTTATTCTTTTTCTTTATGGAAGATATGGACTAGAACTATAATAAGTGAAATGTGGTAAATTAGGGAATATTGCCTTTTTATTTCACACCTCTGTAGCTCCTTTTCTTACACAGTGACAAAAGGCTATAACCTTAACTAATGACAGAATGAAATTATCAGCACAAGCCTCAGTAGTAAGGCTGTTAATTAATGCTAATTATTTTTGTTGGAAATTTTAAATATTAGTATTTTAAAAAGAAAGGTAAAAAATATGTTTATATTCATGCAATATTTACAGGTGTTCTTATATAAATGTATGTATATATACAGATAAACACACACACTCATAAAAGTATAGTTATTTAAACATATTGGTTTCAGAATGGTGTGTGGGCACTTGTTTTTCCAAAAGCAAAAGTTGTTTTCATAGCATTTTGGGAACATGCTGAAATTTCCAAAATTATCCTGTGGAGTGGGGGGGAAATGGAAACCAACATATGAGAAGACATTCTGGGGGATATTTCTTTCTGGTTATGAAATGTTGGGCCTTTACCTGATCCATTCCAGCGCTACCCTGACACATGAGCCTACACTGTGTGTACAACTTCCATGGATGCCATTCCCAGAGACGTCTTCCTCTCAGACATTTTGCTGATGTCTAGCCTAAGACTTCCTTCCAGGGACTTGTTATCCACACCAGCAGAGATACATAGAAAAAGTTGTCCCCTTCCTCTTAATTAGGAGGTTTTTAATTATGGAAGGCTACTCGGTTCCTATCCTGTGTTCTGCTGATGTCACATCAGGCATCACCTCATTTGGTGAGGTGCAGACCACATTTTCCCAGCCACAGCTGCTTATGCTGCTCTGCTCGAGGCTCAGTTTCCAGGGATTCCCTGGGCTTTCCTGGGGTCCAGAAGGGTGCCTCACATGTGCAACAGGCCATGCTGTTGTCTTCACCCTTCAACTTATTAGTCATGTGCATATCAGTTCTTTAGTTAAGCTTCTTATAATTATGGTCATGATGGTGCTGCTTGTTTTTTGTCTTATTGGAATAATAGTTAAAACACAAGGAAAACTATTAAATCCTAGTCAAGCATGGTCCAATTTGTTAGAACATTTTCTTGTACAGGACCATGTTGGAAACCTCTTTGTGTTCCTATGGGTGCTCCTAGTCTGCATGCTATGGAGAATCATTTGGCCATGCTGGCCATTCATTTCCTTGGAAAATATTACAGCTGTTCAAGAAACAAAATGCCCTGCAGCTGGAGGTACTGCAGGCTGACTCCCTAGAGGTTCAGACGGGGCACAGCTGAGCAATGATGGATTTACAGGCTATCAGCCATCAGCTGACCAGCTGTAGTTCTCCCAGATTAGCCCTCCCTGGTGGTGTAGTAAAGGTGTCATCTTATGTCATGGAGGAAGTAAGGTTAAACAAGGTGTTTTACCTCCATACTGGAGCACAGCAGTGGCTCACTTACAGCTAACTTGTGGGGTCAAATGGAGAGTAGCATGTCACAGAGGGAGTGTGTCTTCTTGTGAAGCCTGTGCTGAAAGATCAGTACTAGTATGGAATATTAGAGGACTTTAACTTGGAAAACCTGAAATGGTTTGAGGTTTACACACAGAAGAAATGTTATTGCTACAAGGCAGTAGAAATTCAGATGCATCAGCTGGAGCCCTACAGTGTGTGGGCTGAGCCTTTTCAGTTCAGTGTCCCCTTCTGGGTCCAAAATACCCTTAATTGTTATTGATTCTCTTGATGGGTTCCCATGCCCATTGTCTCTTGCCTCAGGAAAAGGATATGGCCAAGCTGAGGTTTGAGGTACATGTATAATGTGGGTTATAATGTTTGGCTGGACCAAAAGCTTTTCCCTCAAATGAGGGATGGTGTTGGGCTTACATTTATGCTTTTAACTCCCTGTCACATCAGTTGCACCTGTAGCCTTTGATTAGCCCTTGACTCATAGCAGTTGAAATTAGTAAAGAGCGAGACACCTTCCCTTTCCATTTCTGTATTACTACCAGAAGTACCTGCCACAGTGTGCTGTCTTGTGTATAGGTACACACAATCAAGTAAGTGTTGTTAGTGTCTTGTTCTGTATTCAGAAGCAGCACTTCAGTTCTCACTAAGTCTGCATATGGTTTACATGTGTAAGATCGATGTAGGAGAATTCTAAAGGGTCAAACAAGGCTGTCATGGATGATATATGTAACCCACAATTGATCCTTATTTTTCAGGGGTTTGTATAGAAGCATTGCTAGTGTGGTTGGGGTTTTGCTCTCTGTGGCTTGCCTAGCTCTACTTGAGTTAGCAATGGTTTTGCTTCTGAGGATGGCCTAATCACCAGCATGGTTTTTTTTTATCTCTTTAGTGGTGCCTCCCAAACTGAAGGAAATGAAAAATCAAGAGGCTGCTGTAGGTCAGAAGCTAGTGCTAAGGTGTGAAACCACTTCAGAGAACCCTACGCTCAGATTCAAATGGTTAAAGAATGGAAAGGAAATAACCAAAAAAAACAAACCGGAAAATATCAAGATCCCCAAAAAGCAAAAGTAAGTACAGACTAATATCTCTCAAGTGGGGCTGGGAGGTCTGGGGAGTGCTGTTCACAAGAACAGCATGTTCACAAGCATTGAGTTTGTTAATTTGCAGTAACAAAACGCTCAAAGCTGTGAATTACAGAGAAAGAAAATTTCAGAAAACAGACACCAATGTTATTTTTCTTTAAAGTATGAACAAAGTGTTAGTATGGTATAAATATTTCATAATTAATTTTTCCTTTTCAGTTTCTAATTATTTTTTCATAGCCAAAGGCTATGACTTTAACCAGTAAACCTTGGAGACAGGCCATTTTTAAACTACTGACAAGAACAGGGGTACTTTACTTTTATTGTCTAATATCAAAGAACACTTAAAATTATCAAAGGATTGTAGATTTTGGAATATTTTTGAGATTTGCTTTGCAAGCAGTTTAGTCCTTTAGTCTTTAAGAAGGCCTGAATCCTGTCCATTTTAGCTTTGAATGCGTTATGCAAGCATGCAGAACTCCTTTACCAGAGACATTCCTGTGCATGCAGAACAAGGCCCGATTCACAGATGTCAGATGAGTAGCCAAGCCTGTAAATCTCACCCTCCTGTCTGGTAGAAGGTGTCACCTACATGTGACTGATGACCAGTGCCAAAATATGGACTAGTGCCTAGTTTCTGTGAGGGAGAAACTACGCAGTGCTTTCACTGCACTGAGACAGGAGAAAGCTTTTGCTATTTGGTCTCTCCCCAGTTGTTTACGTCAAAAAGTTTGAATTATGGCCACTTGTCCATCAAAGGAAGCTATGAAAATCTATTTGAATACAGCCTGACAACTCTTACTTCTCTCTCAGTAGACAGAGCTGCTATCTGCTGCACTGGGCTATGCCTTCTGTTCATGCAAGACACAGAGGATTTAGGGTGGGCTCTGTAAGAGATCTTTCCTTCCAAGGTGTCCAATGACCCCATTGTCAGGGCTCATCTCATTAGGCAAAACAGAAGCCATAATTAAACAGACATTTGACTTTTTAGAGTTATTCATGTTTAAATCCAGACATTCTGCCCTCCCTTACAGTTTCTTGTACCCTAGCCTGAGGCCTAAGGTGAAACATGGAGAGGGACAGAGCAGCATCGTCACAGTCCCCATGCCACAGTTGCACAGATGTCAAGAACGAACCTGTGATGTCTCCTTCCAGCATTTGTGAAATGGAGCTGTTCCAGGTGGCAGATAGCCTGGCAAATTGTCTGGACTCATTTGCAGAGCCATATGTCTCCATCAGAGTTGTATTTTCAGTCTGTTCTGTAAAGAAAACGTCCAGATCAGAGCCTAGCCCTCAGCTTTCCCAGCCCCATAGTGCTGCCTGTGAGGGACAAATAGTGTTTTCTCCTCTTACATTTTGGCTGATTGATCAAACTCACTGGGGCCAGGACTTCACCTTCATGGGCTGGACTTTGTCAGTTCAGCATTGAATCATTAAGCGCCTTCTGCCAGCTCGCTTCTCTGTCTTTTCTTTTTTCCCCCAAGAAACTTTGAGGAGCTGTCAGAAGGGAAACTAGCTGATAGCTAATAATTTGATATTGATGTGTGTGGAATGTGTGAGACTATTTTTCAGTTTGATGTGCCAAAAAGTTCTTAAAATTCCCCAAAAACGATATAATGAAGAAAAGATTAAAATTGTGCCTTTTTCTGGAAAGTTAAAATTCCAAGTCCTATTCACCCACCATAACTGGGTAGAGTGGAGGTTTTAACCTGTATTTCACACTTGTGAGCTACCTCAGTCAGGAGGATATCACTCATTATTGGAATATCTCTCTTCTATTTTCTGTTTTAGAAATATCAGTGTGAAATGGAGAAGCACTTCCAGTTAGAGATGTGAAAGGCACTAGATGCAGAGTACAGGAGGGGAAAGACACGGGATGTCTGGTGACATCTGAAGGATTTTTCTTGCCTTCCTACTTTGAGATTTTAGTTTGGGGACATATCAGTACTTTGCCATTTCTTCTTTTGCTGTTTATGTGTGTATCCAGGACTGAGTAGATATAAACAGCTTAAGAGGAGATAGTTTTTGATTAAAAGTGGAACAGACATGTGTTGCAAAGCTAAATGGGGGAAAATGCAGTGCAAATGAATGCATAAAAAGACATGCAGATTTCAGTAAAGAAAGCCATGCTAAAAAGATCCTGTTGCAAATGAACAGAGTATTAGTGATGAAGTTATGATTTATTTTTTTTTCCTACTAGCGTTAGTGGGTTTTTTCATGGTATCACACTGGTAAATGTTTATCATGTTCATATGCTGCTGTATTGTTACATCAAGCATTTTAGCATGATTTCTTTTACTTGTTACCAGGTGTGGGAAACATCAGCTAGGAAGATTATAGTAGTTGATGAGCTGTCTGGGATTAATGTTTGTTTTAAAGTTCAAATGGCTACATGAAAAGTAGACTATGTTTCTGAAGAACCAGTAGCATGCAGAGTACCACAACCTTATTGACACCTTCAGTCCAAACACTGAGAACACTTTCTACATATTTACAAAAACCTCACAAAATTTGTAAGTAGTGCACAATAGCCACTGACTTTTTAGTAATGCTGTATTTTGCAAGACATCACCTTTCTCATTGTATGATGCCAGAATAAAACCTGTCTTTTGTTGGGAGAAGAATAAATGTTTCTGAGGTCTGGATAAATAGCCAGAACTAAAGCTAAATACCTTTAGGGTTTTTAACAAACTGAAAATATCTGGCAGTATGATAAAGTGTCTATCTCAGAAATTAAAAGTGAAGACCTAAGCTTGGAACCTGGAGTAGGCAAGGAAATGATAATATGGCAGCTTGGTGTTTATTGGGTGCCATGGCCAATGTGAATACTACTGGATCAAAGGATTTGCCAAAGTGGAGCATATGCTGACTTTTTTTCTAGTGTTTTAAGAGTTTAGAACTAGACCCTGTGGCAATGCAGGCTTCCTAAGAGCATAGCCTTCTGAAGGCTGCATTGCCTGTCAAATGAACTCAGGGAATCACTCTTAGGATCATTTCAGGGAGGGTTGGTTCAGAGGGTGCAGAGCCCCAACATGTGATGACCCCACCTGGAGTACTGCATCCAGCTCTGGAGCAAGTCCAGAGGAGGCCACTAGTTGATCACAGGGCTGGGGCACCAATCCTATGTAGGCAGACTAAGAGGGTTGAAGCTGTCAGCCTGAAGATGAGAACACTCCAGGGACACCTTACAACAGCCTTTCGGTGGGTAAAGGGGATTTACAAGAAGGAAAGAGAGGGACTTCTTACAAGGGTGTGTAGTGACAGGACAAGAGGGAATGGCCTTAAACTGTAGGAGGGTAGGTTTAAATTGGATATTAGGAAGTTTTTTACAGTGAGCGTGGTGAGGCACTGCCACAGATGGCCCAGAAAGGTTGTGGGTGCCCCATACTTGGCAGTGTTCAAGACCAGGCTGAATGGAGCTCTCTCAGTAACTTGGTCAAGTGGAAGGTATCTCTGCCCATGGGGGAGGGTTGGAACTATATGATCTTTAACCCTAACCACTCTGATTTTATGCTTCTATGACAGTACAGCAGGTGAATCACACTAAATGGCTGTGCTCCTCATTATACTAGAAAGTCAAGGGAAATGGAGTGACTTTAAATTTTAATGAAAGGCATTTAAAGCACTCACTTTTCACCTTGAATCTGTCAGAGTAAGAGCATGAGTCAGTGAGTTTCTGCTGCTGATTCATGACATTCGTGATGCCATGATTGATTGATTTGTGTGTCCAAGCTCTAAGCTATTTCATTGTGACAATGGAGATACAAAAAAAATCAGGCACCACACAAGGGCTTTTCACCTGCGAGCTAGCTTTACCATGCGTGTTCCCCTGTACTGACATTATTTCATTTTCCTTCTCTTATTTCAAACCTAGATGAGACCTGTACATTGTTGGTTCGGGTTATGTGCTGTACAGAGTCAGGAGCTATTCATTACATGAAGAGACACTCCTTTATCAGAGTTGGGTTTGTTGGGTTTTTTTCTGGCAGAGACAAGGTGTTTGCCACTTCATCTAGCTCTTGGCTTTGAATGCAATAGTGCATGAGAAGAATTCATGTGCAGATGCCCTGTACCTTGAGCTTCATCCAAGCTTAGCCTGGATATTTGCCTGCAGACAGGCAATTCTGGATGACAGATGGAGACTGGAAGCAAAATGAATTCAAGCAGTCAGATAAGGTGGGCTGGAACTACATTCTGCAGATGTATTTCTTTCACGTAAGGATACAAACTCAGCAGTGTCATAGTGGCAATGAGCTAAAGTTACAGCAGAAGGAAATCTTACAGTGAGAGGCATTTTTTTGGAGTAGCATGGCATAGTTTGAGGGACAAGCCTTTGAATACAAAATCTCTTATGAGGGGTTTTAAGTGAGTACTGTGGAGTACAGTATTGCTAGGGAACTGCTTAATTTACAGCCATTAATGAGTCATCTTCTACTCTGACTGTTTTGAATTCTGTCCTGATATGTTTCAATGGTATTTTTAAGGCTATAAATATTCATATTATTTCTCCTGCTCTCAGAGACAAAACTCTTTACATGGTTTTTTTCTAAAAACAAGAGTAAATTTGGCTTGTTAGAAATGAATTTGTAAGAAATATGGTTGCTTCACCTATTTTAATATAGTAATAGAATCATAAAAGGGAGAAACAATTCCTTACCTTTTTCCATAGATATCACATAAAACAAAACCAATAAAAATAAAAGTGCAGGGCAGAGTCTCTTCACAAACCCAAGAATGCCACAAAAATGGATTACCTCCAAATTACTTATTATATAGTGAAGGCTGCAGCAGACATACAGTGGGTGTCCAGATTAAGATATAGCTGCAGCTCTGCTTCTTCCTTCTCATTGAGTTAAAGTGAGTTCCTAAAAACTAAGCCTGTTTACATTGCCCTTTGAGGCTTCTCAAGGCTATAACTTGCGCTCCATCTAGACAAGTGGCTGCAAGTATGGCTGAAAGACAACTTGTGCAGTATAGGAAATACCACATGTCCACACAAGCTGTTAGGTGGTATAGAACACGACAAGATGTTCCTGGCCAGGCACTCAGCAGGCTGTTGCAAAGGTGGGTATGTAGATGACGGGCAGGAGGATTAAAGAGGCCATTTTTAGTGTTGTATAAGAATAGCTGTTAGTCATGTTCAAATTTTCCACACAAAGATACAGTAGCATTCAACTTCTGGATGTTTCTGTCAGTGCCTTTGCCACATTTTTGTCATATATTCATGGTTGCCACCAGCTCAAGTGTGTTCTTGTATGCTACCTGAAATGCAGCCCAGTTGATTAATTCAGCACTGGGAACTGGGCTCCTGACATTTCCTGAGAAGCGAGCCTGAATACTCAGCTATACATTTCTTCACCATCTGAATAAACCTGAGTAAATTGCTAATCCTGCCTTGACTGCTCCTCTTTCTTGCAAGCCCAGTAGCCTCAAGAAAGCAGTCCTCTTTCATGACATGAGGGAAAATTCTTGTGATGTGTGTTTCTAGCACAGAGTGGTCCACCTAGCATACTCCTCTCTTCAGAGAAGGGCTACAGTGCTGACTCCTCAGCAGTAGAACCTTCACATAGAGACAGGGAACCTTGACCTGCCAATAAACAGATGTTTGGTAGCAGATGGGATAGTTTCCTATACTGGAGGGAGGGGTGTCTCACAAGGATGGGTTGAAAAGGGAGATTGAACATTTTGGTCACTCCAGAAGTCCCCACTGCTACAACAGACTTGTTTGTAGTCTGAACCAAGCCCCGCTCAGTGATTTCCAGAAGGGGTAACCACTTGTGATTTCTGCATGGAGAGTTAGGAGACATTGTAAAGCTGCAACAAAGAACTCCCCAAACATAGTTTAACTTAGCAGTCATAGTTAGACATGATGGTGACTACAAGCTTTTAGAGTGAACTACTCAACAACCCGTGCCTTCTGGGAATCAGTCCTTCAGGTCAGGATAAGCCAATTTAGGGAAGCCAATGCTCATGCACTCTGGGTGACTATTCTATAGATAAATGAGCAGGCTTTACTGCAGGCAGAAAATACCCCAAAGCACTTCTTTTAAACAGTCATAATGTGTGCATTTTCCCCAATGTAGTAATTCTCTGCAGTTTAGATAATGGGATTACTGCCATCTTATGAGTTGGGGACCCCTTGAATGACACCAGAACATACTCCTACAAAATTAATGGGTAGACAGGAGTTCTGCATTTTAAAATCTAATCTTAAAACCTTGGAAACTGATTAAATTATGTCTCTGAGCCAGGAACAAAAGATAGCTTTATGCAAATTGTGTTCCTGCGCATGAATTTTTGTTAGCAGTGGAGAATGATTTACTATTGGAGTTTCAGAGATTGTTAAAGACTGTGGTGTGTCCTAATTTCATGATTATTTAGTCAAATACTCGGAATTACCATACTTACCCAGAACTCTGCTGCTCATAATACAAACCTGTAGGAAAGGGTAATCTATTTTAGTGTTATGCCCATCTCTGTGGCATCTGGATGACCAACAATTTGACTGAGAGAGGATGCTTGGTTGGACAGTTGTTTCTCAGCTTTCCTTTAAGAGCAAAGATTTCTCTCATACAGAAAGGCATAAACAAATATCTTTATCTGAGTTCATGAATATGCCTGTTTTCCGGAAGCCTTTGAGAGAGATGTTTTTTTATTCTCCTCCTTGCTTTCAAACCTGAATAGTGTTGATCTGTCAGTAAGAATGGAAAACAAGACTCTGTTGAAAAAAAGTGTGTTAATTGATGCAGTGACTGTTACTCCAGTACAGGATGTTTATATGTTTTCTTTTCTGATTTCACAGGAAATACTCTGAGCTTCACATTTACAGAGCCACGTTGGCTGATGCTGGGGAATATGTATGCAGAGTGAGCAGCAAGCTAGGAAATGACAGTACTAAAGCCAGTGTTATCATCACAGACACCAATGGTAAGGCTTGGCGCTTTATTTTACTGTCACATTCAGAAAGACAAGGTATGAAAGTTGCCAACAGGACAAAAAGGTTTGGAGAAGGGGAAGACTTTGCAAGTGAAGTGAAAGTAGAAGCACTGAAATCTATTAGGTGTCCTAAGAAAAGTAATCAGGCCTGACTTGTCTGTTATGTAGTTGAGATGTTCGATTTTCCTTATGCTGACAAATAGGATGTCTCCTACAGATGTCTCAGGACAGATCAGCATTTTCTGTGTAACACCAAGTCTAAGACAGTATAAACAGTTACAACAAGAAGAAAATGAAGAGAAGGAAATATTATTCTAATTCCCAAAATATACAGAGGGATCATTACAGGCATATGGGGAAGTTTTTATTTAACCTAAAACATGTCATTGTCTGAACTGCTAAACCAGCACTCCCTTCTTTAAGTAATAATTATATGGCTCTGATTGCCACTGTTTTCACTTTCACATATGCTAATAGGTTTTTCTTTTGATTTCTAAAATAATAAAGACAAAGGCATAAATGTAACTGAAGTTGTCTTATTCAAAGGCATGAATGTAATTCAAGTACTTTTAATCAGGTATTGTAATTTAAAATTATTTCTTGAGGAGCAGAGCATGTCATGAGGCAGGTAGCACTCAGATTTACCCAAAAAATTTACAACTATTATAGATTGCTGTTTTTGCAGGGCCACCATTTCATTTACAGGAAGTTCCAGTTGCTTCTGATAAAATTTTGTGAGTGTTCCATTCTACACAAATGTCAGTACTGTTTCTCCTTTGGAGAGGCATTGGAGTCAGCAGTTCAGCTGAAATCTGGTTTTTCAAGGGTGGCTTTGACTAATCCAGCTCAAATAATTCAAACTCCAGTGTCTGGCTGGTTGTAAAGTATCAAACAAACATGCCCTCATTACCAAACAAAGCTGAAGTTCCATGCATATCTTGGATGGGTTTAAAGATGTTGTAGCAATGTAAGTTTACCAGGCATGCTTTTCTGTTTTGTGTTGTGCTCTGAAATGGGAGATAGGCATTTAAATAAAGAGAAAAACAAATTTAGATCTTTTCCAGTGGGATTTGTCTTTGGCTATCTGCTGTTTTGTAATCACACAGCAATTGCCTGACTTTGTATTCACTTTGTGTATTTGCTCTTCTGCTTCATCAACAAAGAATCTCAAGTGCTAAGATTTCATACTAGCTCTATGGTATTATAATCATGAGCAGATGTCAGGAGACTGATATAAAAGATAAGTGTTATTTACTGGAATGTTATTGAGAAGCAAAATGGGTAGGTGTTTCTGTGTAGCTTTGTAGATGCTCTTCGTTTCCATGAATACAAATTTTGATTGCTCATTAGCTGTTTACATAGAAAGCTCCTATACTGTTTCCAAGATACTGGAGTTTCCAAAATTCAGCTGTAGGCACAGTGTCTGGGCAGTGATACAGATAAATGCAAAAAAATGCTTGACTGTCCTCTATTACTTTCTCAGACAAGTAATGGTGTCATGGCTGGGGAGTGCATGTGGGACCTCATTCCTGTGCTTCGTGGCATGGATTTTTCAACTTCCTTTTGGGCTATGCTGAATGACCACAAAACACTCCTGCTGCAGGGAGACAGAAGCTTAGTCTTAACTGAAAATGTTTGTGGGCAACCTCTGTTATGTGCGTTTACAACAGATATGTTAGAATTTGTCTAATTATGTTATGAAATGTAAGTTCTTTAAAACACAGACATGCATGCAAACTCCCTTGAATGCAGAGCAAACTTGAATCCAGTCTAAACATGGCAGCTGGCTCTTGTCTGTAAAGATCTGAACTGGAAACTTGATGATATCTGAACTGGAACATCTCAATGATATTTGATAATCTAGACTCAGGCATGGCAGCATTCACTGGTTGAATAAATCAATCATGCATATTTGTTTGCTACACATACATCTGAGCCCCCTGTGCTTATTGTTGCTTATAAATTACCAGTAAAATTGTTCATAATTTTCCTGCTAATGATGGAATTTTCCAACTGTATTTAAGGAACAGCATGGGCAACATCTGGTGATTTAAGAGCAATAGATCCCTAAGACCTCAAAAGGCAACATCTGCTTTGCAAACAGGGATAGACCCCCTGCATGGGTGACCTCCTCACCCTTCCTTCCCCTGCATTCCCTGACCTCTTACCCTTGCTAGCTTAATGACAGATTTGAGCTCCAAACTCTGTAATGAGCACTGAAGGGCAGTTATTACTCAAGTCCTGTATATCTGGGAGGTCCTACACTATTCACAAGAAAGAGTTTAAAATTAAAAGGAAAAAACAGAACAACAAACAAACCCAATCATATTTAATCCTTACTTGTTATTGCCTGTTAATGGGCTTTTGGAGAAGCCTCTGGGGTCCAGTGCACCCCAGGAGTCCCTGTAGAAAACTAAAGTGTGGATATCTGAGGGGGCTGAATCTCTTAAGGTAGGCAGAGATTGCTTTCTTACACCTCCAGCAGACAGGGTGACAGTGAGGTGAAGAAAAATGCATCAGAGAGCCTGCCTTTCTTATGGTCATACTGGTCTGCTGTACAAACCATAACTTCAATTATGACCTTTAATTTAGTGTCCTCACCTGGTCATGTTTATTATGTGTGCTCTGTTATCTGCAAACTAGATCCTCCTTTCCTTTTGTGTTGAGTACTTTAAAACTGAGGGTAGATGAGCTGATGACACTTCTGGAAATGGGGTTATTTTTATTTCCAGTAAAACATTAGCACTTTCCAGTATAAAAACCCTGGTTTAAATTCCCTAGAATTTGTCCAACTTTAACTATTCTAGTGGAAGTTTTCTTTGCTGGTGTGTGCCACAAAAGAGAACTCTAGGGCCAGACCAAAGGTGTATCTAACATGGTGCCTTGTCTCTAACATCAAATATCAATGAGCATTAGGAAAAAACACACAAAGAACAAGGCATATTGTTGGGGGTTTTCCCCAAGAATAGGAAAAGCCACACATTTACCACTAAGATCACATGTCTGAAAGTTGCTGATTTCAATTCCATGCTTCGAACACAGAAAAATTAGTATTTTTCAATAAAACAGTTGTAAATTTTTTTTGTTTGTTTTCAGTGAGCAAAGACCTTAATTTTCCCCAATCTCATTTCCAGAAATGGTAAATTTTTCTGTCTAAAACTGTAATAGTAAATGCAACAGTAACTCCTGTCCTTCTTGCTGTTACTGCTATTATAAACATTGCTATTACTTAAAACTGCCAAATTTGCTCTTATGCAAGTTTTTGCTATGCATTAACACCCACACACACACAAACTGTATCAACCTTCATAGACTTATAAATTTTCACAGTTCTACTGAAAGAAATATAAACCCTTGTCTATAGAGCCATATGTGTGGGTTAAAAATGCAAAAAATATAAAAATAGCTCGATAAACGTAATTTTTACCAGTCCTAATAGGAAGAGATGGGAGCTATTCTGTTCTCTTTTAAATTTATAATGAGTATAACTTGCCCACAGGATATGAGATGCCTTCTTATTTTCATTCACTCATAGTCACATATGCTCCCTGAAGAAGGATTGTAATTGAGGTCAGAATAGAGGCATGAAGTTCTCTTGATGTTGTATAAATAGTGCACGGGTTTGCTAATGCAGTAGTAACTGCCTTCTTGTTTTTTTCTTTTCTCTTTTTTTTTCATCCTAATTTGTTACTTTATCTAGGTGAAATTCTTGTAGTGAATTTTTTCATGGACTTTCTTGTGAACATAAGACCTTACTATGCTTAATAAATAACACAGAATACTTCACACCACAGCCAAAGCTTTCAATTTCATCTTTTAAACCTTGCTCACAAACCCCTTATTTTAGACAGCAAGCTAAGCGACCTTTTTTCTAAAGTGTCGAGTGTGCTCTAGCTGAATGTGGTGTCTTTTCCATTAAAACCTGTTGACCTGATTCTTTTGCCTCTCTGAGGATGTTTGCTGTGCAGCATATCTCAGGGTGAAAAAGGGTGGATTCATACAGAAATAGTTAAGAAGTTAAAAATCTACAGTGCTGGATAACTTCTGGGTTGTGTGCAGGGTTTTGTGTGAGTGCTATTCCTCTACGTGCAAAGTGAGTTTTGTTCATCAGTGGGGGTAGCTAGGATGACTTTGCCTGAACTGGTGGGTACGAGAAGTACTCAGATCACCTATTCATGTATCTCAACTGTCAGCAAAAGTAAGCACTGGTAAAAGCTTCATTAGCTACATAGTCAGTGGCCTGTGCAAGCTTCTGGTTGCATCCATAGGGCTTGCAGTAGTAGTAACAGTTCCAAGTTGTACAGTAATGAATAAGAATCTGATATTCAGCATTCATTAAGTTTTAATTTGCTCTTCATCTTCTGAAGATAGCCAGTAGCTTAGCTTCAAGAAGATGGCTGAGAAATAAGTAAATGAAAACAACATTCAATCTCTAGTACCCATAAAGCCTGTGACCAGCTATTAAATACTTCAAATGCAAGAAAAGACCCATCTTCTGTCCAAGATTTGATTAAAGAAGGAGATCAGGGTATCTTTTCTATCTAGCATAGTTACAGGTGACCTGGGCCCATAGTTTGTTTTGAACTGGCTATAATGGGTCAGATTCTCAACTGGTGCAAATCAGCATGCCTGGACCAATGTCACTAATTTGGTCCTTCACACAGAAAGAAATGTGGCCATCACTCAGTTGGTAGAGCAATTCCCCTAAGAGTACCCTTGAACCTTTCCTTGCAAATCAACATATTTGGATTGAGGGTGGTGTTCTTTTAATCTGATTTGACTCAGTAGTTGCTTGGAGGAAAAAGGTAAGAAGTATGGTAGTTTTAAGGGAAAAAAATGGTTAGTTTAATCATTGGATCACCCTATGTCTTTGACCACATGTGCCTGCACGCACCTGAGGCCTCAGACTATGGTCTTACTAACCTTCTACACAAATCTAGTCCCAACTATGCATCTGTAGGCTGAGTAATGAAGGTCTCAATTGCTCCCCTTTCCTCAAAGTGTGTGCTAGCTTGTGTCAATCTTTCTATAATTCATATGGTGTCACCTGAACAGCACAGCCAGTGCAAAAGGCTTAAAACTTGTGTCACTGCCAGAAAGTACACCCACCACAGGATGACAGAAAGCTTGTTTGCAGCTCTAACTACCAGCGGTGTTCATGGTGTTTGAATCCCCCTCAGAGCCCAAGTTGTTGTCTCTTGCAGGGTTCTCAAAGCCACCACCTTCAAGGTCTGAATTAAAACCTACAAGATCAACCAAATCCCTTGTGTTTGCTCAAGCAGGCATTTTGCATTAGGCCTTTGATAAACTAGCTGAGGTGGGGGTGGGGAGACAGGACTGTTCACAACAGCAGCTGTAGGGCTTTTAAAATATTTGGTTATCCCTAGAGAAAAGGTCTTTTCTGAGAAGAAAGGCCTCCTGCCTCCCCCAGAACAATACAGCAGAGCTTGCTGCTCAGGCACTGAGTTGTCTTCTCTCAGCATCCCAAACAAAGCTGCCTGTCTTGAAGGATGGATGAAGATACCAAGGTCAGCAAGGTGGTGGAGCTGCTGTGAGTCCTGTAGGAGTTGAAGGAGCTCTTGTTATGTCAGAGGACACAGCAGGAAATACTGCTGGCCAGAGAACTAAGGAAACAGGACTGAGAGGCTGCAGGGACCTGTCCTTTAAAGCATTCCCAAACAAGGATCTCTCCTCTATCCTTCGATATGTTTGCATAAGAAAGCCCCAGAACAAACATATCCAGTTTCAGGAAACAGCACTTCACCAAGACTAAATGTTCCTAGAAGTGCCGGGGGACAGAACTGGACATAGCCTCTGAGGGAGCTCCTCCTCACGGGGTCTTAAGCATGATGATGAGGACAGGACTGCAGGCTGTCATCTCCATAGCTTATCAGAGTTCAGCAGCAAAAGTATCATGATTGAAAAATGCTTCCAGTTCTTTCATCTCAGGCAAGTACTGACAGCCCCCTGTGAGAAGCCTCTTTTTTGCTCTGCTAGCTTGTTCAGAAGGCTATGTGATAGCCTCAGGTACTGTAAAATGCTTTTCTTACTGTTGCGATGTACTGTCTGCAGTAAGCAATACACACAAATACTGTGTCTTCCAAATGTTAGCATCCACTGTTAATGTTACTAACATGAATTTTACTGTCGGGGCTTGGTAATGTGTGACTTTGCCACATGTTTTCCAAATGTATTTCTCAGCACGTTTCAGGTGTAGGAGGCTCTGGCTGTATTTTCCACTGGCACGGAAGCTTTCCGTCAGGGTTCATACTAACTCAGCTGGGTTGGGGAAGTGCCAGTAAGAAATACTCCATCAAGCTCAGCACAGGCACTAAATGGAACATGGTTTCTTGAAGGAAAACTTTGCTCCAGTTGTGCCAGATACTGAGTTACACAACTGACAGACCTGTTCCTGTCTCCTGTTGTGACTAAGAAAGGTTAATTGCTCAGACAGCTCAGCTGCGCAACAGCAAACTGCCTCTATACCCAAAAAGTGGTCCTGAAAGCTGTCTGGTTACAGGCCATGGTGTTCCAAGACCTAATGCAAAGGTTTTGATCTTAAAAATTTTACTTGCAATACTCACTTCCATACCACGCATCACTGGCTGACAATGAAATGCGGTACAGCACATTCTCTTACATTAGTGAGGTGAAACTGGGATATACTGAAAAGGTAAACTATATATTTGCCAAAGAAAGCTGGACCAAGTGGGAAAAAAAATACAAAAGAAGAGCTAGCAAGTGAGAAATTGAAATACAGGGTCAGCATTAAGGTTTAATGAGAGGGATGCTGAAGGGAAGACAGACTGAGTTTTGTCACTAATCAGGTTTCTGTAGGCTCTGGAGACAGTGAGCAGAGAACCACTGGAATCCAGATTCAAAAAACAGAATTAAAACATTCCTGAGTTTTCTTTTGCTAAATCTCTTACAAGGCTTTTTATAAATTCTGCTTGTCTGGCCTACCAGAGGATTCTTGGTGTTCTTTGAGGATTCAGGGCAAGACATTTTTCTTGGCATTCAGGGCCTTTCTCCAGCTGTAGAGTTGAAACTTTTGCACCTTCATTGAACTGCACCAATGAAAGTCTAAAATGTGTTTTGAGAACTTGGAGAAATTTGAGGTTATTGTTGAATACAACTGAAGAGTGACTTGTTCACATCTAAGAAATTGCATACAGTTGTGGCTTGCAGGGACAGCAGAGCCCGCACAATTTGATGCTGTAACTGGAACAAGGTCTCTGTACAAATCTGTGAAGCCTAAACAAATGCTTTCTACATTCTGCTTTCTCCCATCTGCATTTTGCATTAGCAAGGATATAAGCATGGCAATATCACCCCCTTTAGCCATCAGCCAGTTCAACAAGTGTGTGTAAGAAGTCCATGCCAGTATGTAACTAGCAATACTGTATGGAGAAATACACAAGACCAGTATGGAAGAGCAACTTTTCTCATCTCTTCAGCAAAGCAACAGTTTGATTTCCATCGCAGAGCCGCCAGCAGTCCAGAGGAATGGGGTTTGCATGTGTGACTTAGAAGCTATTTCACTGAAGTGGCAAGTAACATTATTGGATGTACTTACCAGCATTTCAAGTGATATGAACAGGAACACATCTTTGCAAAATTTAACTGCCTAGAAGCATAAGGAGAGAATACTCACACTGACGTCTTCCAGAAACAGAGCCATCTGCATGATTTCTTCTGTTCCCACTGATCAGTTATTCCCAGGGAAAATGAGAGATTGAACAACTGGCTTCCTTCAGAAGAAACAGGCTTTTTTCTTCAGTTCTGCTAGTAGGCATCATCATTTTTGGTTTTTTCCCAAAAGGAAACTTGCAAGTTGGTGTCTGATTGAAGCCTCTGCCCACTGAAGCAGAATTTAAGCTTTCTTCTTTGAAAACCTTTTTAGTTCTTTACCTTGTCCATTCTTGGAGCTGAGTGCTGTTTGAAGATCATCTGACACCATATTATAACTTCTTGTTGCCTCTTGTCTTTTCCAGAGAGCACCAGCAAGATACCAGTATCAACAGAAGGGACAAAAACTTCTTCACGTAAGTTGAATTAACAGAGTCTTTCTATCTCTTTCTCTTCATTTCTTCTTGAAACTGCTTCTGCAGCTCTGAAACTGCTCCTTCTTGGTAGAAAACAATTCATCTACATCCAGCAGCTCAGTGTCTGCATATCACCTTGCATACTTGAGCTACTTCAGGGACTGAGAAATGAATGAAGGGTAAATCATACTTTTCGTATCCTGGGGCTGTATTGAGGAAGATAACTTGGCCTACAATTGTCAGGCTGCAGCAACTCAAGTTAAAAAGTATTCATGCTGTTAAGATCTGTGTTTCAAAAAAACAGTTGCTGCTGCTGCTCTCATAAATCCTAGCAGCTGTATATGAATTTGCAGGGTGTACAGATGTATTGATGTGTCCTCAAGAAAGCCTGTTGCCTAGACTGCTGTTCCTCAGGGCTCTGCATACAATTCCTGACAGTTCTGCAGGGTCTGCATATGTAGACAGGTAACACAAGGACAGTAGTTTAATGACTTTTGAAGCTGCCTTGGCATACTAAGAACCTTCTCCAGATGGTTTCTTTTCAGGATAGTGGAATTTGCTTTCTGCATCCTGCCTGCAGTAATGGATTACATACCTCCAGAATTATTCTCGCAACTGACCCCAGTGAGAAACCACTTTCATTATTTTAATTCTTAGAGTTACCTTATATATGGCCACAAAACAAGCAGTTATCTCTACTGCTGAGTTTGGCTGAGGGAGCTATAGATAGATGTGTGTAAGCCAAGCAACCCAAGGATTTAAAAGATGCACATACCCTCCTTGGCAAAGAGGCTGGGGTCCTGCTAGCTTTTTTGGGAAAGCTATGTCTGGCAGAGACAGGTTTGAGTGTGAAATGACAGTGTTTGTAGGCTAGATCAAGGAAAACAGTGTGATTGCCAGATTTTGCATTTAGCATGCCTGCAGCCTTTCCTTTGATGCATCTGTGTGTGTGGCGACCTACTTCTGAAATCTTGGCACTGCTGCCTGACAGAAGAGACATTGGATGTGCCCATATTCTTTCATGTTCTCAGTGGGGCCTGTCACTGGTGCTTCACTGCGTATGTATGAGACTACATAGCTAATAGCAAGCGTCCTGTAACCATTGGAACCATTTTTGTTCAAAAAAGGTGACATGCTGGTCACTGACTCAATTGGGCTCGCCTTGCCTTCTCCCTTGTGCAGCAAGAATGCAGTCCCTGAACTTTTTTCTGCCTTCTTTCCCATGGACTAAAGTTCTTGTTCTTGAGTGGTCTCTTTTCCTCTTTCCCTTCCAGTACCTGCTGTTACAGTACTGTCCTCCTCTTTACTGCTATTGTACCACTGGAGAGGAGGAAGCTGGGATATTGAAAAGGCTGGCTGCAATCCTGATGAATCACTGGACTGGCAAATTTCATGCCAAGTGACACATCACACTGTTCTCCTTAAGGAGAGAAGAAAGCAGTACATTTGGTGGCTGCCTGTTGAGGTCTTCTCATGGGCCTCTGAGCAGGTCTTTGACATGTGGCTGGAGCAGAGACCTTAGTCCCACACCCAGCCAGGTGCTGTTTTTCCCACTGTTCTATCCCAGCCCTGAGTCCAGACTATGTCAGCCTTCTCTAAACCACTACATGAGTTTCCTGCTGATCAACAGTGTCTGGGGTCTTTTGGACACTGCTGATTTTTTTTCCAGTCCTTGCAAATGAAAATAAGTTATTAGTTTGTTGCTTCTTTAATTGAAAATAGACTGTTGTGAAATGCTAGTGTTTAAACTGCCAGAAGATAGGTCTCCTGAAGTATCACTGCAGTCTTAGTTTCTAAGAGTGGTTTTACTCTGCCTAAAACCAGACGTTATTAGGCAACAGTTTCATCTTTTCTGCATGACATATGAAATGTTTCACTACAGAGTATGCAGTATGCCTGACCTGCTCCCTACAATCCACAGGCTAGCTGTTAGCCACCTGTACTTCCTTCATCCCTCTCCATGCTGGCATGTCACACTGTCACCTTAGGTAAAATGCTCTCCAAACTCTTCCTTCCAGCTCATAGTACTTCTCAAGTCTACTCTTGAATTCTTTATTCAAGAATAAAGAATGATTTTATGGGTAGTGAAAGCCCATGAAGCCACCCAAGTGCATGTCTCTGATGTGCTGTGTGATTCAGGTTCCTACAGTTCAGGAGGTCCAGACCTAGCTTCAGGCTCCCTGCTTCTTCTGTAAACTTTTCTGAGTGCTTCCTTTATCACTATGGGGCTGGTGCTGTCTCCCGTTTTGGTCTGAAATGTGTGCTACTCTCATTCCATCTACAGCTCTCTGCAAAGAGCTCATGGACCCTCCTCTCTTTCAAGCCACAGAGGTCTTTAACCGTAGTTGTGGTAGACCCAGATTTGGTAGACACTGTTCATTTGAAGTTATGTGAGAAGAAGATAAGAAGCTAGTGTGCTTTCTGGGTCAGCATGTGGAGCTTCAAGACCTACTGCTTTCCACTTTCCTCTGATGCTGTCACAAACAGCTGAATATTTTACTCTCTCTTCGCCAGTTTTCTCCTGGCCTTCCCTCCCAAGACTATGGAGCATTTTTGCTGTAATTGATTATTCACAGTGTGCCTAGGACATGCTGAACCAACTTTGAAGTTCTTTGCTTTCTCAAGCTATCTCATTTTTTCCTCTACTTTTGCTGGGTTTCTGACTACTGAGGAAAATAAGGGAAAAAAAAAAAGAAGTTCTACTGGGGAAGGTGTTTGGGCTCCTCCAGTAGAATGCTGTAGCTGTGGCTGTATTCTTACAACTTTATTGTTACTTCTGTGTGTTGCAGAACCCTTACTTAGGATACAAGCTTCAACAGAAGGAACAAACACTTCCTCCTGTAAGTATATACAAGTTATTTCAATTATTGCCGGCAAGACCCTAAGGTACATTTCTCAATTCCTAGCTCAGAAAAAAAAAAAAAAAAAAAAGTGCTTCTATCTCAACCTGTATTAAGAGATCAGGAGTGACTGGGTGGGATTCCTGCATTACAGGGCAAATTGTTATTTGTTATATATTATTAGAACTCTCAGAGACATATTCTTCTTTGTGTTGAGATCTAAACACTTTCCTTCAGAAAGGTCAAAGTGTACATTTGGGCAGGGCAAAGAAGGAGAAAACTTCACCAGTGTTTCCTACCTGGAATTTCCTTCCTTGCCCTCCCCAGACAATGTATGGCTTCAAACACAGCTCCTGGCTCTGGAGTAGTTGGAACACCCTCAGGCCCAGCCATACTCAGCAGCAGTGCATTTTCTTTCATCTGCATGCCAGCTGGTGGATGTTAGAGTACCTTGGGCTTTTTCTCCTGTGCCCCACTACCCTAAGGAAGAAAATAAAGTGAGAACATCTTTTGGTGTGTCTTCCCTCAGCTGAGACAGAGAACCAGAAATGGTTCCTCTTCCTGAGAAAGAGAGCTTGTCTCTCTGCTTATCTCAGGAGTTGCAGGGGTACTAGTGAGGAAAGTATCATTCTTCCTCTGTAGTGATGCTTCTTAGGGAATCATGCATTATAGCCATAATCCTATACACTTTCACTCTTGAGAACCATCAGGAAGATCCTTCCAGCTCTTTACTAGAATCAAATACACCATCTACCCAGCCTGGTTTTGAGCAGTTCGGAAAGTCACTTCACACAAAGTCAGCAGGGTTGTGGGAGGTAAGGTATTAACCTTTCCCTAACGCATTAACTATTCCCAGCTGCTAGGAATAGGATAGCAGGTGAGATAGCCTAGTGGACCAAAATGCCCTGGCAGTTCCAATGATGTTATGAAATATGGTGTGTGCTTTATAGCAAACTATACATGATTGCCCTTAACTCACATCTGATAGCTACTGTGGCAGCACCATTAGGGATGGTAAAAGTTATATCTCTGGATTTTTGTGGTTTTTCTTCTCAGCTATTAGTCCAATTAGTTTTAAGTGTGTTGAAAGAATTTTAGAAATTTGATACCTTATTTAAAAATCTTTCAGCCAGTAAGGTGAGAAAAGCTAGATTTTGGCCTTTTCCCCTTTGATGCCTAATAGCAGGAGTAATAATTCCTGGAGCAATTTCAAACAGTAATTTCTTTCTGTTCTGTTCTCAGTAGCAGTGATGTATAGGAAGATTAATACTATTCAAGTCACTAAAATAAGTAATATAGGAGAGGGGGCCATATTAGATATTGCTGCCTATTCTGGGTAAGAAAAGCGGGAGGGAGCCAATGTTTATTGCTAACAGATGTGAATGTCTACCCATGTTATAGAGCAATGAGGGAATTGGTTCCATGCACTTATTCTAAAGTTCCTTGGGGCTTTTTTTTCTGATTTTCAGTGGGACATGTCCATTTCACACTTGTCACTGTCAATCTTGTAACAGCCACAGGAGATAAAATAAACTGTTTCCTTCCACTTCTCAGACAATAGCAGATGTTTAGAGAACATGCCAGCACTGTCACTTTTGGCCAGACACTGGGAAAGACCTGAGAACAGCAGAGTGATTCAGCAGGCTCTCTCCCCCAGGGTTTTCACAACAGAACAGGCATGTGTGGTGCTTTGCTTTTTTAGGAGTTCCAGTGACAGACAGCTATTCAGAGATACAAAAGTTTAAAAAAAATCCCATTTCTGTAAGACACTCCCCAACTGACATCCCAAAACTGAAGGTCCCTACCCTTTTACGTGCACATATACCTACACTCCTCAAAATCCATTCCATTACGAGAGTGTGGACTTCCATTCTTAAATAAAAAAGAAAAGCTGTGATGGATTTCGAGTTAGACATAAAACACTAGTGATCTGGTTGAGGGGTCAGTAATCCAAGGGAAAAGGAAGGACATTCACACTTTTGTGTCCTGTTTCATAGCGTAAGACTTTGTGGCACTGATTGCTAATGCTGCCCCTAGTAAGACTCGAGAAGGGAAGTGGTGGGATACAAGCTTCCTACAATAAACACAGTTTCTGTTGTGTGGGAGCCATCAACAGCATAGTATGGATGTAGAAACCAAGAGTGATTCTACACTTTGGCTTACTGGTTTTATGAACAACAACAATTTGGAAACCTGAGGGCTAAACTGGATCAAAAGCTGAGCACTTTTAGGAGCAAGAAATGAAGAAGTTGCACAGAGACAGCCTGTGGGAGTATGTGTCAGTCTTCATCACAAATGGAATCATTTACTTAGTTGCACCTTGCAGCATTACCCTCATGTTTGTTTGTGCTGTCCACCAAGGGGAGCTCCCTAAAATGTCTGTGGAGGCACTTCCTCCAGCAAAGAGCCAGGACATAATCATATACTCTTCATGTTTCAGATCTGATTGTCTTATATCAGGATTCGCAGTTCAGATTTGTTTGCTCGTGCAAGATGGTGATCCAGCAACCATATCACTGGATGTGCTCAGAGCATATTCTCTGCAGCATGCTTCCTGCTGTCCACTATCTAGCAAGTTGATATGATGCCCAGCTGGAGGCAAGAATATGGGTAAAGAACAGGTAGAAGACTGATTCCACCTTGTCTGTGTTTTCTCTTTTCAGAGGAGTACAGAGCAAGTTTGTTTAGCTTTTGGCTGGAAAGACCCAGTGTTGGTCATCTGTCCCACAGGTTCCTTTAGACTCATTTTCCCCAAGCTTTTCATGCTGGCCTCTAAACCCTGCTCAGAAATTTTTAAAAGAATGATTAGGTGGACAAGAAATGTGCCAGTTTGGACTGCTCATATCTCCTCTCTGGAGTTACTAACTTGCAAGCTCCAAGCCTGGCACAGCAAGGCATTTTCCTAACGCTTCGTCTTCTCATCGTGCAGTAACAGATTCCAACCTGCACATTAAATGGAGACCAGGTGCAGCACACAGAAATGAAGCATGCAAAGACTTTTTGCCTGTCACATTTTCTCAAGTACAATGCTGGACTGCTTTTATAATAATGTTCCATGCTGAACAATAAAACCTTCTACGACATGATGTTAGGGTCATTGATTTACAGAATAGTCTCAACAGGAACATTTTTGCATATATGAAGCAAGCAGCATGGCCAGTAAATCATCTGTGTCCTAAAATCTTAACAAGCAAGTTAAGTTTCTCCTAGATTCTGCCTTCCTTTATCTCCTAAAGTGAACCTAATCCTCCTCGCCTGTATTTATTTATAACTGACAGAAGTCCACTTGAAAAAATCATTAATTGTTTTCAGAATCATAGAAACCTGAATCAGTGCTTCTGGAAGACAGAGAGCTTGGGCTCCCAATTATATATATTTTTATGTGTTGTTTTCTTCTGCCTTCAGGATACTTATCCAAACCTCAGAAGACTTTCTGATTTTGTTGGTATTTCAAGCTGGTTTTAAAGGGTAATCTTAATTTATAACAAGTCCTTAGTCTACTTGAGTTGTCCTGCTGTCTGATTTTTTGAGTTTTGGTTAGATTTCTTTATTGCATTTTTTTAGTGCTGCTCATGCACTGATACCTATCTGCCTACAGGAGTTTGTAGGCATTTGTCTTTGGTGTGTGGCCAAAACTTGTGGAAGCAAGAAAAGACAAACAGAAAGTCTTTACTATTTACTAAGATCCATGTGCATTGCAGTTCCTTTATGATACAATGTGACTTGATGATCTTGCACTGTAGTGGAATATATGGATTTCCTGCATTAATTCAGTTTACTCTGTTTTGTGTGGCTTCATTTTATTCTGATTTGACAGTTATTGATTTCTAATATTCCCTCTGCATCTGAGAGACAAAGGTGATACTATGATAGACAGTGCTGCCACAGAATGTAAGGCTCAGAAAAAAACAGAGGATACTGCCTAACCATTGAACACGTGCTCAACTTCTTTTATTTCAAAAAGGCTCTGTTGCTTTGTCATAAAATCTAAATACAAGGGTAGCAGCTCAGCAATTTCTGAAATGCAGCTATTTTGGGGTGAAAAAGCAGAATTTTTTTACGAGATAGTAACTGGGTAGAGTCACCTGGGGCAGGATGGAAAGAGGAAAATACAGTAACCAGTTGATAAAGCTAAAGGAATTCAAACGGTGAAGGCAATTACTCAGGTTGCAGTTATGCTAGCACAGCAGGACTCCCAACTCCTGCTCTGGTATTAAGTTAGTCTGACATCTTCAAATGTCAGCATTTAACTCATCCCTTCCATGGATTGAAGGGCTGCTTCCCCAGAAAAGCCATATACCTGATGCCTTGGTGGGGCAGTGGGTCAAAGGAAAACGCTATGCCAGCTGGTGTTTTGCTTTATTTTTTCAGTGGGTTTATTTTTCTGCATAATCATCTCTGTAGAGAACACTTTCCTTTGTTTTAAGGACACAGTGAGTGAGTAAGGGCAGGGTCAGATAATTAGTTCTTGTTTAAGGTAAAATGAGTTTAAACCTTCTAGTCAGTGAAATGCTACTGAAAGAGCAGCAGTGAAGATGTGTCAGTTCCTTATTATAACCTACCACAGTTGCAGTATGTTCCAGTTTCATTCTCCACGGTGGACACTAATGGCAGTGGGCAACGCAGTGGTAATATCAGAACTTTTATGATTTAATCTGGCATGGCAAATCCTGTTTCCTGTAGTTAAATTTCACAGATAGGGCAAATTCATGTGGATAGGTAACAGTAACATTTCCCAGAGACACAGCTTTCAATCTTTTGCATGACTCCCCAATGTAAAGCTGGTGTGACATTAAATGTCTGCTTCCAATCCACTCAATCTCACAGGGTTTTCTGTAATTGCCCTCCTGGTCTCCCACTCTTCCTCTAAAGGAGATAGCTTGGGCTATTACTGAGAACCTTTGCTGGGTTAGGGCATTCTACTGAGAAATATGTATGTCAAACTTCTACAATAACACCACTCAAATAGAGTCAATTCTCTTTTATGCCGGGGTTTCTTCTTTTTTTCCCTTTAAGGAGGTCAGAGAGGTAAAAGGCAGTGATGGCTATAAGCAGAGCTAAAATTGGAAGAAGCTGACATAACAGTCACAAAGGAGTAAGTGCAAAAGTTTATATAGCTTAAGTACAGCTGCCAGAGTGGAAGGGTTTAAAGGACAATGGCTTTAGCTATCTGTATCTTTGTGCATGTAAGAATAAATCTGTAAAGTTAACACTTTCCTCAGCATTTGTATATGATGAGGCAATAGTATTTTATGTATAAATACACATATATGTATAGGTTTATAAAGTTTATGCATGTAAGTGTGAAGGCAATGGTTTGGATCTGTTTATTTCAAGATGTGCTTTCCTCAAGTCAGGGATTACACCATAAAACATCTACCAAATGTGGCAGTCTAGTCTGATGGAATACAAATCACAAAATCTACTTCACGTTTCTGTTGTTTGTAATATTGCTAAAGGAATTTCACAAATTCGCCTCTCATTGCCTTTAACATATTGTGGATCATCTCCTTTTCTCCAAAGTTCTAACAGAAACTCTTCCCATATTTCAGGAAAAAGGGATTTTTAAAAACTGTCTGTGTCCTCACTGGTGGTATGGGGGAGCCTCTCACAACATGGTAGCTGTACAAAAGCCGCAATGTTAATTGCTGCCTCAGGTGGGTTTCAAATCCATCCCTAGCTTTCCTCAGGAACCCTGGCTATGTCAGGACCTGTTTCTGAGACCTTGCAAGTCATAGGAATTTGTCTTCAAGCGGCTGTTGGTAAGGCCTGGTTCTTTGAAGTTCTTCCAGAGGGTCAAATCGTGGCAAATTCTTTCATAAGAGAGCATTAGTTTGTACCTTTCTGACATCTTCCTGATACTATGCTGAAGTGACATACTAACTGCCCACCTGAGACCAAAATGAGCATCTTCTGATTTGCCAGCATAACCTGTGCTATACTGGAGGACATAAGCTTGTAGTACAGGGATGTGTTAGTGTTTTGACAGTGGTGGTTTGGTCACTGTGCCTTCCAGGGGAGGAAGGTCCTGGTACTGTCACTGTGACAGAAACAGGTGCTCAAGGACTCCTGTTCCCTCCTGGCTATACCTTTTCTGGATAGCAATTATGAACATACTTTGTGGTAACGGATCAGCCTTCTCAAAATCTTCTCTATTCCAAGTCATGGAGGTGGTTCTTACTGAATAAAGGTACACAGCAGGCAGTCATACCAACTGGGCAGAGGTCTGTGAACAAAATATAATACGTAACCTTGACAGAAACATGCATCTATTTAATGCCATTATCCATGCTGAAATCAAGAATGTCAGTGCTTCATAGGAAGACATGAAGGAGCCAAAGAGCTCAGAGTGAATATGTATGAATGTGTGCATGGGTACAGAATAACATTACCCCATCACGCCTGAAGGCTTGCTGGGTTCTCTTCAACACAGAGGCACACACAGCGGGCTTTCTTAGATGATGTGTTCTGGGCTTTCTAGTTCACACTCTCCCAGAGGAGATCTTAGGCTGATGGGCTGTAAACTGAGACACCCTGTGGCATAGCAGGGCCCTGGTCCATAAAAGGATGTTTCAAGTTTGTGGTCTGGCAGTGGAGGTCTGTGATGAAGCAGAAACACAAAATCAACGAAATACAAAGGAGTCAAGAGTCTGGGTCCAGTGCCTTGTTTTCATGCTGAGCTTCCAATCTGGGCAATTCTGGTCAATCATAAAGGCAGTTGCTGTTGTCTACAAAGAGGGAACAAAGTTCCTTAGAGAGCAATAGAGGAAGGGAAAATACTCTTCTATCTGCCTAATCTCCTGGGTTCTTTTGATTCTTGAGCAAGAATCCAGGGAGTCTTTTAAAAACTGCCTGTGTCGTCAGTGGTGGAGTGGAGAAGCCTCTCGCAACATGGTAGCTGTACGAAAGCTGTACAAAATCAGTACCACTTTAATAACTGGAAGCACCTCAGCATTCGATTGGATCAGTTCTAGAAGATGAAAGCAGAGGGTAACACAGCAACAGATAAAAGATTAACAGAAAAGGACACTACTATTTTCAGAATAACTTGCAAAGCTATGGCTTTGAATGTTTCCATTTCTTAAGAATAACACTTCGATAAGTTACTACCTAGTTCTTAAAAAATGTAAACTGCATCACAGAAGTGATATTTCAAAAGCTATACGTAGAGTACTGTACACACAAATGTGATCTTTTCATAGATGCATGGCTTTGAAAAGTCATCACTGTGTCCGCTTATTAGCTTCTCCACAAACAGAGTGGCACTCTACAGCTGAGACTCAGTTTAGACTATAGCAGTTCCTATCAAGTAAATTAAAAGTAATACTCTTTTTTCACGTTCCTATTCTAGCAGTATTGTAATAGTGCAGTGAGAGCCAAGCTAAACCCTTGGGAAGAAATTATTATCCTATCTTTCATGTCCACATCTCTTCTAAATTGCCTTTTGGTAACCTCTTCTAATTGGATGCAAAATGGGAAAGTTGTATCTCCTGTGACTTTCACTATCAAAATGCTCCCACAGGTTCTTAATGGTTTTTTGCTATTCTTCACACTCTCCCCATGTACAGCAAGGAGAAGGAATCACTGTAGTCACTGCAGCAATTGAAAAGCAGCCTTTTACAGTGTGATCTTCCTTCCAGGTTTGCATCATCCTAAATATTCAGCAGTAGCCAGCTAATCAGTCATTTTGAGTTGCATCTTCCGTAGCATGGAAATGCATGGCAGGTACCACAAAACACCCACTCTGTGTTTTTTGAAAATATAGCTATGCCCTGGAGCAATTGTCCTTTATGAATTGTGTCTGATGGATATCAGTATTTTCTTTCAATTACTGTATATGTATATAAAGGCTTTTGCATTTCTTCACCAGGGTTTCCTTTCCTGACGGCCCACTCTTCATGCTAGTCATTTCAACTATGTTATGGATATACAGAGCTCATAGATCTTGTTAGTTTATATTAATCTCAGCGTCCAGCTGTCTGAGATCCTTTGGGAAAGTAATTCCAAGTTTTCCCTTCTACAGAGATCTGCTTATTACAAGGGAGGAAACTTTTCCCAGCCATCAGTTTTCAAACTGCATCAATTTTGTTGCAGGCTAAAATAGCATGGGGCATTTCTAATTTATGATGGATGATCATACAGGCTAAATCTAGGGTGCTAAGTAGAGTGAGGCTAGAGGAATGAGATGAAGTGCTAGAGCAGTGCTTGCCCATTTCATCATTAACATGCTTTGTGGTGTCACTTTGGGTCATGCCAACTACTGATTTTCAAGACACCTAAGTACAATATGAAGGATTAAGTGTATTGAGACCTTTACCAGGAAGCAGTATAGGTAGTACCATCCCAGCCCAGCTTCCTTCACTCTAAGCAATTCTCCCATATCATCCCAACAGACGCTGCAACCTCCAAACACTCACAGGTGCCTTTAACTATACCAGAGGGATTTAATTGTAAAATCATATGAATGCCATAAAAACACCACTTGGGTGGGCTAAGACACAGCCCTTACACAATTTACACACTGAGAACTGGAAAAAGACACCCATAAATGATTTTTAATGAAGGGCAGAGCCACAGTGAAGTGGTATGTGATGTAGATGTAGCTGAGCCACACTTTGTCCTTGGACTTGAGAGCATGTTCCGTCCCCTTTACTACTGAGCGATGTTGGAACATCTGAGCAGTCAGGCTGTCTATCCTACCCCAGCCTTCCTGATGTCAGTGGGGCAAAGAGCAGCTGGCACTACACCCCAGCCTTTCCAGGTTTAGCAACCACGGCCACTGCTCTTGAACAGAGAGATGAGACAACACTTACTACACTCCAAACCAAGACAAGAGAGGAGACAACTGTTTTCTCAGCCTTGAGCATTTGGCTGATTTGTTTGTCCACTTGTTTCTGTTTTGTTTATTCAGCACAGAAAAGGTCCTTGCTGCAGAGCTATAAATGTTCAGAATTGATGTTCAGTGAGGAAGGATTTGACTGCAACAGCTTTGCAGCCTGGAGCTTTTACAAATGCCATGTGCTACTGAGCTTATCTAAAAGTTTATCATTTATACATGGGTGGTAATAGCCCCTCAGAATTTAATACAGTCATTATTTTTCTCAGGTTTATAAAGTGGAATCTGAACTTTACTACTGATATCTTTCTGGTAATATTCACAATGATCCAAAACATGATTCTTGATACAGTCAAGTGTGTGACAGGTGTTTAGATGAGCTTTCCAAAATGTCAGCAAGTTTGATGAGGAATATTACTGCAATGGTTGGTTTATAAAAGAAAAGGATAAGCCATACTCCAGGAAAGGGATACAAGGGTATTTTTTCAATAACATCTGTTTTGCCTGCAGATACTTATCTGTGAAAGCCACAGCTACCTACATTGCAGAAAGCTACTCATTAGTTCTGCTCCTGCCAGTTGTGGCATATTTTGCCAATGTCAGAAAGTTTTTTCCAGTCTTCTCAAATTAGAAGTGATCTTATCACATGTGCTTTATTTGTTTTAAATGTC
>JAWWTY010000088.1:29301467-29361555 GCA_035222235.1 Margarornis squamiger | reverse complement strand
AGTTTTTTTCCAGTCTTCTCAAATTAGAAGTGAGCTAATCACATGTGCTTTATTTGTTTTAAATGTCGGTGTGTTTATATATGGAGAATGATCTTTCAGTTGTAACTAAAATTCTATTGTAAGCTTTCAAGCACTGGTGTCCAATGCTGTGGGGCATTAGTTCAACAGTTTAGTTATTGTTCTGAGAGAACAGTAGGTTTAAATGTCTGATGCTTTCACCTGATTAAATGCCACCCACACATACACTGCTTTTCTCCATTCTAAAAAAGTCCAAAACTAACATTGATTGTTTTGAATTCCTTAATACTTTTTTTTTATTTAAAGCAATACAAACATGGAGTGATTCCACAGGGCACACAGTAAAATAGGTCTGGAGTCTAATCTTGCACTATACTTTTTATACTGTATGACTTTTACTATTTCCCTGGAATGGCTCTTTCCTTCCATTTCCCACTGGGGAAATATTTGGCTTAAAACAAGCTGCATAGTTCTTGAATATTTTAGTGATCTACACAAAACCCATTAGCTGACACAGTGACAGCTAATACTTGACAGACAATAGGATAACAGTTGTCTCAGATGGTGAGAGGCCAGAAGAATCTTAAACACTAATGTTGCAGCAAAGATGAAATGCCTTGGGCAGTGATGCCACTCATTAAAATGTGTGTCGATCTGTCTTGATGAGGAACTGGTGCTTCAGTTCTCTGGTGTAATAAGTCTGAATCAGATGCTGTTCCTGGCTCCTAGGCAAGCTGCATCTGCAGAGCAGATGCTGGTAACTCCTTTAAATATTTGTCACTTTGGAGGGAGAGGGTTAAGGTAGGTCCAGGCAAGGAATGGTGAGAACATAGGTTTCATGTTTTTTTGGTAGACTAGTAGTCATGCCAATGTAGCTCTGATCACTAAGACCAGCAGATCAATCCCAAGCTTCACGGGAGGTAACACAAGTCTGAAATCTTCTTCATGTGTGTTCAGCCAGTACACTTGGGCTGTGCATTGGTGACATGCCTTCCTGAAGTTAGGGGAGAGGAAATTAGACAAGGCTTAGGGACTGTTTACCTTAACCTGTCCAGCTACATGTTTCTGTTAGATGCACAGGATTCCTGGTGTCTTATCCACATCAGTCTCCTGCATCACATTTGTAAGTGACCTCTCATGTTGGCAGTAACACCGTGAGTGAATTACACTTTTGAGGTCAAGAGTTAAATGCCAGCACCTTACTAATTCTTCCAGCCAAATGGACAGCTGGAGAGCTAATACATTGTTGTACTTACTACTTGAGTTATGTGTAGAAAATATGCAGTAAAACTCTAGATAATTGGATGTGGATTGCATTTGCAATTATATGTTCAGTGGATAATATGCATGCATCAGAGACCAAATATTCACCCCAGCAAGAGGGCACAGTTTATAGGCAGGCTGAGCAAATGGAGCTTTTCAATTTAAATGTGCAAATGAATTTCATACACATATGGGCACTATTAGCAGATGGTCAGTAAGGAAGGCTGCCTACAGAAGAGGGATTTTTTTCTTTTAGTTTGATAAGAATCTGTTTCTCTGGATGGTGTTCCATCCCGAGGAGTAGGTTTTATTATCTGTAAATATCCTGTAAATTATGAGATTGCCATTCACAACAACCCAAAAGCATCATGTATGAAGTACTGTATGAAGAATTTTATCTGGATGGAGAAAAAAAAAATGAAAAAAAGCCAAATATTTCAGACATCTTGAATAGTGTCGCACATGACTGATGTGGGAATAGAGACTGCCAGAATAATAGAATATTAGAATGGTTTGGATTGGAAGGGACCTTAAAGTTCATCTAGTTCCAAGCACCTTCCATGGGCAGGGACACTTTCCACTAGACAAGGTTGCTCAGGACCCCATCCAACCTCTCCATCTGAGCACTTCCAGAGAGGGGGCATCCATAACTTCTCTGGGAAACCTGTGGCAGTACCTCACCACCCTCATAATAAAGAATTTCTTCCTAATAAATGAAATCTTCCCTTTTTCACTTTAAGGCCATTCCCCCTTGTACTTTCACAGTATACCCTTGTAAGGAGTTCCTCTCCAGCCTTCTTGTAAATCCCCTTTACCTACTGGAAGGCTGGTGTAAGGTGTCCCTGGAGTGTTCTCTTCTCCAGGCTGAATAGCCCCAACTCTCTTAGCCTGTCTTCTTAGTAATGCTGCTCCAGTCCTGTGATCAATTTAGTGTCTCTTTGGACTTGCTCCAACAGGTCTCCGTCTTTCTTGTGCTGGGGCCCTGGAGGTGTACTGCAGTACTCCAGGTGGGGTCTTACGAGAGCAGAGTAGAGGGAGAGAATCACCTCCCTTGACCTACTGGTCATACGTCTTCTGATACAGCCCAGGATGCAGTTGACTTTCTGGGCTGCAAATGTGCATATTAGCTTTTAGTCCATAAGCACCCTCAACTCCTTCTCCTCAGTGCTAGTCTCAATCTGTTCTTCTCCTAATCTGTACTTGTGCTTGGGACTGCACCAGCCTAGGTGCAGGAACTTGCACTTGGCTTTGCTGAACTTCCTTCACATAGGCCCACCTCTCAAGTCTGTCCAAATTCTCCGCATGGCATGCCTTTCCTCCGTTGTATCAACCAAACCCCACAGCGCGGTGTTATCAACGAACTTGCTGCGGGTGCCCTTAATCCCACTGTCCATGTCACCAACAAAGATGCTAAACAGCACTGGTTCCAGTATTGACCCCTGCAGGACACAGCTTGTCATTGGTCGCCATTTGGACATCAGGCCTTTGACTGCAACATTTTGAGTGTGACCATCCAGCCAATCCCCTATCCACCAAGTGGTCCACCTATCAAATCCATGTCTCCAGTTTATATGTCAGTACTTTACTAATTACTATCCACTAAATGTGGGCAAGGCAAAAAAGGGAGAGAAAGGTGCAAAACCAGTCCTCATGGAAAACTGTGAACTTCTTGTCATACCTAGCAAATGCCATCCATACCATCTTCTGATTAACTATTGACATATATGCTGATGTATGAGGCTTACTAGCCCTTGCATAAGAAGCATTCAGTTTTGTTAGTGCAGGAAGGGGATGCATATTCCTATTTTCCATGCAACTATCAAATCTTTTCTCAAAATTTCCTTAAGAATTTGACCAGAATGGGACCTAAGCAAATAGGTGCTTTTTGATGGCAGATTTTTTTTTTTCTTTTCTGTTTCCACATGGAAAAAGGAAATGTTTCTATTCCCCATATTGGAAAATGTAATCACAGAGGGCTATAAAATCACCTGACAGGCTGTAAAGGCATAACTTGGCCTGCTCTTCACATCCAGAGAGGTCCTTCTCTTTGCTTAAGAGTTGGAGGGGAACATCTTGACTGGCTGAAGGCACTCCCATCACCATGCTGGTGATGAAAGATTGTGAACTGGGAGGCACCGGGGGTCTCATTTTGCAGTCCATGCGAAGCGCTAAGAAGGATCCATGTGTCAATCCTTCCAAGTCTTCTAACTGATCTTAAGACTGGCCACAGTCTGTCCCAGAGCAGATCAATTATATATCATCCACAATTAATATGTGGGTGAACATACAAGGAAAACAATGTCTTCATCAGGGAGCCAGCACAAGGCTTTTGTCACTAGCATTCACCCTTGCCCTGTCGTTTCACCCACTATGATTAGAAATTCATCCAGTATGTCTGGAGAATTTGCATGCTTAGCCTGCTTTGGAAAGAGGGAATTGTCTAGCTGTGAAAGGAGATTATGCAGCAATTTCCTCCTCAGCACAGCAAGGCAATGAATCTGACTCTTCATTACAGAGGAAGGATGAGTCAGAACCATTGCATTTCCTGTGCAGCAAGAGTAACATGAGCCCTGCTCCAGGTTCCTTTGGGAATTTCCATGATCATGTCAATTTCAGACACGATGCATAATGTTACTATGAGAAAATGTAGATGTTTAAATAGGAATGCTTGTGGGGAAGGCGAAAGAGATCAATTCACTAAACAATGTTTATGAGGAGAGGCTGAGAGAGCTGGAGTTGTTTAGTCTGGAGAAGAGGAGGCTCAGGGGTGACCTCATCACTCTCCACAACTACCTGAAAGGAGGTTGTAGCCAGGTGGGGGTTGGTCTCTTCTCCCAGGCAACAAGCAATAGGACAAGAGGGCACAGGCTTAAGCTCTGCCAGGGGAGGCTTAGGTTGGATATTAGGAAGAAATTCTTTACAGAGAGATTAATCTGGCATTGGAATGGCCAGCCCAGAGAGGTGGCAGATTCACCGTCCCTGGAGGTTTTTTCAGAGGAGACTGCATGTGGCACTTAGTGCCATGGTCTAGTAATCACAGTGGTGTTGGATCAAGGGTTGGACTTGATGATCTCAGAGATCTCTTCTAACCCACTTGATTCTATGATTCTATGATCTCAATTAGAAAGACAGCTGTACAAAAGAAGACAGGTTCAAAGTTAGTCACTTGACTTTTATAAGTCATGCATTAATTTCTTACAGCAGCAATGTATTTCTGAGATGACCATAGTTTTTAACAGATATTGTCACATTCTCTTACCACTTAGGAACATATTTCCCTCCACTTACGAAAATATTTGCTATGTTTTCTTTATGTGAGGGGCTGTAAAGAAGTCTTGCAGGTACATGTATATTTGATCAATAAATGAAGAGAGGTCCCACAAAATATCTGCCTCTTTCTCCTGTATTTTTACACTCCTTCTCAGGGTAAATACAACTGGTTGCTGCTGGTAAGGCATCAAACACTGACTTTCTCTTTCACAGAGTCTTTAACAGGTATTGAGTCCTGCTTAGATTTTGCTAAGTCCTTTACTTGAGAGACGTACATCTGCAAATGCAAAAATGTACTACAAGGGCAACACTCTCAAAGACACATTCTTGTGCTCAAAAAAGACAGGTAGTCTAGCAATTGAATGTTAGCAAGACTGATCAGAGGAAAGATTTCCTGAGCAACCCTAAGCACATGCCTTAGGATTAATATGAATGTGCATTACAGGCTGGGAATCTCGGACCGACACTTGGCTCCTGAAGGAACAACCCATGAATTCTGAAATGCATGTGCAGACACCCCAGTGAATGTCTAGAAAGACTTCAGATGGCCTCAAAATTAAAATTATTTCCTACAAGGGTTAGTCCAAACAGTTACCAAAGGTTGTTCCATGATCATTAGCTGAGTGGAAAGCCAGCCAGCCAGCCAGCATGCTGTAGATGACTAAGATGGGCATAAGAAATTGTTCCCAGTTCTGTCCAGTTCTTAGATCCTCAGCACTTCCTCAAAGTTATAAGGAAGCCAAAAAAAAAAAAAAACAACAACAAAAAAATTAAACCATCATCACCTAACTGCACCTACTCTTCTTCTGTGAAGATACAATATACACCATACCTCTCCTCTGTCCGCAAAGTCTTCAAAAAAAAGCATCAGTGACATTCATCTTTGTGGTGTAGAAGATTAATCATCACTTTTTGCAAAGCCAGAGACTCCCTTCAGCAAGAGGAACTTGGAAGTTCTTCCTAAAAGTCTGCTGTGTCTGAATTGAAAGTGTGCTCTCAGGAGAGAAGGAAAACTCCCAGTGGGTAGAAAGGAGTAGCCATGTTAGTTTATTTTAAAATGCACCCAAAAGTTGCTATTAACACCTTGGGTTAAGTCTGTCATGGTAAAAGGATCTGAGGAGCCATCCGGATTCATCCAGCACTCTCTATGTTAATGAATGGAAGAGTGCCTTCAGACATGCACAGATCCAAGTGTGAGAAGGGAGCTGAGGTGCCCAAGGCCACATGGTAGGGTGTGCCCGTATACCAAATCAGGCCCATTTTAAGTGCCTTGGTACATTTTTTTTTTTTTTTTTTTTTTTAAACTGGCTTATATATTTTTTTCCTACCTCATAAAGGAAATGCCATGACAACACATGCCTTATTAAAAGATTGCTTGTTTGGCTGGTAGCCATAGAGGAATAATTCTTTTTATTGCTCAATAAATCAAGTTACTGTCATTTTAAACACTCTAGCTGAATTTCTGATGAGCACATGAAAGAGTTAACTCTACCATTGTCATGGTACCACAGCATTAAAATAATAGGAAATTTGGGACCATAAATAGTCCTCTCTTGTAGAGTGAATTTGGAGCGTAGACAAAATCCTTGTAAAACAATGCCCTTCTGTAAAATCTCCTACTTGGAAAATATACAAATAGACCTGTGGACTATTACAGTGCAAATAAAATACATGCAGGGAAGCGGAGTGGTATCTTTTGAATTTTTAGGCATTTCAAATGCATTTTGAAAAACCTAAACATACTTCTTCAAATGTTAAACATTTTTTCATTTTAGTTAGCACAACTTTTCTGATTTACAATAATAATCAGGTTATCCTGGACTGGAAGGCGGTGTTGATTTAATTTGATGTTGTGGGCTCCTTCTCTTGAAAGGGTTGGGGGTTTTTTTGTTGTTTTTTTTTCTTCTTTTTGTTGCTTTAGCAATTGAAGGCCTTTCTTTCCTAATAGGATTAGCCCAAATAATTACCAAAGGCTTTCTCTGTGTCATCTAAGTACAGTTCCCCAAAGCAGTATTAAAAAGCCTGTCTTCAGTATAGAAATAGTCAATGAACATGGATAGCTGAAAAGGCTGTGGTTAACTGTTGCCACTCAAATCATAGAAAGTCATCTACAGAAACAGGACTGAAGTGGTTTTTACCCTAATCTCAATTGTGCCCAAATTGTGGAAAGAATAAACAATAGCTCTTTGTTGGCAAGAAGCTGCTAGGGAGGCTCTGATGGACAACAGGGTGAAATGAGGGACCACAACCCAAATGGTGGGTGTCATGACAATCCTCTTGCAGCACTTGCTCAGTAACTTGCAAGTGATCTGGGATAACAAAGATTTAGCATTGCATGTGCTGAATTTTATGCTAGCCCTATGGTTCTGGGTGCAGACCAGGGTCCTCTCCTCTGACATATTAGGAAGGGAGTCTACTTATAGAGGTTCTTTTGTGGATCCCTGAAATCTCTGAGATACATCAGCAGTCTGTTGGGAGAAGCTTCTGACTCTTCAGCTTTAGGACAGAGCCTTGCTGCTTTTAACAATTTTTACATTGAGGCACTTTATTGAGCACTAACAAATTTTGTACAAAACACAGGAAAAAAGAAAATTTTGCGGAGAGGATAAAAGAAATTGTGACTGCACAAAGGCATCTTGCTGGGGAAGCACGTCTAAATTAATTTCTGTGACTTTAATCAATGTATCTAATCTGTAACTTTATTACTTATTCAAGTCACACCGTATTTTTCTGCTGTTCTAACTTATCAGGAGTTCCATAGTTCTGTGCAGCATAATATGTTGTCCAAAGTAACTAAAAATTAAATCTGAAAGGCTTTTCTTAAGTGGTAATGCACATATACAAGCTTGACAAATACATGTCTGTAATCATAGGTCATTGTTCAGTGTGCCAGGAAATGTGCCCTGCTGGCCTGACCTATCTGATACTCCTTGAAATCACAGGACATGTGTGCCCTTTTTCCAGCTCACTGTGAACCCTGTTATTTTGATAGGAAAAGAGCTTGGTAAAGATCTTTATTTGGGCGCTTTATCTCATGGTACTGTATCTGTATCTATTTCCTCTCTGCCTGTTCTCTGGAGACTTCCAACGTGTGCAATTGCTTTTGAACATAATCACATTCATGGATCAAAGAAAATGCACAACTTATTGTCACAAGTTAATTGCTCCTGGAATAATTCTTACAGTTTATCCGTAGTTGTCTGTCAGTGATATATTCAGACCCATCATTTCTTCCAGCTTCTGTGCCTTTTCCAAATAGCTGGTATTATTTAACCACTTCAGTTGGCACTCTTAGAAACTCTCTCATTACCTAATGCACAGGCTGACTGTTGCCAGTAGCTACAACTTACCTCTACATTGGTAAGCAGTAAACCTGAACTTTGTCTGCTGAAGCCACATTAATACATTAATAATGCATTATGTTTCCTCTAATTACATACATGCACAGATTTTTTTTTATTTTTTTTTTAAGAGAAGGAAAGAAGATAGAGGTGGGGGATGGAAGTTGTTGGAAACAGATACAACTAATTATTAGTGCTGACTAGATCCCAGCTGCATAGGTTTTTAATTAGCCCATGTCTAACCCTAATAGTCACTGTTGGGATAATACCAGCACTTCTTAAGCAGGGTAGTTTAGCAAAGGAAGTGTATTGTCTGCTCACACCTGCATTGTGTAGTGTTACTAGCACATACTCAGCAATGCAAGCCAAAATGTCATAATTTTTTTCAGTTCACTTGGTTAAATTTTAGTCATATTGTGTCCTTCAAGGCAGTATCAAAGAGTGAGTTCTGTGCAGCTGTGCAGGGCTGCATTCCTGATGAAACCATGAAGTGATGCCTAACAAAGGGAAAGAATGCAATATACCAAATTTCATGTATTTTTCAAGTGTTATTAACAAGGCCTCCAAAGAATAATTTCAAATTGATCAGTGAGGCAGGAGTACAGTCTCCACCCTTTGGAAAAAAAGTTCAAAATTCAAGACACCCTGCCTTGTGTCTTTAGAATGGAATCTATTTTGGTCACTTCCTTGTTTTCCCCTCTAGCATATGCAAAGTTGTTAAAACACTGTTCCTTTGCTGAAAACCCTGAAAGAAGGGCACAGTGTTTAGTGTGAAATAAGAAACATTGAGAGGTTTTGTTGCTCTTTGGCAGCTTGCAATTTAATTGGAGTTAGCAGCAGTTAAGCAATATGCAGGATTTAAGCAAGAGCGAAGCAGGTATCAGATCTTCATTATTGTTGTGGCTAAGCAGGCTGAAATCTTAAGCACACTGCCAAAATACTTGACCCTATCTTTGCAGAAGCAAAGGTCTGAAGGAATGGTAAAATTTTATAGGGTCTGACTTCAAACTGTGGCCCTGATCAGAAGGGGATTTAGGGACACTATTCATCCTACCTATGTGTGTACAAGCCAAAGACACAATGTGCCTTTTTCTTGCAGTCGGTAGGTGCTCGTTTCCCTTCCCCACCTTCACAGCCGTCATTTCCACCACAGGCATAGCATACCTAGAGTCGTGTACACGAGGGCAGCTCTATTATATTTTACTTTTTCTTTGGATGATAGTTTGAATGAGCTTGGCTGGGAACACAGAGTAAAGGGTGACTTGCCTGACTGGCCCACCTTTTCAAATAGTCTTTCACAGTAAATGTTTTTATTCCTTTGGCACCCTCAAGAAGAAGGAACAGGACAGGCTGTCTTTTCCATCATCTTTTTGTAGTCTTGCTTGCACTCCACAGCCTCTGTGTTGAAACACAGGCAGGCATAATGTACCCTCAGTGGACACGACATGCAGTTTGAATGCAGGAAATGCTTCAGGAATAATGAATCAATCAAATGAAATTTTAATTATAAACCTCATTCTGATATATATGTGTCAGTTCTGTCACTGCCTCTGATGTTGCATTTCAAGGTTTTTCAATGTCTTGCAGAAGGGGATGTTTCCAAAGCTGCATTACAGGACTTAGATCATCCAGTAGAAGTGGCCCATATTGCCCTGTACTGTTGTATGCCCACGTGTTAAATGCAAACAGTTGTAATGAACCTGTTTTATCCTGATGTAAGGGTCTGCTTAGTGTCTGGAGCAGCACAGAATCTGCTCTGCAGCTTTGAACTGCACCGATGAAATGAGAGTACAGCAGATTGATTTCTTTAAGGTTTCAGTTTCCTCTTTCCCATCTTCCTCTCTTGCTCTTGACAAGATGCAAAACATTAAAGTCGTGCGTATGAGAAGAGTTAACTACCCTAATTCAAATTTTGATTTCTAGAAGGTGAGAGTTTTGCTTTTGTGCTAGACCATATATAACACAAAAGAGAGCCTGGGTGCAGGGGTGAGAAAGGCGTGACAGACTAGGGTTTGCATTCAAAATATGGCTATGTAATAAAAGCATATTTGATTAGACTACTGAAACCTCATTACTAGATGTAAAATCTCCTTTGTCATACTTATTTGAATTGTTCTTAATTATTTGCTGGAAATTGACAACGTTTCCCAGCCAATGCCAAAGGAGTGATTCATACCATCTATGGCTTTCTGAATGCACTAAGAAAGAATATTAAACATTAAATATTAAATGTTCTTGATGGTGCAAGGATTCTGAGGCACAATGAGAGCTGTTGCTTTTGTTAATGTTAAATTTTTGCACTCAAAAATATTGTGTTGCCTATCTGTTTTAAACAGAGAACATCTCAATTCTGCTAGTTTGAGCATGATCAGGCTCCATATACACATGACCAGAGCCAAACCAACCAATGTAATTGAATGAATATCTTGATTTAGGATAAGGTGGATTAACTTAATTTTTTTGAGGTATTTGTAGAAAGCTGCTACGCAAACCAGCTCTTGAAGTGAAAGCTTAACATTTTCTACAAGCAAAATTTTGAAGTTTGCACATTCTGAATGTATAACTGTACTGTAAGATATACTTAAAAAGTCTGAGCCACGAATATGTCAGTGTCCTATCATTAGTACCCATTTATCAAATTATACAGAAATTCTTCTATGCTGTAGGCTGGTTCCATGTCTTTGACTTCATTTTTTCTGGTTTTCTAATATCAAAACTATTGAATATGCATATACTAAAGACTTACTCTATGAAAAACCATGTGTTATTAGACTATTGGAAATGACCCTTTAAAGTGAAGTAAAATATGATGCCTTAAGTTTTAAACTGCAGCATTTGGGAATGTGTGCAGGTACAAAAATATTTGTCTATACAAAAAAAAAGAAAGGCGCAGTAAGTAAAGATTTTTCAGAGTAATGAGTATCTTTTTGAGATCTTCTAGGAGGCTCTGCCTCAGCTAAGCCCAGGAAGGGCTTTGAGTCATGGTTTTACTATGCAAAGTCTTTGGTAAGAAAACAAGGTCAAGGAACTTTGGGCCTCTGGAGCATAGTCCTAGCCTCTTTCTTTCAGTCTATATGTATTTACAGAGCCAGACTGGGAATTAGTTGGTAAGCTTGTCTGTTAAAAAAAAAATAAAATAAATTATTTTAAAATCAAACGTCAGTTCTCTGACCCAGTGGAGAGCCTGGCCACATGAACAACGTTACTACATTAAGTGCAGGTGACAGAACAAAAGGAGTACAAAGAGAGGAGAGACAGGGAAAAGGATAATACTCCTACCCAAACTGTTCATCATGAAACCACAGCATTATGCTTCAAAATGCCTTCTCAGTTCCTGAATTAGGCTATGATTCAAAAAGGCACTTAGACACATGATGTAGCCCATCTCTAATCAGGAAGGCATTTCACCACTTGTTTAACTCCATGTACATTTAAGTATTTTATTAACCGAGTGTCAATGAGGGAGAGATAATCCCTTGATTTAAGGTTTTCAGGACCTTTACACAAATTATCAACATCCACTGACTCCCCCACCAGCCGTGGCACTGTGACTACAAAGGCTGACCAGTAAAAAATCCTGCACAGCTGAGCCTGTGCAAAGTAGTAGTATTGCCACTGTTCCATTAATACTCATGGAGAATTTGTTCTGTCTGAATAAAGTGGTCCAAATGCAGGCATGCAGATACAGTTGAGCACTAAGGTGGGTGGGAATTAGTGATCAAGCCTGACCCTATGATTATAGTGCTACCCCAGCTCAGTGCCACACTATGAAAATAAGCAATTGCAACCACCCCAGGACGTTTGCTGGAGACTCCAGTGACAGGGTGAAGGGGGTGCCAGATTTGGAGAAAAAACAAGCCCCCAGACAAACAAAAAAACAAAACAAAACAAAACAAAAAAGACAAAACAAAACAAAAAAACCAAAACAACTGAAAAACCCAAAAAAACCACCCCAAAAAAACCAAAAAAAACCCAGACCCTGCCAAAAAAACCACACAAACCCCAAAAATCTACACATTAAAATAAAAAATAAAAAAAAATAAATAAATAAAAAAAAAAGACAAAGCCAAACAAACAAAAACCCTCCAAAACCCACCTGAAAACTGCATATGGACTTTGTCTGTCTGCATCTGCTTCTCCCCTCAGGCAGAAGAGCCTAGATGACCACATTACATGTCTTTGCATCTCTTAAATGTTCCTTTACTACATGGCAGAGCTAGTTATTATTAGCCTGAACAGTGGCAAGGCCAATCTCCTGAGCAGGGGAGTGAGTCAGTGCCATTGATGAAAAGCCCTGACATTTGTGGTTTGATGTCCTATTTCTGTGTCTCGTGTAGTGCCACTACACTCTGCTTTTGAACAGGATGAAAGAAAGTCAGTGTCTCACATTTCACTTGAAGATCAAAAGACTCAGAACACCTTTTAGTTCCCCTAAAATAACAGCCCATTTTATGGCAGGTTTCAGTTACTGGCTGTAGCTACTTGACTACGTACAACTCTTAGAACAGCCATTATAGTTGGGTTGGGTTTTTTTTTTAAAATTACTGTTTCTGCAAGCCATAGTTATTTGACTTATAGAAAGCATGTTCCTGGTGTAAATGCTTGGTGTAAATGTGCACATGTGATGTCAATACAGAAAATACTGCCACAAAGACAAAATGAGCTCTCCCAGCTGTTTTCAGAAGCATTGCAGTTTGTATACTGAGTTTCAGACATTTTGAAAAAATACACTAGTGTGAGGACCTGTTTCTGATACACCAGCATTCCAATCTAGTTGGTTTGGCTTGAGGGTACAGAGAGGGTTAGAATACAGCTTCTTCATGTCCCTACCTCCTCTGCTGTCTGCAGGTAGGGGGTCTTCCCACAGCAGTCTTTATACCAAATGAATTAAGCACACTAATTACTCTGTTGACACTGACATATATACCCTCATGTCTATGGCTGAATATGTGCTTAAAGGTCCATACTTTTACTGCTCGTATGGGGTTTTATGGGCTTGATTTCCATCTTCTCAGTCACATATGAGTGCAAATGGCCAGAGGATTTTAAAAAAAAAAAGAAGGGAAAAAAGTGGTGGGAAGGGGAAGAGGCATACAAACAGCACTATCACATTTGTCCTGTTTGCTTTCCATCAGGTGAAAAATGAGATGTGTGTGTGCGGGTGACAGCCCGTCCCACTTTAACATTTAGAGTTCCAGTGACAGAACCAGTATAAAAGCAAAATGAAGTTTTCTTTTTGTGCCATTTGAGCTGAGATATGAGCTTCCTAGTAAGGGCTTTTGGAAGGACTCAGAGTGCTGGCATCTGTCCAAGGAAGATGGATTATGGAAGGGAGGTTGGTGAAACACTGGAAGAATGAATAAATGAATCATCTTGTACCATGTGTGATAGCCCATTCTTCCCACACCATGACTGCTGGCAGTGATGTCACTCACTGGGCCTGATCACTTGCTTTGGGTCACTCCTCCATCTTTAAATAATGCACTTATTTAATTTGAAGAAAGTGCAATCAATAAAAAGAGATCCTTTTATCTTCCTCATCAATCTTTTTTTAATGAACATGCACTTTTTTCTTATTAGATTCCTGGTTACAATGCTTTTAATTTCTCAGTGTGTGGTAGAAAAGGGGTGCAGTCAAAACAGGATGGAGCAGTTGATGCCACATACTGCTGCTTGCTCCTTTCTCGAGCCTTGGCGTGTTCTTAAAGGAAAGCAGTGGTCTGGGCAGGTGTGGGGATCACTTGTCCTCACTGATGTATGGTCCTCTGAGCATCCTTTCTTAAGCTGTGGTGCAGTGGAGCCGTGTGAGCCTGTGAAGACGTATTTTAATTTCCTAATGTCCCAGTAGTTGCAAGAAAGTAGTCAATTCTTAGGGAATCCTCTTGTGGACTACCAAGACTTTAATTAAAGCAGATAAATATTTGAAATCCAATGGCTTCCTTTTGAATGATTCACCAAGTCTGCTTTCCAAAACTTTAAGGTTTGGATCTGATTAGGGTATGACTGAAGGGTCAGCTGAGTTAAATGGTACATGCTGCTCTAGTCTGCAGGATGATGTCAGTCATGGTCGCATATTTATTCACATATTTGTAGTTGAGCACAGAGAATGCTCCTCTACAGTTTGGTAATATGAAATCATTCTCCTTTTAGCACCTGTAAAGCTGGTAAACAGAATACGTTCCTTCTCATCACAGACTGGAGGTTAATGCTGTCTTTGGTTTTGCGTATCTCCTTGAGTCTTTTTGGAGTGAAAATTTGCAAAAAATGACTTGATTCTTTACAAAAACACTCCACTAAATAATTACAGTTTTCTAAGGCTCTGAGTTTCAACCAGTCTTTTACATATGGCAGGAGTCCAAATCTTAGTCATAGATTAGCTTCATTAGCACAGACTCAAACTAAGAGGCCCAAGCCACATGGTAATCAGAAATAAATCTTTGCAAAAGCATCTAACTTAATTATAAGAAGGCAAGTAATTTCCTTCCTTATCCTCCTGTATCTACCACCAATGGGCTACCCTAGTAAAACGTGGTTACCTCCAAGGTCATGCTTCCTCTTGTTTTCTTCCAGGGTGTCCCTTTCAATGAACCAATCACTGACTTTTCCCAGGGCCAGAAACCATGTTTAAGCCAGTGCTACCATGTCACTACAGAAATGTGCAATGCTCAAAACTGGAGCTGCAGGATAAAGTATTTCTGCATTGCTCTGGGGATAAGAGGAGCAGAAAGGACCCCAAAGTCAGCAAACTGTTATGTTCAGACCCAAAGGGGGAGAGCATCATCAACTAGTCTTTACTGCAGCCCCGAGAGCTGTCACAGAAGGTGGTGTGCTGCTCCCTCACCCACCCCGACGCGGTAAAAAGAGCATGGGGTTGCATTTTGGCCCCAAGGTCCCGAGAGGAGGCGGCCCGTGCGATATCGGACTGCAGCACTGCGCTCAGGCTGCGTCCTGGCCCTAGCTTTGGCCACCTGTGGAACCGGGCCAGGGAAGCTGCCTGGCCGATGATTCAGCACTGGCTCTCTCCCTTCTTGGCTGGCGAAGAAGAGAAGGAGCCGGGCACCTCCGAAGGCGGGGGCAGGGTGGCGAGTGCCGCCCCGCTCTCCTTGCCGCAAGCCCCCGGAGCTTCTGGGGGGCTAAATCAGCTCTGCGGACATCCCTGGGGAGGAGGACGAGGAGGGAGGAGGAGCTCTGGTCAGAGCTAGCTGCGTGATGCTGAGGCAGGCAGCCTGCACGCCAGGTCTGGAGGTGCGGCGGGGGAAGGGACCCGCAGCGCAATAGGGCACTGCAGCCTGGCCGGCAGCCAGACACCACGGACACGCTGCGGCCGCGGAGCCGACCGGGGTGTGCCTGCCTGCCTGCTGCCTGCCTGCCTGCCTGCCTGCCTGCTGCCTGCCTGCCTGCCTGCCTGCCTGCCTGCTGCCTGCCTGGAGAAGCTGGGGCGGGCAGGGTGGGCCCCTGCCGCTGGAGGAGGGCGTGAAAAAGGCAGGGAGAGATGCTGTCCAGGCTCAGTTTTAGCCAGGCGAGCTGGAGCAGGAGCCCTTTGGCAGAGCCCTTTGTCGGTCCGTGCGAGCTGACGGCCCCTCCGGCAGCGGGGTAAGAAGTGGGGTGGTACATTCACATGCAGAGAAGCCCCTGGACATGTCCCCGTGTAGGCAGCACGCTGTCCCTCTGTCCAGCTCCGCAGCATTGTGTGTGTTTGGTTTAACTTCGTGACCACCCTTGTAAGAAAGGTGCAAGGTCTCCGCATGCATTTCTGTTTGTCACAGCACCAGAAAGTTGTGAGCAAAGCAGAAATATAGTTTAAAGGAGAGCAGGTAAATGTGAATAGGATGGAGGGTGGCAAAGATTAGGGAAGGTTGAACACAGGTAGTTTACCAGGAAGACCAATGCAGGAAGGATGTGGACAGGGCAGTGGATTAAAGACAAGCTCAGAGAAGTGTCAGAGGGGAGGATTGTCATACTGAAAATAGGAAGGTTGAAAAATTAGACATGGATAAAAAAGGAAAGACATTTCAAAAAAATACCTGCCAAGCAGTCAGATCCTGTAGTATCTCATCCGTGCCAGCTGGTTCTCAACTTGCACTCTGCGTTGAAGAATGATTCTGTAGCGTCACACCTGAGGAGCAGTTTGTGTGGGCAGAAGTATGTCTGGGTTTCCCAGATTTGTCAGTTAATCTGATAAAAATACATCCTTTCTCTAGAAGCCTTGTTTACTCATACCACCACAGCTGTCATGGTAATGCTGTTGGGATGTTACACTTTCTACAGTGGCTGTGTTGTTACTGCTATTTGAAATAGGTTTTGAGATACTCAATAGAGACTGCACTCATGCAAGGTATTACCAACTAAAGAGAACATGTGCTTTGTAATAAGAGAAGCCATGTATGTAAATATGCAGTGCAAGCTGTTCGTTCTGTCTGAGGTTACTGATCACATCATTAACCTAAGGACCAGACACTTTAGTGGTGATGTAGGCTGGATTGTATGATGATTTATCTTCTTACATTCTTCCAGAGAGTATTATCACTGGCTGTGCTCTGAGGTAAATGCTCTAGGCACTTGATTGTAGTAGCCTTGCAATTACTTCAGTTGGCTACTAAAGCCTCACAGGAAGCTTTGAGATCAGACATCCATCAATTAGTCCTTGACATGGCAGTCTGTAAAAACACTGTGGGATTCACTGAGATTTTGATAAACCTTTTTCAGGTGAATATTACTAGTGTTTCCATGGAAGGGGCGGCTGGACTGGTAGCAGAGAGAGAACATGGGTAGAGCCAGATGACTCTTTTAACACTACCAAAACTATGTAATTACAAAGGAATTCACCTTTCAGCTTCCTACTAATGTACCTGCAAAAATGAGTTCAGAGCAATTTGTAGCACTTGATTCTTTGTTTCCTTATGCATCCTGCAGCCATTTATACTAAGGAGAAAGGAGGATTCATGCCAGCAAATGTTCAGTGCAAATGTTTTCATTTAGTCCAAGGAACTGGAAGTTGTGTTATAAGCCCCTTGCCTTTCAAATGTCTGTATTGTTACACAGGTGTACTTTCTGTGGAAGACAAAAGAGACTGAGAATAGATCTGATTCTAGTCTTCCTTTCGTTATGTTAACTGGACTGCTGATTTACCAGTGTATTACACTGTACTGGTGGAAACAGTTGTCCTAGGTATTGGTAGAGGTGAGAAATGACATCCAAATTTAAGAAGAATGTGTTAAGTCTTTAATAAGTAGTAATAAATGATAAAATGCTCTTATTTTTCCTTTTTTCTTTAGTCTAAAGTGGAGTGATGATATATGCTAGGAACATGCAAGCTCTTGAAAAGTTCATTCAGGAGCTGACTTTTGTGTGAAGTCTTTGTTGGTTTTGTTTGTTTTGGAGGAGGGATTTGGAAAGAAGGTTGGAAAATTGAATTTCAAAAAAAATTATGCAGACATCTTTATAATAACTTAAATGCAATTTTGTCAGAGGTGGCAGGAATAGAGATTTTTATTCCCCCTCCTTGACCTAAGATGCATCCCAGCCCTGTTCCTAGGGAACAAAACTTACTCAGGAGCTTGGAAGGAAAAGCTGTCTCTAGGTATCAGGCAGGGAGAAACTGCTTATGGAAAGAGGTCTTCCCCATGGGAGAGATCGAATATCAGACTGAGCGAGCCCAGTCCAGCCCAAGGAGCTCCCACAGACACCCGGTCCTTGCCGGAGGACTTTGCCATCGATGGCCGCCGCCGCCTTTGGCCACGCTTTGCCTGGAGAGAGGGAGCGGATGAGTGCGCAACTCCTGCTCGCTCCCTCCCTTTGATTTGATGGCCTTTATTCCTTCTAATTGGATAAAATAGGAAGTCACTGACAATCCTGCGTTGCTGGGTGTACTGATTTCTCTCAGAGCAGCCCTGCAGAGGGCGGGGGGTGGGGTAGGGGAGGCAGAAGCGAGTCTGTACAGCAGGGAAACAGGCTGCGAGGGGGCTGGGGGAGCGGGGCGTGGGGGAACGGAGGAAAGTGAATGAGCGCTTAAGAAGGACAAAGAGGGAGGGGAGAGAAAGGGAGTTACCACCGTCTTGGCATCGCTCTTCCTTTCAAACCTCTGTGTAATGATATTGTTTGCAGTGATGCTCAGACAGCGAGCACCTGCTGCTCTGTAATGATTCAGCCTCTTTCAGCCGCCGCTGTAACACGACAGGATGCTGCTGCTGCTACTGTCACTTCTGCCGCTGCCGCTGTTGTTACAGATTTTGCTTTTGCTCCTTCTGCCGCATGACAATTGTTTTCCTCGTCTAAGCAGATACCAGCCTCAGATGCTCAAGGTGAGAGTCTTGCCTTTCGCTCTGGGCTACTGGTTCACTTAATCCGGTCAGTTTGTTCAGTGTTTGTGATTTTCTTTATCTCGTCACTCTCCTTCCCCCTGTTTTGTTTTGTTATGCTTGCTTTTGGAGGAATGTTTCTTCCCTCCTTCCGAAGAACTGAAATTGCTTGAAAAGCATTTAAGGAATTATAAAAGTGGCTAGCAAACAGGAACTCAGTAATTGCAAAGATATTCTTGCTTCAAAGAAGCAGAGAGAACAGAGGGTTTGGGGGCAGGGGAATCGGGGGGATCTAGTTTTTCCTGTGCATTACTCCTCTCCCAGTTTGGATGACGTTACTGAGCTTGGACCTTTTATTGACTCCCACTCTGATTTTTGCAGAGCACTGTGACTATTACTACCATCTCTTTTTGTCTGTGTCTCACAGTAATGGACTGTGATAGAGTTAAGGCCTTTTGGAGGTGAGCTGTTTGAGAGCTGATGCTTAAACATGTCTGAAGTAGCTGCCGACACTTTCCCCAGCCCCTCAGCCCAGCTGAGCCCTGATGCATCCCTCAACGGGCTCCCGGATGAGGAGAACATGCCGGGGACCCAAAGAGAGGACAGGAGGGTCCAGGGGATAGCAGGCCTTGCCACAACCTGCTGTGCATGCCTGGAGGCAGAGCGACTGAAGGGCTGCCTCAACTCTGAAAAGATCTGCATCGCCCCTATCCTGGCTTGCCTGCTTAGTCTTTGCCTCTGCATTGCTGGCCTCAAGTGGGTCTTTGTGGACAAGATTTTTGAGTATGACTCTCCTACCCACCTTGACCCTGGGAGGATAGGACAAGACCCAAAGAGCGCTGTGGATCCTACAGCTCTGTCTGCCTGGGTGCCTTCGGAGGTGTATGCCTCGCCATTCCTCGTACCTAGCCCCAAGAGCAAGGCTGAAGTGACAGTGCAAAGTGACAGCTCACTTGTGCCCTCCAAACCATTCTTCCAGCCTTCTCTATATAACCGCATCCTAGATGTTGGGTTGTTGTCCTCTGCCGCACCTTCGCTGTCACCATCTGCCCTGTAGCCTACCACAGCGTCTCAGGCACAAGCAACAGAAACCAATCTCCAAACGGCTCCAAAAGTTTGTAAGTAAAAGCCATGTGTTTCTTTGGTTTTTAGCCCTTCCACCAAAAAAGAAAAAAAGAAAAGAAAAAAAAAAAATACTTAACTGTTCTGTGACTGTCCACAAGAAGAGCATGTGACTGGCATGCAAAGCTTAAGTGTGCTAAGACAGGTATAGCATGGGTGAGCTGCTGAGGAGACCATCTAGAGTCCTCTGAACTTAGTTCTGAAGTGTGCAGGGTAAAAAGGGCTTTGTGTGGGACCTTTGTAAAGGGCTAGTACCACCCTTTTCTCTCCATACACTTGTAGGGAAATAAGTGATGTACTGTTTATCTGATAGCTATTCCATATGTTCTATTTTTCTTACAAATTTGATTTGTGTCCTGTCCTGGATCTTCCATATATGTTGCCTTGCCCACAGAGCACATCTGGTACATCCTTCCTGAAATCTGTTGCTGGCAAATATCCCTATCATCCTATTGAAACACTCAGAATAGTGAGAAAAAACGACAGCATATTTGAAGCAGTTAGAAACTGGGAATTATTAATTTAGCATCTAGCTTATGATCTTTACCTTTCTCTCAAGACCAAAGCACACATTTCTCTGTGTCTTTCCTCATCTCGAGGAGCTGATTCTTGTCGATACTGTTTCTCATATATTGCTTTATTGCCTTTTCTAGGGCGTTTCATGAACATGAAAGCATTCTTGCTGATGCAGGAGGAGTCAATTTCCGAATTAGTCTTTCCTCATCCTAAAAGCAAAAATCATCCAGGGTACTTGTATTATTTTCTCAGTAGTGATCGTAAAGCATCAAAATGCTGCATTGCTGAAGTGTCATTTCTTTGACATTCATAATTTTAACCCACCGAAAGCCAGCAATTCCTGAGTTGCGTACGATTGTGCAACTCTAGTAAAAGAGAAGGCAGCGTGCCGTTGTGCTGGGAGCACAGGGCTGAGGTTTCCTTTGGAAAGCTGCAGCGATCAGAGTGAACAATTGCATTCTTCAGAAATTTCCTTGCAGGAACCCATGTCATTTATTTTCCCTCATGCCTTCCCTGTAATGCTGCAAGTTGGCCACCTTGTAGATGATACATACCGGACCTCACCCTGGAGCCCTGAAGTTAGCAGGTCACTACTACGTTTAGCCCCACTAACACTGGACCTAGTGTAGATATGTGGCATTTGGATTACATCTAACATTTTGGGCCAGCTGCCTTCCCAGTGAAAATGGGTATAACTACAATGATTTCAGAAACGGTCCTCTCAGATGGGAGTCAATCTTAAACAGCAGTTCCAGAATCACTGAAAGAAAGACCTTAATATTCCCAGAGAAACCCTGCTGCCTTTTGCTTAGGTAACGGTGATGACCATCCTTTGGATTAGAAGTAATTTGTCTGATGGAAACAGTTCTAATAGGGAAATACTGCTGTACTGTTAAATGACAGGGGGCTTTGTCTGTAATATTACTTGAAGTAACAACCTTAGAAATTATATAGAACTATTCAAAATATCTTGTGGGTTTTTAATATTGTTGATGCATAAAATCTTTTTTGTAGTGAAAATATTCTGACATTAAATATATGACAGCACTTTTTACTTCATAAGGTAGAAAAAATGGCCTCAAGAATTCCTCTTGAATTTCCACATATGAGGCAAACCTCTATCAATAACATGCTAACTTCATCTCTGAAGTAAAGGAAGGAGGAGTTGGGGGGAGGAGAGATTTTTTGGAGCAGTCACTGACAAAAAGCCATTATCTGTGTTCAGATCTGCTCACATCTGGGAAATAAATGGTTGTCCAGAAGTTAGGTGACTGGGTTGAGGGATTTTTTTAAGTTTGGGGTTGGGGGAAGGGCTTAGTATGTGTGTGTGTGCACTTGTGTGTTTTGTTTGGGTTTGGGTTTGGGGGTTTGTTTGTTGGGTTTGGTTTGGTTTTTTGGGGGGTTTTTGTTAGTTAGTTAGTGCCTTAATTTTCTAAAGAGAAAAGTGTTTTAAGGCATCATAGTCTTCCAGACAGCTACAGACTGAAAGGAGAGAGAGAGCTGGCAGCAGGTCAAGTTTGGGTTGCTCTGAGAGAGAAGGTTGTGTAGACAGAATTTATTCTAACTGTGGCACATAATTCTGACTATGGCAAGCAGCTGTAATTCTCTGCAAAGAAAAATAAGAAAATATAGCTGGAAAAATACACGGCAGAAGGTCTGCCTAAGAATTCCAAGAGGCATAAAAAGAACTTTTTGGACAGCTCTAAAAGCACTGTCTTGGGGTTTTTGAAACAGCTGCATTTCAAACACATCATTGTGTTTTATGTAGAGCAAGATTTGTTGGAGAGGTTGACAGATTGCATCAGTGCTAACTTTTTTTAATGCCTTTGACAGCTATAAAATTCTCAGTGGCATGGCTTGAAAAGTAGCATCTGCAAATTGGATTGTCCCTTATTTTGCTTCTCAGTGTCCTTTTTTCCTTTTCAGGCAGACTGAGGTAACTTGTTCCCAGAAAGTCCCTTATGTTCTGGAATTTTTTTTCCAGTGCAGAAATAAAAAAGAACTGACACATTTCATATTCTGTGGTTGATGTACTGTTTCTGAATCTAGCCCTTCCATAAGTTTCCAAATCCTTTTCTCTTCTCTTTTCTGTCTTACTCAGCATATTCCCCTTAAAGCTGTATCCTTCAAGGTCATAGTCTGCTGAGAGCTAATTGATTCCTCTTTCTCCTGGAGCCTGGAAGAGAAAGGAGAAGGGAGACAATCCTCGTAATTGTGTCTGGTGTACTAGATTCAAGACTGGTCTCACTTCTATAATTATACTTCACTCTTTATCAGTATTCCTTTCCACTTAGTTTACATTTTGTATTTTAATTTCATTTTTCCTTTGCTGAAACAGAAAGGAAAACTAAATGTTTTAAAGCATTCCCATACTTAGGAAGCCGGTCTAATCTTAGCATAATTACACAAGAGAAGATTTTATTGCAAGAAGAAAATAATAATAAGACACACTAACCTACAATCTCCCTTCCTCTGAGAAGACATGCAGATTGTAATAGTGCTAACTCAGTTTAGGAGCTAATTTTTGCTTCTTCCTATGCTATCAAATTTAAATACAATTACACCTTTTACCCAGGCTGGTAATAGACTCACCTCTGTAGTTCTGTAAAAACTGCTTTTATACACCTGCAAACCAACACCCTCCCCGCCCCCCCTCCCCCCCCTTAAAGGTCTTCCTACTGCTTTCTCTTTCCATTTAAGCAGATTTCCTCCCAAAACACCTAGCAAGGCCCATGTGGGACTTGCCTTTCAGTAGTGACAGCTCTGCCACACTAGCACAGCGGTCCTGTGCATTGGCTCTGCCCCTGTGGCAGAGGTACCCAAGCAGCCCTTGATTTTGGGACCACAACTCTTGTCACTTGGTGAAGTGGTACTGGGCACACGAGAGGCAGAGCAGGAAATGGCCCACAGTATGACTTTGCTGGAATGGGTTTCCCTGTGGGCAGAGCAAAAGCAGAGCAGGGTCCAGAGGGTGCACGTCCCTGGCAGTGCCTCCACACTGCCCTTGCATCCTTTTCACTTTTGCTTTCCCTGGACACCTCAGGTACCATCTGGTGGCCAGCAGGTGATCAACAAGCATGTCTCCATCTCCCAGTCTCTGTGTCCTGTGCTGGTTATAACATGCAGAGGTGGGTGCATTGGTGCAGCACTGGACCTGTGCGTGCCGCTTGGGAGACAGAGAGGGCTTGTCCCTATCTCACTTGTGCTGGCCCCTACCTGAAAAATGTGGCCAAGTGGAGAAAGGGTTTTGCATTGCTGTCAGTTACTCCTGACTAGGACAGCTTCCTTCTCACATTTCTGATTTCTACTGCCACTTCAGGTATGCTGGGTCAGCATCAGCAAACAATGCTGCTTTCTCATCCTCAGTAGGAAAAGGCATTAAAAGGTTGCCTCTGAGGGCTGGTAGTGGTTGTTTACCTAGGAAATGTTCTCAGCTCCCCTCCAAAGTTATTCAGGCACAATGGCTGAATTTTTTAAATCTTTTTTGAGCTAGAGATGAGAAAAATTGAATGAAAACTATTCTGTATCTTTTTTTTTGTATCATACTGTAAATATTCCTTGCAATTTTTCTCTGTCTTTCACTTCCCCTTGTTCTTTCTCAGGTCTGTGTTTGATGTCCTTTCTTCTACACATAGTGATTTGGGAAGGTCTGTATTGTAGCTTGATGGCAGGCTAGAGGGAGCTTCTCCCTTCAGTTATAGGTGCTGCAGCCCTATAACTGAACAGTTCAGTTTATGGACAGAGAGTTTGTTCATAGCAGCTTCATGCAATGTTTTTTCTTTTTCTTGAAACAGTCTAATTCTGACCCATCACAATACCGTAGGGTGGAATTCATGCCTGGCAACCTCTGAATATATCAAGGTCAGGGACATCTCAGAGAGCCGCCAGGGACTGCACTCGCAGGAAGGGAGAACAGATGATACAGCACAGGCTGTATATACCAGCTTTTTCTATGTTCACTGTTATGTGCAGGGCAGGGCCACAGGAGAGATTGTTTTTTCCCCAAAGCTTGAAGCTGCAGGGGGAGAGCACCTTAAAGCAGATGCTGCTCCATTTCTGATACAGTATTGATGTTGATTGGCTTCAGACACCTGACTTAAGCACTGACATCAGGAAGCCAGTTAGCCTTCAGCTTTGCATCCAGCATAAAGGGAGAGACCTTCCCAGGGAGATTACCAGACAGACTGTAGCAGGACTAACCCTGTTTCTCCAATGAGTCTACAGGGAGACTATTTTTGCAATTCAGGTTCTACATTAAATATCTACTACACAATATGAGGACTCATTTTGAAAGCCGTGACTTTTCTTTGATGTGTCCTGTGGATTAACAACATTAGTCAAAGGAAAGTTACAATTAATCACAGTTGAAATACCAGACAAGTTCTGAGCCTAACTCAGAAGTGTAGTAAAGAGATGCTGACCTCAGTGGGTACAGCAGGCACAAGTGGGCCTCCATTAATAAGTAGCAATAAAGCAAGTGCCACTGTACTGAGCCAACCAGTCTGTATTTCTGTGCTGTTCCAGAAGTCACGGTGGCTCATAGACATATATACTTGTGGCAGATGAATATACTTGTGACAGGTGTATATACTTTTGATATACTTGTGCTGGGGACTGATGGGGTGAGATACATATGATGCAGCAATATTCAGGGAGTTCAGGTCCATCAAGACCTGTAAAGTGATAACTGATGCTTCGTCTCCCGAGTCCTGTTGGTTCACATTGTCTTTAAAATGTCTTCAGCAATCACAGTTGTTCAGACAAATTTATTCTTTTATTTCTATGTCTCTACTATCCCCCTTTTTAGCATTCACTGATTGCATGGAAACAGTTTTTCTGTTTAACATGCAACAAAGTGTAGTGATCTGTCCTGTGTGTCTTTCTCTTCGACAAGCACCCCAAATTCATGGCTTTCAAGTTTACCTCATGGGTGTGGTTTTCTTTTCATGCACCACGCATTGTATGCAGAACATGGTGGAGAAAAAGCAGTATTTTCTGAAGTATTTTTTCTTATTAACAGTCAGAATTTCTTGGTACAAAACAGTAGTTTGCACTTGCATTTATTCTTTAAAACTTCATTTTGCTTTGTGAATTTCACTGAGAATGTCATGTATTTGTGCTTACATGGCACTTCTGCATATTCTCCCTCCTCATATATATGCAGATGCGTATGTGACTATAGAAAATACAACAGGTATACACAGTATATGGCCATTATTTCTTTATTAAAAATTACATGTAAGACTGTACTGCATCGTAAGTTTCTAAGCAAAACTGATTAATAATTGATATCATTACAAAACTCAGGGTTTGTATTTCAACTGCAGGAGACTGAAATTATCCTCATTCTGTATATGCTGTATTTTTTACTTATTGTACTGTTTTATTTCCAATGCACTGCAAATAAATGCGCTCAGATTTGCTGTGCCTAACTTTTCATTACAGAGAAGCTGTTTTCTGCATCAGATGAGAAAGCAGAATTTGGCTTGCTCGAGGCTAAGTAGCAGGTTAATTGTGGTGCAGAGCTGGAACGATACAAACAAGCATTTTCATCATTTGCAGTCTTGCTAATGGAAATGCAATAGATTTGCTGCAGAAATCCAACTCAGAATCAATAGCAATGCAATGAGGCAGCTGGTTCAGGGAGAGTACATGTGATGCCAATCTGCTGCAGACAGTACCTGGGCAGAGACTGCCCTGTCTCTCTTTCAGGAACAGGCAGACAGCCCTAAAAGATGCCCTGGCAGGTGAAAAAAAAATTCTGAAAGGAAAATCCCTGTTCTACCTAGTTAAGAGACAGGGCTTTTTCTGACTGAGGGAAGAGAATAATTTTCTTTGAGGAATTCAGATCTCTTTGGACTCAAAGTTGTCTTTTTTGTTACAAGGTGCTAAGTTAAACAAAGACAGAAGTCTTTGTGCTTCAGGTCATGTTCAAGCCACATGATATCAAGGAAGGTCTGAGTCATGATGTGTAACTTCAGAGATGGATAGATGGTTTTGGAGTATCTTCTGCTAAAGGCCCTCTTGTTCCCCAGGTAGACCACAGAGACTAGCAGGCACTGCCTTTTGTGGACTGTTTTATATTAGGCACACTGGCTACCTTAACTATTTTTACTGCAGGGAGCCCTGTTTCCTGGAGTGTGAGCACTGTGAATCACATCTTGATCTCTCACTTTATAACATTATGGGAAGTACCAGGCTCAGTAGGAGGTACACATTAAACTCAAGAGCCTGAACATGATCACTGTTTGGCAGTTAGGAACCAGCAGGGGAGAAATGCATTGTTTTGGGGCAGAGTAAAGTCTGCTTATTTACACCTTGACCTGTCTCATCCAATCTCTCATTCTCCTCCCCTTCCTTAGTAGAGTCTTAGTCACTGAGACAAAATAAAAGGTTTTAGCTGAGGAAAAACGGGCAGGCACAAATCCAGTGGGACATATCTGGACACTAGTTAAGGCTTCTCTAAGCTAAAGCAGAGGCAAGGTCCATTCAGCTCTGGACAAGATTGGTGGTATTGTAGCATCCATGTATTACCTTTGCTCCTGTATTGTTTTGTTACAAAACACTTACTTCAATATATATCTTATCTCAAGAATTTATTCAGCTTTTTCACATATGCTTTCACTACCCCCTTCCCCACTCTTTTATATCTCTGCTTCATCCTGGAACTTGCTGGCAGTGCATTCTCAGAACTCAGACAGCTCTTTATTTTGGCAGTGAATATCACCTCAGTTTTGAGATGAAAGGAAATCAATACTGGGTTGGTAGTCACATGGTACTGGGGGGAGTATATGAAGCCATGATCTTAAGCATGATTCGCAACATAGTTCAGTATTTCTGTGGAAAGATGTTTGAATTTTACAATATATAACACTCAATTAATTCATGTGATTAGACAGATCAAAGTACAAAAAAAAGAATGTCAAGCTCGTTCAAAGCCTTTCTTTTATTTAAAAAAAAAAAAAGTCTCTGAGTTCATAAAAATTACTTTAATCTTCTAAGGTGGTAACTGGAAGCCAGTGTAAACCTGCTGGAACAGCATCTCAAGAAGAGAAACTTGGGTTTTTCTCTAAACTAAATTAATCCAAATAATTAATTTTCAGCTTGAATGAAATGGCCTTAATTTTCACTGTCATATAGGTTCTCAGGTCTGTAGCCCTGTAAAACCCAGCAGAGGGCTGGAATGCACTGGTCCATGACCGACACAACACAATATCATCCTGACTAAGGTTTCTTCCAGACTCCCACTAGTTGTGGTGTGAAGCCCGAGAGCAAGACGTTGTCTTCCTTATCCCTTATTCTAGCATCTCTTTCAAACAAAACCACCTACTTTAACTTTGAAAATATGTTTGTATTCTGGTCATTTGTTCATTTACACCTTTTTCTCCTGGATTAAAAAGCCCTTTTGTGCTATGTATTTTCCACTCACAGAGGTGCATATACACTGTAATCAGCTCAGCTTTGGCTAAGCCTTTTTGACAGGACAGGCAGGCTGAGCTCCACAGTTCTCCCAGTGGAGGGAATTGTTTTCTGTCTTTGAATTATTTCATTCTCTTCATGCTTTCTTATTTTTCAGATAAATAGAGCCATAATTTTGATACAGTACTTATACATAAACTAGTCCAAAATTCTAGTGAAGGACAAAAAAAATCTGTTCAATGTCTTGGTCACAGTTCAGAAGTCCTCAAGATGCATGAAGTAGCATGTGGCTACTGTAGCAAGTGTGAACCAGTGGCTGTTCAATATTTTAAGCAGTAAAATAGTAATAATGTCCAGTCAGAGCAGAAGACCTATGACTTCCACATGTAAGGCCCCTCATTAACCTGCTTCTTTGACCCTCAGGTTTGTATGCTGGTTCTTACTGGGGTGAAACAAAAATTCTAAGGGCCAGTCAAGGAAAGAAAAGACAAATAACACTGTATGCATTATTGGAGGAGTTTTAGCTCCCTCATTCCCATCTGATTCCGTCCCGCTCTGAAGGATGCCTTCAGCAAGGCTTCTTTGGTGAACAGAAGGTGGAGTCAATGGTTTTAACTGTGCAGAGTTCCCTTATTCTCTTGAGTTCTGCTCATGCTTTCAAAGATTCCTCCCGCTGTGCCCTTCTGGCATTTCCAAGCTAGTTGGTGCAAGGACCATTGCATCACTTTACTCTTCATTCAGTTTGTTATTTCAACTCCTCCTACATCTGGTTTTCCTTCCAAAAGTGGAAGCTGCCCTAGTGCATGGCTTAGTGAGAGGGAAGGATTTTAGTGTCTGCATTGCTCCTATCTACTCAGCTTAAAGACACTTTCATTGTGTAATGGATTCCATTGCATTTCTGTCCTACAGAAGTGAGTCTGATGGATGGACTTAGCTTGATAGGGTTTCATTATGCCTAAGCATCTTTTATCAACATAAGACATGAGAAAAATGGGGCGTGATCATATCAAGAAAGTCACAATAGTTAATAATTTCAAGATAGCTGGGATTTTCAAGACATTGTTATATTTTCAGGATAGCTTTCCTTGGGCTGTGTGTGTGCTCAGTAGGACAGTTAGCAGTGTGACAGTAATACTGCCTTAGCAAGGGAAATGAAGTGTATCAGAATGAGAGCGAGAAGTACAGGGGAATGGAAGAATGGTCATTTATGTATCTTGTCTGGGCTGATCAGGGAACAAAATAGTGAGACTGTTGTTATGGTTTCAGGAATTAAAGAGCACAGGATAGTAAGAAAGACAAAAGACTACCTGTCTGTGTTGGTGCAGAGACTTGGAGAAGCTTGAGCTCTTACTTGCAAGAAAGGACCATTATTAACTAGACAAGAAAGGGCCAGGAAGCTGGGAAGAAGTGATTATACCTGTCACACACAGTAGAGCAGGAACGGCCTGATACTTTCTTGACTGGAAGAAAGCAGCGAGAATCTGTTCCCCAATGCCACAGATACCTGCAGTCCGCCTGGGATGTGCAGCAGATCCCAAAGCAGCTCTTCCTCCTGCTGAGGTTCTGGACTGGGAATGCAATCATCCACTCTGTCCATTATGCATTTCTAATGCATCCTCTGTAGAGCAGATCCTCTTGCCATCCATCCATGCTGCATATGGACTCCTTCCTTCCTCACTGATACAGAGATCCAAAGAAGTGCCTTTCACACCCTCCTTTCTCTAGCCACCCAAGGGCTGTAGTCCCCCTGCTCTGCTTGTGCAGCAGACCCTCAAAGTGTCTCTCGGTTACTGAAATCCCTCCCATCACTTGGTTCAAGAGCCTTCAGTGCACTCCAGCCGTTGCCTCATGGAGGTTAGTCAGCCCATTCTACTTTTTAGAGATTTTTAGTGATTGCTGTTAGTAGATTTTGAACATTATTGGTAAGAATTTTTGAGAATTCCTTTAGCTCTATAATTTTTGGGACATAAAACTATGTATGTGTTCCCTTTGTGATCGAACAAAGGCTGTGTTTCTGGATGAAAAAGCCAGTGAATGTATTAGAACACAGTCTTTTCTTCAGTCAGTTAACAGAATGATACCTTTAAAATTCTCCATCTGGTTTAAAAAATGGCATCTGACCAGTAAAGCCATCAAAAGGGGATTTGAACATGGGTTTAAGAACATGGCTAGCAATCTTTCTGTTGCTCCAAGCGTTTGAATTTGCCATGCTGTAGAGATTAACGGAGGCCTCTCATGTAAGGAGCTTTTCAAGAAATCCTGTAATTTTCCTAATTGCTGTTAACTGATTGTTTAATGTGTGCAGTTTTTCCTTTTCCAAATTGGGAGGAAAAATTAAAAAGACATATTCTGTAAGTGTATTCAGATGACTGCTGCAAGCCCAGGAAGCAGATTTACTCTCTGTGAATCGGCGTAAAGTATCAGTTCCCTGAAGCCACTTAGCTGGGCAGAGCTGGCAGAGGAGAGGGCTGAAGAAAAGGAAGACAGAAAAAGATTCTGTTATTTCCTGAACAGGACTGAGATCCAGAGGGCATTGCATGTCAATATGCCAGCATTCAAATAAGAATTTGGTATCTAAATTCACTTACCCCTAATCTATCTAGCAGGTTCCCCAAGTTGCAGAGTAATATATGGTTATGCTTTGCTTTTGCAGATTATCTGTAATGTCTTCTCAGGGCTGTTACTGATGCTTTCAGATGCTAATACACATTGATTTTTAACAAATGGGTATGCCAGCACTACTGCCTGATGTTAACTTAGGTGTAATTCATATCTTAATTTTCATAAGTTACTCTGTTTTACAGATGATGACATAATGACAAGGGGATTTTTTTCTGATAATTAATCCAAAATGATTACTTATGTTGTTCAAGTCATATAAATACTGTCCCTCCAAAGGAGGACTTAAAAATGTCCATCAGTAGAGAAAGATCAAATAACTTGCTCACAATTTTTGTGTAATGACAAGTCACCTAAGAGAATATTTGGAGTGTTCAGAACTGTCAAGGAAATCTGCACCATGCAAGACTGAGCTGAAAATAGATTATTCAAGCTAGAAATTAACCACAGTTCTTTTAACTATAAAATGCTGGAATTTGTCCTTTGGGGGTTAATTAGCCTCTGTGAACTGCAGGAGAGGAAAGTGTGTCCCAACCCGTAATGTTACCAATTGTACCACAATAACTTGCTACTCCACGGTGACTCATTCATATCCCAATCTCATCAAGAGAAAAACTTTAGCAAATACAAATCCCTCCCTCTAGTGACTTGGGGTCAATTCATGTTCACAACGATTACTTGAAACAACTCTTTGCCTGCACACTGACTTTAGTCTTCAGTGAAAACTAATGGACAGTTCAGCTACACCGGCTTTTGTTTTACCTTGTGGTGAATCCAGGATTGGAAATACTCTCTACTTTTCCAGTTGCATCTCAACCTCTCTGTGCTTGAATGTAAAAGTAGAAGAAATGTTGGGATGATAATTTGAAATCTTGGGTTGATACTTTGAAATCTAACATTTAATCTACTTTAAATTCTTCTTTTTTAAAAAGCATTCTATTACATTCTTGTGGAGTCCCAATACAGTGCATATTCATAAAGCATAAGAAGACTATGTAGCAGAAGGACCACAAATCTAGCGATATTTGTAAAACTATGAGAGCTTCTGGGGATGTTCACTTGTTAACAGAGCTTTTAAAGTTGTCAGATTGTGTCTTCGCATCTCAACCTCAGTCTTTCCTGTGCTTCATTTTCTTGCACTGTTAGTGATCTGCCCTTCTGATTGCTTGAGAAGCCTTCAAAGCTCATGCTGCTTGTAATTCTCAGCAGATTTGGATCCAGAGTTGTGCTCCTTAAGGCAGCCCATGTTTTGAATTATGCATAAGTCCATCTCAGAGGGGCTGCACTTCATGGTTCCTTTTTGGGAGTGCTGATATAAGGAAGTCTAAGCAATGTAATGACACTTTTCATTTTTCATGTCCTGGCTCGGTTAAGAGCAAGCCTTGAATTGTGTCATTTTTCTCCCATGTGACTGTTTAATCACCTGAGAGAGTACCAGCGAGAGTTTTGTGGTAAGATTGATTATACTCCCAACAAAGTGCTTCCTTCAGCTGAGCACTGAGAAGTAGCCAGTTTAGCAGCTAATGGGCTTCAATCTGATGTGAAAATGGCGACTGATTGAAATGTCACTGCAGTGCATGCCAGCTCTTTGGACTGTATACTGAGCAGTACTGAAATGCTCAGAGGCTGTTTGGGTTTCAAGATGTGGGGAGATACTCCTAATCTGGACTACAGAAAACTGTGCTGTGGGAGACACATCATCTTCTCCTCTGAAAATGTCAAGGCGCCATGTATAGGAATATCTAGACCTGCAAGTATAGAATGGTGTTGCTGCAGATGTAACCATGACTTTGTTCACACTACTAGCCTGCATTGTCATAGCCTGCCATTGCCTGGTGCTGTAAGCTTTGCAATATCACTGCTGGCATCAGCAAAGTGTGCTGCGGGACCATCTAGGACCCCAGTTTGCATGGCATGAAACAGGGAGAGCTGTAGTAGAGTGACCTTCCACTTAACACCATCCAACACACATTTTGACAGCAGCCTACACTCATATCCATTACAAGCCTGGGAGATAACTTAGGAAATATACTCATCAGTTCCATTTTACACTGCATGAGCCAACAGTAACATTGTAGGTGACAGTTTACAAATGTTTTGCCTTGCTTGGGTGAATTCAGAGTCTCTAAGTGTCAACAGCCCCTCTTACAGATGTCTCTGTAATTTAGGCCATCTCACAGAGGAGACCTCTGGCAGCACCAAGAATGAAGTCCCACAGCCTGAGAGGTAGCTGTCCTCCCTCTAAGTGATCACATGTACTAATGAAAAGAAAGGGTAGAAAATTCACAAAGGTAGTAAGCGTAGACATACACTTACAGACATATGTGCATAAAGACATAGCAAAACAAAAATCATTCCAGAATCCTTCTCTTTGAAACATGGTTTTTGTTTGTTGGGGTTTCTTTTTTTCCAGTTTGTGAAATGAAGTATTGTTTAAATACATAGGAAGATGATATATCTTCACTGTTAAAAGACATTCCTTTCTGCCATTTATTGCTAAAAATGGATGAAAGAAATTGTAAACAAAATCAAATCCTGACATTTCAAATCAGACTGTTTTTCTGTCATTGTCATTGAATGTAATAGTCTATTAGCTAATGGCTTCCTTAGCTTTTCCCTAGGAAAAAAAAAAAAAAGGCAATGTTTCACTTTGACAATTGACATGTTAACCAAGGTCTGGAGATCACATTTCCCTATGCTGAGAGCCTTGAGTGTTGTAGACTAGTTGTTCACTCTTTGACTGAACCTCAACCAGCTGCAAGGCCTGTTTATTTGTTTGTGTTTGTTTCTGGTTTCTGTTTTTTGTTTTGGTTTGTTTGTTTGTTTATTTTTAGTAGAGATTGATTGCTTCTTTCCAATCTTGGCTAGTTTCAATTTCTGTACATAAATATGCAAAATCAGATGATCCTTGATTGAGCACTGTCTGCCCCAATGTTTTTTTTTTTTCACTGTCCAATGTATAGCAGTCAGCATGTCTTTCTCCTTGGGTTGGAGGGGAAGGAGCCCACACTCGGAGAGACAGAGAAGCACAGCTCTGGGGAGGAAGAAAATCTTTGAAATGTCTGCTGCCCCATCACTGTGGTGGTGTCAAAATGCCAGCCCTATGGCCAGAAGGGAGAGCAGTCAGTCCCCACAGCACTGCTTAAGAACATTGCAGGCATCCAATGGATACAGCACAAGGATAGCCCCAGCTCAGCGGGCAAAAAGGCAGACCCTTTGGACAGGAGAAGAAGGGGCATAAGCATTCTGAACACTTATGGGGCGCTCACAGACTTGAGCACAATCCCTTTGGCAGAAACCCCCTCCTTGCTTGCCAGCACTGTCCAGAAAGATTTTTTAGCCTTGCCCTTCACTTTTGTCATTACTATAATAAATTGAGGATAATTGCTTGGCTTGAAACAGCTCTGTCTTCTGCTGTGGAGGTGGGGAAATGATGCCAGGAACAATCCTTTCTTCTCCTGCCAGTTTGCTTTTCTCTGCAGCAGGCATACATACTGGTTCTGTATAGATGCTGCTGTTAGTAAAAAGCAACCTAAGCACTGCCTCAGCTAGAAATGCAAGATTGATTACATTAGATGTGCTTTATTCCCAGTGTCCTGCATGAAATCAGCTCTGAAATAGGTTAATACCGTTGCTTCAGAGTGGAAAATGCCAATGTTAATATAGGGTTTGCTACAGATAGACAGCTTGGTGCAGAGCACAAATGCATGGGATTGGGTCGTTGCCAGATTGTATTTGAGGAGAGAGGTCAAATGAAGGTTTGCATGTGATATCTCCTATACCAAACTTAGCATGTGACCAGTTGCTGGGATACCCCAGAGAGCTATATCCTCTTTACGTCTGAGCTCAGCTCTCCTATGGTTCTATGTGCAGAATACTCAAACATATTTTCAGCCATGGTCCAAATTACTTTGCTGCATCACGATTAGGATGAGACACCATGATAACACTTTATATCCCACTTCAAAATGAAACAAGTCTTTTGAAAAGCACATAGTTTGAAACTGCAGGGAAATTACTGGAAGCAGAGCAGAGCACATGAAGCCTACTGCAGGGACAAAAGCCACTGTGTGGTCCTGTGCACTGCAACAGAGGGATCATAATTTTTTTGGTACAACACATGATAAGCAAAAGGCAACAGGCCTCTGCTCCAACATCGTTGATGGTGGAGAGGTGGAGAGGTTAAGGGATTTTGGCATAGCTTTAGAGCTAGGAGATCAAGTTCTGCTTTGTCCTTGCTTTGTGATCCTCTTCTCCAGTGGTCCACTGAGCAGAGAGGAAACTGAATTTACCAGCCATATGAAGCTAGTGTAGTGTCTAGGTGAGGCTGTAGTGATTGACTTTCTGGGGCTGGATGTGCAAATGAATGGACAAGTGTCTTCTTCCGTTGTCTCCAAGAGCTCTTTAAAGTTCAGCTTACAAGTGTTACTCTATGAACTGCATACGCTCACACTTAGAAATGCTGTGGCTGGCACAGGGCTACTTTCAGTCAGAATGGAGATTTGCACAGAGCTGGAGTGAACATATGGTTTGAAGGGGTACCCCAGAAGGGGGAGAGTGCTGCTGGTCCATGATCAGTCCCATGATCAGTGCTGCACAGAGCCTCATATTGTGCTCCCATGTCTCCAGCTGCCATGTGCTACACAGCATATCATTTGTGACAGTCCTTTCTCTTAATTCATCTTCTGGAGCAGGCATTTGAAGGGGAAGATGGTGGATTTGAACAGTAACATGGAGTTGCCTGAACAGCAAATGGCATGCTGTCCCTCAGGTGAAGACTGATGTTACGGTACCAGTACAGGGCTGTGTACTTGGTTGGTTGTTGTTCAGGATTGCAGGCTGCGAGGAGGTCCTAATCCTTCTTCAGAGTCTGATTATGCCAACACAGTTAAGTTTTCTGGGTCAGGATCTGCTGCTTCTTTTACGTGTTTTCCTGGCCTTTGCACCTTCTCTCGTTACAACCTATACCGTCCTACACCCTTTTTGGTAAATACAAGAGGAGTAGCCTACTGTAAGGTGGGGAAACAGCAGCACTGAGACTTCTCAGTCTCTTCTGTTACTGGGCAAGGTTGCATAGTTTGTGGAGTGCTGCAGTCTGCAAGGCATGAGACAAAATGCTGCACACCTCTTAGACACCAAACAGTAAAGAACTATTTGGCTCACAAACTATCAGCAACCGAAGTGATGCTCTGCCACATGATACATCCATTTTTCATTCAGATTGGGCAGAAAGGAAACATACTGTAGGCTGTTTTTGTCAATTCAGAAGAATTTGTGGGTATGACAGGGAGCTGATCTGTTACATGAGTCAAAATCATTAGGAGGAAACATACTTATTTTTTCACAGCTACTCCTACAGCAGAGTGCATGTGTGAACCTGAGAGTTAGAGCCTGATTAATGAAGCTGTAATTTTAGGCCTGACTGCTAAGCTTTTACCAAACACACTGGAACATCCAAGCACCTCTTTTTATTTACTTTTTTTGGAAGATCTCTGAGGCTGGTGTGGACTTTTACAGGTATTAAATCTTAGTATCTCGAAGATCATTGAGAAACGTGGATTCAAGATATTGCAGGTGCTGGCCATATAATCTGTGGCCCTGTCTCCTCACCCTTTCTTAGAGATTTGACAACTCAAAACCAAAAACATCTGTTGGAAACAAGGTTTATTGTCCTATTGCTGTCACTGTTATTTGTGATTAACTGTCTGTCTCTCAACTACCATCTTCTCTAAAGAGGTTCCTCACATGCTGAAACATTTCAGTGGTATATTGTTTCCTAATCGAAATGCCTTATATCACGTCCTGGTTATCTGACACTTCTAGAGAATGACAGGGAAGCTAAAGGCTCTTTATCTATTGCCTTGGGACATGGCTAAGACCTCCTTTCACTTACAGATTCAAGGTCTTTATAGGGGGAAGGGGAGTGTTGCAATGGCTTCTCACTAGGCTAAAATTACTATATATTGTTACAGAGATTAAACAGAATAATCTTGAAAGCTCCTAGAGTATTAGCTTTGCCTGATTCTAAGTAAGAGCTGCTGAAACAATATTTCCAGGGGACCATCTATTATTTATCTCTCTTTTGCTAAAAGAAAGACCTCAGACACAGAGCATAACTAGTTTTACTGTTGCTTCAAAAGAAGTGCCATGCTGTTTCATCTTCCATTGTGCAGTCAGGTCCTTTTGGAGAATGATAAAACAATCTGTTCTTGCCATGGTGGTGGAGGCCATAATTTATTCTGACCGAAAAGGGATTCTCAGGAGTATAGGACATTAACAGTGAACAAGCTACAAGGTTCATAAATCTCCAGAGACAGACAGAGAGCTCTCTAGTAAATGAGGATTCTCGTACAGCCTCCCACTCCCCTATCCAGTGTGTTGCCAGTTTTAGGAATGACAGTTATACCAGACCTTTCGTAGTAATGTTTTACTCAGTTCCTCTCACACAGATTTGCTCAGCTCTGTAACTGCTTCTCATAAAATGCATTTGTTTGCGTAACTCCTGCTTTGTCATTCCTACAGTGCAGGGTCTTCCTAGTGCTAACAAACAGAGCTCTTTCAAGCTCAGAAGCATGTGGCAACAGGGAAGGGTTCTGAAATCCCATCAGGGCCTGGATTATCACACTGTGCATTAGTTGCCTGGGGCAGGACTCATCCAAACTCTGTACCAACCAAGATACTTAGGTTCCACAAAAGGCATATGTGCTGCCACAGGGGCTGACTATGATCTGAATGGGGGGCAGAACTAGTTAGCTCTCTCCACAAGCATAGGTGTGCTGTTTTGAGAGGCACACTGTGCTGTGCAACATAGGCAGCAAGGATCTGTGTTCTCAGGGCTAGCATGGCAGCATCTCTTCGTGTTCACCCTTTTGGCATAATGGATGTGGCAAGACTTGGCTTTGCTTTGGACCAAAGGCCAGAGGAATTCAGAGCAGCAGGGCAGAAAGCTGCAGGTCTGAGCGTCAGCAAACGCAGTGTGTGCCAGCCCTGATGCCTGGCCAATAATAAACCACTTCCCAAGCAGGCTGGATGACCCTTGTGCTGCCCAGCTAAGGGCAAAGTTTGTGACTACTCCTTAGGGGCATGTGAGAAGGAAGAGCAGAAGGCTATCCCATAGCTTCAATAGCCTGGCTTAGTTTGCAGTGCCTGCTGGTTCGGTCTGTAATTGTATGCAAAAACCCTGCAAAAACAAAGTCGCAGCTGCTGGTTCATTTTGTGTGGCAGCCCTTAGTTAATGCTGTGTAATGTGAGAACTGCTCCGTGCCAAGACCGCAGTGTTCCTCCTTCGTCCAGCCTCCCTCTCCACCACCAGATCCATCTCCAAGCTCAAAACCTGCCCCTCCTTCCCCAGATAAGGAACACATCAGGGCAGACTTTGCATGAATGGACAGAAGCAAAATCCCTCAAGGCACAGGCCTTAGTCTGTTACATAATACCCACCTGGAAACGGTCAGGACTACTGCTATCTCCTTCTTTGATTGTGCAAGTTCACATATTACTCACACTCCAGACCCACAGCAACTCTTCCAGAGGACTATAGCAAATTAGCTTCTCTATACTCTGGTGTGAAATCCTCTCCTCGGGGACAATTCACACTCAACACCCAAGCAAACAACCCCTCCTTTCTTCCAAAGAGCAGTGAAAGGAACCGGGGAAATGGCAGTGAGAGTGACATTCAAAGCTGGGGAAGATACATATTCAGCTATTGTTGATGGATGTTCCTTCTGTGGCAAATTGCTGGGGCCCACTAGTAGTGGATGAAGTTGTAGAAATTACCCTATGCAGAAGGAACTGTGGCTGATATATGTGCTCGCTTCTCCTTGCTCTTTTTCCTCTTAAAAACTGTACAAGATGGAGGCAGGCAAAGAGGAGTGGATGCAGTTTACTCCAGGGGTAGAGTTAGATGCTTTTAGGAAATCTCCTTAGGTGTCAACCGCATTATTAGGTATTTAAATCCCACTGAAGATGAGCCCGTGCATTACAGAAAGATTGGACCACCCCATGAAAAACCAATTCTGCAGCTGTAGCCTTGGTCTACTGCTTCCCAATAAATCTTTCCCTGTTCAAAAAGAATGGTGAGTAAAAAATTAAATTCAGCATTGCTTTCCACTGGCTTTCTGCCTGCAAAAGGGAGGTGATAAGGGCCACAGCTCTTGCAGCAGTAGCACATTTTCCCCACAGCATCTGTTCTGCCATTATTTACCTAGATTGTCAATAAAAGCTCCTGCTTTTGTGAAATCAACCAGTGTAGATGGTGTCAGCTGTCACTTGGATTGTGGCTGTGATTTGGTCAGCTGTTGTAAAAAATTACTAATGACTGTTGACTACAGATCTGCAAACATTAATTAAGATAACTATTCTTTAGAGATACCTGTTTTGTAATAGAAAGCACCTCAGAACCGTTGACAGTCAGAACAGTTAACTTAGAAGTCATTTGTAACCAAGTGATATATTCCGCCAATATACCACTTAAAAGATAAGCAATGGAGCATGGCTTATAAAATCCATCCAGATAGAGACATGAAGCTCTTAGTACTCAAAGCTTTCTTGACCAACTATCAGCCTACTCAGTTCTGATACTACATGAGCATAAGTGCTTTTTTCTTCTACAATGTTATTTTTTTCATAATTTCTAATTGTGATGATTGCAAAAAAGAGTTTGAAAATCTGGGCTGCTAAAGTTCAAAAATCAAGAGGCCAGAATCTAGTGTGTCATTTTAAGTGAGATTTTCCTGCCACTTGCATGACTTTTGAGCACTGTATAACCTTTTACTGAGAACCCTTGGAATCTTCTGAAATCTGGATTTTACTAGAACTTTTTTTTCCCCCTTAGTTAAAGTTGGATATATTTTAATTCATTTTGCTTTAGGATAAGTCCTTCAGGCCAGATTTCTGGTTTACTTTTTCTTGTTCTAGAAAATCTCCAGTTTGGCTGAATAAAATGTAAACAGGCCCATATGTGTTATTGATAGAAGATCTGCATGAGGTTACAAATGTCTGAAATCCTCTAGAATGTTTCAGAAACAGGGTAATTTTTTTAACTTTCTGGAATTACTCCACTAATAGTCTTTTCCCACAGGAAGTGACTATTATATCCCTAGTAATAAACAGCCAACATCCTCCAAATGACACTAAGCTGATGAATTGTGAATATTGCTTTCTCCTCAGCCCCATGCAAAATTTCATGTCCTTATATGCATGTGTACATGCACACAAACACACCATAATCCATACACAGAATGTTTTGCCAAACACAGCATCATTTTCACTCCTCATTAATCCCTCTACCACCTCAAGAGTTGCGTGTCCTGTGTTGAACAGAAAGTCATATTCATGAACTGTAACAACCCTCCCTCTTCTGAATATGAAAAGTAGATCTGAGCCAACCAAATGGTTTTATCAGCTGCCCCAGGCAGACTGGTAATTTTTGCTAAAAACTTTCATTATAAGTCCACTCTAAAAACTAAACTCTTTCTGATCTATTGTTTAGTGCTAGCACTCTTAAGAGTTTAAAGGTTGCAGACAGCAATTGACTCAAGATTAATTAATAACCTTCTACCAGAAGAAGCAGATTGTCTGTCTGAAAAACCTTCGTTGAAAATTACAAGGGATGACCTGCTGTGGAACTAGACTCTCCCATACACTGAACTACATTAGAATTTGAACTCTGAAAGGGTAAATCCAAACAACATGTATCTGACTTCAGTGGGGAAACTCTATATCCCTGCAAAGTCAGATTTTGGCCGGCAATGATCTCTGTCAGCAGTGGCATTACATTGTTACACTGCTAAAGCGAAAGTAATGATCTGCAGTTTAAATGTATACAGTATCATTTAAGCATTTCTGATGCTGAAGTTATTGACTCCTTTATGTTCATGCTTTCATATGTTCATGCTCATGTTTGGGGTGAATATTGCTGTATTTGGACTCTCTCTGATTTGTCCTCCTTCTTCAAAGAGCGGACTGAAGTCTTGCAGAGAAGCTTACTGATGCAATCATGGGATGTGCCTTTTCTCAGGCTTTGTTGTTTTCCACTGTTTCTGATCCATAGTGCTCCAAATGTCCTTTTGTAGAATCATTCATTCTACATCACCTATGTGCTTGTAGATGACTCATTCTATTTGTTTGTTTCCGCTAACCAGCATCCTTCTCCTGTTGTTCAAAATCTTTTCTCATGAAGAGACTGCCTGCTATGCACTCATACTCTCAAGACCATAACCAAACTTCTCAGCCTTTAGAGTTTCGTCAGTGTGTGACACAGGCCGCAGCAATGTGTGACAAATGACAGAAACATGGAACACTTGTGCCCTGTTGCGTAGCATCCTGTAATTGACAGATTGTAATAGGTTTTAGCCGTATAAACTGTTTACAGAGTGCCTTTTCAGAGAGCGTGAGTCACATAAAACAGTTTGTGTCACTCATTTACATGTGATTCGCAAAATGGGTTCTTTGGCCGAGTTATGGGGTGGCTGTGGCCAAATGTTCAGATGGCTGAGTCAGAGAACCTCAGTTGGGAATTTCTGCTAAAAAGGAATCATCCCACTGACTTAATTTCTACGTGTATCCTCTTCTGTAACTCTGCAGGTGTTCCTGCCCCTCACCAGAGAAATTGGACCAGGTGTAACCACTTGCAGTTATGCTACCAGCCCATAAAGCCTCTCTCTTAACTCTCCTAGGGCTGGAACATTGAGGCTTCTCCTACCCGTTCAGTCCTTGCCGGCAGGATGTCAGAAGGCACAATGTTTTGGAAAGATCAGGCCCCAGCTGTCAGAAAAATGAGTGAAATGAGATTAGTGGCCATATCTGAGAATGTCCTTGATCACTAACAGTGCAGTGGAAGCATATAGCAGAGCCAGGAATAAAGCTCAAGTCTCCTTCCGGCATAGCACAAAACCTTAATTGGATATAACCACTTCCTCCATCCGTGCTGCTTCTTCAGGGGCAGCTGTGGAGTTAACTGGTAGAAAACAGCACGGTGCCAGAAAACAATGTGTGTATCCTGTGACAGGGAGAGAGACAGCAAGGCATCTCTGATGCAGAGGGACAAGAGAGCATTGGTACTGTTGGCCTGGGAGTCCTGCAGTTATAAATGTGACAATGGAATCTGAGACCATCACAAAAAGGAGTCTTTCACCCTCCCCCGCCATGCCAAGACCAATCCGGTGAATGTTTTGGGAGGATAATAGTACCAGTTTTATAGCAGCTTTACCCCGGATCACATTTAAATGTGCAATCTCACACCCATTCTAAAAACTTGCCACATTTCAGATTTGCAATTGAAATGAAGGAGCCTCGGTGAACGCTGCTCTTCATGGGATGCCACAGAAAACCAATGGGGCTTTTTCCATATTTTTTAGAAAGCTGTTACCACAGTGACCTCATTCCATAAATGTATTGATTATGAGAATAAACTAGCAGTGAGAACAGGAGAGAGAAATGTAAAAAGCTTTTGAAGAAGCACAAAGATATCTGTTTGGCTACCTGGAAATAAATCCCTTACTATATTGGTTCTTGTAATCCTCATTTGCACCAACTTCAAGAATCAAATATTATAGTGGTAATAGGCTATGGATGGGGGAGAATAGATAGCTCAGACAGACTCAGCAAAATTTGATGTCTGCCTTCTTTCTCAGGTTTATGATGGGAGTTGTTACTTGTCATGGTTAGACATGCAGAGGTTGTCCATGTTGGGGCTCTGATCTAGGCTTCACCAGGAGCAGTCTAGACATAAACCACATAGCTAGCTGAAAGTCCACCCCCACTCCACTTCCCCACACCAGAAGATAAAGGAGGAAAAGCATGTTTTAGTCCTTCAGAAATAACTTTGCACAAACACATCTCAAATGTGGAGAGCTGCAGCTGCTCCTGCATAGCCTCTGCAGCAAAAAGTAAAAATCTAATAAAAATCAGGTTATGAAAAATCTGCTCCCTTCTGCAGTTACCACTAGATCTGCACAGCAACAACCGCTATAGATTGCTTTGCATTCATTAGTTATTATAGTTATTTTAATGAAGTGCTTAAAGATGTAGGAAAGTGAAAAGTGCCATGACCAAGCTGCTCAAGATTCTTTTATAAGCATTGGCAATTAATGATGAGCACTAAATTAAAAAGTTTTTACAGTTTGTTGGCAAAGTTTACTGTAAACATATTGCAGAATAACTCTTCTCAGGACAATGTTCTGTCATGAAATTTCTGTCATTCAAACAAATATTTGATAACTTTTTCAGAGCCTGATAATTTTCAGGACATAGCTACTTATTTCACAGTGAGGGTACAAGAATTAAGATGTTCTCATTAGTGTTCATTGTTGCACTATCATTAAGACAATTTATTATGCCAGGGATAAATCTTTCCTAATTCAGCTGCACTAGTTGATTTTTTTTACTCTTGCCTTCACAGGATTTGTTTGCTATATGAAATTGTAAATAACAGAGTCCTAGAAGATGGCCTGATGAGTTTGAATGTTTTGTAGCACAAGTATGTCTAGAAATTACTTGGTCTCGCCTGAGAGTTAGATATTATGTTAAAAAAAAATAAAAAGGACAAAACCTTGGAGTTCCTGTAATTAGCTGCCCCTTTTGTAAGGCAGCATGTGTCTCCTTCTCTGTTCACTGCCTCTTGCAGTCAGAGTCTATACAATGCTGAACTCACATGGAACACAGTGGCTGGAGGAGCCAAAGGGACCCTTTCCATCAGCTCCCATTGCCCATGTGCATGCGATTGGTGAAGTAGCTCTCCTGGTGTGGTCTCATCAAGAGGATCTCCATCACAGCTTTTTCATTTTACAGGTAATAGTTTCAGATACACAGGGGCTGGAAATTCCCAAATTCATAACCAAGGCTTCACATAGGATTGCTTCCAAATTCTCTTGTCAACATGGCTTTAGAAAGGCCTGAGCTCTTCATGGTGACTACTTCTGCTAAGAGTCTGTCTGAGTTGCATTTCTGGACTTGCAAGTGGGAGTCACACCAACTTCTCATGAACAGGACCAACACCTGCATTAGTTACTGTGCATAATAGTATCCACAGAAAGGTAGCTTGGACCACAGTCTACAGAAACATGGTGGGAAAGTGTGCTGTCCTTTTTGCTGACAGATGAGTTGTCAGTGTTTCAGGTTTTGCCTTCCAGGTTCAGTCGTGTGGCACAGACATTCCCTTCCCCTACACATACTGGTGAGGTTCTGCCAGATTAACAAGATCTAATGGAGTGAAGGCAGTGGAAGTAGATGGTGGAGTACTGGTTTTCTCTTTGTTGGAAAGAAGCAAGGTGAGTGTTAGCACTTAGGCTCTTCAGGAAGAGAAATTACTTTATTCATTCCAAGAGAAGCCAGATATGCTGGGCACTGGTAAACATCTTTTGGTCCTTAAGGACATGTCTGATCACCTACTGTGAAGGTCCATCTGGAGCCAAGACATCAGGCAGTTCCACTCACAACAGAGAAACTGTCTAATTACTGTGGAAAGACTGTTTTCCTCCCAGTGTCCCACTGTGTTTCCCTTACCAGTACAGCCTGGTACTGTGACTCATCTGCCTGGGGCTTAATGAAGTTAGTCTGCAGCGTCAAAAGCAATTAAAATGCTTTTGTAGAGCAGCTCCACACAGTTACATTTAGCTTGTCCTCTGAGAAGTCGTGTGCTGCATCTGCAAAGACTCCCCAGCAGTTTTGCAGGAGCAGTTGTGGTGGTTCTGCATGTGAGAAAAATAATCTGGGATTGGTCTTGTCCTCAGTACAGCATCACTTAGCAGGCTGGCCAGCCCTGGGATCAAGAGCGTGTCTCTCAGGAATCAAGTGGTGGAGAATGAAACTTGGAGGACGATTGAGAAAGGAGGTTGTTAGTGACCAGGTGCCCTGGTCATGGGTTAGAAATGGGCTTCCTATGTTTCTGCAGGTCTCGTAGACCCACCCTCTGGGGAGGGCAGCCTTTGGACCTTCACTGTCTGAGGGCACAGGCAGTACTTGTGAATATAAGCCATAAGATGCTGATGTGCTGTTGGGTTGCTTGGGACTCTGGCTGAGGCGTTTCAGTGGGGCACCCTGTGGAAACCCATTCTTTTCCAGTTCTTCCCTGCTCTGAGCACTACCACCTCAAAAGTGAACATAATCCATTTCAGTACATGGGATCCAGATTCGTTCCACTTCAGGTGTTTTACACCCTGGCTAAGCACATCAGCCTTCCCTTGTTCCAAAGACTGCTGTCCCAAGCCCAACTTAAAACTTCATAGCATGTTTAGATACTTCTACAGAAATGCTCTGTTTGCAACAAGTTATTGCTCCCTGAAAGACTTTTCACTGCAAAGAGTACCCCATCTCAGCTCTCATGCATGGTAATCTGCACCCTCTGGGATTTTTCAGCTGAGCAGATGGCATTGACAGCCAGCTGGGTGTGCACAGTTGCATCTCACTCTCACTGAGGCCTGTGCCTTGTTGGTGTCTTGCTTTCCCTGAGGCTGAGGCTGATCCTCCTTCCCCACACAGGGCCTTCAGGCCAAAACTGAAGCTCAGGTGGGGCAAGCTCTACACACAGTCCGAGGAAGTGAATGAGGGGTGAACAAACCCAAGCAGTAAACACATGGGAAACACAGGGACTAACTTCCCAAGCCAGGGTGGAAGGCATCCAGAGGAGGATGCAAGAAACAGAGGTGCTCCAGAGATTTACAAAGAGAAATAAGGATAGCTGCAAGAAAAATGGTATGTAAAGCAGGAACAGGATTTGAGAGGAAGGAATAACAAGTACTGTAATTCCTAACAACTTGTACTCTGAAAAACGAAAGTGAGGCAGAAAGGAGGAAACAGCTTTCTTCCTAGCTGTGGCAGCAGCAGAGATCTGACACCCTCTCCTCCCATTCAAACCTCCACAGCACATGTGCCTGACCCCCGCATTGGAAAGGATGGGATCCCAGTTCTCTTGTTCTCCATGGGTTTTTTGTTTCTTTAGTTTTTAAGCTTCATTTGTGGCCATCTCTTTCAAGCAAAGCAATATAGATACATATTTTTCATCATCTTTTGTGCCTTATCTCAAGGCTTGGGGTTTTATGCAGATTATGCATTATGTCTAATGTTTCCTGGCAGTGGGTGGAAACAGGACTAACAAGCAAGGATGAGTTTGTGTGATCTCAGGAGGTGATGTGAATACTTGGGCAATACCCTGCATCAAAACCAATGGAGCAAAGGATGTTTTTTTAGAAATAAGCAGCCTGCTCTGACTCTAGCAGGTAGTCTGGCAAGAACTGATTTTGAACAATTCTGCAGTGTGTTTCTTTCTATTACAAGGGTAGGACAACAGTATGAGCGAGCTAACTGAACTGCAGTCATTCAGAAGGAGTCAGGTCCTGTTTCATTGCTTGAGCCTAGTGCTGAGCTGTTAGTTTCCTCCTTTCTGAGTTTTTCAAGATGCTACCCCTTGGTGGTAAGTTGGTAGTGAGTATCACCAAAATAGAGTATCACCAAGAAAGAGCATCACCCAGCTCTGTACTGGGGATATCTGCTTTGAAATACCAGTTTGCATACCAGCATACAAATGATTGTACGGTGATTTGTTCCTCTCTAGATGTTGCAAGGCTTTAGGCTGCTCTACCAAGGGCTGTTCCTGATCCCAGTGGCCCAGTGGATCTGTCATGGACAGCCTCAAAGCCTTTGCTGAAAAGCACCTGTTTTAGGAAGGTGTTAGCACTCTTCATCACAGCTGGCTAGATGTCATAGAAATCAAGGAGGAGATGTAAACAGCAAAGCTCTCATTGAATAAGCAAACAAATATACTGCTACACAGACAAATGCAAATTTTCTTGTACTGCCCTCCCTTGGGCAGAATCTTTGGCATTGTGCTTTGAAAAACAGTGCAATGTGAAGGAAAAATACTGCATGAATATTAAAAGACTTAGCAAGTCAAAAACAGCTTAGTCATGAGTGAAATAACCTTTGTAACACCCCATTAGCTCTCTCATGTCCTCGTCCTGGAGTACAAATCTGCTGTTTCTACAGCACTGCTTTTGGGGTTGTCTTTGGTTTTAGGGTCTTGAGTTTTTGGAAGAAAACTGATCCATTGCAGAAATACCTACTCCAGACATGAGGAATGCCACGTGGACATTGCCAAAGACAGCTGTCTGAAGGGGGAGGGGGTGGATGGTGTGGAGTGGCAGGTGGTGCCCTCTGGGTGCACACAACTCCTATTGTGAGATCTGCAAAATAAAATGAGAGAAAATCTCTGTTTCCGCACAGACTGTAACAGCAGGCAAATAGGCAGGCAGTACACCAGCACCACAGCCAGCATACTTTTAGTCAGTAGCATCTCAAGCCTGTGATTTATAAGACATTTCTCAGTTAACACCTTGGTTTCTGCTCGCTCATGGTGCAGCAGAATTAGAGAATCTGCGTTCTCAGGGAGTGAGAAGCAGCAGTCTCATTTGAATGCTTTGTGGTGTAACCTTCCTTCTTCTAATGGGCTTTGGAGACTGTTTTAACACCCTAGTTTTTTGTTCCCCTTGAGCCAATAGGTACCTCTGATCACTGAGTTCAGGGGACTGCTGCATGTGCTCCCTGAAAGACTGCTGCATCACCAGAGCTTTTGCATGTTTCTTGCTAGCCAAGAGTAGGATGATTATTTGCAATTTTTTAGGTGAAAACATATGAGTTAGCCTTGGAAAACTACTACCCTACCCACAAGTTTTCAGAGCAGAGGAAAAAAAGAGGTTGTAAATTAGCTTTGGAAGAACATGATTTAGTGTTCAGACATTCATTGAAATTCAGAGATAAATGACTGGGGAGACTCCCAGCTGTTGCATATTTTCAGTTCTCCATCAGTATAGCAAGAACAATTTCTGCCTGCTGAGATCTGCCTATTTCTGTCACAGGGACAGTGCAGCCTTGTATATTTTGAGGACAGAGCTGGAGCAGATAAGGAAATTACTGGCCCTGACCGTTCTTTATTGCCAGTCTTCTGGAATCACAGTTGAGTTATGCTTTTGAAAGTACAGCACTAAGGTGGAGTAACTATATAGATCAGTGGCAAAATACCTTTGCTATAATGGAGTCATGTTAGAAGTAGTCCTGCTGACTCTACCCTAATATAAGGGGAAGTAAGGGAATTCTGAAGTGAGGTGAATCCTTTTAGCTATTAGTTCTAGAGAGTTTGTTATGAAAAATCAGCTCTTATTTAAAGGCTATGTATAAGGCGGTTAATAATAGCTCTGCTAGTTGACCGTTTCTGGGCAGTAACCCTGTTAGAGTCCTATTTTCTGCAGTTGTTTGGAATGCTTGAGTTTACTTCACTTTTGTTTGTAAATGCAATGCTATACCTTTTTTGCATTGGGTTGCTGATCTTATCATTGCTTTCTGGTGCCTCAGAACATTTGAGGTATGTCTTTGGATATAACATGCCATAAAACATAGCAGAATAAAAATTTATTGTGTCTGTGCCTATATGTCAACACTTCAGGCACTGTGTGCTGCTAAGGCCCTTAGCAGAGCCCCTTCACTTAGCAGATTGTGTACTGCTTCTGTCATCCGTGGCTCTAGCAATGCATGTGAGGGCTCTGTCGCTCTTGTTAACCCCTCTTGTTCCATTTTCTCGTTTTGACTTCTGATACCATGAGGCACATGGACTTACAAAATCATTATGGTAATAAATGGTGTTTCAGATTTTGATTGCTGTGTATGATTGCAGAGGACTGTTCTTTTAAGGTTATGCTTCAAACCCTGCTTATCTCAATACACAGGCCAGCAATGTAAACAAGGGGAAGAAAGCAGAAAAGGAAAGGGAAGGGGAAGGAGAAAGGGAAGGGAAGGGAAGGAAAGGCTCATAGGACTTTGGTGTTATGTGATCTTAGAATTGTCAGTTGATGTGTTTGTTGTGAAAAGTCATGGAGAAAGAAGGTAAAAACTCCTTGGATGATTCATTGTCTGTGTGGAGATGGACTCTTCTTACCAACTTCATGAAATGTCTCCCAGTTTCCATCAGAAGGGGAAAGTTTGGGGGAGGGATAGTGAAGACATGAAGAGAGGGGGAGAGAAAATGACAGGCACAGGATGAGTTTTGAACACTGCACTGGCAGGTACCCTGTCATCCCAGTGACTACAAATAGGCTCTTGCTAGTGTGTACATAATAGATATTCAGTCTTTCTCCAAACTAGCTGTGTGCAGGCTTTACAAATGTCCATTCTCTTCCCAGAAAGACAGAAGCAGGCTGCAGGTCTACCACTTCCGTACACACAGGCACACAAGCTCCTGACTCTCGTTTACACTCTATTTAGACTTTTTTTTTTAGATGAGGGATGAAACAAACTCTACGTACTCCATCTAAATAAAGGGCTCTGGCTTCCACTTCCATATGCTTCCGCCCCTTTATGCTTCAGGATGAGTGGAATGGACTCAGGAACTTTGAAGTATGAGACCCTAGTGCAGGGCCAGTTTGAGGCAGAGCTGCTCAGGCACCTCATCCCCAGAGATTTACAGGGGCAGGTTTCCAGCTGGTGTTACTCTGAAGAGCTCTTGTAGCCAGTGGAGCTGCAGGGATTTACAGTTTGATGAAGCTGAGACTCCCAAGTCTGCAAGCATCTGGTGCTGACTCACTGCTGGGTGCAGCAGCCAGGTGTGGATATGGTGTGAGAAGGACTGACATCTCATGCTTTCTCCTGCAAATGCAGCATTAAAAATGGGAGCATGGCAGGACCTGCTCCTCACACTAAAGGAAAGGCTCACCTTGCCAGTGGCTTTCTGCAGAAGCTCGGAGGGGCATTCAGAGGAGAACGGCAGGGGAATGGCACACAACTTGTTGTACAGAAGCTGTGAGGCTGTGGATTTGTTTTAAATTTTGTTTTCAGTTCTTTGCTTAAATAGAGATTTCTTCATCTAAATCCCCTTCTTCTCACTGCCCACACCAGTCCCCAAGAAAGTACTTGTAAGCAGCAGCTTTAGTCACAGAGTATTGCTTCTGTCACATTACTGGCAGTAGTGTGTAGCTCTGTAGAAACTACTGCCTGCCTGTGCTGCCAAACTCCTGCCTACAGGAGCCCTCCTCACTGTCAGATGTCTCAGCTTCCACATGCGCTCAGTGAGAAGCAAGATTTATTGCAGTGATAAGTGGTCTCTGAAGTGCAGTTCTGCTGCTCAGTAATTGAAGCCAAGAGCCAGGCTGTTCCCAGGCCTCGTGTGACTCTCGGCACAGCCAACGCTGCCTATTCCCTGTAGTGTCCCTAGCTGTACTTCTTCCCAATGCCCAGAGGCAATGCCTTCCTGAGAGTTCTGCCCTCTTCTGTCTCCAGTCCTGTGGCCTAGCTCCACACAGGCAAGAGTAAGCAGTTCACTTCTGAAGTGTATGCAAATTTTCCTCTTCTGCCGATGCAAGTGCTAGTTAAGGAAAAGGAAAATCCTTTCTTATTGTCAGCAGACATGTGTCATGAGCATCTTCCTAAGAGAAATGTTACGTATAGAGTGTGCTTGGTATGGGCAGCTGCTTTTGATAGCGTGACCGGGAAAAGCTAGGCAGACCTTTTGCGCAGGGCTTTCTGAGCAGCTTCCCAGGAAAAATCACATCAGCAGGGGACTGCAGACACTGCAGGATGGATAAGAGGCAGCCCAGGCTGGAGGGAAGGTCCACATACTGTGTTTGGTTTTGTTCTTACTTGCTCGCATTGTTTGTCATTCAAGGAATTTCTCTGACACCTCCTTTATGAGCACAGCCTTGCTGTGCAGGCCTCAGCAGGCAAATACATGAAGCTTTCTGCAGGGATCCCTGAGGGACTGAGAGCTGTTTCTGCATGGAATTGTTTAGGGAAAGCATCAGGAAATGAGAAGAGGTCAGACTACAAGAACTGAAGAATATGACTTCAGTTACTTTACAGCTGAAACATGCTGGCTAAGGACATTTAGGTATATTCCTAAGCACTGTACCTGTCTGTATTTTCAAGCCAACACAAGCTGTGTAGAGCATGGAGGGGTACTGTGGAAGGCACTACACAGGAAAGTCACTACACAGAGGAACCATATCAGAAAAGCTGGGGTGACCTAGCAGAGCCCCATTGCTCAGGTCAGCCAGCAAGAAATGCCAGTGATGTACAGTCGCATTGCTGAGCCCAGATGGGATCCAGCTCTGGAAGCCTCAGCTAGACTTTAGAACTCATTATGCTCGACTCACTGGGAAAGCCGTTTGCTCCTTATCCTGACTGCCCCAGGGTAGATTTCTAGGCTGTGAGACCCGCACAGAAACCCAGGGCAGTGTCTAAATTTACTGCAGTTGTAGTTCCTCCCATTCCAGCACACAGAAAGAGTCCAGAAAGTGAAAATATGACATGGTTTCCCAGGGTGTCTTGTTTCTACCAACTGCTGTGATCCTTGGCAGTAATGGAGAGAAGGAAGAAAGACTGCATGCAAAGAGCTTGAAGTATGGAGCAGAGCTGTTAGCATTACTGAACTGAGATCTCTCTTACCTACAAGCATCTTAGAAGCTGTTCATTATTATCCACATTGCAGGCAGTAGGCTGATGTTGACTGCATAAATGCCTCTGAATAAATAGTATGGTCTGAGTTGTCTGAGGACTGTGGGAAACAAGGTATGTATGAGACAGGCTGGCAATTCACAAACCTCAGACTGAGTGTTCCCAGTTTGCTGAGGATTGCCAACAGAATTGCTGGGCTGATGAGCAGTGATATATAGGGTGGGACAGTAAGGCCTTCAAAAATATTCTTATTTTGTTTGCAGCATGAAGAAATTAGGACAGATGGCACGTAGTCTAGACCATGTTTGACGGCAAGAGATACCACAAGTTTAGCAACCTTAGACATGTTATTGTGTTCAAGAACAATACCTGTAACTACTAACCCAGCAGCCATAACGTTGGGAGCACACCTAAGTTCAGTCAGCTCAGTCAGTCTCTCTAAGAGATGCTCACATATATATACAGTACATGCACACATCAAGCCATATCCACCACACGTGTAGAGAGCCACAGTGACCTCTGTGAAGTTAAGCCCCCAGGACACCAGCAGAAAACTGTATTTGTGCAGTGTAAGAGCACTGGGGAATTAGATGAATTTGGTGAAACTGTAGAGGCCTGAAGACCCACTGATGGGCTCAAAAGCTCACCTTTTTCCAACTCAATCCACCAGTTTATGAAAAGACACTGCCTCCCAAGAGAGACCTTAGCTCACATAAAACTTAAGGTGTACTAGTGTGTAGCAGTTATAAAGAGGGTTCTGCCACTTGCTTACCTATATTACTGCAAAAAATAAAATTAAATCATCAGTTGTCATACATAGAAATTTCCTACCCTCAGCAAAAGCATTGCAAGCAGTCACTATATTGAGCAGAGCATGGTTAAAACGTATCAGCAAAAAAGGTTTTATGTCCAGCAATAGGTTACAAAAAGAAAAAATCCCGCTGTGTTTTAAGATGCTAATGAAAGGATCAAAGCTTTCCTCTCAATGGAAGAGATGGCTGCAAACAATCAGTTGAGTACTATTCCAGAGATGTCCAAAGTACAGAGTAACAAATAGCCCTGGAAGACAAGCACATATCTTCAGATGAGGAAGATGTATGCCCAAGATCTACATGGAGATCTCAGCAGTAGCCACCATACAATATAAAAAAAAAACAGACCAGAGAATATGTCTGCTGTTTTGTGACCAGTCTGAAAGCTCCTGTGAAGCAATGTATACAGTACTTTGTTTTCATGAGACAGATAATGTCAACAACAGGACAAACTATAAAGAACAACAAAAGAATGCATAGAGCCAGGAATGGTGAGGAAGCACAGACACATTTTAGTTACTAATGCTCTTTACAAGAAGCTGGATACCTCATGTTTAGGCAAAGGCAAGTTTAATTGAAAGTAGATTGGTGTAGAGGAAAATTGGATTCAACATTTTATCCTTTGCTGAACACCTTGGTGAAACAGCATAGGTGTCCATCTCCATGAGAAAGCACAGAGAGAATAATCTATGCTTCTGAGTGTGATGGTAGTCTGTGTTAATGGCAACAACGTCAGAGCACTGAAGATCTTGTGAGACAGAAAACAGAGGTGGAGTACGTCCTTTCCAGCAGTCACCAATTGTTTATAGACAGTTACAGAGCAAAAAGAAACCAAAGTACCACAAAGCCTATTGAAGAAGAGACCCTGCCTATACCTGGCGCATATTTAGCAAAGGCCAAATGACTGCAAGTCATTAAAAATGGGAGGAAAAGAGAAGCACAGTGTGGGAGAAGAACCCCCTGTGGGGGTTTGCCAAGACACCCGTGTGCAGTGCTACATGGAGTGGGAAGGTAAAAGATGCAGCTCCAATGCTGCAGTGGGATTTCCTTTTCGTGGACTTGATGCCCACATCAGTCCTACCTTGTCCTATTTCTCCAGAGGCTAGTCCACAGCGGTAGTGAGTAGCCTTTGCATACTCTAGCCGTGGAGGCTGTGGGCAAGGGTCCAGCTGTGTGCTGGACAGCCTGTCACCAAGACACCCTCAGCTTCCACCATCACTGCCCTATCTCAAAGCTCTAGAGGAACACTGGGAAGTCAAGTTAGAGGGCAGAATGTGAAGGCTTTGCCAGAGGTAACTTGAGTTATATCCACCTGGGGCATTATCCAGGCTTTTCTGTAACAAGATGCTGTGCTGAGTGACCTGTTGCTATGTTTCCCAGAATTTGGTCCCCTAAAAATGACTTTTAACCCCCTGTGTTGCAAAGGTTCTTTTCTTCCCTGTGACCTAACCTGAGGTGTGATCACCCATCATGATCACAGGCTATTTGTCAGTTGAGCATCTCCAAAGGAAAACTCTGTTACTTTTTATTTCACTAGTTTATTGCCTTCAAGTTGCAATCAGCATCCCCGAGTTATAATATCACAGTCTGAAACACATGTGCTTTGTGTCCCTGATGTGTTCCAAAAAACGCATTTTGCAGCCAAAAAATAGTTTAAAAAAAAGGGGGGTAGCATCTTGTATGCACTGAGAGACCAGATATTACTAAAAACATCTGCAGAGTCAGCCTTACAATAGATCAGAAAAACTGAACATTCTGTTTTGAAGATGATGGTCGTGTGTTTTCCACCAAACCATCTAATCTTCAGAATATTTCTCTATGTGACAAGATCTTTTAACTCCCCAAATTGTTTAAAAATCTCCCTTTTTCAAACAGGTATTGTTTTCATTTTTGACTGGAAAATTTTTTGTAGGTAGAAAAAAGGATGAGCACGTTCATCTTTTTGCCTTAATCACCTCAGTCCAAGGACATTGCATTTATCTGTAGCTACAGTGAGAAATAGTCATGATATGCATGAGCTGTGTGGAACTGGAAGCAGAATTTCTTGTTGTTGTGTGTGATACAAAGCAGCATATGTTTTGTAATTAATTAGTACTGTTCTGCCCAGGTCTCAAACTCTTGAAAACAATACATTGTATTTGCTAGGAAGTGGGCAAATCTGGTAGCCCAGCTGAAGTGAGGCTGCAGCAGATCCGTGCCCCAGGTCCAGGCAGAAGCAAAGCTGGGCACACATTCACAGCACACAGACACATGTATGCACATGATGTGCAGACACATGCACACCACTCACCCATTAAAAGAGTTAGAAATGGAGTTTAATGAGAAGACTGAACAGACGACACTGATCAGGTGCAAGGCACAGCCACAGAAGCACAATGATCAGCAGCCTGTTTGCACATGAACAGCCCCTTCGTGTCATATCTCTCTGTTTCCCCACGCATGTTCTCCCTCAAATCTCTCAGATCCCTCTCTTTTCCCTGCCTTTGCTTCCTTCCCTAAACAACTCATCATGAGACTTGTGCAGTGCCAAAATGTACTTCTCTTGCATCCCACGAGGAGTCCCAGATGCCCACAGGCAGTAATACCCCTCTGTTTGAAAGCTGCACCAGAAAGCATTTCCAGTTAGATCACACTGTTAGGTTTCATCCCACAACGTGTGGCAGATGGCTTCTGTGATGGGCTGGGAAGGGGACAGGCAGGGTATGATTTGGGGACCCAATGTCTGCTCCTGTCTCTGTGCACTCCCTTGCTGGTGGGCAAATGAGCTTTCATCACATTACCTAATGGTATTAAAGCATAGAATAAGGTTGAATTGTGATCACAGTGAGATGTGCCCTTCTTTCATTTCTGTGACTCTCTAGATGTAAGATTAATTACATTATTGGTCTTTGTTAACTATGTCATTTACCAAAAAAGAAATGCAACCCTAAAAAAGAAATCAGGCTTTTCTGCTGCTTTTTGTTTGCTTTAGCTATACTACAGTCATGCAAATTATTTCTGCATGTTGTGGTTCCAAGATTGTCTCCAGAGGCATCCTTTACATAAGCCTTTTTTATCTAAGCTTAGTGCTGTCACTGTCTCAGGTGTGAAGAAACACAGCCACATGCCCATGAGGTGATGTTTTAGTTTCAGATCTCAGACAGCTCCTGGCCAGGCACAGACTACCCTGACTTGTCCTTTTGCATACTACAGCTGTGGCCTTCAGCTCTGTCACAGGCCTTGCCTGTTACAAATAGAGTTTCTGGCCCAAATTTTCCAAAGTGAGTGTTTTGGAGCACCACCAGTGGTGCTGAGGGTCAGAGGAGGAGGCTGATCAGAAGTTAAGTGCACAGCAGTTTGGCTAAATGGACACAATTCAAAAATCGAGGAGCCACTACTGTAGAGAAATTTACCTCTTTTAGCATGCACAGGCACAGGTGCTGGAGAGGAGGTAAAGGTGTCAGAGTGAGGTCTGGTTGTAACGTGACTGTGAGGCTGAGAGCACCTGGGTGCTTTCAGTCCCTCTGCTCTGCTTTGACTTTTCATCTGTCCAGAGTGTGGGAGCCTGGGGAAAGTCTGCCAGCTTCCTGTCAGATCCTGACTAGCATTCAAGTATGACAAACTTTTTAAAATAAACACTCGTTGGGAAATTAAGTGCAAAACCATTTTTTTCTGCCAAGGTCTAAGCTCAAAGCTTTTTATTTCCTCTGCAGCAATGAATGACATCATTGCCACTCTCTTACGCTGTGTTAAGCATGGAGGCCATCCAGTCCTGAGCAGAAACAGAAAACAACTGCCTAGAAATCTTGCATAACAAATAAATTACTTTTTTTAAATATTGAAATTTTAATATCCAATGTCTTGTAGCTAAGTTTCTGTGGCATTTGTCATGGTAAGTCCATGTTGTTGATTGTTTGCAACTTTGACAGACTATTCAAATGGAAATTTTCCCTTCCTCATCCTGTAGGTAGAACATTGCTTGAAAAATTTCACTGAAAAGAAAATTTCTTCAGAGAGACAGATAAGGAAAGTTTTTGCAGAGGAGATTTCACTATGCAAAAGAATAGCGTGTGAGTACCTAATGGATGAGCTCATGCAATCACACATGCAAATGGCTCTTTAGATATGGAGCCATGTGGCTGCAGGGATGATACTGTAGAGCACACATATGTAACATTATGTTTCATTTACATTGTTGGTGCATTTGTCAGAAAGGTAAATCAACTGTGTTAACCTCTGGGAGAGACAGAGTATGTTGATCGCTGGTAGTAGTCAGCATCTTGCATTTTGTTGAGCCATGTACAAGCTGCTCCTTTTCATACCTCAGTGTGAGCAATAACTCATATCTGTCTCTGGTTTTTACTTTTCTGCCTATTTGTTTTGAAAGTTGTCTGAATTGAGTGAGATCTACACAAGGCACAAAACTGCCCACACAGTCTGCATTATAGGCTTGGTCATTTCTGGTAGGACTGAAGGTCTGCTCTGGGCAGGAATTTACCAGCCCTCTGGATTCCTACCAGCTCCCTTGAGGCTCCTCAGCTTCAATCAGCCTCTTCAAGTAGCCATTATTTTCTAGTGACACCCTAGCATCCTTGTGGGATGTTAACTTGTTGCTGTTGAGACCAAGGTGTCTAAAATATCTCTGCCTCTGTGGATCACAAATGCCATAAAAGGGAGACAACAGGGAATTAATGGGAGGACAGAGATGTCAACAGCAGATTGATTTGATTTACTGTGTTCCTGCTAGGAAATTATAGATATTATGCTTACCATGGTAACCTTGCTTTCCCAAAAAGAGGTGGGTGAAGAGAGGAGAAGGAGACAATTCAGAAAAAAGTGTATACCTGCTAGCTGCAGGATCCATGAGAAGAGAGTGGAATCTCTTACTTCACTTTTAGCACAGCTGACGAATTCACCATTAAGGGAAAATAAAGGTAATCTACCTCCCAGAATGAGTCAGCATTGTGTGCTATGTTGAGAAGAGTTTGCAGGGTGTTACTCATCTTCTGGAATAATAACTATCTAGGATTGTAACTGAAGACCACAGTGCCCCGAGGCATGATTTTTTTGTTTTAATGTTATTCATCTCCTTATATTTTTTTCTTTCATTTTATGAATGATCTGTTTTACATTTAGCTGAAAGATACAGACTAGCTCATTCACTTGATGCAGTCTTAAACTGCAAATGGAGAGCAAATTAAAAATTAACAACTGCAAAAAAACCCCAAACAGTCAAGGATAAGAGCTGCCATGAGCAGTGATCCTTCCAATTGAATTGAGAGGATGTAGCACAGCCCACATTTCTGTTTTCCCCTTTGATTTGCTATGAGTGACTGTGAAATGTTAAGTAGCTTTGGTGCTATGCTTCTCCCATTCATTTCCATAATTTCTTGATCATCTAAGATAATGCCCCAACAGACAGAAAGAGCAAGCATTGGCTTAGAAACAGTGGCTACTTGTCAAACTAATTCTGGCTGCTCTAGGAGAAAAATCTCTCCTGTATGTCTAACTCCCTTTCACTCTCTTTGTCTCCACTTCCCTCCTCTATTCATCAGCAGTTTTTGTTCTGAAAAGCTCATTTCAAACTCAGACATCATTTAAAGTCCTGGGATAGTAATCATAAAGAATTCTGGCCAGTATTTTAACAAGCATACAATATGTCCAGCACTGGATTCTGTTGCTTAGCCTTTTGCATCCAAGAGCAAGTGTGACTGCATGCACCATTGTGTGTGTGCATGGGTGTGTGTGGTTTTGGTCATTAGGAGGCTAATTCTCTTTGTTACTCTTTTTACCTGCCATATAAGGATTACTCCTGTTGGGCTGTGTGTAGCAGCATGAATTTACATTTCATCTGATCTGGGTTGTATTTGATTCATTAGTTGAATTCATTAGTGGCTGTTGTGTGAAGCTGCATTGAAAATGACAAAAACAGTATGACATGTAAGGGTGCATGAAAAGCCAAATGGACCATTTGCTAGCATCTCTGTAACTGCTCTTAGGCAGCTTCTAGAGCCTTGTGCGGGGCTTAGCCAGCTTGTGGGGTCCATCACGGGATGTCTGTGTATCCTGCATCTTCCTCCCTGTGTCAGTCCCCAGAAGCATGGAGCTTCAGCCCTATGTCAGGGAGCTCCCTCTGTAGAGCTGTCAGTAGGAAAGGGCCTTTATTATTACTCACAACCTCTGTGGAGCTGTGAGGTGGTAACTGTTCCACTGTTGTCCTGGAAAACTCAAATCCATTGGCTTTACAGAGCCTCTAAACAAACGCACAGGTGCCTTGGCAGAGCAGCTCTGCCCTCCTGCCCTGGTCAGGGAGCAGCAGCCCTATATGATGAGGAACTGGCTGCAATGCTGTGGGGCATCACCACGAGCCTATAAGTGATGGAGAAAAGAGTATCAGGGTTTTGCAGTGCAGGAGGCTGCCCAATTTGCCTACCACTAGAGTTTCAGTGCAAGCAGGAGTTAGCAGCAGGCTCATGCCAGGGGTGATAGGCCCATGCAGAAGTAATGTCTGTGGGAACTAATAGTGCAAAGCTGTTGATATCGGACAATCACAGATTTCAAAAGACCTTTTGTAATCTTACACACTTTGTGAATGATCATCAGCTGAGAATAGATTTTTCACAGGCAGGAAGGAGGAATGAATGAAATATCCCATTGGCAGTCCATGGATGAGAGCAGCATCCCCATTCACCAAGGTGCTGAGATGTCTCAGCATCTTCTGGTGTGAAATGGAGTCTCACACAACCCTGGACCTTGGCCCTGGATTGCTCTTGGGAAATCCTGTCCAGAATAGCTAAACTTGTTGTTATTCTTGATATTTCTGGTTTTTTTGCACTTCCTGATCATAAGAAAGAGATAGCGCAGAAACATGAATACCTGTTCACCCATTGTCATGGCACCGTGATTCCGGACATCTTGAGCAATCACTTTATTGTGAGACCATTTAAGACAAAGGGCTGTGAGGCAATGGTTCTTTGATGCAAGACAATGTCCAAGTATGCAGAGCAACTGCAAAGGAAAAGTTCAGTGTGGCAAGCTCATGGTTACCTGATGTTTCGTGTTTCCATTCAGTCCTTCACCAAGGTGTTTATGTAGTCATTTAGGGAGCATCCTGTTCATTTAGGTACTGTGGTAATCTTGAGGTCAGCACTGTACCTTGGATTAAGTGTTCTCCCAGACTTCCCAAGAACACATTCCTGAGGTAGAATACCTAGCCTAGCAATCACCCCCACTTTCTGTTCACTTGGCTTCCTCAAGTTCCCTGACCAGTGGCTATCCATGAATAAAACTGCCATACCACTTCTACTCTGCCTTTAAATAAGTAGTTACTGAAAATGGAGCAGTTTCCCTTCCTCTCAGTTCTGTCAGTGACAATGATGGAGTGGCCTGGTATGCCCACAATGGCATCAAAATTGATTCATTAAATTTCATCAGTTGTAAGACCCAGATTTTGATTAGTTAAACTGCTTGCCTGGCTAGTGATTAATGTACCTGCAGGGCTGAAATCTGTTTTTTTCTAGAAGACATAGACGATAACCCCTGTGAAGTACAGGCTGTGGCACACATCTAAGTATCAGAAGGGTGACCAGAGCTAATTTTAAGTGTAATGCAGGATTGGGTTTTTTTTTTTAAATCAAAAGATGGAGTTAATGTCACAAAGAGCGTGAGAAGCAGTCTTGTATTGCTGCAGAGTCATCCATGAAAGATGCATTTTTGAGTAAATGCAAACTCATGTCTCTGGGTCATAGATCTTTATAGCTCAATGCAGGCCAGCTGAGCCCATTCAGCCTGAGATCATGTGAGTGGTGGTCACTGGTAAACCAGCAGTTTTGCACCTTCAGCAGAGAATCATCATGGTGGCAGGCAGTGTTGGAAAGTAATTTTTACTTGCCATATATTAAGAGATGTGAAGAACATTGCAAGAAGAAGTCCTAAGTTACTTATGCAGACTTTTCTACTTGGTTCCCCAGAAAACTTGGCTTTTAATTTAAGGAAGTTTTCCTTGCTGGAAAATCTCCAAGGAAGTGTGTCCCTGGCACTGCCTTCTGTCTCTTTTCCAGGGAGTTGTGTCTAGTGAATGAAAAGGAATGCTAGCTGGCAACTGATAGCAAATTTTACCCTTGCATTTGCCACTCCTGGCTGTAAAGAGCACTGGTCTGTAGCAAAGCAGTGAGCATATGACATTGATCAATCAATCAATCAATAAATAAATAAATATTTGTCTGAACTAAATACCACATATTAGAACTTGTTAAAATAAAGTAAAAAACAAAATAATTATTCTAGAGACATCTGTGAGTCTTCAAAGCTGTTTACAGAAGCTCTGGTGTATCACAGCGCAGATTGCTTGAGGTTGGCTAGGTGTGGGGGATTGGCTAGGTGATGTGTTCCAACTCATTGCTTGTCTTTGAATCATAGGCACAACTTAGATCAACAGTACACATCTCTTCCTTCTGCTCCAGCTCTGGGCTGGATATCTATTTGTGAGGAAAACAGGAAAAGGGGAGGGATAAAATAGCAAAATAATTTTTATTCAGACAAAAAAGTGAAAACTAATAGAAGGAAATACTTTTTTACACAATACACAATTAGCTTGTGGACCTCACTGCCAAAGGATACAGCTGAAGCCAAAGACTGCAGACCTGTTCAAAACAGGATTAGGCATAACACGAAAAGCAATGGTAGCCATATTCATAAGAGTTAATACTTAAAAATAAACAAGAGATTTTGGAAGGACTATAAATCCTTGGGCATCAGGACAGAAGCCAAGCTCTAGCTAACAGGGCTTGGGAAGTAATTTTCCCTGTGGCCTGCTTCTTCCATAGCTGAGCATTAACAGAGTATCTTGCACCTTCCTCTGAAGCATCTGATACTGGCCACTGTCAGAGAGGGAACACTAGGAGACTGGGCCCTCAGCCAGACATTGTCTGGCAAAAACAATTTTCTTTAGTTAAAGACAGATTCAGAATTAAAACAGAAAAAACACTGAAGTTTTGGG
>JAWWTY010000088.1:29272870-29301367 GCA_035222235.1 Margarornis squamiger | reverse complement strand
AGACAGATTCAGAATTAAAACAGAAAAAACTCTGAAGTTTTGGGAAAGCAGAACAAGTTTTCTCACTTCAGATTCTGGGAGCAAAAAGCAGAACTTAGGCTATCCCATGTCAAAAGCAGGAAACCTAATACCTACTCTCATATGTTGATGTAATCTATTGAGTTCAGTGAGACCTAACTACACATAGCTTCAAGTCTGAACATCAGTATGAGTGGAGAGGCCACATCATCCTCTCTCACTGTAACACTGAGGCCAATCAAAAACTTTTCTATTTTTAATGCAGCTTTTTAATTTTTAAAGTAATCTTGATGGGACCTTCTGTGCAGGACAGGAGGTGTATCAGTTTTGCTAATACAGCAAGGATTTTGCCAATACTAGGTTTCTTCCAGGACCTTCCAGAAAAATCTCATTGAGCTGCAATGAGAGGACAGCATGTAAACACGGTTGTCATCAATCGTTCCTGGTGGAGAGTTAGAGAAGGTTTCCCATGTAGTGTAAGAGGACTCTGCAGAGGGATGTGGAGAGGCTGGATTTATGGGCCAAGGCCAATGGTATGAGGTTCAACAAGGCCAAGTGTCAGGTCCAGCACTTCAGCCACAACCCCATGCAGCGCTACAGGCTGGGCAGAGTAGCTGAAAAGCTGCCCAGCAGAAAATTACCTGGGGGTGGTGATCAACAGTTGGCTAAACATGAGCCAGCAGTGTGCCCAGCTGGCCAAGAAGGCCAATGGCATCCTGGTCTGTATCAGCACTATTCTGGCAAGCAGGACCAGATCAGGGATTGTCCCCCTGTACTCAGCACTGGTGAGGCCACACCTTGAGTCCTGTGTCCAGTTCTGGACCCTTCACTGCAAGAAAGACTTGAGGTGCTGGGGAGTGTCCGGAGAGGAGCAGAGGAGCTGGTGAATGGTCTGGAGCACAAGTCTTGTGAGGAGCAGCTGAGGGAGCTGGGGTTGTTTAGCTTGGAGAAAAGGAGTCTCCTGAAAGACCTTATCACTTTCTACAATTACCTATAAAGAGATTGTAGCCAGATGGGGGTCAGCCTCTCCTCCCAGGCAAAGAGGGACAGTACAAGAGGTCAGAGCATCAAGCTGCACCAGGGGAGGTTCAAGCTGGACATCAGAAGACACTTCTTTGCAGAAAGGGTTAAACGTTGGAATGGACTGCCCAGGGACGTGGTGGAGTCACCATCCCTGGAGGTGTTCAAGGAACAGTTGCAAGTAGCTCATAGTGCTGTGGTCTAGTTGACGGCATGGTGATCAGTCAAAGGTTGGACTCCATGATCATGAAGGTCTTTTCCAACCTAAATGATTCTGTGATTCTGTTTCAGATGTACAGGGAGGGTAAGATTGGAGTGATGCAATGGGGAGGATAGGGAGAGAGCAAAAGAACTGGGAGGAGATACTAAGATAGGCAAAGAGGATACTGGCCCAGAAAGAAGGTGGAGTTCAACCAATTGTTCAGACGCATCTTTTTCTATTGAATAGGCATGTACAAAAAATTGCATGTGTGTGTAACAAAACAGCTCCCACTCACCCATGTAAACCTGTTGGCAGAAAGCTTGCTCAAAGGAGCTGGCAAAAGCATCACTAATCAGTTTTGAAAACTTCCCTGCACAGTGTCACCTCTGATGGAAAATAGTCCCCAGAGAAAGCCACAGTCAGAGAAAACTGGGTCCTGGTAGTCGAAGCAGACATTTTTTAAGTCTTTGGAAAAGTCTGCCCTAATTTTATTAGGTTACTCTTTACTGCTGCAAAATTTGTCATTCTCTGGATATCAAAATTGAGCTAATTTTCTTCTTCCAAACTGCAAAGCAATCTCTTGTTAAATCTAGAGAGAGGATGATATCAATACTGGAAATTTTTCTATTCTGAAATGAGACACAGAGTGGATAATACGTTAGAAAATCAATTTTGGAAATTTGTGAAGGAGGAACTGGAAAGTTTCTTCTTCATTTAGCATCATACGGGCTCAACAACATGAGTCTGGTTACTGGAATTGTCACTTCAGTAAGAAAGTTCATTAAAGCATCTGCAATAGTTTCTTGTCTAGTGGCCATTTTTAGACCAGATGTGCCAGTAAGAAAATGACAAAGAAGCAAGAAATAAAAAGTGAGAGGTATACTTATTTATGAATCAGACCAGCTGTAAGACTCAAAGAACCCCTGAGACCAGTGGAATGAGGCACATGAATTAAGAGCTCCCCATTTCCTCCTTCCCCTCTACCCTGAAAAATATACTGTGCAGTGTATTATGTCTTTCAGGGATAACTGTCTGTCTTTTATCTTTGGTTTTCTCCTTTTTTCTTCCTTGAATACTCTGGATCAAAGTCATTGCTTATTTCCTTGCTGAAAGTTAAACTTTGGCTAGAAGTAGGTCAGTTAAGTTTTGTTGTCTCTTGGGTGATCATATCTGTGCAGATCTGTTAGAGCAGAGCCATGGAACAGAATTATTTCTCCTGATTCATATTAAACAGACCTGGCAAATAATACATGATACAGGGGGGAAAGAGGAAGAAGAGAGTCTCTCAGGGGACAGTGGGAGAGGTAGGCCTCTGTATACAGGAAAACAGACTTTAGGACAGGCCTATTCCTAACAGTCCTTTGTGATGGTTCCCTTCCCATTTTTTTAGATTGCTTGAGATGACAAAGGACATAGGTGTAATTAGCCCAACTATCCATTTTCCAATGGGAAAGCCAGAACTAAGCTGCTCAGCCACAGTCTTGGTCTTTGCCCAGGATAACAAAGTGCTTTCCCTGTCTCTGCTGCTGACCCTCTGTCTATCAGATCACCTCTTATCTTTTATCTGTCTGCTGACTTTGGGTTGTGTTACAGCTATTTCTGAAATGGAGTTTGTTCTGCTACCTCAGCATGGCTGTAGTTCAGTAAATTTTTTAAGAAATGCTCTTCTGTACATACTACTGCTCTCAAAAACCCAAGTGCATGTTAGGAAACATATAAATTGGAATAGGAAGACTATAGGGAAAATGTTGTGATGCCTTCATGTGGTGATATACTCCAGTACTCTGGAATGCTGCCTCCTGATTCATTTCACAGATAAAGCAGAGTAGAAAGGGAATCAGCAAAGATTTAAAGAAATATCAGAGAGCTTGAAATAACTCTCGGGGCTTTTCCTGTGTGCGAAGTTTGGAACTGAAATATTTGGGGGACATAATGGGAAGGCTGGGTGATTTTAAAAATTGCCTTAAGAGGGTAGGCAGGAGGTTCTGCTCTCTTTGTCAGCTGGTACAAAAGCAAGGTTGTGCTCAGTCACATTGCTTGATGGACTCAAAAGCTGATCAAAGTCAATGTTACTTTATATTACTGCAGTTAAAATGTGGAGCTTTTTGCCACAAAAACTTATAGGTTGAAACCAGAACAATGTTTTGTTGGATTAGGTTTCTGAGCATGGGATTGTCAGAAAAGCGCTGGAACTGCTCAGTGGAAACTGTCAGAGACTGATTTTTCTTCTTGAAACTATTTGTGTGGTAATGGTACAAGTGGCAGTATCTGGCTAACTTCAAATCCTTCACCAAAACAAGAATACAGGACAAGGTGATGGATAGGTGAAGAGGGAGATTGCCCTGGCTCAGTCGAGGAAACAGTGTAGTTGAGAGTGGTCAGCAGAAGGAAACGCTTTAGCTAAGGAACGGATGAAGTTTCTGTCTAATCTATCTGGTTATCAGAAACCAAGCTTTCTGGGGTCCTTCAGGCCACTTGACAGCATCACAAGACAAAAATGGCAGCTTTCCAATGGCAGCCAGCCAGCTGCTTCCAGGCAGACAGGAATGCACCACTGTAGTAATGCAGACCTCTTTCTCACCTTCAGTCTCAAAGCACACAGGCAGGAGGACATTCTAGCTTTGGTTGGTGCCACGTTTGTCTTACTGCCACAGAGAAGGTCTTCTGAAACTTGTAGGACTACTCACTGAACAGGAGAGGAATGCTGCAGAGGTGGGTAACAACAGCAGATGTAGCACCAATTCTCCCTACACGCCTCTCTCCTGGGTCCATTTTTTGCTGCCAAGTGATGCTTGAGCCTCACAGACTTGCCTTCCTCTGTTTGCAGCCCACCACCTTACAAGGGCATACCCCAAGTAAAGGAGCAGGGACAACACAGCTAGGGGTGAGCAGTGAGACTGTGGCTAGTGCATGGGCTGAGCTGATAACTTGCTGCAGGCTGTGGGAGCTGTATCATGGCTGATGAACATCCCATGGCTTCTAGAGAACAGCTCAGGCGTTCAGTTTCAGTCACTTCACTCTCGTTTCATAGATCTTCTCTGCAGGAAACACAGTTCTCTTTAGAAGATTACATCCAGGCCTCAGACTGGTAAAAATAAATGGATTTGGTCCCATCAATGGGTTCTGTGTGGATCCAGGCTAAGAACAGATGTAGCTAGACTTTTTCTGTTCTTATGAAAAAAAAAACCAAACCAAACCAAACCAAACAAAAAAATAAACAAACAAACAAACAAAAAACAGGAAAAAAAAAAATAACACACAGCATGTTAAAACTTGAAACCTCATTCTTTACAGGTGGATTTGAATTAAAAATGCTCACTGTTTGTCCACACTAGCAGACTAAGACCATCTGTAGCCCATATCAAACAACACGTTTTGGATGCTGTAACAAGGGATTTCTTTTCTTTCAGTATCATGATCTTCTTGCTTGCGTTTTTTAATTAATTTGTCATATCAGTGGAGAAAAGATCCGGCATGTTTTGTTATCTCAGAGAATGTATGATCCCAAAAAGTAAAGCAGAGAGACTATGAAGGACAAATTAAACATGATACAGAAAGTCTTCTTGCTAAACAGGTCGAATTTTCTGAAGTAAACAGTCTAAAGACAGTGAAAAAGAGACAGAAACAGAGGCAAAAACATAGAAGCTGAAACATCTTTTCACTTACAAACCACAGCTGCAAAACAAAATCCATTGCATTTTTTACTTTTCTCAATACTAATAAAAATAGAGTAAATCTCACAATGAAGTCAGTAACATTTTAATTCCTGCTGGGGTATGACAAACCCCCGAAGAGCAATCCCAATGTACGTTTGTGATTTATTTCTCTATCACCTTGTAGTTCATTGTCCTTTTCAGAGATTTTTTCCTTTAATGATACATCTGTACTCTTGGGGGGGGGAGGGGAAACAAGCAATAAACAAAACCAAAACAAAACGACAAACAAACAGTCATTGCACAGACACATGTTCTGAAGGAGATAGTTCCTGCCTCCAGCAGCCAGACGAACAAGGACACACAAACCACCCTGGTGCCAGTGTGTGACATACCGTGTCAGCAGCAGAGTTCACATGCGAAGGCAAGCAAAGTATTTTCTTTCTTCATCCACCCTGATCTTCTCCCCAGGTTTTCAACTTCCCTAGATTTTTGCAGTTCAGAGCCTTGGAAGAACAAAACAATCAGAAAATAAGACCTAGCGCAACTATTTGCTTCAGTGTTTTGGGATTTATACCAGAGGCCAACAGCTTGCCCCATGTATTCTCTGGCAGTGATTGAGTTCCCTGTTAGTTGGTGTGATGCTGCCCATGCCGAAGTCTTCCTCTTGCTTGGCAACAGGAGAGTGAAGTCCAACTGTCCCTGAGCTGATGGTTACGGGCCGCTGAACTGTGATTGTTGTGATCTCAGGAACTAAAGATATTTGAGCCTGCAAGGTTTTGGAATGTGTTAAATTTTGCCTGTATTTCTGCTCCACAGGGCTGGGATTCTTAGAGAAGCCTGAAGAGTTGGGCACAGGGCTCCTGCCCAGCTGATGTTAACCAGCTCTCTCTCTGTAAGCTGTTTTGTACATCCCATTCGGGGCAGACTGAAGCCCCTGAAATAAGATGATTTGTTCTCTTAATAGCCCTTCATAGGCAGCCTGAAAAGTTATTTTCCTGGTTTAGAGGTGAAAGGACAGAAGAGCATGTGTTTATTCAACCTTAACTCCCATTATGCTAATGAAGAAGCCAGTTGTTTTCAGCACTCCTTGTAGCTGGTGGAGATATTCCCAGAATATGATTTATGGGGTGTATGGAGATCACAGGAGAGTACTACTCATCCTTGCCTGTGTATGGCCCTGTCCGCATGTGCTATCCTTTGCTGCTGTGTCTATTAACCCATTTTTGGCGAAGCAGTATCAGGTGAGACACGTAGGTGCTTCTGTGGCAGCATCCTTGCACAAAGGTCTACTATGGTGCATACAGAAACTTGCTGTCCTTTACATCTTTCTTCTGATGAGGGCCCTTGGCAAATTATGCAAAGGTACCCACGGCAAGTGCGTGTACCAGTCACATGTGTCTTCTTCTTCTGTGGTCTTGGTCAGTCAGGTTGAGAGATCTAGCAAGGCTGGAAGAACAGGTCAGTAAGAGGAAGAATAAGGAGGAGGAAGGCTCCAGAGCTATTCTGCATGTCAGATTCCCTCCCAACAGGGCCTGGGAACATCAATGGCTGTTCTTTGTGTGTGAAATAATATATTTTGCTCTCTTTGAATTTCCTTTCCATCACATCCACATCCACTTTTGTTCAGCACTTTGAGGGTTTCTCCACAGAGTCATATGAAAATAAGAAGGCAGGTGGAAGAAAGGTATGGTTTCATCTGCTTCTGCTATTCCCAAGAGAAATGAGGTTGCCTCTTCCCAGCCACTTTTTCATCTGATTTTAGCAATACCACATGTGTCATGTGGCAGGAAGAATTTCTCCATCCCTTAAGACCCCAGTACCTTCAAAGAGAGCACACAGCCCAGAGATTTGTGCAGTAGAGAAGATCAAGCCCAGATTTCAGGTAGTCTGAAATAGGTGCATGCAGTTACAAGGAGGTCTTTTTGTGGGCTTGTTAACATGTTGGAAGAAGAAATCTTGATAGCAATCACAGCCTAAGTCTTTGGATCTTCACAGGAACCATAGGAAAGGTTCTCTTTTCCAATGTTTTAGAGAGTCTGCATGTCCTGATGCTGCAAAGTGTCCCTTGTCTCTTTACTTCCCTGCACCTTCAGTGTCACCACAGTGAGCTGGAAACTGCATGTAAACCACAAGAACAAGAGAAAAATAAAAGGGCTGTTAAGATGCTTCTCACTGCAACTTTTAATGCAGCCTGATTTTCATAAAGGACTGATGAGAGTAGTCTCAGTTAGTCCAGTAGGTTAATGCTGCTGTGAAATTCATTTGCCCAAATTCATTGATCAGCCTGGATATCCAAAACCAGTTCTTGACATCAAGGGCCTACAAGCCTTTGGCATTGTGTCATCCATGTCATAAGTCATTTGGTCTTTCACTGAAAGCTGCCACCTACTCCTACTACCATGAGAGAGCTCTGTTGTATGTGAATGTCTGAAAAAAAACAGAGAAGATAAGTTAAACAGAAGTAATAAACACCTGCCAGTGCCTTTGATTTCAGTGAGAGCTGTTCATACTCAGCAGTATGAAAAAATGTACTGTATGAAATAATTATTTAATTGTTTAATTGAAGAAATATTTAAGTACAGACAGAGTCAATGACAGAGCTGAATTCTGGAATACACTCTACAAAAGCTTGCCAATTTTTTTTTTTTATTTTTTTTTTTTTAAATGTGGTAGTGTACTGATTCTAAGGAATGAGGGGATTGTTTCAGACTCATGAGCAGGGAATTGGGAATTGCATGTGATATATGATTTCACATGGTTAAATGTCCACCTGGAAGTGCAATCTTTCATTTTAAGAAAAGTTTTGCAAACATTATATTTAGAAAGCAGGAAACCAAACATTTTAGTTTAAGCACTCCAAGGGACAAAAATAGCAGTCATACACAAAGGATCTAAAGACTTATAAGTCTTGGGATCCATAAGCACTTTTCTCTTTTCATTTTCAGGGTTTGCTGACCCTCCAGAACAGAAATACTTAGAGTACTGAAATCTGTTTTGCATAATTTCTGTAAGATTAGTGACTGAACATGCTCCTTAGAAAGTAAAAAGCCATAATTGTGGATATACTATAAATGGTCGGTGATATATCTTCTACTTATTCCTTTTTTTTTTTTTACAAGAGTGTCTTTTCTATAATTCTATGAGCAAATAATCTTTTGAAGTATTTCATTTACCTTAGACTCTCTCCTTCTTGCAACAGAGCGTTGCCAGAACATATGACACCAACTCCAAAATTTCCCTAGATTTTCTTAATCTTAGTCTGAAATCCCACCTTTGCTGAGATCACTGTAAAATGATCATGGCTGACAAACATAATCTGCATCCATGCTTGTTTGCTTTAAATGTTACTTTTACTGTATGTTAGAAAGAATTTTGCAAAAAGGATTATATTGTGTCATAAACCAGGAGGGACTGAAGGACTATTACCAGGCTGCAGTGTGTAGGCTGCAATGTGTGAAAGCACAGGCTGAACTAGCTCATGATTTGATCAGACAGTACAATCAGCTCCATGGGTAGCTGGTGCATTGCTGGAGCAGAGTACAAAATGTGGCACTGAGCTGGATGTGTTTTTGCAGGAGGGGCAGGAAGGATTGGCATGTCTAGAAAGTTTCTGTCCTTGATGAACAGGGCTGATGTTACCGCACAGTCAGGGGATGCTCCCACAGCTCTTCTGACTGTAGCTTGGCACTGAATACAGCCAGGATTGGGTGACATGAGCTTCTCCAGGTCTTCTCACCGAAGTGTCACTATAGACAGGATTTTCCAAGGCATTTGAGAGCCTGTGAAATTGAGACCCACACCCATCTTCTTCCAGTAGATATTCTTTGCGCACTTTTTGGGAATGGTGAATGTGCATGTTACATCAAGGTAGTGCTTTAAGCAGGCTGTCTGTGCCAAGTTTCACATAAAGTTGAAGCCTGAAGTTTAATTAATTCTGTTACTTAACAGACTAAGAAAGGGAGGTTTCTTTCTTCAGCTTCCTTACCTCATTGCTGGAATTAGCTCACATAATTGCCTCACTTCTCTTGCCCTCTATTGCTTGGTAATTTCCTCTCATAATGTGCCTGTCACTCTCTACTAAAAATCCAGAAAGGCCTAGGTAAGTGCTAGGGAAAAGAAACCCACAGAATAGCTGAATCTCCAATTTCAAATCCAAAGCAATAAGCTCTAAAATGCCTCTTTTTTTCAGACTAAGTAGCTGAACTGAGGCTTTTCTTTGTGACCCTTTATTTAATACCAAGGGCATGTTCTGTATCAAGATATAACCAGACCTGTCTCCAGAGAGCAGTCAGTCTAGGAGAGGAGCCAAGCACACCAGAACATGCAGGGGATGCAATTACTGATGGGTCTGGTTACTGTGTCGAGCCTGCTCCTGTGCAAGAACCAGTGTCCAGCCTGTCTTCCTTGTCCTGATTACTCTCTTTTGCTGCCTACCAGACAAACTCTTACCTGCAGGTAAGGAAAGAGAACAGCCCTGTTCAAGTTGATTGCAGGGAAATTGCACCTCTGCCATCCCAGCACTTCACTGGCTGCTGCATGCATCACTGGCCCGCAGGTGGGCTCGGCAGTGTTTGTCAAGGTATGGTGCTGCTGGAGCCCAGTGACGTTCCTTCTGTCCTTGCATCTTGTAGGGCCAGTGCCGTAAAGGGCATGTAGTAGGGTAGGCAGAAGAAACAGGAATGGCTTCAATGGGTGAAGAGAAGGGCTGTGGGGATGACTAGAGGGCAAAATGTGACAAGAAGGAGATAGACAGACTCGACTGCTGATCTGACACAACCTAGAATAAACCATTGGGTAGAGGGTGCAAGGATCTGAAAACAGAAAGGGTAAATTCTGTGCTCTATAGTGCCACTGCTGCAAAAATGAGAGCCAGACTTGGACTTTAGCTCTGCATGGAGTCCGAAGTACCATTTTAGGCAGCCATCATTCTTTTTGGGCTTCTGGAAACAGTCTAATTAGCAAATTTCAGACTACAAAGATGAAATCCCTGAAACTTGCTTTTTCCCATTTTATCTCAATAACCTCTTCCATTTCTTTTCACAATGCACTCCACCAGATCACATAGAATATGTGTGGAAAATGGGAAGTAATGAATGGCATCCTGTTCTCACTCATTTGCAAAATGTGTCTGCTATTGACTTTGGGCCAAACACTGGTCTCAATTACAAGACAAAGACTCCTAATTCCACTAGGAGTTCATACTGTTGCATTTAAACTCAGATTTTAGGAAGAGACTGCTGACTTTTTAGGTACTTCCATTTTTTGGACTCCCTAATTCAAGGCAGCTTCAAGGTAGATGAGCCCAGTTTCTCATGCTGGTCCAACCAAAACCAGCAGTATGCTAGAGTAAAATGCTTATATCTTTTATTTTAGGAAAACCACTTTGTGGCTATCCCAACTACTAAGCACTAGAATGAGTTAAAAAAAGAAAAAGAAAAAAAAAGGGCATTTTTGGTAGAAGTTCTTGAAAAATTGGTATTACTTTTCAGACATAAGTAATGATGTCTGTGACACAAACAGCATACACTGCACCCATCTGATAGACACGCACAGTATATGCACCAGACAAAAGCTGCATGTGTTGACAATATGCCCAAAAGCTTTTTATAATTATTCAGTTCAAAGCTTTAATTTTTTTTACCAATTCTCAAATAGTGTAGTTCATCATAATTTAGAGCAAAATCCTTTAAAAAATAATTGTTTTCTTGCAGTGAAAACTATGACTGTTAGTCTTCCCATTCTTTTTCAAGGAGGTAGAGAAATAAATATAGATCCACTTCTTTTTCCAATTTGTTTGCTTTCAAATCCCTCTAAGAATATTAAACATTCTCCCTGTTGTATCCTTGTTCTTGAATGCTGTCCACTGATTTCCTGATGTTTTTCTTTTGCTTTGATTACTGGTTAGAAATAAAATTTAGGAAGTGAAAAATGTTCCTTATGCTTTTGGAAGCACAAAATTGTTTAATATGTTGATCAGGCTTCTCAAGCTTGTTACTATCTTTGCAAAATATATCAAAGTTCTTTTTCATTTAATTTTTTCTAGAGTCATCTCTAATGGATATCTCTTTGATATCCACATTTCTTCTGATTAGTATAAATAATGAAGGGAAGATTGTATTCCATAGCAAATTTCTGCAAGACCACACAAAACTAACAGGCCAAAACCAGAAGGGGGAAAGAAAAAAAAAAAAAAGTAAAACAAATGCATTTCACATTATCTTCCGTTCAATTTTATTATCTGGGAATTCATTTTTCCATTAGTCAACTCTTTAATCAGATCTTTCATCCACTGATTTAGACTTATCTTTCCTCACATATAAATGTTTTAATCTAGTCTTTGTTTTCGTTCTTAGCTAAAAAGGAAAATTTTCACCTAGATGTTCATATTCATGCATTTTCATGCCATCACTGTCTCAAACTATTTAATTTGAGTAGCTGCTCTTAGCTTTAGAAGCATTAAAGAAAACTTCTCTAAGGACCACTCTTCATTGGTGCATATGAATAAAAGCAGAGAAATCATGCAAAAATGTCAGAGAGAAGCACTCTCTCTCTCAGTGGCATCAGTTTCTCATTTCATTCAAGTCATAAGTGACTCTGGCAGATAAATTCTCCTGGCCTGCTTGCCCTTTTGTTTCAAAGCAGACTCTCCTTGCACAGTAAAATGCAATTTCATCCCACTCAGTGAGTTTCATAAAGGCCATGGAAATTAATGGCATACAGAGGTCATATCTACAGCACTGTGAGAATGAAAGATTGCACAAGCGCTGTAACTTAGCCCACCACTGGCATATGACCAACAAAAGACTTTCATTGCTTCCATGATATGGCTGCTCCTGGTAACAAAATGCATGGTTTTGGTGGAATGAAGCAATGTTGAGTAAATGGAGGAAGACAACAGTGTCTGCCACAGCACAATCTGTGTCCTGCTGACCAAGGTTAAATAAGGCAGACAGCTGACATAGACCTCTGATACAACAGGAAAGTTGAAAAAGACGTGAAGTCAGCTTTGCTTGGCTGTAAGAGAATACCCTGAAGAAAGAAAAATCATTCTGTTTTGCCCTGAGATACTCAAATTCTGACTTATCTTCACTGACCTTGAAGTATTTTCCAATGAGGAAATACATCCTGTGAATGACAGGCTTGATTTAGGCTAGAATTTATGTCCTTACTTTATATTTACTGGGGTCTTTGTGCCAGAAAGCTTTCTGAGTTTCTGGAGTTGCAAGTTGATAAGGAAGGCTATAGAATAGGGCTGACAATAGAGAGAGAAGAGGTACCACTCCCTGCAAGCAGCTCACACCTCTCAGGTACAGCCTCATACCAACAGTATTAGCTGTGGCAGCACAGAGATGCAATGCTGTCTGGGCACAGCCATGAGGCTGCCACACACACCAGGCTGGCACCCAAGTCATTTCCCACACACACCTCTCAACCCTGGAGAAAATCAAATGAGTTACTACTTTTGTCTGGTGAAAAGACCCCAGCTCCTTTCAATATTTCTAAGAGTCTAAAAAATTGGTCATTACTAAAGCCTTTGTCATAGGCTGGTAATTTGCTCCTTGCAGTTCAATCTCCAAAGGTACTGGGTACAGCAGCCAAGAATCCTTAAAAAGTAATATTTAGAGGCACCTTGGAGTGGATTTCATTGTTTTTCAGGCTATGGTAAAATGCTGTTGCAGTGTTACCAGAACACAAGGCAGACAGAATCCCTGCAACATTTGGTTTCTTTTTACAAGCTACATTTTAGCTTTCACTTGAAAGGAAAAGTCTAACAATACAAGATAAGCTCAAAGGCTTATCAATAAAACAATAAAAACAGTAAGTGAGTGATTTTTTTTATATCCTGCTGTTCTAAACTAAACTCAGGTTTTTGAAGATTTGACTCCGGGTTTTTAAACAGCTCAGAGTATTGATCTTCTTGGTTTAGCTCATACTAGAAGGCAGTATTTTTAAGCAAATAAATGCTAGGCCTACACCTTCTGTATCCTCAGGAGAGCTTCACTGCTGCTTCTGTCAACCATTCACCTAAGATGTTCGTCCTGAACACTTGCTAGCTTCCCCTTTCACTGCTTTGGGCAAAATTTCTGTGCTGTCCTGGAGACTTTCAGGAATTTCTCTCTTCCTAACCTTAGAGCAAGCATGGAAAAGATTGATACATCTGCCCAATAATTATGATATGAGAAGCACATTCTGGTTTTTGGTGTAAACAACACCTAGTTTTCTGGGCTTGAGTGTTCTATTCTCTTCCAGTCTTTGGGTTATCTTTTGGGCTTTATTAAATTCCTGGCTGACACGCATAAAATTATGCTATCAGACAAGCAACATGATGAGGGAAATCTCCTGTGGAATGGTGGATGACAGTTTCCTCAATCACCTGCAAGAGGCAAGGACACATTTGACACTCAAGGTTCCCGTTAGCACAGGTACCATAAAAGGGATGTGGAAGTTGAGAAACCATAACAATTCCATTTGCAGAGCAAAAGAAGATGGAGAAACAAACCCTCTTAAAGGTTAAGTAATGAAAATGTGCTTTAATTTTGATACAAGAGGACTCAAAAAGTTGGGAGCAAATGGAGTGCTTGGAAGGTCATTGTTAGGGTATCACATACACTTAACAGTTTTCCTCAAGGAACCTGAAAGATTAGGCCCAGTCTACAGGAGAAGGATGATCCTTTCACCTGTCTAGTGCTTTGAAATGAAGAGGTTAAAAACTTATAGGCTCAGAGTATGTGCAGCTTGACTCTCTGTGTCTTCAGGGCTCTTTGTGCATGACACCACTTTCTGTTCTTACCCACACACTTAGGACCTCCACCTCATCAGGTTTGTCCAGTGTCACCAGTGCTTTCCTTCTGCATCCCTTCAGTGGTTTCTCATTTCATTGCACACCAGCAGCCTTACAACTTATCTCCTCTTCCCTCCCACTCATTCTATAGGTTCCCACCCCCAGACAGCAGTTTTGTGCTGCTTTCAGTACATCCATTGTTCAAACATCAATTTCAAATGCTGTCTACTACGTGGGGGCACGCTGTAAGCCCTGCCTCTTCATTTTGCTTGGAATATTTTCTCTTGTGGAAGAAGCTACAAAAAATACTGGCTGCCACTATCAATAGTTTCTTGCTGTTTTCTTGTGTCCCCATCTCTCCATACTTCTGTTTCTTGCCCTTTTACATGGCCTGTGAAGTCTTTGCATTTCTGACTGGTGTTCTCTGTCATCTTGGTACACAACAGCATCCCAGGTCTGTTTAGAGAAACAGAAATAATAAATCATAGACTCATAAAATGTTTTGGGTTAGAAGGGACCACGAAGATCATGTTGTTCCATCCTCCCTGCCATGGGCAGGGACATCTTTCACTACATCAGGTTGCTCAGAGCTCCATCCAAGCTGGCCTTGAACACTTAGAGGGGATGGGGCATCCACAGCTTCCTTGGGCAACATGTTCTGGTGCCTCCCCACCCTCACAGCAAAGAAGTTCCTTCTGGTATATAATCCAAACCTACTCTCTTTTAGTTTAAATCCATTCTCCCTTGTCCTCCTATTCCCCCTCTAGCTTTCTTGTAGGCTCCCTTCAGGTACTGGCAGGCCACAATTAGGTCACCCTGAAGCCTCTTTTCCAGACTGAGCACACCCAGTTCTCTCAACCTTTCCTTGTACAAGAGGAGCTCCATATACCAAAGAGTCTCTTTTAAAGCTGAAGAATAAGGACCAAGGATATCACTGCCTTAGCAAATTGGTTTATGCTGGAAAGGCAGCTACCATGTGTAAACAGGGTGACTTTTTTTGGTCATGTGGAGGCATGCACTGTTGCCACATCTTCTCCCTTAGCTGGACAAAAATCTTTGCTTTCTGTAGAAAATATGTTGTTCTTGTGGACCGTATGTTTTCCTTCACTCTGAGACTTTCTCTTGCAAAAAGACACACTTCAATCAGGCTGTTGAATCATTTTCTTATTCCTGCAGATCCGTCTCTTCTCCATGTCTGAATCTGCATGAATACATGAGTATGAAAGTGATTCCATTAACACAGCAATTGCCTGGAATCTCTTAGCATATCATTATAAATCTGATTTTTGACAGATTTATAACCAGGTTGTGGAAATTAACTGCTAGAGGAAATGGGCCATTTATTCTCAACAGGACTACACTTTATTTTTCTACATAGTTGTTACTAGACATTTTTTAGAGGCTAGAAAAATAACCTTATGCTTGTTTTAATCTATTTCTTTTAAAGTGAAAAAAAACTTCAGCCTTTTTATAAACATTTTAAAACTGTCTGGCACAGTGACATTTATTGCATAGTCCTCTCTGATGTTTCTTGAGAACAGGTACTTAATAAATGGTAGTTACTGTATCAGCACGCTAAAATATAACTTGACTGGAGAAATAACAGCTGAATAAAATAAGGTTAGCAGATGAAAATAAGGTGTCAGAACAGTGTCAATGATAGGTGGGAGGTAGTCCTTCCTATTGCAACAAATACACTACTATTCATTTTTACAAAACCAAGATGTAAGGGGCAGAATTCCCTTTTCAGTAACCTGGAGTTTTGCCGCAGAGCTTTTTCAGTGTGGCCAATGTGAACTACTGCACATCTTTTAATGCAAATGGCAGAAGAAGTCATAGGATGGAGGGCAGGGGAGTGAGAGCAATCTCATGGAACTGGCTCTGAGCATAAGAATTTGCTCCTCTGCACTCAAAACTGCTGTGTGCAGCAGTTCACGGAGGTCCAGGCAGGGGTTCACTGAGGGCACACTGAGCTGGTGCCTGCTAATATGACTGCTCCTGAAGCATCACGCAATCCTTTGAAGCCTGTTGGAGTCAGTTCCACAAGGACTACAGCCCACAGTTGGGGAAAAAAATCCTTTCAGGCTAAGCAATGTGAAATCTTTCTGCTCTGTCCCACTAGTCATGTTTTCTAGGCCATTCTTGTTTGTCTTTTTACTGTCATGAGTATGTTTTCCCGGAGTGCCACTTCATACACACTCATTTTCAAGCAGCACTGTGAGCAGTGGCAATGTCCTACCTTCAGGCAGGAAATTAGGGAGGAAAATGAGAAAAGGCTCCCTTGCTACAGAAAGCTCTTTCTTTGATAGGAATTCTAAGTGCTTTGACAGTTTACTATAAAAGGACCCTGCTTACAGAGTCCAAAGCACCTAAAAATGTTTCTCTACACCATTCTCCTCTGGTGAGAGAAAGTCCAAGCAGGAAAGCAGTAACTGTGTTTTTCTGAAACCGTGGGTCCCATGGCTGCATGGATAGCAGAGTGGAAATTGTCCTGTGCACCCACCCAGAGGGGATTTTTCTCCACAGTCGCAGTGAACAACACCAAAACAGGAATGGAGACTGGATCCTCTAACAGAGCCTTCATAAGAGACCCAATAGTTCTAACAGTTTATCATACTTTTTTGCAACCGTACTGGTGCATTTCAGTTAAGGAATAAGTTTTAACAGCAAGGGAATAAGTTTGTCTTCTTTTCTACCAGTTATATTTAAAAATTCATTTTGAATTATACAGGAAATTTTAAAAAATTAAAAAATTTAAAAAAAAAATAAAATAAAAAATCCAAGGCCTTGAAAATCTCTGATGGAATACATATATCCAACTAAAGTGACAAATAAATTCAGGCTTCAGTGCATTAGAAATGAAGCTGTCTTTAATCCCTATATCTCTGTGAGCAGATAGAACTAAAGAAGTAAAGAGATTTTGCCATTATCTCCAGAAGCATAATTGGATATTTGGAATTAATAATTAAAATCCTTTGAGGAAAAAGGAACAAGAACAGATTTGGACTGACTATGTTATGGAATGAATCTATTTCAATACTCATTGTGATAAGGAAATAGTTATGTCAATATCACTACATACCCATCAGGGCAAACTTCATGGTACCAGGTGGAATGTGTAATACAATCCTCTGCCACAGTAACTTTCAGGAGCATTAAGGCAGCTCTTCTACCTGAGCTGAGTCTTACTGCAGGTAAGACCCAGATTTTTTATCATTATTTAATTAAGTAATTGAATGTGGGTTACACCACTGGTGAACTAAATAACCAACACTTGCAGAATGGACTGGAGAAGAGAAAAAAAAATCCAGATTTTGCATCCTGAGGCAGAGAAAGCACTATTGGTAAAGTTATACTTGCTGCCTCATTCCTCAGGGAGCTCATTGCCATGCCAAATCTGCAGTTGAAGTAGCTGGCAGGGCCTTAGGATAGTGTAAGGATTCTCTCTGGGCAGTTTCTTGAAGGACAGCAGTCTCTCTTCATAATCTTCATAGTCTTTATGTGTTCATCCTTTCAGTTCTATCAAGTTTCTTTTTCTCTGCTATTTAAGTGAAAAGTCTTCTTGAGTTAAGACTTGTAATTGACTGTGGTTGTTTGCTCTATGCAGAAATTGTGCTGTTTGCATTAGGGTGCTCCCCACACTGCCTTGAAGAATCGTGACATTTGCAACTTGAGAAAAGGGCCCATGTTCTCTGCTTCACTGTCTCAAGCCCAGTCCTCCTGTCAGCATTGAGGTTTCCATATAGGTCCCACCTCTCTAGGCTGTAATGCAATGGCAGATGGTTGCAATAATGCCTTTCTCATTGATTAGGAAGGGTTGTGACCTAAAGTGGGAGAATCTGACCTGCCCGGTGATTTGGTTCAGTCAGTTCTCCTAAGGTTGGTATCTATGCCTTGGCACGCAGAAGATGGATTCTCACCTGTTCAACCACTGTTTTCTCTTCCATGTGCAGTGACTCCCTTAGGAGTGGGACTAGCAGAGGAGAAACTGGATTATGTAGGCAGCTCTTGATTTGTGAAGCTCCCTCTCTTATTTAAGTCTCCTCTTCATCTGCACTGGCAGTCAGCAGACTGAAGAGACCTTTCAGAGCTCTATGGAGGAGCTGTGAGATACACAGGAGTAAGGGCACCCGTGCTGGCCTCCCTCTTAACAAATGTAGTATGGGTTGTTTGGCATGGACTCTGCCCATTACAAATTTCCAGCCCAATAGGTTATGTACCTTACCTTGCTGCATAGTGACCATGGAAAAGAACAGAGTTTAACCTCTGAAGCAAGGTGAGCCAGGAATCCTTTCCCACATTTATTTGACCACCCAGGTTTTTCCACATGATGGGATGTTCTCCAGTACAGCAAAGGACTCCACACTGGGTAGTGTTCATTGTATGGTGATAGTTGCATTCAGCTCCTTATCTGCTGTCTGCTTTGATCTAAGGCTTCGGGGTTTTCAGACCCTCACACCCATTCCTGGCTTTTTCAAGGTTGTTTCAGAGTCCATCACTAATAAAAGCACTTCCTTGTCTGGCTGTCAGTTTAGCATTCCTGAGTTTAGACCTGGTTTTCCTGCACTGGTTCAATCTATGCATATTTTCTCTCTCACCTTCTTTCTTCTCTTCTTCTGTTCCTCCCCACCACATATGATATTTTCCTTCTGGGACTCTCTGGTCTGTCATCCCCTTGTGTTTTGCCATTCACATCAGCCTTCACTGGATGGGGAATGTTTTCTAAAGGCTCTTGCAGGTCTTTTACTGATACTTATCACACAAACCTCAAGTGAAAGCTGACATCTCTCATGGCAGTGAAAAAGTATGCCTTGTCTCAAAGCCCAGTTTCAAACAAGTCTTTCCATTCACTTGAATTCTTCCGCAGCCCATGTTTTCCACCTTTTTTCTGAAAACTTTGTTTTGCAAGCAGTAATAGCATTTCCTCACTAGCAACCTGTGAACTGTGTGTGTCTATACCCATCCTTCTGCATCTCAAAGTGAGATGAAGCAAATAAAAATTGTTCTTGATCAGGCTTGTTTAGCATGTGTCACCTCTTGACCCTCTGTGGTGAGCCAGATGCTATGTAGTTCTTGCTGTTGCACGCCTGCCAACTGGGTCAGTCTGTTGGCCTATCAGGGAGGAAGCGATTGGATGGTGCAGCAAGCTGAAGGGACTGTGCTTTGTTTTTCTTTTTGTTTTTTTGTTGTTTGGTTTGGTTTAGGGTTTTTTTGCCCCCGTGCTTTCCTTTGCTTTTCCCAGGTTGGATTCGTGAGTGGAAACCACAGCTCAGTTCATGTTGTAGGGAGAAGAGGGACATGCTGCTTTGGTTCAGCAAGAGTTTATATACTCTCAGTCTTTCCTGAAGTTTTTATCTTGCAGACCTGGTGATTTCCTGATTCCTTCTTGCTGGCCCTGATCCTCATAAAGATAATGCCAAAGTGAGAATGCACGGTCCTAGGGCCCAGAGAATAATTCCACTAATTTGTAAGCACTTAATTCCAGCTGCTGGCTAAACACATCCTTAAATGATCTCCTGTGAAGTTCCCAGGGATCTCTTACACTGCATGTTTTTTGCAAAAAATGGAGGCTGAAAAACATCCTAACTAGATTGAACATCCAGTTTAGGGTATTACATCACAAAAACAATGTGAAAAATTCTGAGCAGCCCCAAGAAGTAGGCTGTAAATGTCTCCTATAGATATTGGGCTGATTTGCTTTTGTTGTTTTTTTTTTTTCCTCTGGTGTTTATTTGTTGATGTTGGTAGGTTTTTTTTTAGACCTTTGATGTGTTCAGAGCTATATGAATGCAGTTTCAGCTTTGGAACAATTAAATATGAAGGGCATGAAACACGATGTTTCTACACACCTAGTAAAATGGAAATCCTTGTCTATTCAAAAAGGGGTTTTGATTGCTCTCAGGTTTTGGCTTCTGTTCTCCTTGAAGGCACCCATATAGTTTTTGCTGCCCACAGTTATGCTGGCACCAGCAGTTTTCCTCATTCAGTGTAGTACAGAAATACCAAGGTTTTCTGGATTGCAAGTTCATTGCAAGTTGGGTTCATCAGGGAAGTCATGGTGAGTTGAAGAGGCTCAGTACTCAGTGGGAAAAAAAATGTAAATGGTTTAATGGAAATACAGAGGAATTAAGTGCTACAGCCAAGGTTACACAGGCAGTTAATCTACCCTACAGGTCAGGACTAAGCTGGACATCAGCAAGTCAGGAGGGAGTTGGATTGTACTTTCAGATAAATGAATGAACTTCAAGTGAGGGAACATGAGCTAGTAATGACGGCTTTCATCTGAGGGCATACACTTTGTCACCCCAAAGTTCACTTGTGTGCACACTCTCCCCACCTCCTTCCTTCCCTCTTTTCCCCCTTCACTCCATGTGAGTATTGTATTGGCATGAGCTGCAGATTCACAAAAGGATACTGGAAAGGTGTTCACCTGCAGTTCAATAAGGTGGTGTATTTACATCCAGTAAGTGGTGTTCCAGTGACAATGGGAAACCTTTGGCTGCAGCTGCCACTTTGTCTCCACTGAGTCATAAGCATCTCACTAGCCACCTTGCATGACTTTGAGTGTGTCCTTTGATTTTATACCAGCTTTGCAGAAACTCAGTTCAAAGAGGCATGGATACTATTCTGTTTAGATTGCAAAGCCCTTCCCTGTCAGTTTGACTTGAGTCAGAGATCCCTTAGGGCTTCTCTCAGTGGACTCTGTCACCTGTGCAGGGTCTGGGAGTCTTGGTGGCTGTAGCCACTGAACATCAGAGGGTTATTTGGAAAGCAAGAGAGAGAAAGAGAATGAATTTTATTATTTCAAGACAAAAAAGGGTCAGACATTTTCCAGGTAAGGACAGAATTACAGGAAGTTGTGTCTGCTTGACATAAAATGAGTCTCAGGTACTTTTAAGAGGTAATTCACCTTTTAGAGACTAAATTTTGAAAGATGCAATAGCTTCTATTTTTCTTCTTGTTAATGTCTTTAGGCAATTCCTGTGGATGGGTGCAGAACTCATTGTTTTTCAATGTCATCTGAATATTTGCATTAATAGGGACTTTGTTCACACTGCCTGCAGTTGCTTTTTTAAATGCAGTGTCTCTGCATTCTGGGAAGAGGGAGGGGAAGGCAGACTGTGCAGTGTTTTCAGATGTTTATCTCATGCATGATATTTTCAAATTGTAATTTGCATGTAATGCATGTAATTTAGTCCTTTCAGTAATTTAAGTGTTTGGTATATGGCTCTAGAACACAACAGCTTTTCTATCTTGTGCTTATATAGCTGAAGAAAACATTACAGAAAAGAAAGGAGGTGCAAATTTTGAGTCGGTGAAGAAGTAACAACACACAGATACATGGTCTACAGCTGTGCTTTACCTCACCACTACTGGTCATTCCCACTACACATCCTCCAAGCTCATGTCTGCTAGAGATGTGTGGATAGGCAGTATTTTGGGGCTAGTTATGGACTGTATTAAATGGACTCTGATGAACACCTGCTCACAAACACCACATTTCTTCCGTTATGTGGCTTTAAGTGAAATCCAAAACCATAGTTAGTGTTTCTTGTATTTAATTGGCAAAGTAGAGTTACAGTGCATACACTGAATACTGGCTATATGCCATAAAAACTATGCATACTTTGCAAATTAAAATTAATATCAGAATTAACTCACTGGAGACTTTTTTCCTCCCCTCACCCCATCACAAAAATCAGGCAGACTGGGACTGTGGTGCCAGCAGATCAGTAATGCAGAGAAAATTCTTGTGCAAGATTTATACAACAGTTTTGAATATCTGATGCCAAAAACGTGGGTAAAGACACTCCTCACAAATATGTGTAAAGCCTGTGTATCATGAGATTTCTCTGAGAGCTGCAGATTATTCCCATCTCTAGTAATCTTTTCAGAGCAATTGCTGCTGTCCAAATCTCACATATATCAGCTGGGAAGTAGCTGTTACTTTGAAACTCCACAGTGTTCTGCATTTCGACTGAGCTGCTGCTTTAAAAAATGAAATGATTATGGAAACAATTACAGGCAGGTACAAGCCCATTTGTTATTATATCTGCCTTCATTATTCAATTTAAAACATTCCATTAGCCATCAAGGTAGCAAAATAGCGGTTTGTTTGGGTTTTTTTTCCAAAAATGTTGCAGACTATTGCTTTTTTACCCCTTCCAAATTAAGGTGCCATCTTTCTGAGTTTGAGAATCATCAGAAATACTGATCCTCAGAGTACTTGTCTCACAGGTTGCAGTGTGTCCTTTACTTTTTTATAATGTAAAAGAACACAATGGCGGATAGGCTGTCAGCAGGGATAAGCTTGAGTTTGCCTGTTGAGATTTACAAAGGCTTCAAAGTATGCATTACTGTACGAATGGAATTTGCTCACCCACATTTGTCACACCTTAGGTCTTGGTATGACATAGCCTGTCATGTCAGGCATCTCCTTTTGGCTCGTAATCCAGGCTCCTCTCAAGCCAGTGGAGAAGGAAAGGCTTTTCTATAAACTAAGTCTCCCCATCCTAAGATTCATGTCGAGCATGGTTGTCAACCTACTGCTATCAAGCACAGAGGACCCTTCACTGCTGAGCAGATGGCAGTCTGTTGGCCAGCCTTTTGTCAACATTGGGTGCACAGTCCTGTTTGAACTGGTGCTAGCTGAAAGAGTGTCAGACTACTCTTAAAACATGACCCCTTTTCCTGCCCCTAGACAAGACATAAATTTATCCTCATCTGAGAGGTTATAAATCATGCTTTGAGGGGCCAGTAGAAAGGAATGTGTTATTAAGAGGAATCAGTACTCCATGTTTGCATTTCATTAGCACTAAGAGGCCCTAGTTAGGACCAAGATCTGGGGAGATGTGACACAATGGGTGGGTGCAAGTGAGAAGCAGAAGGGAGTTTGAGTTTTGGAAGAGGTCACAAGAGGTTTTTTCCTGGCATGTTAGAGGAGGTCACCCCAAGAAAACAAGGCAGTATGGAAGAAGGAGAAAGAAGTTGACACACTGGTGATTAATTGCAAAGGAAGGAAGAGATACGGGAGATATTAGCTGTACAGTGAGATGCAATTGTGATGGAGTAAAAGACGACTTAAATATCCCAGTCACTATCTTATGTCTCATTGAAACAAGATAGGTACAGCTGCTCTGAAAATGGTGCCAGCCAAGGTGGTCCATTTTCCCAGGTACTGAGTGCTAAAAAAGTAGCTGGAAGAAAATGGCAAATGCATGAAAATCAAATGTGACAGGGGCTACATCACACTACAACTCAAAATGTATAAGTGGTATTTGTCGATAGCCAATCTGCTAAAGTCATGTTTTCTTCAGATTCAGTGTGTGCAGGAAATGGTAGACTGTCCCACATCACCTACAGTAAACATGCCCCTTGCGGGCCTTTGTGTTAGAAAATGCTGCAAATATCAGACAGCTATTGTGTCTATCAGAAAGCTTGTAGCTTTCTAGTAACTCCAGTGGAATCAGTCACTAGATAATAGCATTGTTTCACCTGAGCGTAAAAACTGTCTTTCAGAAACAAAAATGGCCTTAAGTTCTGTCAGAGAAGGTTTAGCCTAGATATTAGAAATAGGTTCTTTACCCAGAGGGTGCTTGGACACTGAACAGGTTCCCTGGGAAAATGGTCACAGCACCACACCTGACAGAGTTCAAGAAGTGTTTGGACAATGCTTTCAGGAATGTGACTCTTGGGGATGATCCTGTGCGGGGCCAGGAGTTGAACTCGATGATCCTTGTAGGTCCCTTCCAATTTGGCATATTCTGTGATTCTGTGAAAATATTGGGATTTTTTGAGCAAAGTACCAAAATTTCTTACTTCTGTATGTCTGGAGATGGCTAAACAAAATCCATCCAGGAATCTTCACCACTTCTTACAGTTTGCAGATAGTCACTTTGGTTATTTTTAGTAATTTAAAATTTATGGACACATTATCAAGAGTTTAGCCTGCTCTGCAATTAATGTAGTCACCACCAAAAGGTCTGTTTATCTCACCCATTGTGGGGATGAGTTCCTTTCTGTGAGCAGTAGGAAGCACCTTACAACTAAATTTTTCAATTTTAGGCACATAAAATCAAGTGAAAATAATAACATGAATGACTAGCCAGAGGTCACGGTGGCATGGTTCCCGAGCTGTGTACTAACCAGTGTTTTAACTTCAAGAATGCTTACCATATTTTGACAGAATTTAGAGCAAAACTTATCCAAACTAGGGGGCAAGCAGAGATTGTAGTTTGGGTCTGCAGCTGCAGCCTAGCAGGAACATGCCTTCAGTTTAATTGAGCTCACAGAGGTGGTTTTGCAGGCACAGAGCAGCATGAGTTAGTGGGGACATAGTATGGACTTCCCATCGTCACTGTTGCTGTTGGCTCATTTAGAGCAACCTCAGGTAAATTTGCCATGCACTAGTAGTTACCATCAATGGCACAGTGGGGGCTTTTTGAGCACTGTTACAGTACTGCTCATTTTGGTCAGGGCATATCGTATCCTTGACAGAGACTGTATGGGCAAATCCTAGAGCCGTGATTTCTTATCCTACTGGCAGCCTCCCTAAAGATTCCTAACTAAACCCTGCTACTGCCTTCTCCAGGCATGCCCTAAACACAGCAGGGAGGAAGCTAAGGAACACTGCAGGCAGAATGGTACTTCCATTCAGAAATAATTTAGACACCTAATGTTATCTGGCAGCATTAGTGGCCCAAAACTGTTAGTACTTCATGATCATGAGCCCATCTGCAGGAGATGCTGTTGGCCTTCATATCAAGGATTCCTGTGGACACAATGGTGCCAATTGTATATGCACAGGAAGGCTCTAAACCTCCAACATTCCTGTCCTTCCTCCTATGTAGCTGAATCAGGGTAGCCACAGCTCTCATTTATGAGCTCGGGAAGAGGCATTCAGCACTCAGCCTTTCACCCTCTCCCTTGGGAAGAAGGAAGTAGCTGAACTGAGGGCTTCAATCAGCAAAGGGCCTCAGGTTAAGCTTCCTGAAAAATTCCTCCCTCAGGGCAACTCCAGGAAGAAGTCTCATCCAGGGCCTGATTTTATTTGGCACTGTATCAGCAATCTGTAATGACTCTCACACCCCAAAATCACTCAAATGCAATTAATGCAATATAAGTTACTGCACATGAATTACTCATTTTTAATGAAATACACTTGAGTGTCGCAGAAATTTAAGGTCGCTTCATGGACAGGGTGAGGGAAACCCTCACTTCCTTCCAGGCTGAGTGTCAGACTGTGTATCTCTGGTATGTATTTAAACTCCACTCCCTGTGTCAATCTACAAAATACAGGGTCAAGTAACTAGTGCTTGTGGTAGCAGCAGATAGAAAGCTCAGAGGACTGGCCAGATCCTCCTTAGCCTTATTTCTTCTGTCTCATATAAGTATATTTACCAGTCAGGAAGAAAAACAGCCTTTGATCCATATTTTCTCCCTTGTCTCTTCCAGCCACTTCCACATCTACAACTGGGACAAGTCATCTCACGAAATGTGACGTAAAGCAGAAAGCCTTCTGTGTAAATGGGGGAGAGTGTTACATGGTTAAAGACCTCCCAAACCCCCCAAGATACCTGTGCAGGTAAGAAATCATATTTGCCTCTTTTGCTGGAGCCACCAGTTTTCGCAAATGTTTTTTCTTTAAAGGAGCACATGAAAAATTTCTTCTTCTGGACTTGAATTTTTTCATTTTTAACCATGTGGATGTGAAAATACCATACCAAGATAGCCTTTGTGTTCTATATATGGGGCATAGCAGAGGCTAACCAGGAAATCTTCCCACATGATAATGGCACAGTAAAGTAATAATTAATATCATAATAATAATAAAAAATAAATAATAATAATTAAAGTAATAATTAAAAAAAAAAAAAGGTGTGTGGATAACGGCATGGGATAATTTCCCTGTGTACCAGAGAAACTGTTACTTTTATTGTCTGATGTAGTAACTGAACCCTTTCTGACAAGATCAGATTCACAACTGGTTGTTGTGTTTAATTGCATAAAAAAAGCAATGAATATCATGTTCATTGGTGGAGGCTACTATTTTGTGTGAGGATCTTGATTCAGGAAGTCATATGAGTTTAGTTTCAGGGGGTACTTTTGCACCTTTCTGAGGTCCCAGCCTGTGCTGTTTTGGACTATTGCAATAGTCCCTTGTGTTGGAGAACATCCAGGAAGAGCTACAGCGCTGGAATTTATCTCCTGCCTTGGAACATAGCATTTATCCCTGGAGATGAACTAGTCATAAGGACAACTTCTCTCTAGCTTGAGAGGGAACTCAGCATTTAAACCTTGTGAAACATCATTGGCATCTAAGAAGGCTGAATGGAAAGGATGCACTTTTGTGAGGATATACCTGTTTTTCTGACAGACAGGAGATGGTGATTGGTAAAGACTGTCATTAGCTGTAACTGCATAATTTTTCAGTCTCATAGGACTGAAAGTGAAAGAACACTAACTGGAAAGATAACTTTGGTTGGTGAGTTAGGTGAAGGTCTGTGATGCTTTCATTAAACCAGGAAGATGTTCACTGCTTGTCTCTGTTGTTATTGTAAAAAAAGGGGAAAAAGAAATAAAAACAAACCAAAAAAAGCCATAAAAAAACTCACTAAGCCACACAATGTTTTGCGTTTTTTTGGGGGTTTTTTTGGTAGAAGGATGTTACCTGAACTTATGGGTATGTTTCACTGATTTTTAGCTACAGTGAATATGGAAAAGTGTGCTCTTGTGGGTTGGATTCTTTTTTGAAAAAAAATTTGTGTTAGATTTACATGATCATTGTAAGCCAGAAGTACAAGATGAGCAGTTTGCTATGACTCTTTGAAGTGTGTACAAGAGCCTACCTGCATATTGCAACTTCCTATCCAAATACGATTCAGAAAACTCCAGGGCAGCAGAGCTGAGCATCTAGCAGACTTGCTATTCATTAAAAATGTCTTGGCAGTTTCAGAGGTATCCTATTTTCAATGGTATGGGGATTTATTTTTTTTTTTAATTCAGAGATCTGTGTGTGTTCTTTGATGATACTATAGACTGGCTAGTTTTTTTTTAATAAAACATCTCAGGAACATTTGAATGAAGTGGGTGCTTTTTTTCCCCTATTGTAGGCAAGAAACAACCTTTAATTGTGAGGCTGGATTTGAAAGAAAAGGCAGTTCCCAGATTTGGCAGATGTACCTCTCCCTGGGTGGTCCAAGACCTATTTGGAAAAAGCATCATAGCTTTAAAGTTAGAGTGGGTGAATCTCATTCACAGTAAGGCAGTGAAGAAGGATTGTTCTCCTGTGAAGTCAGGGCCATTGCTATTTTACAGAGCCATTTGCTATGTCCTCTACTACTTGCCAGAACCAAAATTTTATGTTGTGTAGTAAAACAGGGTGCAATACAGCTACGTAAGAAATAAAAGTGTGAGTACTTAAAAGTGCATGTACTGGGAAACTGAAAAGACAAAATACAGTTTTCTTCTTATTTCACGTAAAATACAGATGTCTGCTTTTAATTCTAGTATTCTAGTGTTAATTAAAATAAGTGTATAACCATTATACATTGCCTTCATTGTTCTGAGAAAATAAATCTACTCCCAGAACATGCCTGTAGAAACAGAATGCTTGAAATATGGTACTTGCTCTTCATATTTCTGCCTCAGTAGCAAGTTCACATTTTTCCATATGGTCCATCTGTTGAGAGCAAAAACAAAATTTTTAAAGCATGAGCCATATCATTCTAAATTGGTTTTATCCCTAACCAAAAATACATGACTCAGATTCAAAACAACCATGGAATTTTCCAAGTGATATCTGTAGTTTTGTAAATCCCCTATTCTTCAAAAAAAAAAAAAAAAAAAAAAAAAAAAAAAAGAACTACTTTATAAAATACATAGCAATGATCCAGACAGGATGTGATCTTGCCCTCAGGGGTACTGGTGTGAACTTTGAGAAAATTTCCTGCTTTCAAGAGATAACCATGTGAAATACTCAAGAAATGTGTGAAGACTTAGTAGTGCATTGTGCAGCTACATCTATGGTAGCATGTATGTTCCCTACATGTATTTTAGTTATGGCCCCAGACTGAATTAAATAGTCTCAAAATATGACAGATTAAATAGGAAGCTTTGAGACTGCTTAGATAAACTAGTGTATGAAATTTTCAGAAGCTTCATAGGAACATGAGTTACATTTTGAAAACACCATAGACCTTGGAAGCCTGGATGTCACTGGCTTCCTGTGAGACTGAGATTCCTAAGTCATTTCTGTTCAGTTGGAAATGTGTCCCCATGTTCACTGAAGACAAAAAGATCAAATAGCTTTTCCAATGAACACAAAATTAAGACGAAAATTCCTAGCATTTCCTTCTTATTTGAAGAAAAATCTATATGAATATAATATGTTACACTTTTAAAGTGTTCTTTTGAAGTATCAACCATGAAGGCCTTGCTAGTCTAATTGACTTCTTACTCACAGACATCATCTTTTCTAGTGCTTTTGTTGTTCCTGAAGAAATGAATTTACGTCCGAATTTCACTGAATGAAAATAATGCTTCTCTCTAAAAGACGTATGCTGCTGCATTTCTTAATAGCAAAAGAATGAATTACATACTTTTTAAAGATGTAGCTATTTTCCGTGTCTGTCTTCATGTAAAAGCCTTTGTAGAATAGAAATGGGCAGAAGGTTGTTCAAACCAGTGAAAAGATAAAATTTGTTTCTGTGATGCAAGCAGAAGTTCCAGAGGTATTCTTTCAAGAGGCGGGATGGAAATGCTAGTTCTGAATTCATCAATGAAAAGGACTACTAAATATGACAGTATTGTCCTTCAGT
>JAWWTY010000088.1:29252074-29272770 GCA_035222235.1 Margarornis squamiger | reverse complement strand
TTGTCCTTCAGTGGGGATGGAGGGCGGGGGGTGGGGAAGGGGGGGAGGGAAGGAAAAAAATCCGAACACCCAAATATTCTCCCACAATGCATTCATTTATAGGCATTAAATGAAATGAAAATATGAGTTCCTGATCCATTCAGCTGTTCCTCTCCTGCCAAAAAAACCAGTTTGGTGATATGCATTTGGTGCTCTCAGAAGTGTCTGCTGAATGCATGCAAGTTCTGCTCTCTGCAATTACTGTGTATAGTGGAAAAAAAACAATTCTTCTATTATACGTCTTTTGGTATCATGGTTTTACCCACTTAATAAAATTGTAAAGTTCTCACAGCACAAACATCTACTTTTTTCTCCAAGTTGTGACTTCAACTTTTGCTAGTCTCATAAAAGAAAATGGTACATGGATAATGATCCAGAAAAGAAAGATACAAGAAGAAACAATGTCTGAAAATTTTGAGTAGGACAAGGCGTTTTGAAAAGGACACCATAACAAACTGTTTGTAAAAGTACAGTCTACAGGAAACAGCACTGGAAACAGTGCTGCACCGCACATCTGAGCAATAAAATGCCTTTAGCATTCACACATCATCATAAGAGGACAGGCTCATCCAAGCTTTCCTCTCAGCTGGCCCTCCCTGGGCCCATTTTCAGGGGCAGGTGCTGCAGCCCATTTGCTGACAATGGTTTCAGAGCGAGTATAAACATACCTGAACTGTTTTCAGCACCATCTCAACAGGCCTGACCCTGGTTGATCTGGAAGTGATTTCAGCTTTGTCTACATCAGTGCTGAAGTTGTTTTCATCACCTCCGCAGCTGCACCAACATCTGAAAACAAGCACAGACAGAGGAAGCAACCACCAATGGCCAGTGGCAAGAGCAAAGCCTGAGGCTTTTGATCAGCAGCATGTTCCTTGGGATTGTGTAGTGTTGAGCCTGACAAGCAAGATATAGAGGTCTCTGCAAATTGAAAGCCATGCATGCACGAATGCCAGCTTTCCAAGGACAGTTATTTAACAAGATCACAATAGTGCAAAATATTTGTACTCTCATTCAGTAGCACAGATGAAAATGCTTTCTATAAAAGACATTTTGCCTTCTGTCAAAGATACAAGAACTCTTCTGTCATGCCCAGCAACATCACCTTTTCATGACATAGTTATCTTTGTTGCATTTTTCTAAACTGAGTATATCTGTGGAAACTGGGATCTCTCCACACTGGCTACTTATCAAAAGATGTGACCTTGGCTCCCTTCCTTAATAAGCAAAATAATAAGCTCCAAATAATCATCTGCGGATTCCTCAGAATGTACCTTTTATTATACAAAAATCATTCTGGCCTGGTTTGTTTGAACAAGATACTGGTGTTTAGTGCCTGACACTGGTCCTCTGCCAAAGGGCTTTTCTGGAAGTCCTACTTGTGCAAGAGCAGCATTCTTTTCTCTTAGGGCTAGAGGCAATTGGGGAAGAGCAGAATTTAAAAATTAGGACAGCTTTTAACACACGTAAAACTTGGGTGGGTAGAAGAGATGGAGATTGTTCTGAGTTATGTACATTTGCTAGTAAGAAGATTCCTCAGCCCCAGCAAGTAAATGATGAAGTTTGAAAGAAAGGCTAGCACCATATTGGCAGCAGGAGAAAAAGAGGAATCCATTGTTGCACCGTGGTGAACTCATGGAGAACATCACAAAGACAGGCAACAGAAGTGAGATATGTTTGAGAAAGCACATATCAAGTTACATGCTGAGTAAGAGTGCAGAAGAAGGAGAAAGAAAGAAGATTGAATTCTGTAGATATTTAGTGTGTTGGACAGTCATTCACATTTAATTCTGTAGCACAGGAGCCTCCATTGCTATGGTGATATTTTGGAAGCCTGAGCTCTGCCCCAGAATGAAGAATAAAGCTGAAGGAAGAATTGACAGGCAGCAGCAAAAAAAAAACCAGGCTATAATCAAGGGGAAAGCTGCATTTAAGTTTTCTGCAGAAGAGCTTATGAACTGAAAAGACAGACAGCTATGGGGCTTCAAATTTTGAGAACACTTCTGCCCTCTCATCTTAGTGACTGAACTGACTTTTTTTCCATCTGTCAGCCATGTTGAATATAATTCCCCTTGGGTTTGAGTTTGTCTTCTCACAATTTGGAATATTTCTGGCTTTCCTGTGATTGCTGTATTAATTACTCCTCCTGAAAGCAAATTACTGGAAAACACAGTATGCAATTACAGAAATAGGGAAATCATGGTATTTTCATAGATTTTATGTGACTGGTGAAAGCAAGAGTACATTGCAAATTTGAGAAAAGAAGTCAATCTGGTCCCTTCATGAGGTGGAATAAACAGTGAACTGGTACACATTTTTGCTAGCTCTGATTCTTCTTTCTTTTTCAAAACAGACAAGCAAAGAAACTTCCTAGATTTTTTTTTCTCTGATGGATTTTTGCTGTAAATTTTGAGAAATGTTATCTTCTGGAAAGATCACACGTTATTGCCTCTTTTCTGGTCATTTTTCACTAACACCTAACCAGGACGTCACTTAATGCACTCCCACTCCATAGACCAGCAGATGTAAGTCTGTTAGTGCAGTGGTTTTGGTGTACTATTTCTTATCACATTTTTGCCCTTTAGGTGCCAACCTGGATTCACTGGAGCAAGATGTACTGAAACTCTGCCCATGAAAATCCAAAACCAAGAAAGTATGTTAAAATAATCTGAACTTTGCTTTCTTCCCCAACTACAGCAACAAAATCAATAGTACTTGGTGTTTTCACAGTTCAGCTGGAACCGGCCTCTTTACTCCCTAATTTATGACCTCATTCTCTAAAGTACAATCTGTACACTATGGCATTATTGACCTCCAAAATGTTTTTCATTTGTGTGATTTTTGATCTTTCCATTCATTCACAGATGCATTTGTTTTGCACACACTAGCAGTTTTCTTGTTTGGAAGACTGCTGTAAAGTGCAACCCTAAAAGAGCAAATTCATGGAGATGAGTGATGTACAGATCTTGTATCCTTGCTGCCTTGTGGAAAGTGCATCCTAAAACCAATTTGGGACTCTGGAATGGTGAATTTCTGTCTCACATCTTGAAACACACTTTGATCTGGATTGGTTTGGTTTTGGCTGGTTTTTCAGGGGGGGATTTCTTTCCATTTCCACAGAGCAAATGAGTTGCTCTCAATATCTTGATCCATTTTGACATGCTACACCGAGATTCAGTTTCTGAAAGTGAACTCACCAAGTCATATCAGTTCACACTGAAGGAGCTTCTTTCTTAGCATATATTCACCTCTTCTCTTTTCTCTGTTTTTTTTCTCTACCATTTTTTTGTTTGTTTTTCCTCTCAGGTGCCCAAATGAATTTACTGGTGATCGCTGCCAAAACTACGTAATGGCCAGCTTCTACAGTACGTCCACTACTTTTCTGTCTGTGCCGCAATAGAAGCATGCTCAGTCGGTGCTGCTTTCTTGTCGCTGCATCTTTCCTCCAATTTTATTTTTTTTTATCTGTAACTAGATTTGTTGCCTAAAGCCTAATATTGATTGTCTCTGCCTGTTGCATGAAAATGATAACAAAAAGCAATTGCAATACTCTCCTGGATTGTTTGGCATTGAGGTTATGGGGAAATGCAAGACTTAGGAACGCTGTGAAATTAACACTGAATGTGTGATATGGATTCCCCACTGACATCAAGCAGAAAAAGTGCAAAAATTATATTTGAAAGTCTCTCATTTTATTTGCCACAAACAAAATCATGATGCAGGGCAACACTTCCCCAACAAAGGGGCAGGTAGCCAATCCTCTGCTTGTATATGACATTTGCATTTAGAACTACAGATTAAAGGTAACTGGGGTGCTTACATGGTTTCTAATGAGCACATACCAAACAGGATCAAAATGTTCTTCCTCCTCATTGTCCAAGTTTCAGTTGAAAGAGCATTGAAAGAAAAAGAAAAGGAGAAACAGCTTAAACAATGGGGACTGACATATTTTGGGTATATTGTGGGTAACTTGCAAGAGATCACATATTTCAGATTAATTGGCAAAATAAAAGTACTAAACACACACACAAGCAGAGAGAGGACTTTGTGTCAGACTTCTGGTAGAATCATCACTGCAGTCACATCCTATCAGTTTTCCCATGAAGGAATGGGTTAATTTTTATTATTCGTCAAGGAGGAACAGAAGGTACATTGAATATTTTTCTTTAACTGACTATAGCAAAGTTGAAGATAACATGTAAGAAAATTACTTAGATCTTACATTTTAATGCATGTGTACTATTCACAATTAATTGTCACTGACATAAGAATGTACTGTGATCTAAGAGCAGTAGTATTGGAACTATTTTTTTATGGATTACTTGCCAGCACAGAAAGACTCTAGGCTAGCTTAATTTAATTTCCATTAGTATATAGGACAAAAAGCTGTAATCATGCACTGGACATTTTGGAGCCTGAAGAGATGCATAGGTTTTCTTGTATACTGATGGATGAAAAACATCCATACATAATTCATACTGCCCATCATGGAAGCTGCCCATGTAAATCCCAAGAGTGATGACTGGAGACCAGACCTTCCAGCACTCAAGTGTGTATTTTATGCCCTGATTTAAAAGCTTTATTAGTGTGAGTTATTTTTAAAATGCCTCTGGTAACTATGGATTTGAACATTTTTATGCTGTTACAGTATTTGTTTACCAAAGGTTATATTTAAGTGGCCTTTCCTGTATATTGTGGTGAAAAGTGCAGTTAAGGTTTTCTGATCTTAGAAGAATAATTTAAAAGGAGGTGGTGTAAAAAATATGAGATCATTGTTTGCTGCTGAATTTACCCTGAAAATTTTGGAACAATTGTATATTGATTATAAATTCATTTTCCTAGCCAGGAGGGAGGAGAAAGGGAAAAAAAAAAAAAAGTTTAGGTGGGTTTTCCTTCATTAGTTTTTCAGTTGGGATTTTTAGAGATTTTGTCAAGTTGCCTCCATGAAAAAGGCATAGCTGCCCTTGCCTTGTTGCAAGAGTTTTGCTCAGTTACAAATACTTAAGTTGGTCCAGCCTTGCCTCTCTCTGAAATGCACTGGCAGGAAAGCACACTGCTACCTATCTGCCTTAGGCTACCCTGAGAACCCCAGTCAATGACTATGAGACTGGCACTTCTGCCCACCCTGCCGCTGTATTACAACATCTGGTTTCTTATATTGCTAAAGATGTTGAAATGACACTTCGGAAAGGATCCATTAAGGGTGTATTTATACTTAACAAAACAAACCAAACAAAAAACCCAAAACCAACCAACAAACAAACAAACAAAAACATTAATGAGGAAGCATTTATATGACTTATTATTATGCCCAAAGCAGACCAGAGCATATTATTTAAAAGCGGACTTAGAATGAGAGTTCTCTTTAGGCAAATGTTGCATCTGGGGTGTAAAGCCAAGCTCATATTTTGCACCAAGTGTTGCGGATGATTAATTTAGCTCTGTAGATGCAGCCTTTGCAAAGTACAGGGAAAATTGGGATGCTAAACAGCGTAACTGCCAGTAGGAAACAAAGTTGTATGTGTGAAGTATACAGTGCTATCTAATTTTACTTGCTTTCAGAAGGGTCTTTCTTCGTTTGGAAAGAAAGAGTCAGTGGGGTTCCAAACCAAGTGTGCCTACTGATGAGCTGTTAACTATCTGAATTGGCTGTTGAAGAAAAGTTAGCTTCAGAAATCTGCCCTAGTGCTGGTATTTGAGAGTCCCGAAGTTAAAAACTTCCTTGAGGGTCTTTTGCAAGATCAGGATGAGGCTTCCACTGAGCATTCTGGAAATCCCTTGTTCGAACAGAGTGCAAGGCTAACTGGTTTATCTTGACAGTAGTTTGGTTAGCCCCAGTTATCATAGTACACTAGAAATAGGTTGAAAAGGGACACAGGAAATTAGGCAGATCTCTATTTAAAAAAAAATTCTACCATAGAAATGCCTTTCCTTTCTGTCAGTGGAAGTGTGAGCGTAACTGGGAATAGATGTGAGGGAGACTGCTGGAAAGCACATGTTTACACTTACTGTCCTTTGGCTTCCAGCTTTGCAAACACACCAAACCATAGGACAACCTGTGGCTGCTGAGAGGTGATGACTGTTAGATTTCCACTGCCACAGTTATCTCCAGTACTGCAGATATACTTCTCAGCTGGTGCTTACTGCCTTTGTAGTCCAAGGGAAACTAAAGCATGAATTATGCTAGTGTTTTGTTTGTCTCTGGAGCCTGGCTGTCAGACCCTGTAATGTCCTTTCCTTGAGCACAGCAGTCACAGCTGCTAGCAGGTGTGCTACCCTGGCTTTTAGCTGTGACTGTTTTGACTTTGAGGCTCATGGTCCACCACTGGTCCTTAAAGACAGCAGAAGTCCGTCCACAAAGTGTTCCAAAAATACATCTGTTCCATGCAAATATATTAGCTGTATCTGAATAGTCACACATTCACTTCTTTGAAGTCAAGGAATCCAAGCAAATAGAGGGAAAATAATTAGTTCACATTAAAGGCTTTGGCTAATTTTTATGTAGTTATGCATGAGAACTCTTAGAACCACACTATGCAGAATGGTCCTTGGGATAAGAAACAGTGAAAGAGCTGTGAATTAACAGAAGGTTGAGGAAGCTTCTCTAGAGCATAATCACAGCTAAGCCATTTGTCCTGTCAAATGCCCCAGACGGATCAAGGACTCCACCCAAAGGGCCGATGGACTTGCTTACTTCACTAGTTGTGAATTTAGAACAGCTTGTGGGGTATGCTGTGGGCCTTCTTGGGTATGAATTGAATGTAGTCCATACCTTCCTTCAGCATGGGGCACCAGTTTAATGTGTCCATTTCAGCTCTGCCATCCTTGATAAGCAAGGGGGTTGGTACCAAGAGAGGCAGAGGGCAATTTCTGTTTAGATGACAGCCCCTACTACATGTGGTCAAGATTAACCTGGTTGAGGCATTAAAGGAACAACCAAAAGGATTAAAGGATGACCAAAACTGCAGTTACTCTGTGATGGCCCTGATTTTTCAGTCTTTTCATATAAACTACAGATCTTCACAAGCAGGTCTTTAGTTATTTTACTACCTCAGTATTTCTCAGTTTCTATATATTTCTCAAATATTCATATCTGTATGAGGGTACTAGATAATTTTACCTTAAATTTTCCAAAGCCTTGCAGCATCCTAAATTGTCTGCTTTATGTGCTGAGATCAAGACCACTAAATGATACAGATATGAAAAATGCCATTGTGCATCTTCTGCTCAAGGCTTAAAAAGATGGTTTACCACTACAAAGTACTCAGTTAATGTTCACTAAATGCTAAAATAGGTATGATAGAATACTTCAATTAGAAAAGGACAAATTTTCAATGTTTCTAAGACTCAAACCAGTTGTAGGATAAAACTTTTACAGGAGACATAGGACTTAACATTTTAAGTCCAAAACCTGTTTTGCATCCTGAGTACCGCTGAAATGAACAAAGATTTTCAATACAAAGTAGATCCTAAACATCACAAAGAGACTGTATCCCAGTCCCTCAAACAGAATCGGCTGACACATAAGGGTTCTTTCTGTGGTAGTTAAGGGGATTTTAGTTTGTTTTCAATTCAAATTACTTCATAAATTTTAAGTTTCTCATTACCCCCAGGACACAGTTAATAAGAAAATTAAACAATTACTTAAACATTATGCCTTGCTGCTTCAGGGTTGAACTGGATCTCCCTGGACCTCTCTGCTGTTGCAGTTGATCCAGAGGTGTCCTTCCTTTTTCAGGTGCAAGGTCTCTACAAAAGCCTGAGGCAGTCCTCACCACTCACTGGGCAGCACCATATCTCCAGGTTACCCATCCAGTAGGATGCTCAGTAGCTGTGGCACACCCCTCATGAACAGAGCATGCAGTTTTGGAGGATTTTTTCCACATTTCCAGCACCATCCTCTTGTTCTGTAGACCCTGTATGTCAGCAGCTGTAAATTTAAATCACTTGGGGGAAAAAAATTGCTTCCTGTTTTTAACTCCAGTACTATTATGTCCCCCCTCAGTCACATCCAGAATGAAAACTGAGTTGTCAAAAGTAATTAATTTAATTTATTCTTCGAGCACCTAGACAAATATTCAGTAAGAACCACATTGCAGGCAAAAGCTGTGCAACAATGTTAGGTTAAATAGGAAAATATCAAGAAAAATAATCTGTTTATAAAATGAGGAGCATTGGGATATTCTGCTTTCTTTTGATCAGGGCTAGGGATCATACCTAGGAATACCACAGATAAATAAGAGCTGCATAACATCTAGGTTTGAATAAGCAATGCATGTTTTTTCAGCATGTTTTCTTGTTAGGTCTTTCAGACAGAATATATTCCCATTTTAAGTACCAACTTCTTATTGGATTATTTGAAATAGAAACTGCATGATATGAATGACTTCCCCTAAAATTAAATTACCTTCAACTAGGTGTCTTACCTATAAGCAAGCATAATTACAGCAATATATTTGCATGGGCATGTCATTCATTTTATTGAAGATTTAACCAAGCTTTCTATGCAACTAATGTATATCATTAGCAGAGTTCAGGTAGGCATATAATACTGGCTCTTTAGGAAGAGACCTGGATGGATTCCAGCTTACTTAACCCTTAAAATGTTGCTGATTGGCAACAAAGCATTTGCATTCCCCATGTGTGCAAACTACATTAAAAAATCAATTTGGTGAGAAAATTAGGATTGGATTTAAATATCAAAGCACAAAGAACAAAAAGGGCAAGAGCTATTATGGCTATGGTGTTGGCTGTGTGAGAAGGAGTACCTGCTGGGGGAAACCCTGTGTTCCTCCTTATCCCCAGCTGCTGGGGTCTGGGGGTGCTGATTTAGGCATAGAGGACATCAGGTCCTGCACTCCAGAGTCCATCCAGCTGGCCAACAAGTTGTTTTGTCAAGGCAGCACAGCCCAAAGACAGTGAAAAACTATTTGGTTTCTTATTTTCTAGAAGTCAGAGCCCTGCTGCAGTCAATCTGCAAAGCAGAGAAGGATTCCCACTGCTAAGCAAACAGTGCCAGCCACTTCCAGGTCCCAACCTACAAGAGCAAGGATATGCATTCTGGGAACAGAAGCAGGGCCAGAAGGTGGAGTGATGTACAACCCATTTGCAGGGGAATGCCACCTTTTGTAAAGCATCTCTTTGCTTTCATGGTCCCATCTGAAATCAATCAGCCATTGCACATGGCATCCTCAGGTCATAGCCCCATTCATCTCTGCAACATCTTTAAGGGTTAATGGTTCCTGTGGCTTTTCAGATTCCCCATACATACATGTTCTTGTGTATAAGACTTGAAGAGGGTCTGGTCACCTATCTTAGAAAGATGCACTTGAGCACTGCCCCTGCAACCAGGCACCCCTTTGCCCTGTTTCATGTGCAGACACAGAATAGCCATAATTCTCATATGTGATTTATTTTTGAGTACAGTGTATTGCTCTTTTCTGAAACTTTTTTCCTTTTTCTTTCTTTTTTTGACAACTTTCTGCATTGGCAGAGCATCTTGGGATTGAATTTATGGGTATGGACCAATCATTCCTTTTAGTCTGCAGATTCTAGACCCTGAGAGATAAACCCCTTTTAATTTTTTTTTTTTCTCCACCTCCCCTTTTCAGTTCCTAACCAATTTCTTTATGCTTTAGAAGGGATCATACAGCTATAACAACAACCCTTGTCAAAGTGTTAGTGGAGATCTGTTCACTAAAATGGTAAGAGTGATAGGACATTACATAAGGAATATGTATGGATATAAGGAATTCCAGGAATTACGGAAGTAATCATAGTGTAGTGTACATTCCTTTTTCAGCTGTATAGTTTTAACTAGTTTTGACATTTGCATTGTTGAGTTCTTCTAGGGTTGCCAGGTTTTGGAAACATTGTAAGCATTAACCAAAATTACTAAGTAGTATATTAAAAAAATAACTGTTATGGCCACTTAAAATTCTGCAAATTTGCAGTTTTGAGCTCTGGTTTCCAAGTAAAGTTTTATGTTTAAACTCACATCTACATGTATAAATCCGTTGCCTATAATTATCTATAAATTATATGCATATATACATTCCTTTCCATGTCTGTAAATTAGAAGTGGACTGAAAGTTATTTAGGAATTTAAGTAGAGGTTTACAGCTAGATTCCAGATCCTGAAGTCAACAAATATATTCAATATTTCTAATACTATATTCATATTGCACCCAACCAAGAACATTGGCAGTGGGTACTATTTTTACACTTCAGCTTTACATATAATAGAAATAGATCTTTTAAGTCCTCTTCATGAATAGACTGTATTTATCTGACTAGCTATTTGTATTCAGGGGTACAAATAATGCATCTCTTGAATAGGCTAACTTGAAATTTGGAATCTCCTATAATTATCAGCAAATGAGAAAAAAAGCAGATGGTGATGCTTTTCACACAATTTTAGTTCGTGTTCTTATTAAAAATGCCCCCACAAAATGTCATTAGTTTAAGCTGTGAACTGTGGAAAACTCATTAGAAGTCCAAATTTAAAAAACCACTCCAACCCAGCTTATTTTTGTTACTGTCACAAGGTACTAATATCAATTCTTCTATCTACTTCTCATAAGTATCAGATTGTAGTAGAAGATATATGGCTACATTAACATATGAGTAGTTAAATTAAAATCCTTTAAAAAACTGACTTGCAAATTTTGCTTTGTATAAGAAACAACATCAGCAAAACCACCTTTTGGAATTAAATAATTTTTAAAATCCCCAGAGACCTGTAAGAAGAAAAACTTGACAACAGAGCAAATTTAAGACCATATAGATAACCAATTATGTATAAATTAGAGTGATGTGAAATTAATTGCATAATGTGCATGTTTGAAAGACTGCCCATAGAGGGATTTAATATCTTGACTTAAGTCCTAAGTTGATTTGATTTTCCTAGCATTCTGTATGGGGAAAAAATGTATTGAAATTATTTTTAATACTTAACAGGCTAAAACCTTTTCTAAATTCTCACTGTACATACAATTCTTTAGAGACTTCCCTTCAAGGCTGCTATTAATTTTTTTCAAGGTAGTTTGATCAGCACATGTTACTTAGCAGGGCATCATTAAATGACTCTGTAAATGTTAACACTTGTCAGAGAGAGACGGCAGTTTTGGGGCAAGATGTGAAATAACATCAAGTGCCCCACAGGAGTTCAGTCCCTGCTTCGTAAGATTCTTCTGGCCTGAAACAGAGTCCAAAGCTTGTCTTCAAGACACCATGCCTTCTGCAGCGTCATGACCAGAATCCCTTTCCCCTCCCAGCCACCAGCATCCCCTGTCACACACATTGGTCCCTGCAGGATACCAGGACATCCTCCAGTTGGCCCCTGCTGTCTCTTGTCATTCAGGAACACAGCCAGGTTTACATAAGAGTTTGCTGGTTTGCTGGGCATGGCATGCCCAGAAGCATGTGCCTTCCCAAGCAGACATTCTCCCCCAGAGCTGAGGGAAAGCATGGCAGCATTGTTACTCACACACACTATGTCAAGTCGGATTGTCATAAGGCCTCGTTTTGAGGGTCACAGAAGGGAACTAAGGCATTGAAAGCAGACTCAGGGATTTAATTATCTATGCCACTCAAGACCTATAGTCCCAGCAGATGTGCTAGTGCAAGGAGCGTTGCTCAGGGCTATACCAATAGCCCTGCTCGCTTTCTGCATCCCCCATTCCCTACAGTGGATTAGTGCCCAGAAGTGTCCAACAGAAAAGCAACAAGCCTCAGCCCACTGGCAACCTCAGCCAGGCTATCACCAGCAAGCTTCCCAACTCATTTGCAACAGCCTTTGACTAGAGCAAGGCTCCTGGAGTCAGTGCAATTTTTTCCTGAGTATAAACAACCAAGCAGAGTTTCCACTGTTAATTAATTTTCTTCCTCCTTTCCCCTCCAAGAAAAACAGGTTGATATGTCATTATTCATTTTGCTTTCACAAGCTAACAGCTGATGGCATGACAGTTTAAAAAAAAAAAAAAAAGAATAATTCAAAGCATTTCAAATTAGCCCCTAAAGTGCTTAGCAGAATTCTTCTGTTTTCTGTGACATCTTTGTAATGCACCATTTCCATGGCTAACTAATAAGCGCTTTCAGATGGGGCAAAAATGGGAAGGGGATGAAGTGCCACTAACTAGCCTAGGCGAGGAGTTATGCTGTATGAGAAATCCCTTCACACTGCTTCAAACTTTTTTTTTGTCCCTAAGCATTTCTTCTCTGTTTTTTCCAGTACCAAGCATGTTGTGCCAGGCCTGCAGCTGACTTTTGAACCCTTTAATCTTGTCTTTCCCTTTATTTCACCTTTCTCTCTTTGTCCTGGTTTGGTTTGGTTGGAGTTTCAGACCTTTCTTACTTCTGTTTTTTTGACTTTCTGTTCTTGGAGTTATTTTTTTTTCTTTAATACATTTTTGCAGCATTCTAGTTTTACCAAACTCACTTCCTCTGCCCCCATTCCCTTCCTCGTTAATAATTAGTGCTATTAATTTTGTCTGACAGTGCTCATGACCTGTTTGCTGGTGTTTTGGTTTACAGTGGGTTTGGCTTGTAGGACAAATTTGTTCCATGGTGGCGTGCATTGTATCAGAGAAATTAAGACTTCTTTTTGCTTTCTGGAGTATTTGCCACTTGCTTACTTGAAAACTGAAGTAGTCAAGCTCAGGAAACACATTGGAGGGAAGACTGCTCCCTCTTCAGTAAGGAGTATTTTTTCCCTGAACTGATACGTAATTTATAACAGCAAATCCTTTGGACAGAGACACACAGCATATGTGAGGGACCACTGTGCACCTCTGTACCTCCTGGTGAATTACCCCACAGACCTTATATGTTCATGTAAGTCCCTTCCAGCAGGATTAATGCTGGCATTTATCCCAAAGATACTGAAAAGCTGTGCAGCTGTAATTCATTCATTTATTTTTAGTCACCTGCTGGTATTCTGACTATAGTCAATATTGCAAGTCAATATCGGACTGTCTGCTTAATCAAAAATAAGACTTGAGTAAAGCTAGACATTCATTTTTGTCCTAAAAGCAGGAACACAAAGCCACATCTGTAGAGTGTCAACACAGAATGCCCCTCTATTTCAACACTCCTTGTATAATGTTTCCCCAGCAGAGCACTCAGCAGTGCTTTCTGCCAAGCATGAGTGAGACTGGAAAGCATGAGTAGCTCCAACCCAAACATTACCAGTGCTACTAACACCTTTGCAATAGTAAAATATCTCCAGTGAATGAGATTGGTAACAAGCTGTCATTACTGAGCAAGCTGGCACCCTAGATAGAGTTCCTTTGTTGATCACAAAGAGATACAAGTAGAAACTCAACATTTCTCTCATACAAGGCACTGCTGGTTGTTGATATTGCTGTGTTTTAGGAGAGCACTGGAGAAAGAGTCTGAACTTTATGACCAGAGCTCAAAACCTGTCTCCATTTCCATTGGTGATATAATTACAAGCCAAGCTCATGTCTCAAATGTAGAAGAATATTTTGAAATTTCTCCTGTAAAGACAGCTGAGATATAAATTGACATGGGAGCAAAGGGACATTGGATAGGAAAACAATCCAAAAAAGAAAATAACAAAATACATTTCTCTTAAGACCTGTAAAATTGGCTTTCATTCCAGCTGTCTTTGCAGAGTAAAACTTCCAAAACATTTGCAAATTCATGTTATTACCTTAGCACATTGAATTTTTATTTCCAGCAATTACTGAGTGTTTGTCAGTTGTGAAGTTGTTTCTTAGATATTATTCTTGTTGATTTAAACAACCAAAACAAAACAAAAATAAAACCAAAACCAACCAAACAAACAAAAACCGAAACTGACTTTTGACTGGAATTGTACTCATCCCCAGTATTGTGTTAAGATTTTGTGGTGTAGTCCTGTTTTCCTTGCAGTTAATAATGAGTCTGCCTGAAGTGTGGTGGCTGTGTGAATCTGTGGAGTGGTTTGTAGCATGCCAGCTGTTGACAGTGTGCTCTTTGCCTAGCCATCCTCCATGTTGTGACTTTCTCTGTTTTTGTCCCTTTCTAGAAGCTGAGGAATTGTACCAGAAACGGGTGCTGACCATAACTGGCATTTGCATTGCTCTTCTAGTAGTTGGCATCATGTGTGTGGTGGCCTACTGCAAAACCAAGTAAACTTTTTTTCTATTTTATATCTGTGTTTGTTGGTCAGGGCCTTCCCAGATGACTGTAGCTTCTACTCCTCTGAGCATAAAGTTGTATCTTGGTTTCTCCAGAGCTGAGCTGAAGAGACAATCTTGTAGCCAGGGAGCTCTGGTTCTAAGCTAGATGAGTATAGGTCTCCATGTCCACCAGCAGAGCGAAAATAAGGCAGGTATCTGAAAGGTTTCGCAGTCTTTTTTTTTTTTCTTTTGACTATCACCCATTCCAGCTGAAAAGGAACGAACTCCAACACAGGAATCATGTTGCTCCCCAGCAGTAAATTTTACGTATCAGCCTAGTTTGTTTGTGCTTGAGACAAGATTAATGGTGCTAAAAGTTACTATACACCAAAGGGCAAAAAACTGAACACAAAAGTGCTCTCAATGCAAAAGTAGGCACTTAAATACATTATGTGAGTCTCTAAATTACTGGGGGTGACTCTCATACATGCATGAGGCACCCTGGATCATAAATTACATGGAACATCAGCAGAATTTTTTGCTGCCAGAACTCCTGGCTGCTCTTATAAATCTCCCCACCAAAATACAGAAAACCCTTATCATAAATATTCCACATTTGTACAAACCTGATTTACTGTTTCAGGGTCTGATTGGCAGTTAAGCTGTTGTTTTTTGTTGTAAGCCCCACTAATAATGGATGTGTTAAAGGAGGGGAGGAGAGAGATCATTTGTACCCCTCAGTGAGAGTCCAGCCACACAAAAACACACAACTGCTCCCACCCATAACCTAGTGCCAGTGGTCAGTGGGGAACAACTGAAACAGTAATAAAAATTCAGATCAATTACTGCTTTTAGAAATGACAACTGGTAAGCTGTGGCAGCTAAACAGTGTATTTCCTGATCCAAAGTTCATTGAAAACAGCCAAGACATCCCCATGAACTTCAACAAACATAGTCAGTTCTTCTATATAAAGAGCTCCCAGAACCCATAAAGGGTCTGGATGCTTTGTTTGCCCCAGACATCAGCAACCACTGTGAGCCAAAGTTTAAATGTTTTCAAACACAGCTGATGAGAGTGCCATGCCAGTTCATGGCCCTCCAAATGCAGAAGTGTTGCCACACTGCTAGCTCTGAGGTGATTTCCATATGCTCTTTTCTCCAAATAGGGGAAAACCCAGAAACCAGGATAAATCCTGGGATGATGTTAGGAGAACAGTCTAAATAAAATGTAACAGCTCAGATTTTGCTGGTCTCTTCACAAGAGATACTGCTGGTCAGTTGCTAAAGCAGTATCTTCTGACATTGAGTCTTAATTCAGAGGCACTTTATATGCAAGTCATTTACATTAAGGCAAAAGATTGAGTAAGTAGAATACACAATAACTTTCACATTATTCTTTCCTCTCAGTTTGCTGAAATAATTTATTTTTAATGTCCTTTTCCTAGAGGACAAATGGCACAGATGGGAACATGCAAATGCAAATACATTGTTCACTGAAGGTGGGAAGTGATACAGTTTCCTAGGAACAGATTCCCAGACTATATGTGCCAGGATCTCATTCCTATAGTTTATGAACCCAAACTGCTTCTGGACCCCACTTTCTGTACCACATTAAGGAATTCAGGTTGTCCTCAGCTTCCAAGGTCTTCAGGATCTCATGAAGGGGAGCTGTGAAAACAGGCTAAACCCTTGCCTGAGTGTTGGTTTTCAGCTCAGTCAGGTCTTCAGGCAGCTGCACAGATGTGTTCCTGGAACTGCACTTTCCATCCACCTTAACTGCTTATGTGTCCTAAGATGGTGCCTAGTTAGCCTCAAAGCAGAAAGTCCACATGGATCAGGGACTGTATCCTTCTGAGACAGGAGCATTTCCAAGTCAGCCATCTCTGCTTATGCCATTCATGTGGTGCAATATAAATTAAGCATTTTCCATTATCCAGACACATACACAGAGAGAAAATAATGTAAAATGCTGTATGTCAAGTCATGTTTTCATTATCTTTAATCTTTCCTAGCTATCAAGCTTCAACATATTTATTGTTTTCCCTCACCCCTCCTTTATGTAAACCTTGGAATAGTCCTCTGGAGTTCAAAAGAGAAATAAAAATTATTATATCCTACACTGTCCTACCCTGCCAACACTGTCTGCACTTCTGCATACAGCTTAGGGAATTGTATGTGTTTTAGCTTTGCCACAGCCAAGGTCCACACTCCACAGTGTGTTGAAGCCTGTATCCTCCCTTCGTTTCTGTGATTCTGTGGCAGTACAGTGGAAGTTCTCCAGCATAATCAGACAAAACTAGGGAATATTGTCAAATTAAGTCTGAAACTGAATAGCTATTTCTCTGGTTACTTATTTTGGTGTTCTATTTAGTGTGTTCTGCAGAGCCTTCACAGTGTCAGGTTTTACTATGCTGTAAGTTTTGTTTGCTGACTGGTCTACTGAAAAGTTCTTCTGAGGAGAGCCAGAAGGATTACAGAATCACAGAATCACTTAAGTTGGAAAAGATATCTGAGGTCATCGATTGGCCACCTTTGACCAATCACATTATCATCTAGAACAGAGCACTAAGTGCCATGTCCAGTCATTTCTTGAACACTCCCGAGAACGGTGACTCCATCACCTCCGTAGGCAGTCCATTCCAATACTTAACAACCCTTTCCATGAAGAAATTCCTCCTGATGTCCAGCCTGAACCTCCCCTTGCACAGCTCGAGGCCTTTTCCTCATGTCATGTTGCTGGTTGTCTGGGATAAGAGACCGACCCCCATATGGCTACAACCTCCTTTCAAGTAGTTGTAGAGAGTGATAAGGTCTCCTCTGAGCCTCCTTTTCCTCAGGTTAAACAACCCCAGCTCCCTCAGCCACGCCTTATGTGACTTATATTTTATTAGCAAGTGGGGAAAGAGCAGCTGAGGACGAGACACAGTAGAAGCATCAAAGTCAGCCAGAGACCATGTCATTAGTACATGAATGGTTCTACTGAATGCATTAGCAGCCATGACATCCACCTGGTAATCATTAGGTTCCAGAGTGAATCTGATGTTGCTGAAATGAAACCTTCCAAAGCTGCCAGGAAGTCTGCAGGCTCAGACATAACTCACGTCAGATTTCCAAGGCTTCCTCTGCACCCTTCACTTCTTAACACATTTACATATTTGAAGTGCACTGTTCAGGTAGGGAATGAATCCCACCAAAAAACATGTAATTGCCACGTCACAAAGATCATTTTCCAGTGTCTGCAAGCAAGACCTGAGGCATAGCCACCTGAGGCTCCCTGTGGTGAAGAGTAGTGTAACCCAGTGGGCTGTCAGAAACCTTGCCTGGGTCATTGTGAGGGTGTCAAGGTGACTGGGTTAAAATATCTTCCCCTTCCCTTCTGAGTGCAGAAGAGACCTCCTGCTGAGACAGAGCATTGTTTAGAAATGGCTTCCCTTTTCCTCACACATTTTCCTGTTCCTCTGTGGCCTGCTGACTCCTGGAAGGGATCCCAAACATCTTTCCCCCTCTGCAGGTCCCCACAGCTCCAGCTGCAATTAGACCTGTGGTCTTCAGAGTTACCCTGAGATCTTGCAGCAGTGGGGAAAATTCTGGCAAAAAAAGTGATGTTATATTATTATCATCCACATCAATATGCTGAAAGGTGCAGCTGCTTTCCTTTTGTCTATTAAAATTGTTTCCATGTTTCGTGCACAGGAAGCAGAGGAAAAAGTTGCATGATCGCCTTCGGCAGAGCCTGCGCTCGGAAAGGAACAATGTGATGAACGTGGCCAATGGGCCGCACCACCCCAACCCACCACCGGATAATGTCCAGCTGGTGAACGTAGGTTTCACTGCCCATGTTTCAAACTAAGCTGCCAGTGCCACAGGAAAGCTCACCCCACAGCTTTTAAACATCTGCCTGCTGCAGGCTGGTGACTGATTTCTCTTGGCTTTCTTCACCCAGAAACAATTGCTACTGCTAATTGCTGCCATCTTCTCCATCAGAGAATAGTATTTTTGGTGTATTTGAGTGTGGGGGAGTTGCCTTTCCAGGTCTCTGTCTGTGAGGACTTCTTATTCCCTTGTTAAATACATATGTCATTTATAGCTTGATTGGAATGCAGACCTTTGCTGCTTTCCTCCTTCGTCTCCTCCTACTTTGAGTCTAGGTGGGGTATGTATGCAGAGGTGTATGTGAATATGCCCAAGTGTGTCAATATGGTTTCTGCATGTATTTAAGTGACAAAATTTGTACTTTGGCACATGTAAAAGACTGCAGTCTGGGGAGGAGGGATTGGAAATTGCGTCTACAAATGTGCTGTGAATTACAGTTTGTAAACCTGAGGTTTGTGTGTGTTTTTTCAGCAGTACGTTTCGAAAAATGTGATCTCCAGTGAGCATGTCATCGAGCGAGAAACAGAGACCTCATTTTCTACAAGCCACTACACCTCAACAACACACCACTCTGTGACAGTCACCCAGACATCTAGCCACAGGTATTGGAGGGGGCAAATAGCAGCTGTAATAACTGATCTGTTGCTGTTACAAAACCAAAAAGATGTGTAAAACAACAAACTGGGGAAAATCTATGCTGCCTTCCTAGTGTTTTCATTTTAAGACTAGCAATATTTGATGTTATATCACCTAACTAATTATCTTTCCATGAATTTACAAAGAGCTCTATTGTCTGAATGGTATTCCAGTACTGTCACTCTGAATTTTAGTATGTGAAATTGCTAAATCAATGACAGTTCTGGTGACTGGAAAGCCGTCCTTCCTTCTTCTTTTATCCATACAAGCAAAATCATCTTGATGCATGTGGATCCATACAATTTACAAAACTGCAGCCCCACTTACCGACCTGAAGGTTGCACATACCAAGTGGCAACAGAGCCCTTCCTATCCCCTGTCTAAACTTCTGTTTGTATGCCTTTGCCACCAAAGTCACTCTTATACTCCCATTTTCTCTTTTCCTGATTGCTGCTCTCCAGCTGGAGTAATGGCCACACTGAAAGCATCCTCTCTGAAAGCCACTCAGTGCTCATCAGCTCCTCCATGGAGAATAGCAGGCATGCCAGCCCAGGAGGGCCTCGGGGCCGCCTCAATGGCATCGGTGGGCCACGGGAAGGCAACAGCTTCCTCCGGCATGCAAGAGAGACCCCTGATTCCTACCGAGACTCTCCTCACAGTGAAAGGTAGGACACACCACCTCACTGCTTTCAGCTAGCAAGGCCTGGTATTCCCAGATGGTTTCAAAGCTTGGGAGCACAGGAGGAAACCCAACAGTGCAGCTCTTCATGTAAGGCATGCATCTTCTCATTTGTAAAAGTGGAGAGCTTGATAGTAGATCAAAGTCTACTAAAAGGATTTCTTCTCTTCTGGCCTCTGATGAATTTATTCCTCTTAGCCAGCAGTTCACACTTGGAAAAGCTCCACTGGAGTAATTAGTCAGAAATTTCCACTGTAAACTTAGAACACATCTTTGCCTAATTATCCGTTTGTTAGAAGATGCAAGTGAGAAAACTGAGGGATTTTTTTGGGAGAAAACAATTTATTTATCCATAGGAGGAAGGCACTAAGGACTTCTAACCAGTATTAGAAATTATCCCACCACCTATTTTCTGGAGGATTCCAGCTCCTAAACCCTTTATCTTCTTAAAAATTTCCCTTGACCTTTCATTAAATAAAAGCACAGAACACAAAGTATAAACCAGAAGGAAACAGGCCATTATTAAATAAGGAGTAGTTAGAAATAAAGCTGGCCAGGAGTTTTCCAACAAAGTAAAAAGGCTCTCTCTGAAAAGGCTGATTCATCAGTTCCTAAGGTCTGCCTTGAAGTACATCGGTTGCAAGAAAATTTTTACTGAAAAAATCCTTCTTAGTTCTAGACTAGTGCTTAACCTCAAGAGCATGGGATGGCCCCAGAATATCAAAAGAGAGATATTTAAAGAGAGTTTTGCTCCCAGAAATCACAGGCAGAAGAAAAGGGAAAGAGAGGGTTACCAGACCAGTTCTCTGAGCATTGCAAAATCACAACGGATTTGATCTTATGGGATGTCCATGATGTCAGAAATGCAGCCAGGCAATCTCCATGGAGATTGAGTCGTTCAGGAGACAAATTATGGTTTCCAGAAAAATGAACATGTGAGTACAGCAAAAGCCACTTCAGTAGTACTCCCTCTGACACAAAAACAACTGCTTAGCAGAAAGAAAAGGGCCCACTGAATAAGGACTCTGAGTGCAGTACCACTACATTTAGTAAACTATCTCTCTCCTTATAAGTTATGTTATTTACTGTGGGATTTAATGTCAAGATACATGACTCACATGACATAAACAGTAATGGCCCCAATCCAGCAGAGCACTTTGACAAGATTAACTTTTAATCATGCAAGTAGCCCCATTGAAATCAGTGAGCTTACTCACACAGGTAGAGCTCAGCATGTGCTTAAGTGCTTTGCTGGATCACAACCTGTAGCAGTAAATACCACATTATCTTCTGCCTCAGAACTGTACAGGATGCATAGCCACATGTCTGCGTATGACAAGCATTAC
>JAWWTY010000088.1:29221597-29237456 GCA_035222235.1 Margarornis squamiger | reverse complement strand
CCTGCCCTTCCCAGGAGAAACTTTGCTACTTTTCTTGGTTTTTGAAGAGTGATGACTTGCCCTGAAGGAGAAAACCTACAAGAATGGTAGCCCTGATTTGCATTTGCTGATTAGCCTCAGTATCACCACAGTTCTGTTGTGCAGATGAGCACTCTGAACCCTCTGGAAAGACAGAGAATGCTCCTGCCCTCATTCACGAAGCTGCAAAGCTTAGGCAGCTCCTGAATAACTGCTTTGCTAACAGTAATCACTCGCTCAATAGCTGGGATTAAAAATAGGTGCCTGGTGCCATTAATAGACAGGGAGAGGAAAATATGTCTGCTGGCAGGTGAAGTACCACAAAGCTGCTTGGAGTGCTCAGTAATATGGTTTGGTCTTGTTCATGATGGCTGGTCCTCAGATGACTTCTAGGGTGCACGTGAAATAGGCCATGACCAGATTCAAAGAGAGTGAAGCAAATATCATCTTTCTGCTGCTCCCATTTTCCATGGACTGCCTAGTAAGTCTACTTCCATGCGGAATAGGGCAGGAAGTTGGCCAGCAGTGAGTATTTAGGACCTTTGGGAAAGAAAGACAGGAACCATTCAGAAGACAAAACTGGAAAGGAGTGACATAAATTTCTGGCTGATAAGAGGGAGTAACAATTCAGGATATTTCTAACACTTAGGAATGTCCCAGCCCTGTTAGGGACAGCACCACAGGCCTTTGAACTGAATATCTGGGACTTGGAGCTCTGTTTTCATCCCATATGTGGTTCCCCTTCACCTAACACCTATATATACTGCAATGACAAGGGACAGGACCAGCACTTTGATTAGTTCACAAAAGGCTAATTGTAGTTGAGAGAGGCTGTGCACAGCAGTCATCTCTCATGTCTCCTATGTTAACAGGAACACTTGCCTGGTCATCAAGGGCAGGTACTAAGAGGAGGAAGAAAACCAATGGGACTGGTGAATTATCCAGCTTCACAAGAAAGCAGGTTGCTGTTGAAGAAGCAGGCAGTTTTCTTCTCCAATGCAAGCAATCATGCACAGTGGCTAGCAACAGCACAAAAGAAGTTATCCCTGTGCAATCAGGACTGGAAGAATATAAATATGAAACAAAAAGTGCCATTCAGTCAGCAAGGGAGTCTGCTGCACATCAGGGAGAGGTCTGCTTCCCTCCTGACACTGAGACCCTCCACGGTAGAAACAAAATGACAGTGGATTTCTGCTATTAATGGTAGTACACTTCCAGAAATGAAGCCTTTCCTCATTTCCTCTAAGAATGGAGGAAGAGTGATCTGATTGACTGGGACATAACTGATTGACTGGTATTGACTGATTGACTGGGACATGTTTATAATGGCCATCCACTGACAACTCTCAGTCATTGTGCCAATCAGCAGGACTGCAATATCTGAATTATGCTTATTGGAGCATTCTTTCGTCCTTGCTACTCTGACTTCTCCACCTTCTGAGTAGAATCACACCCATTTTACAAAACACCACGTAAATGCTGAGCCTAATCCCCAGTCTGATGTTTGTCATGGTTGCCCTGTGTCTAAGCCTACCCTGACCTCAGAGGAAAAAAACACAAACTGATAGTAAACAAGACACTGTTTTTTGCACTCAGGTGGGGACAAGGTTTTGCCTTTTGGTCTTGTGCCCATGTAATTCTTTTACTCCAAGATTACAGCTTAACTCCAGGCTGGCTGCAGCCAGGTCACTTCCCCATAAAAACATTGTTCTGGTCTTGTCATGCTTCATCCAGACGATGCAGCTTTTCACTTGTGGCGGACTGAAATATTTGTTTCTGCAAAGGGATTAGTGGCAGATTAGGTAACATTTTCTTGCTGCCCCACAGGACACCAGGAGCTAGTAAACTGGGGTTATCGGAGGTGTACCATGAACTTCTTTCAAGGATTGACAGTAATTACAATGTTGCACTTTGACATTGCCAGTTTTGTTACTTCTTCAGTTGCTACAGCCTGTAGGATGGGCCATGCTAGGCTCTCACAGACCATCACCTCCCTGCAGCTATTCATGTGTGGAAAACAAATTAGTGTATACTGCCAAAGAAGTTCTCTTATGTTAGCTACAAGGAAAGGCATGGTCCACCTGAACAGGACCTGTGTGCTTCAGGGACAGGCACTGTGAAAGGTGAAGCTAGACCAAGGTAGACAGATTCTTCAGTGGCGCTCCTTGCTCCTTGGCCATCTCTGTGTTTTCACAGTCAACAAGCTGTGTCCCCCCAATTACTGAACGAGTTCTCCTCACAAGAAGGAGCCCAGCAGCATTTATGCCTGATACTAGTTGTTGTAGCTATAATTACTAAAACTCTTATCTCCATTGACAAGCTACCCACACGAGGTCACATGCTGGGGTAGACTATCCTACAGCACTGACAATCTGTTGCCTTCCTACCTTTGTTTGCACCAAATGAAGCTGAAAGTCCCTTGTTCTCTAAATGTTATAACTTTTTGATTAAAAACATCTCTTGAAGACATACCCTCAATTCTAAAAGTTTGTCACTTGAAACTGCACTTAGAAAAAGAAAATATAAAGGCCTTAAGCACATTGAAATGTATTGTCTGGCTTCTTTTTTAGTTGATGGAGCTGAGTTACATTCTGATTTCTATGCAATTGGAAGAGAAATAAAGGACAATTGTGGAAGTGGGAAATAGCCCAAGCAAGGTAAAAGTCAAGAAGGTTAATTAATTTTTTTTTCAGTCAAACTGTGCATTGAAGTGCAACCCCTTGGAAAATCATTTTCTCGATGTGTAGACCATATTGCTGTAGGCAACAAGAGAAGGCCAGAACTTTGATCAGATTTCTGGTCTCACTTTGATGCTGATCTATCCTATCCAGTGCTATTTGTGCATTGAAAATCCTCTGGTAGGGAGCAGGCAAAGTCAATTTCAGATTAAGAGTGCTGAAGGCTAAATGAATGCAACAGGAAAGGGTTTTCAGAAGTTATGGATAAAATAAATGGGAAACCAGGGTATAGTCTCAGTTGCAACTAAATCCCTGTATTCCCTTGATTCTGTCTTACGCAGGGAGGTGCTCAGTCTTTGAACAGTGTCAGATAATTAATTATGAAATTAATGAGATCTGTAGAAAAAAATCTGTGACATCTCCAATGTTTAACCTAGTTACCAGCTATAATAAATGTTTTCTTGTCTGTATTCTTCAAGCATCATTGTCCTGACTGCATAAATGCAGACAGCACACATACAGGCTGGGCAACTGATTCAGTCCTCAACACAGTAATGCTGAGACAGCTATCAAAGGTCTGCATGCTGCAAATTCTCATAAAAAAATGAACATGCTAAAAGGAGGCAATGAGACTGAAAGTAGCTGCTAGTCTGTTTAGTCTCATCAGCTTTCTGAGGCTGTTCTATAGTAGGCAAGAAAAAATTGTTTTAAGGACACTGACTCAGCTTTGGCCAAGGCATCTCCTCTGTGAGCCTCCTGGAAGTGTTGGATACAGTTCGCTTCTTCAATATGTAATTACTTGTTAGACATCCCTCAACCACCTGGTATAAGGAGGGATGTATCTGCTTTATCCAACATGCACTATTCTGTCTTGCATCTGCCCATACTTGATCTCTCACTGAGGGACTTCAGTATGAGGCATTTCAAGTGGATGGGAATATTCCCTTCCAGCCTTGAACAGAACCAGGTCTATTCAAGGCAGACTAACTATAGGCAGCTACACTGCTCTTCTCTTCCAGGACTAGGCTACCAGTTTATAGGTGAACATGCTATGTCATCTGGCTCCCAGGCTGCCATATTTTGTGCAGGATTGCCAGTATAGGGCTTCCTTTTAACATTAGAGGAATTCAAGCTAGATTCAAGCTTTTCATTAGTCACACTAATGTCCTGAGCTGGTGCCTGGGAGACAAATACAGCAGGTAAGCCTGGTGGCACCACCCAAATGGGGTTCTGGAATGGAAAGTATACAGTAAAGGAGTTAAAATGCAGGTGTACTGACCACATAAAAGACAAAAACCCATATATAAAGACCAAAAAGTCTCTTGTGATGCTGACAAACCAGAAGGGCAAAGAAACTTCCATGAAGGATGCAGACATCCACCACAATGCCAGACTTGGTGGGAACAGAGTCTGACAAGGTCACAAACTCAAGACAGTTTTACCCTGTGTTTGGGATTAGCTGTGAATACCTTGCACACTGAAAGGCTGGACTTGCACTTGCATGCAAGGTATCAACCAAACATTGGCCATTTTCTACAGCCCAGAGTATCAGATGGGTATGTGATCAGGTAGGCGAAGGAAACAAATTTGACCCACAGTTGCAAAGGTAATTTTTGTCTGTTCCTATTCTTCAACAAACCCATATTTAATCCCTTGTTTTAGAATAAGATCTCTCAAAAAACTGAGCATAATCTTTGGGTTTATGGGTAGGAAATTATCTAACTCCTTGTGTGACTAGCATTTTTATGGGTGTCTAAGAGTGTTAACAGAAGCACAGTGTATCTGTTTAAACTGTTTCAGCAGCTCATAGAGTTACGGTGTCAGATATTTTTCAGATTAGTCCTTTTAGCAGCTGATAACATATGGGTCTGAGCTGAAAGGCTATGATGTAAGCCTTGCAAAAGGCAAATTAAGCAATAACATGGCTGGTGCTCTGGCATCATAACAGAATGTGTTTCTTTCTGAGAGGTGCACAGCGGGGAGAGGTATTTCCCTCCTCTTCACTCTTCTTGCATTCACCCTCAGGCACAAGATGACAGATTCTGTGCTAACTGTCTCAGGCTGCTTTGTACAGCTGAGGGTACCAGCTGTCCTTCTGGCAGACCCTAACAGCGTGACAGAAGGGCAGCACCTGGAGGAGCTGGCAAGCTCCTTGCCTCTCCCAGTGGGCTCCTCCAGCCTACTCCAGAGCCATGTAGGTGGGGAACGCACAGAAAGGGCATCCCACAGAGATAAGCTGCAGGAAAGCAGGAGAGAGAGAGGAAGAGAGAAAAAGACAGAGAGGAGAGGACTAAGGAGTTGGATAGAGGGGGAATGAAAGGCTGTATTACCCCTAGACCAGTCACACTTTTCCTGTGCACTGCTGCCTGTGGATGGTTAGAAGCAGAGATGGCACCTGGAATGGGGCAGGACAGGACAGCATGGAAACTAAGCAGCAGCATGGGACAGCCCTTCTGCCCATGAACGCCCAGTTAACAGCCAGAAAGCTGGGATGGACTTTGCCTGCTGCCCCCAACTGTGCGTGTCATTCTGCACATTGCTTGCTGTGAACCATCCATTTTGGGGAGGGGACAGAAAAAAGGCCAGGAAGAATGAAACAAAGAATGACCTACCTGATTATTATAGTCTGAGACAAACAGCCACCAATTAAAGAGTAAGATGGTAGGAAGAAGATGGGGACCTTTGCTGGGGAGGGCAGCAGAATTCCCTCAGGTAACAAGCAGGGGCCTGCCCTGAGCCCTGCAGAAACATTAGCGATGCTAGCTTTCATGCTCAGAACAGGGGCAACTTCTCTAAGACCCAAAACCAGGTTCTATCTGACCTATGATTACATGGTTTTCTTCCCAAGAGTGGGTTCTGCTCCAGCAGGTCCAACATCTCCTCATGAAAGCCAGGGGAGCACAGGGTGATAACAGCCCAGCTACTACTTGTCCTGGAGAGCTGGTAAGGGATGCTCAGTGGCAGGTTTCAGGATGCCCTGGTCCTGAGCCATGCTTCAGCTGGCATCCACCACCCAGGCCAGGAGATCTGGAATCACCCAGCGGTAATGATGAGGTGGCCTCATTGCCACACTGCTGCTTGGACAATTTTCTGGGCCATAAAAGGCCCTCCCAGAATGGGCCACAGCAAAGCCAGGTGTGGTGTAGAAGAAAGAGGCAGGATCTGTGCAGTTAGGAAAAGTTGCACACATTTCATTGAACCCTGGGACTTCCTGAAGCCCAGCTGCATTTTCCAGTGGCAGTGCCTTTATAATGATTCCCAAAGTTACCCTGGTGCTTTTCTGGATCCATGGAAATCCAGCCAGGCCTCAGTAACAAAGTGCAGACACACACTGGAACATATTGACATATCCTGTGCTGTAATGCTTTGATTGGGGAAACTCCTGTTTTTGAAATCATTATACTACCTAGCTGAACATCATAAAGTTCAAATAACCCTAACTGGCTGTAATCTAGCCAGGAAACATCGACCTCTGGGTGAGTTCATTAAAACTGAATTTTTGGAAACTCAGAGGTGTTTAGAGAGCCTGTTAATTACTGTACTAATCCTTTAGACAGTGCCGGTTCCCCAGATTTCCAGAGCATTAGCACTTTAGTAGCAGTTGAGATCACTCTACTCCCTCCTCACAGGAGTACCTCCTTATGAAAATACTGCCAATGTCTTCATCTTTTCCAGGGCCACACATGCATAGGTAAGCCAGTGAGGAGAGTCGAAGGGTGTCAGAAGCTTGCCTTGAACATTTCTTAGCAGATGAAAGTCCTTTTTGTCTTGTTATCTTGGGGCTGACGTCATCTGTTTGCTATGTTTGTCAGTTTGCTATGTTTGTCTAAGCTATGAAGCTTAGATGGTTCCTACCCACTGTGGAATGAGCTGCCTATTTTTTCCAAAAGCCTGTCTCTTCAAGTACCTTAACCCTGTAGGCTCAGCGAGCCAATGGGTCAAAAGAAGAGTAGAATGCTCTGGAGCCAGAGAATGGGTTTAACGACAGTGTGGAAATCAAATGCCTAATCCATGAAAAATGCCTATGACAAAATATGAACAACCAAATCATAATTACAGAAACACTGGGAACAGAGCTCAGCAAAACAGTTGTATTCATTCAATCAGTCAAAGTAGCTGCTGCCCAGCAACTCACTCTTTCCAGCTGGACACTCACATTCCCAAACATGAACTTTCATTACAGCGGGGCAAGTGATGCTCCTATACAGCAAAGGGATCAGCAGTGTTTTGTGGACCCATCGTAGTTAATGAACTTTGTCAGGCTGATCAATGATTTTCTAGCAGATTTACCAGGCCATGGTTTAAAAGCAATCACAACTGGTTTGTGTTACTGCTTCTACCATAGTAACCCACATCAGCTACCACCATATCATGTACATGAGAATTCTCCTCAGAACTCCTGGCTAGCAGACTGCTTGCCCAGTACTCCTTCAGCTGGGCTAGGAACCTAGCACTCTCAGCTTGAGTTGCTTACACATATGATTTCCTAAGGACGTTCAGGCACACAAATCTCACTGATGTAGGCACTGAGTTTTCCAGCATGACTGTTCACAAAGTGGGAACCCCAAGAGCCCTCACTGAGATCCCTAGCTACCCACAGACATCACCTGCTACCCTGCAGGCAGCACAGAGGACTTCAAGAGCTGAAACTGAACTCATACCCATGTTCAACAATGAATGCAGGGGCTCCTGAGAATAACTTACCAAAGGACAGTAATTTCTCTGGCTTTCTCATTTATGCACCATAGAACATGCCACACAAAGCATATTGAGACAGAGGCACAACTATTTATTAGAAGCATCTGTAGCTCTGGACATGCATTAACTGTTATTGTGGATGTTACTTTTGGGGGAAAATAATATTTGAACGAGACAAAGAGAAAGGAAGAGGGAAAAAAACTTATCTGGCAGCAACTTGAGAGAGAAGCAGTGGAGGTTCCCCAGACAAGTGTCCTCTTCCTGATTTTATCTCCAGGGCAGCAGACAATCCCTCATAATACTTCCCCATAGTAATCATAAAGTTTTTCTCTAAGTACACAGACTCCTTCCTGGTTCTCCCTGCTTATCAGAAGCTGTACATACTAATGCACCCCTTGCTCAGATGCAACTGCTACACACTGTCTGGTGGTTAAGCTTTGTGTATACATATTACAGGCTCCCAAATACAAACAAAAGCAACAAAAGGCAGGGAGAAAGGAGGAAAGCAGGCAGAATTCTCAGATTGCTGGCACTTGCTTTGTGTGGGAGCCCATCACAGCAACACTAGCAGAGTCAAAGTTGCAAGGCTATGAGAACAGCAGCAAAACAACAAAAGGAGAACACTCCAGCAGAGGATCGGCAAAATACAACCACAGCATCTTGGGTGAAAAAGTACTGAGCTGCAAGTAGAATGCAGGTTGCAGAGTTGCAAGTTCCAACTTGCAGCAAGTCTGTTTGCAAAAGCCTTTCACCTTACAAAAGCTGTGGCACTTACAGTACCCTCCAACAAGCAGCTCCAGCAGGAAAGAGTACAGGATTAGGGCAATCAGTAAGCTAGTGCAGGAAGTGCTATTTTTCACTTTGAGAAAGAAAGGCTAAAGTTCATACCCCATACCTTATATGGTCCCATCAATGCCAGTGCTCTCTCCCTCATCCCTGCAATCCATCACTATCATGTCTGTGGCTGCTCTGGACAGGACTGTGCTTTCTTACACAGAGTGAGGAGCACTCTGTTTAGGAGCTAAACAAGTGTTTATGGTGGGGATCCAGAGACAGCTTACCTCTTCCTGGTCTGCTCTAGTTCTCTGCAGTTCACTTGTATCAGGCTTAGACAGGTGTAGGCTTATCCTCTTTCTTCAGGCACTAGAATCTCTCTATGCATTGCCTTGAAAAGGTTCTGCATATGATCTGAAGACAGAGGAGAGTCAGAGGCACATTCCTTAGTTGTTTCTGCAGAGCTAAGCAGCCATTCCACCATGCAGGGATATTCTCAGCCACCTGATAGCATTTGAGCCACTGTTCAATGAAAATTGGGACCTTCAGGAAAAAGTGGTCAATTAATGGATATTGCAAACTAAAATTTTTTCTGCAGCCTGTGGTTTTCTGTCTTCCCTTATATAAATCAGGTTTAGTGCTGGCAGCTCTGAGAAGGTAGTCTGTGAAAGCATAGTTTCTTTATAAAAGATACCAAAGAGCAGTTTTGTGTTGCTGTTACCTCTAAGGCAGACTGATGAAGAAGACTGGGCTTGACCTAATCTTGGATTGAGAAGCATAAAATTTCCCTATTCAGGAAGAAGTCCTGCTGTGTCTGTGCATGAGCTTTAGTCAACTCTCTAGTGGCTAGCACAATTTAAAAGCCTGCTTGTAGTCTCAAAATTGGATCTAGACCATGTAGGTATCAGTAATGTAATCTGAACAACATTAGGCCTGGCATTATCAAGACAGCTGAGCTGCTGTAGCATTTCAACAATTATTAGACGGCCCTGGACCTTCCATCCACTTGTGAGTTTTCTCCAAAAATCGTAATGGCCAAACATATATGGCCGAACAAATCCAGCAGTTCTTGCTATTTGGGCAAGCAAGTCATGTGTATAAGCCATATTCAGCAACCTAGCACATTAGATACTGATAAGTCCATAAACCTTAAGTAAAAGAAAACAAAACCTTTGCTATAAACAGCAGTGCTGTAGGAGGGTCTCGACAGAGTTTTGCTACCAGGCCAGTAGTAGATTCTGTACTTAAGTCTATGTGTTCTCTCATGTCCTGAAAATAACAGGATGCAGGAGGGAGAAGTGGGAAGAAAGCAACAAGTCCATCTCTGGTCACTAATGTGCCATAGGTGAGTTTCCAGTTGGAGAAGCATGGCAAGCTATGGTGTCTGAGTGGGGAAAGCAGTGCAGTGCCTTCCTAATGAAATGGCAGTCTCTTGGGATGTTTGACAATGCTGTTGAACCCTTAGTCCCTGAGCAGAGCAAAAAGCTATTCTGTCTCAACTTGCTCTGCCCCCTCTCTCTTCAGATGGGGATGAAAGATGACTTTTAGGCTTTGTCTAGCTGCTACTAAATTGCATGGTGCATAGCACCACAGTTAGATTTTTAAGAAGACAGAATAGAGTGATGTTTTCTTTCACTGTGTGCGTTGCTGCACAACATTGCCATATACAAACAAGGTTTTTCACTCTGAGGGGGCAGAGAGGGATCTTGTTCAGGCTGTTATGTATGTCAGGAACAGCTTAATCACCAGTAAGGTTGCTTACTTGCCTGAGACCATTGCTTTATCTTTCAGGAATCATCAATGTTCCACTTCGGAAATATTTTTGCCTCTAGTGATTTGTATGTGTGTGTTAGCTATCCAGCAAAAGATGGCATGACTAAATAATCCAACAAGTGTTTTATCAGCTTGTGTTTGCTCCTGATTCAAAGACAATGCCCCCCAAACAGTCATTACCCAGGAATGCAGATCTTAGAGCTTTGGCATTAAATTTCACTTAATGGAATTTTCTGCACAGATAAAACACAAAAAACACCAAGTCCTGACTCTGAGGACATTTCCTCTGATAACAAACAGTTGACATAGGAAAAAGTATAATTTATCCACTGGTTTGTCTGAGGTCAATGATTTAAAAAAACAAAGGGGGTTCTTTTGTGTTTTGTTTTGTTGGGTTTTTTTAATTACATCCAGACAAGCACCCCAAAAGAATGGATTTTTAATTGATGAGGTATTTCATCCTGATTTTCAAGTCATATGAGCTCATTTGTTGCTGGACATTCTTTAGAGGACTGGCACTAGAAACTGCAGAGAAGTTGTGTGTGCCATTTCAGTAGCCAGAGGAAACCCTGCTTCATAGCTGGTGCCCTAAGAGTGCTATGAACAGCCCAGTGTGACAGAGATATGACCCTAGGCAGGACAGTAAAAACTAGTTTTATGTGTACTTCAGATGTCTTTGGAACAAAATCAGCATCCAGAGACATGTTGGTCCTGATGGCCTTCTGTGTCTGATATCTGCCAGGATAGTCATGGGGAACTTTCTCTGCTATACCACAGTCCTCTTCTAAACTGGAGACTGAACATGCTGATAGAAACTCAAGGAAAACCAGAAAAGCGTTTGACCTTTTCAGACTACTGCTATCTTCTACACATGCTGCTGTCTTCATAAGTTTTTTTATAATGTCTTCTTTGCATCCTATGTCAGGGGCCACTCTCCCCTCCTTTGTTGATTCAGCCAGTTGTAATGGAGATGGGAAGGAACTGAAAGGGGTTGTAATGTGTTTTAAAACCTTGGAACGTTAAGAATTTTTGTGGTGGACAATTGCCCCCATTACTTACTGCTTGGGCAGTCAAGGTCCCAGGAAAACTTATTAAACCATCTGGTGGAGATTATGTAATGAGAGCGACATACTGGCCATGTCTGGGATGATTGATTTCCTTATGTCAAAGTGAAGGCCTGACTTGTTCCACAGTGCTAAGTAAAGCCTGCCACATAGACTAGCTTGCAGAAAAAACACATTGCCATTTGCTATCAGAAATTACAGTGTACATGTTTTTTTCAGGAGTAGATTTCAGTCCCAGTGTGAGATATTATTAATAATAGTATACACGGATAGGCACAGGCTTTCTCAGGGAGAAAAAAGTAGAGGAGTAACTCAGTGCCATGGGCAGGCAGGCTTCCATCTAAGAGCATGGATATTGCAAGAGTGTGTGGTATATATCCACTTGCAAAGTAAAAGAAGATTTGCTGTGGGCCTCTCTGGTTGTTAAAGCCTTGGACTCCTCTAAGAAACTCAGCTGATGGTGAAAAAAGCCATTTCCTCTGCAAAGGAACTCCATTGTCTGCAATTTTACATGGTTTTCTAGTATATCAGTCTGCCCATCCAGTATCAACTTTCCTAAACTAGGAGGGAAGATGTGGCAAGGATGTTGCATGAAGAATGACATCCTGACTGGCCTCCAACAGCATCCAGGAGCCTTTCTCATTATGAAGTAGGTGACTGTCTTTCTAATGCTTTGGACCCGCATTAGGCTGACAATGACAAATGTCACCTGGACCAGAGATCTTTCTAATCAGCTCACCTTCGCAATAACCAAGCAGTTACTAAGACGTAATGCATTCTTGCTGTTGGGAAAACTGCAGACTTCTAGCTAGTTTTGTAGTTTGGAGGGCAAATGAAGATGACATCCGGCAAGAGAGGTTATTCACAGAGTGGGCTGGAAAATTGATTTGTTCCAACCATCAAGTAGTATGGGTGAGAATAAAAATAGAAACCCTGAGTTAGAAATTTCTGCATTCACTATCCATACTTACAGCATTTGGTGGAATGTGGACATGAGCCCTTTGAGGGCACAGAAATATACTTTTGCTTATTTCTTCTCTTTTCTTAAATACTTTCTCTTGTCAAAATCCCTAAATATCAGAAAATGTGTCTTTCAAAAAGGAACTGCCTTCTCAAAAAAAATTTCTGGTCTGATTTTCATCAGAAATCAGTATATGTAAATATGCAGTTTGCTTGCCATCAGTCACACTGTTCTATAAAGTCATTGAAAGTATTCACTGGTACCTCAGAGGATTAAATTTCTACATGTTTTGTGGAGGCTAAAACTTGGATAGGAGATCCATTGTAAAAGGGACTGCAGTTTAAGTTCACCAAGTGCCCTGTGGGCGGCCTCATTAACTTATGTCGCTTGTCCAGCCAGCAGTTAAGGACTAATAGGAGGAGCAAAACACTGTGTGGGACAAAGGGGAATAGTAGTGGTGCAGTGTAAAGTGAATTTCTGCAAAAACTTCTTTGGAGAGTTAGCTGTAGTTATAAGAAAATTATCTTCATTAGGGTTTCTGCTAGTTTGGTAAATTTTCTGAGAGGAAAAAATTTCCCCCCTCTCTTAATTCACTGCTTCAAAATGAGAAAAACAAGTGGAGAAACTGCCTTTTCCTCTACTTCATTACTGCTCTGAGCAAACAAATGCAGAAATCCAGCTGTTTCCATTGTGTCTGTGGTCACAAGATGAAGAACACATCTGCAACTCTCTTGACTGGTAGTGGAGGTGTCACCTTGAATTAGGTATTTGGGACACTTTTCTTGTTTAGTTCTTTGACCTTTTCCATATACAGCCATTGTGCTAATTTAACTAAAATGGACCCTTTGTGCAAGCCCTGATGTAAAAACACTTTCAGTGATTTAACTGAATGCTGTGGTTTGCATATCTAAACAATTTGATGAAAGTTAACCCAAAATAAGCCATTTTCTCTGAGGGCCCTTTTAAACATACTTTTAGGGCTCTGACAGGCGAACTAGAGTGAATCAGCTACAGCAGTTTAAGGATCTGAAAGATCTTTCTTGATCCTGGTCTTTGCTACTGCCACAATAGCAGTAACCACCCTGGTTCCCTTGAAGTGCAGGTGAGATGGGTTATAAGCAGCATAAGCTGAGCTGTAGGTAGCCCCTTCCCTCAGCAGTCCCTGCTGCTAACAGACTGGGAGTTACCATGCTGTGCAGGACCTTGCACAATGACATGAGCCGAGGCACAGGCACTCCCCGCAGTGTTGCTTTCAGGTTTACTATCTAAATTGCCTTTATGGCTTGGCACGGCTGTGCCTTCAAAGATTCACTTGTATTTGTCTATGTATATCTTAGTCAATAACACTAGTCTTTCTGCAGAGGTGCAATCTGCTGTGCTAGGCTGTGTGCAAAAAAACAACAAACAAACAAAACAAATTATTATTGGTGCTGACTTCCAAAAGCTGACTGAAAATTTAAATCTCCAGTGTCATGTCTGTCACTTAATGGCAGCAACTCCTGGCAGCTGGAGTAAAAGAAAAGGTTTCCTGGAATTGTCTGGGGTATACAGTCCAGTGAGGCACAGGATGCACTTCGTGCACTATATGTATGAAGTCTTCATGTGCAAATCTGCTTTTGAAAGGGTTAAGCTGGGTGAGCAACTTTGAAAGGGTTAAGCATGGGATTAGCCAAGTTCTTCATCCTGCCTTCATTTGTATGAAATCTTATGCAGGTATCTTAACAGAGTCTATGCAGAGACTGTAACAGTCAAATGGATGCCGCAGTGCTGGAAGAACATCCACTGGTCCACACTTTTGGCCTTACATAAATCTGTATTGGCTTGATACAGTTACTTAGCAGCCTAGTGACATGAATCAGTCTGAAATTGTCAGCAAGTTTGGTGCCATTTGAACAGGTATTCCAACAAGTTCATGTTTTCAAGTTTGCTTCTCAGCACGGCAAAGGGCTTGCTGAAGATGCTAAAGTCGTTGAACATTAATCCACCATCCAGATTTTATTAAAAGAGTGCCTGGTGGTCTTTTGTTTTATCAGGCTGCCTGTCTCAGGCATGATCTTAGCCTATACATAGTACCTTTCCAGAAAACATCCATTTCTGCAGGCTGTGTTTCATGGGCCAAAAATAGAGAAGGCATATCTGGGCTAGGTCTCCACTATAAGACTGGCTGTGCCAACTTCTTAGCGACCTGTTGGATGTAAGGGTGAGGGAAAATTGAGGTAACCTTAAAGGCTCTCCCATCTGATATGAGGAGTCAAAGACTGCCCTACTCCTTTCCTAGGGTATGTTTAGTGTCATGGACCACTTCAGATCAGACTCAAGAAAAGGCCACTATAGTACTATTTGTCTTCTACAGTCAGAACACAGAACTCTGGTCTGCCCGTTGGGTGTCCTCCAAAGCAGCAATGACTGGATATTGGATTTTTCTCCATCTCCTGGTTGGATGTCTCAGTTATATTTACTATACTCGGAATATTAACTGGTAGAAATGATGGCCATCGGCTGGCTTTTTTTGTTGTTGTTGTGCTTTTAATGAGATGATTGTCTACCATGCATATCCCTCTAAACTAGAGGTGTATGTAAAATCTAAGCTATCAGAGGAGGTGATAACATTTATATTTATGAAGTGTATTTGCTGCTAGATTATAGTTAACCCCACTTTTTTCAAATACAAAGGGTTTCTCATCTTATTTTTCCTTTCCAAACTCCATTCTGAGACTGGTGTGGGAGCCGTCTCTCATTCAACTCATTTATGATGTATGATCATACTCTAAATAAAAAGAGTTTTCCATAAAGAAACTACAGAGCCTTCAACCCTTGGAATTTATGCTATACTTGCACTTCCAGATTATCCTTGGAGGAATTAAACCTCTTCATTCGGGTGATACAGACAAACTCTTACGTATGTCAAGCTTCTTTTAACTTCATGAATTTGTTTTGCTGTGTTTCTCTCAGACATTCAGTACCTTTTCCCTGTGGCTCTCTCTTCCCACCAGTCTGTCTAGAAAGATGGATATTCAGACTGCATGAATTTAGTTGTACATACTAACAAACTATTGGAAAGTAATTTATGAGAACACAGGTTTCACTGCAGATTGAACTCTGACTTTGCGTTTCTTGTTTATAAGAGACCTGGCCTATCCTACATGTCTACTAGCTGAGACAGGTACAGCAAGAAAACTGCCTCAGTCCCATGCCTTTCTTTTCTTTCCTCCTCTCCAAAACACCACATACCTGACCACACACTTCTGCTTTACCTTTTCATCCATGGAGACCTTTGTGTCCTAGACTATTCTCCATGGAGACCTTTGTCTCCTAGACTCTTCCCCACCCTATGGCAAGGGAGATCACAGTCTGGATGGGATGCTGACCATAAAAATAGGTCTGTGAGAAGACTGAAGACATTGGGAGTTGTGGTTCTAAAAGAAGAGCTATGATTTTGGCTTCCAAGGGAGGAAAGACGATGTCCTTCATTTGCAGGGGTCACAGCACAGAAGAGGACCAAACTAAGAGAAAAACATCCACACTGAATGGCTAGTTTTATGTAGTTTGATGAAAACAACTGGAGTACAGGGAAAATAGCTCTTATCTCTCTGGGTTTCCTCTGATACCTTCTTTATTGCAGTCTGTTTGTGGATAGAGAGAAGGCATCTGGGAAACAGTATTGATTCCAACTTAGTCTTTAGTCACTATTCTACTTTCTGGTTGTAAGTACTCAGAAAACACCAGCCTGAGGCCCCAGATGAGGATATTTGCAGCCTTTTTTATCCTGATTCTTAGCAGTTATGCCCTAAGAACTTTTGTTATCAGTAAGTCTGGCCCCTCAGAGACCATGGTCATGCAGCAGGTCCACCCAGCATGGTCACCAGATATCCCAGATCAAGTGCAGCTGTAGC
>JAWWTY010000088.1:29205598-29221356 GCA_035222235.1 Margarornis squamiger | reverse complement strand
GCAGCTGTAGCCCTTTGTACCCTATCAGGTGCCAATCTAAGCAGCTTTTTAAGACCTCCAGTCTTAGACACTCCTTTTTAAAGTGAATTAGTGTTTGCTAGGCTATCAGTCTTTGCAATACAAGCTGAATTTAGTTGCAGATCCCTTCTGCAGGACTGGCCTTGATGCAGTATTTGTCCATCCCCTCTGTGCAGCTCAAGTATTTTTTCCTTGGACTTGTACCCACTGAACAGCATCTCCAGTTTACTGAGGTTGTCTTGATGGTTAAACTTCCCCTGCCACAGTTTGTGCATTGCCTCTCTCCATTTTTCAGATTGAACCAAGTACAAGACATGGCCATTTAAAGACAAAAAAAGGCTCTATTGAAGGGATGATAAGAAGAGAAGGGAAGTGAAGCTGGTGAAGGGTTATGGAGCACAAGTCTTACGAGGAAAAGCTGAGGGAGTTGGGGTTGTTTAGCCTGGAGAAAAGGGAGCTCAGGAGGGACCTTACAGCTCTCTACAACTACCTGAAAAGAGATTGTAGTGAGGTGAGGGTCAATCTCTTCTCTCAAGTCAGAAAAGATAAGACAAGAAGAAATGGCCTCAAGCTGCACTAGGGAAGGTTTAGATTGGGTATTAAGAGAAATTTCTTCACCAAAAAGATTGACAAATATTGGAACAGGCTGTGGAGGAGTCACAGCCCCTGGAGATATTTAGATATTTAGATGTGGCACTGAGTGACACAGTTTAGTGGTGTACTTGGCAGTGTTGTGTTAATGGTTAGACCTGATGATCTTAAAGGTCTTTTCCAGCTTTAATGGTACTACAGAATCACAGAATCATTTAGGTTAGAAAAGACCTCTAAGGTCAACAAGTCCAAGCTTTGGCCAATCATCACCAAAGCACTAAGTGCCACATCCAGTCATTGCCTGAACACCTCCAGGAATGGTGACTCCCACCACCTCCCTGGTCAGCCCATTCCAATGCTTAACAGCTCTTTCCACGAAGAAATTTCTCCAGCCTGAAGAGCAGGTCACTAATTACTCCCTTCTGGGCTGCAGGGGGTCTATTCTGCTCCCCGCTCCTGTCTACCAGTTCAGGGGGCTGTTTGCCCAAGGATAACCAGTCTTTCTGTTAAAGACTGAGGCAAAGAAGGCATTAAGTGCCTCAGCCTTTTCCTCATCCTTGGTTACAATATTCCTCTCCTTGTGTCCAGTAAAAGATGGATATCTTCCTTGGCCCTCCTTTTGTTGATGATGTGTTACGATAACACTTTTTATTATCTTTCATAGCAGTGGCCAGATTGAGTTCTAGCTGAGCTTTTGCATTTCTAATTTTCTGTCTATGTGACCTAATGACATCCTTGGACTCCTCCCATAATGCCTGCTCTTTCTTCCGAAAGTCATAAACCCTCTTTTTTTTCCTGAGTTCCTGCAAAAGCTCCCTGTTCAGTGAGGATGATCTTCTTCCCTGACTGCTCATCTTTGAGCACACAGGGACAGCCTGCTCCTGTGCCTTTAAGATTTCCTTCCAAAAGTGTGTTCAGCCTTCCTGAACCCCTTTTTTTAATAAGGACTACAATGGTATTATTATTCTAAAATTATATTATACTGAATATTTATGTGTGTGTGTTTGTATAAATGATAGTATACTACAATGATACTATAGTTCCATGGCCCATCTGCTGACAATTAGCATCAGTTATAAATACAGGCCAGCTCCAGCCTAACATTGAAAACCTTTCAGGTTTATGTGAGACACAGGAACACCCTCCTAAAAGTGTTTTCCATGTCCAGCAATGAAACCACAAACATCACTAGCTCCAGCCTGTGCCAGCAAAAAGCCGTTTTGAGCAAGTTGATGGGTTTTATATTTAGGGGGTTTATTCTAGAATTTAAAATTTTTTGGGAATTCCCTACTTTTCTACAACTTCTTTCTGTCCTGACCTTTGCAGTTTTGATTTCTGCTCACACGATGAGAAAGAGAGGCTTTCCTATTTCACATTATGGATTTTTCACATGGTAAATCACAGATAGAAATGCTGCTTCTACTTTCAAAAGCTGAATTGATTCATGTAATGGGAATGATGCTTTAATGATGGGAAAGAAGTGCACAGGTAAAGAAATCTAGTTAAAAAAATATGAAACTGAGGAGTGCTAAGACAGAAAATCCAGAAGTAATAATGTCAAGTCGTGAATTTCAGGCAGCCCTGAATAGAGTGTTCTTCAGCTAGGATACCTGGCAATCCAGGGAACTTGATAGCATAGACATAACACCATGGAACTGATAGACAATGTAGAAGACAGATTGTGTGGAGTTAGGGTGGTGTGGATGAGGACCACCCTGCTGCAAAGAGAAAAGATCATTCAGTTGTTCTGGACCATTCAAAAAGAAAGAATTGGGGCAGGGGAAGAGAGATATAAAAAAAAAATTATTTGTGGGCTGCATTAACATCTTTTATTGTTAAACATTTCCTTAACTTCAAAAAATGAGGTCCTTAATGTCACTCATGCTTAGCACCTTGTCCTCCTTAGTGCCCACAACAAGGAAAAGTTACTGTAGAGCAATGCAGGACTGCTTGTCTACTATGTTTGCACAGCATCCGGCACAGCAGGAGGCCATTTCCAAATGCTGCTGATCGGATGATAATGAATATGAGATCTGCCAGTTCAGCACACTCTGTTCAGGGTTTTTTTATGTCAGTCCTGGTGCTTGTTTAGAAGGAAGGAAAGATTTATAAGAAAACTGTTGAAGAAGATGACAGTCTCAGAAGTGTGTCTCTGGAGAAACAAGTGTGTCCCTACAATAGTGCATGTTGCCTTTCAGGGAATAGTGCATCCTTAGCAGCTGGAGACATGTTCGTTAGAAACCTCTTTTACTCATCTTTCTTTGCCCTCACCTCTGTTCTTCAAATAGAGCCAAATAACCTAAACTTTGGCAAAAAAGAAGTTCAAATTCAAAGTGAATTCTGGCAGCTCAAATCCCAAAAACATTTCTGTCTCATGGGACCCATTCCCACTGCTTCAACACTACAAACCCAGCTTCCCTGGGTTTTGGACATTGCACTTCATGGTTAGCATGAGCTCTGGAGTATTCCTCCTTAGCCACCTCTCCTCAGGAAGAAGTGTGCTGCTTATATTTAATCACTGTACATGCTGCAGCCTCTCCATACCAATAATTCCCATGGTGCTCCTGCGCCTGCACAAAATTCTTCTGTGATGAATGAATTGGAGCTGGTATTCAAGACATGGATATCCTAGGCATATGTGTATTAACACAGTAATATACCCTGTTCTGTTGTCTTCCCATCTACTAACTTCTAACATTAGTTGCTTTTTGTATTGTTACTGTTTACTGAATGACTGTTTCTGCAGACCAACTTACAGTAATACAACAATCTCTTTTTTAGTGAAACTGTGGAATTCACAATTCACCACTTTGTATGCATTGTTGACACTGCTGTTGCCACATAGAGACTGCTTTGTATTAAACAGCAGAGTTTCATCTACAAACTTTTCTTATTATTTTGCATCTTGAGATTTTTTGACAACCCTTCTCAGCACCACTTTTTCTACTACGCCCAGCTTCTTTCCATCATTTGTAAACAGGCTGTGCAACATGCAGTTCTGAATAGATCCTCTTTATTTGCAATCTTTTTGTTGTAAATTCTTACCTTTTGGTCATCTACCAATTCATCTATTTTAACCTGTTCTTCAACTATGCTATATTTTTTCCTTGTATCCCATCAGAGCTTAGCTTCTCCAAAACTCCTGTAGGGAGTCATAGAATTTATGGGTACAACAAATACAATCAAGAAGAGTTGTTAGATAGTGAAAAAATCTGAATCTTCCTCACAAACACATTCAGTGGATCCCCTAAATTACTCTTGTAGATTACTGAAACATGACTTCCTTCTACAAAACCTGAGCAATCTTCTTGATCATATTTATTGTATCCATAAGTTCTATCTTGTATTGCTCAGCATGGATATCAGAATTCCTACCCTGCACTGCCAGAACAACCCTCCAGAGTTTTTTAAAACATACCTTACTGGCCACCCACTGTTCCTATGCTGGGGTTGTTCTAAATGATAGCTCTCACACCACTGTGAATGATGTGGGAATTTCATACTTGGGATCCTTTTGAAGTTTTGGATGAATGTCATTGTTCATGGTGACTTTTTCACTCTTTATTTTAAAAAGCTGTTCCATAGGTTTATTCAGACATAGATCCTCCAGCATATCCCAAAAGAAAGTGAACTGTGAACCTCAGATTTCTCCTTTCCAGTGAATACATACACGAAGAATGTGTGTAGTTTTCTGCTACAGCCTTTTCTTTTCACCTTGACCTTTACAACCAACTACACCTTTTACACAGCCTGTGGAGAGCATCCTTCTTCTGATGAGTGGGATAAAAAGATATGCTCTTGGCAAGTTGTTTCTCCAAGGTTTTTGACCTGCCTGTTCATAATTCTGACTAACCAGAAGAATTCCGGTTGTCCTCACTTGGTCTCATTTGGAACATGTTTCCTCCTCCTGGCAGCATCTCTTACCCTGCTGTTTAATCCTATCAGCCTTTCTCTTTTGAACAGTCCTGCACATTGCTTGGGGCCAAGTAGTCACCTGCTGTGACATTTCAGTGCTCAATTAATTATCTCTCTTTCACCAAGTTTCTGCTACAGACAGTTTATTAGTAGCTTCATTTAAAACTATGCCATTGGTTCCCACTCATTATTTCTAGGACAACCAATATTTGCCAAGAAATACATGTGTATAATTGTGTGTGTGTGTGTATACACCTATATATTACGATTTGATTTCCTATTGCCTGCGTTCTCCCTAAATGATATCACTTCAAAATGCTCCTTTTCTTTTTAATGAGCTTCTACTCATCCTTTTTATTTGAGGGTGCAGTTCCTCTCACTTCAGCCTTACAGGTGCAACATTCCAAATAGTATCTTTGCTGTACTCTATTGTTTTTTCTACTTTTCTATTTTCTGATTTGCTATTTGACAGTTTTAGCTGCAGCTCACTTCTATGCTGAATTAACTGAAGCCCTTTCACTCCAAAAGTCAGTCGGCTGGGTGTTCTTGACAAAACTGAACATTTCCACCACCACCACCACCTTTCCTACCTTATCTACTCAGCAGTACATTAAGGCTTTGTTTTTCCACATCTCTGATTGGCCCTGAGCATGCTTCTGGAAGGAATTCCAAAGATGATACTGTCTAAAGCCATAAATTTGGCATAAAGAATCTTCTTTCTTACACACCTCTTTTTCAGCCATAACTGATTGTTCATCACTATCACCTTCTTTCCAGCAGTCCCTAAAATCCTGTCTGGACACTTCGAGGGATTTACTACCTTTGCATCATCTGCCAAACAAGTCTCCATGTAGTCTTCCCCAAAATCTTGAGCAGACACTTATACACATGCTGTTCATATGCAGGCACTGTAATAGCCTGCGTCTTCCTCTCTGTTGTCCAATATACCAATATATATACCAATACATATTTGACCACTGTTAGGCTCATTTTTCACCTTTTCTGGTTAGCTGGCTGTTGAATTTATCCTTTTCTCAGCAACACTGCACTGCTAAAGTTGAGTTGGACTGCCCTGACCTAACCAAGAAATGTCATGATAAACTCTTCTTTCTCACTGAGCTTTTCCAGACCAGTCTCTGGGATAAGCGCTCTGTGCATGGGAGCTGCTGGGCAGTGATCCATCTGCCTGGCAAGAAATTACTGGGTGCCATGAACAGGTTCATCTCATGTTCTCCTGTGCCTTGTAGGCTTTCTGGGAGAGAAGACTGAAATTTCCTTGCTACTATTGTTTGGGGTGTTTGGATTTATTTATTCCTCAGTTTAGACAGGTTATTTGGTTTCCACACGGGGTTGATTTCTCTGTGGGAGTCAGGACAGACTCTTTGTTACACAAAGTGTTGGGCTTGTTTTTCTTATGCGTACTACAAAAAAACCCTGTACACATGAAATCTGCACGCTTTGAGTCTTAAAAGTAGTCCTTCTCCAGATTATAATTTTTCAGGACACTTCAGCTGAATTTCTGACTGAAAGCCTTGCCTGGATCCTCAGCACACTTGAAAGGTTCGGTTTCAGTTGCCATGTATCTGAAAAGGACCTTTTCAGAGCACAACCAAGCAAATTCTGCCTTCACGAACAGAATCCGTGAGTTAGGTGCAGCTAAGGACAAATAATTTATTGGTAAGAGGTCCACCGGCCTGCTGTTTCATACATGGTGTTCATGAAGATTCTGTCAGTGAAGGAAGACTGCGTGATCTCTAAAGCATTAAACTGGAGTGTAACACATTTTCCTCCTTGCACCGTTTTTAAAACAGTTTGGGGAATAGCCCTGGAACTCTCCGGCAGTTATTTGGGACGCCAGGCATAAAAGGCTGCTCCCTAGTGGTAATCAACAACTACTACCACTAAGAAGGCAAGTCCGTGTGTAGAACAGGGTGGTGAAGAAGAGCGTTAAGCACAGCATCTCTTAAATAACGGTGGCATTTTTCATACTTCTGTCTTGTTGGACAGCAAACAACTGTGGTAAGAAATAGTAGGGAAAAAAACCACAAATAAATGCTATGTTGTAAGGACCGACATCATTTCCCCATGCTATCAGGACCAGAATGAATGCACTTTCCCAAATGAATAAGCTTTCCATTGTGTTCTAAAGTACCTCTTCCTTAAAATAAGCATGGCCTAGAAATCAATAAGGCCTGTTAAATGGATTAAAAATGGACCAAAAAATAGATCTCAAAAGGTAATTGTTCAAGTGGACCAGTGTGTGAATGCAGATGATTTTAGTTGAATCCCTGAAGGATGGATTTCAGTTCAATATTTTAATCAATATTCTGGAAGGAAGCAGGAAAATCATTGCTGATAAAATTTGCAGAAGAAACAGGAATACATAGAATAAGGAATGATTAAGGAAGGGTTCCTCAGGGAATTCCAGATTACTAAGATGTGTGCAGCCCAATATGTATACCTTTGTGTTTGGCTAATAGTTAAAGTAAGAAACAGTCTGTGATGAGGGGAAGGACAGTTTTGGAAATCAGTGCCTCTGGAAGGGTCACTTAATGTGCATTTTAAATGAGACGCTGCAGCTAAAAAGATTAACCCAGTCCTCCCCTCCCATACAGGAGTTCTAGCTGTGGTGACACCATCCCTACACTGTTCTGTTCAGCTTGGTGTCACTGCTATCAAGAGGATGATGGAGCAGGATGGGAAAGTGGAGGGCTCAGAAAACAGATATATAGGTGGTTCAAGGTCTGAAAATGCTGCCTTGAAGTAGCAGGCTTCAAGGACCTTTCTTTATCTAGAGAGAGAAGTGTGGAATATTGATCACCCTAAAAGCAGTGGTTTTCATCCTGTGGTTACTGATGCACTGACAAAAGACCATCCAGAAGAACTAATGACAATCTGAAGTTCAAAATTTGCTGGACTGGAATCAGCTTTTGCCTGGGAAAATGCTCAGGAATATGTAAGTTTCAAACACTTAAAAAGAGAGGTTTACAGATAGTAAACCAAGAGCAGGAAGGTAAGATACTAGAAGGAGAAAATTGGGGAAAAAAAACTTCTAAGTTCAGGAGCTGCAAAGACAAAAGAGGATGGAAATGATTAGCAGATAGAGTAATTGCTGGAGTGGTGGATTGTTGTTTCACCGAAAGGTATGCATTTTCCTGCAGAGTGAAGTAAGCTCACAGCTACACATGGTTTGCAGTGTATCAAATGGAAATGGAGGATAACACGGACGTGCACAGCATCTCACTGACTGAGAATTAAAATGCTTCTGCGGCCTGTGCTCTGTGACCTCTGTCTTGCAGAAAGATCACATTGGGGAAATTTATTTCAAGTACTACTTTATTTGACACCAGCAGCCACCATGGAAGAAATACTTTCAGTGGTAAAATTCATTTTTGAGAGGCAAACTCAGAAACAGGGTACACAGGCATTTCTGATTTTCTGAGAAGTTCTGATGTTGGAAAGGGCATGCATGAAAGGTTTAGTACTTATAGTTCGCAGTAATTACTGAAATGTAAGGTCTATTCCCAATATTAGTAAGAGTCTGAAGAGCTCTTAGTCCCCAAAGCTCCTCAGCCTGATTTGGTTGCCTGACAAGTGTACTGATCACAATGTACCAGATGGCACAGTCTCCTAGAGGGATGGAGCTGTGTGGATGTGATGCAGATAGCTGCAGGTTTCAATTTCAGTCCCAGCCCACTGCTAATTTTCTTTAGTCACTGATGCAAAATATTGATTTCAAGTCAGATTTAAAAGTGCTACTAATCCACAGGGGAATAGCAGCATATATTTAAATTCCATATGTTGATTAAAGCAGTTAAAGGTCTTATATGTAATTATCTATGTGTTTTTGAATACATTTAGTTCTCGATTATGTACAGCACAATCTTCAAGATGAGGAAACAAAAAAAGAAATACAGCAGGAATACGGGAATCGAGCATTACAAGAAGAAATGCTATAAACTGCCCCAGACACATGGTCTCAGACATGAGTGGTGGGGTCTTTGTTCATTCAGCTCTGTGGCTTCGGGGCTTGTTGAACTGAGGATGCCAGTTTAGAAGGGGATTGATAAACATTACAGGGCTGTGGCAGAGTCTTGAGAGCAGGGTGTGGCGTTCTCATTCCAACATCTTTTATGAAAGGTTTCCTGGCCACTAGAAGAGCTCAGTGTGGGAGTTACTGAATTCTCACTGAGTCCCTCAGTGGGACTTTCCCTAGCAGTAAACTACCAATACACACGATCTCTCTTTGATGTTCTGTTTTCTCCTGAGTCTCGTTTTCTTCTTTTTTGCCCTTGTGGACATGTGGCCAAATCTGTTACAGCAGCCAGCTCTGCTTCAGATGGAGAAGCTTTGACCCTTGATGATATTTCAGACACTTGCCCTCAATTTCTTGATTACTTTTTGCTTATCTGATGTAACATTCTGGTGTTAAGTGGAAGATATGTGACAACACAAACCAACACCAAGTGATTTCAGAGAAAGAAATTCCTCAACCTTGCACTGGGCCTTGAGTCTCTAAGTCTCTCGGGTGCATTTGGAAACTACCTGCTAAATAACTGATTAAAGGTGGTTGAAAAGGTTCTTACTGAACACCTGTCTTACACAGAAGGTCCTTTTGATTAGATTGAACCATTATGCAGGAACATGCTGGTTTAGAAGAAAATTATTGAAGTGTTTTCTTTCTCCCAAGCAAGAGCTTCTGTGCGATTAATTTGTTACACTGGAATGGCATTATGATGAGCAAAATGGCAACACTGAGGTAAAGAATTAGAGCCTTTACTGAGATGATGCATTTTGATAAAATTATTTTTACTATATTTTAAAATGTCATTTTGAAGGGGAGTGTGCAGAGGACAGCTTTGCAGGGAAATGACAAAAGCAAGGCTTATCAACAAAATATATATTTTCAAAATGCCTGTCTCTTTGAAAAACTCCAGATTCAGGACAGCCTGCTCTTCAAACACAGCCTGCCACACACCCTTCCCACATCAGCAGCCCACTTCAGCCATGTTGCCCACTGGTCCTACTGGGTGACCTCCTTCTTTGCAGCAAGAAACATCTCCTTGAAACTTGTGTGTCTCTTCTGCTCCTGTTAAGAGCCTGTTCCAGATCTGCTTTTCTCAGTGAGAAATTCAGGGAAAGAACCTCAATGACCAACAGATGCTCAGGAAGAATTGACTCTGGGAGGAGGAGAAGGTGTGAAACCCCTGAACAATCACTTTTCTGCTGGAACTATTGAAGATTTTGAATGGGTTGCTTCACAGAGTGCCAGGACACAAGTCCTGTGGGGAAGGGGTGCTGAGTGTGCATCTTCAGGATTAAACCCTGGAGGCTCTTCCTGCAAGGCAAAAAGCACATCATGCACCCATGGGTGTTTGCCTGTGCACCCTGGGAGAGGAGGGCAGGTGGTGGAATCAAAAGGCAGGCAACCACAGGCTGACAGGGAAATCCCCTTACACAAAGACTAATTAAATTGGGGCTGCCATGCTGAGAAGCAGATTTGGCAGTAAGACTTCCAAAAATGGATTAGATGCCATAAAAGGAGACAATCTGCATTTGTAATTACACTGCTTAGAGTAACAGTTCTGTAGGGCACTTAGCCTTGTTGTTTGGGGAATATATTGATCTGCAGCTGGGCTTGGGACAGGAGTTCCCTGTGCTGAAATGCCTTGCAAGGAAAGGAACATTATGCAAGTTTCATTGCTTACTGCAAAACATTTACTTGTCAGACACTGCTCTAGGTAGTCCCTGGACTAGACTGACCATGCTTTTCTATCTCTGGAGCGTTTTTAATGTCCCTACATTATATTGCATTAGTGCAATAACATAGGCAATTCTGCTCTGCAAAGTCAGAGCATTATGAAGCACTGCAGTATAAATGCAGCTTTCTGTCACCCAATCTGCTGTTGGGAAAAAATACAAGGAAACACAACCAATCTTGTGATACTATACCTGACCTGCTTTTCAGGGAGGTGTGTTGTCTACTGGGAGCCTGGATCAGGGATGTTACTGAGAAGCTCCCAGGCCTAGTTAAACCCACTGACTATTACCCACTATTAATGTGGGTATGTGCCATGTGGGCACTGGTGATAGAGCCAGAAACAGTCTGGGAAGCATTAGGAGGGACTACAGAGCCCTTGGAAAGCTGGTAAAGGGCTCTGGAGCTCATGTAGTTTTTTCATCAATGCACCTGGTTGAAGGAGGGGATTCAAAATGGCCAGGCAAATCTGGCAGGTCAACAGTTCTATTCTTAATTCTAAGTAGAATGATGATGCCATAGCCAGGGTTTTGGTTATTCAGGCCATGGGACCTGCTTTGGATTACTGGGGCATGATGAAGTCCATATGACAATGAAGGGAAAAAGTATCTTTGGACAGGGACTTGGTGAAGAAGGCTTTAAACTAGATTACTTGAGGGAGGGGGACATCCATCACAATCCTCCCAGACAGATGTCAATGCCTGTAATGGATGCCCAGAACAGTGCAAAGGCATTCTAAATACTCCAGCCAGCGAGTCAGCTTTATCCAGGGCCTGGCTCAGATAGCTGTATGCAAACACACAAAATACGGGGAAAAATCAAGAGAAACCAGAGACGTGTGTGTGCCTGTGAGGGTATGGTATCACTGGCATCATGAAGACTTGGTAGGGTAGCTCCTGTCACTATCCATTGGAATGGAAGGTTTTTAGGAAAGACAGGATAGAGAGACAAGGAAGTGGTGTTGTCCACTATGTCAGTGACCAGTTGGGGTGTATGGAACTCTGCTTGGGAAATGATGAGGAACCAGCCAAGACTTTGTGGGTCAAGTTTAAAGGGATGGTAGGGACAGGGAACGTTACAGTGGAGGTCTGCTACATACCATCCGATCAGGAGTTGGGTGTGGATGAGGCCGTCTGTAGGCAGTTAGGAGCAGTCTCACACTTACAAGCCCTGGTCCTCCTGTGGGATTTCAACCACCCTGGTATCTTTGGCAGGACAGCACAGCAGGGTACAAGCAATCCCAGAGATTCCTTGAATGTGTCAATGACAAGTTTCTTATACTGATGCCTTAAAATCCTTAAGATTTGTAGCATACAGATTTTTAATGTAGTTGTAGAGTTTGTAACACTTTAAAATACCAGTTATTAACCGTTACTAAACCCTTTTCTTATGCTTTGTATCAAATTCTTGATTTCAAGTTCTTCAAATTTTGTTCAATGTTTTCTTCAAGGAAAAATATTTTAGCAAGTACATCTTGTTTGGGACATGTACCTAGAAAGACATAATAACATATCATGGTAGTCAAAGCAATAGAAGACCCAGAAACCTTGGAGAAGCTCCAAAGAAGGCATTTGATGTGAAGATTATGATGATGAAGAAGGAAGGGCTCTTGAGTCCTCCAACTCAATTCCGGAGAGGCATACCAAGGGGCAGACATGAGGGAGGTTCTGGGAGTAGACAATTCTTAGTTGAATGCATCCATTAGAGACGATAATTAACTAGGGTTATAAATTTGTAGGAGCCTTATACTGTATTGTGTACTTAGGTATATTGTATACCTTAAAGCACTTTAATGAAAGCCCCTCTCTCTATTTCATCTATACTAATATTATCTGGAAAGTTGTTTTCTTCCATCTTAGGCATCAATACCAATGACTGGGGAGCCAACAAGGAGAGGTATCATGCTGGGCACTGTGCTCCCAACAGAGAGGAGCTGATGGGGAATGTAGTGCTCCAAGGCAGCCTTGACTTCAGTGACCATGAGATGGTGGAGTTTGAGATCCTCAGGGACACAAGGAAGGCACACAGTAAGCTCATTGCCCTGGATTTCACGAGTGCAGACTTTGGCCTCTTCAAGGACCTACTCATTAGAATCCTGTGGGACAGAACCCTGGAGGGCAGAGAGGCACAAGAATGCTAGCTGGTATTCAAAGATCACTTTCTCTAAGCTAAGGAGTCACAAGTCTCAACAAGGATGAAAATGGACAAAAGTGCCAGGAGGCCTCCATGGATGGATAAGGAGCTGCTGCGCAAACTCAGAACATAAAATGAAGCTTTAAGAAGGTGGAAACAAGGGCAAGTAGTCTGGAAGGAATACAGGGAAATTGTATGGGAAGCTGGGGATGAGGTTAGGGAAGCCAAAGCCCAGTTAGAATTGAGTCTGGCCTGGGATATTAAGGATAACAGAAAGTGCCTCTATAGCTAAGTTGCAAACAAAATAAAGACTAAGGCTGATGTGGGCCTTTCCCTGATGTGGGAAGGAAGTGGTAGACCTGGCTACCTTGGACAAGGAGAAGGCTGAGGTTCTTAATGACTTCTATGCCGCAGTCTTCAACGGCAAGTGCTCCAGCCACACCACTGAAGTTGGGAAAGGCAAATGCAGGGACTGGGAGAATGAAGACCCTAAGCCCACTGTAGGAAAAGGTCATCATGTTCGAAACATCTAAGGAACCTGAATGTGCCCAAGTCCATGGGACCCGACGAGATTCATTTGCAGGTCCTGTGGGAGCTGGTGAGCAAAGGTGCTAAGCCACTGTTCGTAATTTTTGAAAAATCAAGGCAGTCAGTTGAAGATCACAAAACCAGAAAAAATTAAATATAACCCTCATTTTTAAAAAGGGGAAAGCAGAAAACCCAGGGAAGAACAAACCAGTCAGTCTTATCAATGTGCCAGGCAAGACCATGGAGCAGATTCTCCTGGAAACTATGCTAAGGCACATGGAAAACAAAGAGGTGATTGGTAACAGCCACCACAGTTTTAAAAAGGGCAAATCATGCCTGACAAATTTAGTGACATTCTATGATGGAGCTGCAGCACTGGTGGATGGGGCAGAGCCACTGGCATCGCCTACCTGGACTTAGGCAAAGCATTTGACTGTCCCACACGATATCCTTTTCTCCAAATTTGAGACACATGGATTTGATGGATGGACCACCTGGTGAATAAAGAATAGGCTGAATGGCTTCACTTAAAGAGTTGGGTGGTGCCCCTCAGGGGTCTGTACTGCGACTGATGCTGTTCAACATCTTTGTCAGTGACGTGGACAGTGGGATCGAGGGCAACCTCAGCAAGTTTGCTGATGACACCAAGCTGTGTTTTGCAGTCAACAGCTGTGTTGTGCAGTCAACACAGTGGAGGGAAGTAATGCCATCCAGAGGGACCTTGACATGCTTGAGAGCTGGGCCAATGCAAGCCTCATGAAGTTCAACAAAGCACAGTGCAGGGTCCTACAACTGGGCCTCAGCAATGCCATGCACATCTACAGGGTGGGCAGAGAAGTGATTGAGAGCAGCCCTGCTGAGAAGGACTTGGGGGTGATAGTTGATGACAAACTCAATGTGAGCCAGAAATGTGCACCTGCAGCCCAGAAAGCCAGTGGAATCCTGGGCTGCACCCAAAAGAGTGTGGCCAGCAGGTCAAGGGAGGAAATTGTCCCCTCTACTCTGCTCTTGTGAGACACACGTGAACTGTGTGCAGTTCTGGTGACCTCAACAGAAGAAGGACATGGAGCTGTTGGAGAAAGCCCAGAGGAAGGTCATGAAATTAATAAGAGGACTAGAGCACCTCTTCTGTGAAGACAGGTTGAGAAAGCTGGGACTGTTCAGCCTGAAGAAGGTTGGATGGAGAACTCGTAGCAGCCATACAGTATCTGAAGGAGGCCTACAGGAAAGCTGGAGAGCGACCCTTTTTCTGGAACTGTAGTGACAGGACAAGGAATAATGGGAATGAACTGAAAGAGGGGAAATTTAGGTTAGATACTAGGAAGAAATTCTTTGATGAGATACTGGAGTGGGTTGCTTTTAGAGGCTGTGGATGCCTCAATCCTGTTGGTGTTCAAAACCAAGTAGGATAAGGCCTTCAGCAGTCTTGTCTAGTGAGAGGTGTCCCTGCCCATGGCAGGGGGGTTTGGGACTCGGTGACATTTAAGGTCCCTTCCAACTCAGGCCATTCTATGATTACAAAAAAAGGCCAACAAACATGAGACACATAAATGAACCTTTGAGGAATGTAAGGCTCCTGGGTGCCGGTTTATTGCTGTTTCTGCTGAGCAGTGTACCTTTCTGGTGGAGGATTAAATGATTGCAAAGTGACAATGGTTTCTCTCTTTCAACTGTGGAATAAAATAGCAATTTCAAATACAAAGTAAAGCCTCCAAACACTAAAGAGATAAACAGTCTCTATGGGCCACCCACTCTATAAGTCATGACCGAAGGGAAAGGTAAATGGAAATGTTTAATCCCACAAGAGTGACAGAAATAACATTTGGGACTAAACTACAAACTTTTCGGAAGCATGGAGTCACAGGAGAACGCCTAGGGAAGATCAAGGGTACGAAGACAGCCTTTTATACTGTTGGAACTTCAGTACACGGAATTGCAAGATTTCTCTGCCTAAACAAAAAATTACTCTTAAATTTGTCTATCTGAGATGAGGAAAACAAATGTACAAATTTACAGCATATGTGTATTGCACCTCTGGTGATCATACAGTTCATAATACTGATCCTTCAAAGTCATATATGCAATTTTAAAGCAGAGTCTTGTGAACAGTCCAATTCATCTCAGTGCAATTATTTCTGATTATAATATTAAACAAGGGTTTAAGTCTTTTGGAACTCTTTATCATTAATTTATGAAGAAGTAAATGGCCGGTATTGAGGAACTGGCTTTTTCTTTTCTGTATTCCTAATGTCTTTTCTTTGGTCTAAGTTTTAGTTAGAGCAAAGCTCCACCTGAAAAAGTCATATATGAACTGTCTGATGGCTACCAAATCATGACTCTGCTCAAAGAAATGAATAGGTCTTGTGCCATACAGGAGGGTGGAAGTCCCTGGTATGAAGCACACCTGCACCATTGTTAAGGGCTCCTAGTTTTTCACTCAGAGACATTAGAAAACCTCCAACCAGCTCCAGACAGATCATAAGACATTTTCCTGGGTCACTGAAATCCAAACATTCAGCAAGAGGTTTTGTTATGTTTCTTGCATTTGCAGGATCCTGCTATCAGTAGCCCTATCTAAGTGACATACATTCCAGGAAAGAGAATTTCCTCCCATCTGAGGAGTAAGAGAGACATAAAAGATAGAACATGTGTAAGTAAGAGATACCACAGATGTCTAAACCACCATGGCTTATTTTTAGAAAATACTACTGCTGACATTGACATGATACTTACTCTTTCAAAGAGTTTGGGACTTATGGTTTCTTTCTTGGTGAGTTTAGAACTAGTGAATTTTTGGCTAGGATCTGGGTTGCCT
>JAWWTY010000088.1:29184631-29199911 GCA_035222235.1 Margarornis squamiger | reverse complement strand
AGAAATATGCCATGACCCACAGAGTAAATCACCCATTGTGACACTCCTCACCCTAGGGGAGGTACTGGGCATTCCCATCTGAACCTAAGTATATATCATCTTGGGGTTTGGGGACTTCTGGTACTACTCATGGGATACAGAGGAGGACCAGAACCCCAATAGGACTGCAACTGCCACTCTTGACCAGACTGCAACCATCATCTTCACCAACAGATTTTTTTTCTTTCCTTTTACTTCGTACTCAGAGGAGCCATGTGGTGCTCATCACAGGGGCTAACAAACTCTGTTCTGTTCATGCCCCACGGTGCTGGGTTATACATCTGTTTTCACAGGTCAAAATGAATTTTTTTCTCTGAATCATTGTTTTTATTGTAATCTTTTTATTAAAATGTAGTTCTGATTTGTAATCTCTTTGTGAGCTGGGTTCATTTCTTCTGCTGGTTTAGCTGGTTACTGATGAGTAGTGTGGCACAGCATCCCTCACCCACCCCAAACTGAGGGCAACATCCTGGGAGCAGACAAAAGTAGGCCAGCTGGCCCAAAGTAACCAAAGGGATATTCCATACCATATGACATCAGCTCAGATATAAAAGTTAAGGAAAGGAGGAGGAAGGGGAGGCATTCATTATTTACATTTGCCTTCTGAGCAAGAACTACATGTGCTGAAACCCTGCTACCCAGGACGTGGACAGACATCATTTACTAATGGGAAGTAAGGAATAAACCATGTCATTTTCCTCTTCACTTGTGAATGCACAAACTTTTTGTTTAGTGAACTGCCTTATGTCATACTACAAGTCGTTTTCCATGTTATTCTCTCACCCCTGTCTGGCTGTGAAGGAGAGTGATAGAGCAGCTTGATGGGCACCTTATCTGTGGAAATATTGGAAGAAACCTTGCTAGATAAAAGAAAGAGTTGAAAAATTAGTGCGTCCTTCATTTAGAAACCTGTTTGCTGTCTGATAGGCATTTTTGTCTGTCATAGACAAAGCAACAAGACTTTTTAAAGATCTGAAAATACCAAACTAATACTTGTATTTCATTACTCAGATATTGTTTTCTTCCTAGAGATACATCTATGTGCCCAAGTGAGCCTCATCGCAGCAGCAGCATCAGGAAAAGCACAGTCACCTCCCTTTCATCACTGTTCCCTGTTCACTCAGCACTCACTATTCCATAGATCCCAGAGTTGTGTGATTTGCAAATTATGCTGCAATCTCAGAAATGGCATGACCAGCTGTGAACTGCTGCATTTCCAGCATTTTTACATCCAAACGGCTAGGAAACCACATGCTTTCAAGAGTGAAAGTGACTGACCAGGGGAAGCCATTTCTTTAGAGTGAGATGTGCCACAGGCATATAAATGTTATAGGCTGATGCAGAGGTAATTGGATGAAGTCCTACAGGCTGTGTCCTTAACCGTTGTCACCGAAATGAGCTAATGGTCCCTGATGACCTTTAAATCTATGAAATGCTGACTGTTAAACTGCTTGATCATGGACTTCTGTGGTAAAAATTTCTCCCTTTTGGTTTTAGGCTGGCACACAGCATAGAATCCAGGTATTTTCCCACAGAAATACTTGCAATAGAGGCATCCTTTAATAAAATCACATAATGTCTCTGGTCTTCTCCAAAATTCCTACTCTTTTTTTATGGTTAAAAACTTTTTGGTGTTTTTTTTTTCCTTTTACAGATCCTTTTTCAGTTTCTGAATGTTGGATGTCTGCAGTGATTTTTTGCAAAGGGTTGGTAGAAATTTTTTTGCTAGAAGAGGAGGGTGTCAGAGCTGTCAGAGCAAAGAGACCTCTCTGTAAAATGTGAGGGCTTAGACATGTGGCTGGCACACACCAGCTGATCCACAGCAAGTGTTGCTGTGTGCACTGCTCTCATGCAGTTTTCCCCACCTACTCTTTTTGCTGGTATCAGACACCCCCTGCCCTTGCAGAGAGATGTGTAGGTGGTGCAGTGTTCAGACCTGTTCACCTGCTTGCCAAAGTGAGAATGAGGCAATTGCTGCCTAGAAAAATGCTGGAAAATCTACAACCAGAGGTGCCCTGTATAACCCAGAATTGCCCTCTCACAGAAAACACCAGAGACAGAACAAATCACAGTCAAATTAAAAAAGTTAAGTTCACTGAAACATCCAAGAGTTGTTTTACCAGCAAGGCTGATTTGGTAAAAACAGAGTTGAAAATCAAACCTTCAGCCTCACTTGCTTGCTCATTTAGTCAAAATCAGTAGTATTACTACAACAGCTGAGTGGAAGCTCCCCGTTCCCCTCCCCCACTCCACGTGGTCCCAGAGATATTCCGAGAAAGCAGACCACGCTGGCAGCAGGGCAGGAAGCAGAGAGAGGGTTTATTCCCAGGATCTGGGTTTTTATAGGGTCACAGGGGAAGTGATGTCACGCTAGTGAAAATCGAGGGTTTACAGCGAGTAGGGAAAAGGTTAACAGCAGGCAAGGGAAAAAAGGGGCTTCTCACAGAAACCGGCCCGGGCAGTTTCTTGCATACTAATGAGGGTGTTGCCAGTGTTTTCTGGGGACAAGACAGGGACAGACAGGGCAAACTTTTATTTTAAAGTGGAATAAAACCATGCCTTCAAAACATTATGGTGAGCTTTCTCCATCTTCCTCAGGGACCCATCTCTTGCAGGCTTTATTCCACTTCCGATATTGGATGCTCATTGCCACATATTACCACAAAGGGGCTCAACACAACAGCTTCTTGATTCCAGAGTGATTCTGGCAGGACTACTAACTGTAAAGGGCAGAATCATGAAATTAGGAAAGGTAAACTGTTGAACAAAGACTAGAAATGTATAGTATAGAAAATAATGTCCTATCACTCCCCTGAGGAAGAAGCAATCAGACATTTATTAACATGTTACTTTCATCTCTAAATTTTATAGGATTCTGTAACTTAATTAATGTGAATGTATTTTTTATGAACAGGGAAGTTGCAATATGTGCCCTTTGTAAGGAACCTGAATCCTCAAAAATACTCTTCCTCACAAGAGAATCATAGAATGGCCTGGATAGGAATGACCATCTAGATCATCTATTTCCAACCCCTTTGCCATGGGCAGTGACCCTTCCGCTAGACCAGGTTGCTCAGGGCCCCAACCAACCTGGGCTTGCACACTGCCAGGAATGCTCCATGGGCAATCTGTTCCAGTGCCTCACTACCCTAACAGTAAAGAATTTCTTCCTAATATCTAATCTAAACCTCCACTCTTTCAGTTTAAAACCACTGTGCCTTTTCCTATCACTACCTGTTCTTACAGTCTTTCTTCCTCCTTTTTAAAAGGTACTGGAAAGCTGCAATGAGGTTTCCTTGAAGCCTTCTCTTCTTCAGGCTGAACAATCCTGGTTCTTTTAGCCTGTCTCCAGCTCTATGGTCATCTTTGTGGCCTCCTCTGGACCCACTGCAACAGAATCATGTCTTTCTTGTGCAGAGGACCCCAGAGCCAGATGCAGCACTCCAGGTGGGGCCTCGTGAGGGCAAAGAAGAGGGGGAAAATCACTTTCCTCAACGTGCTGTCCACTCCTCTTCTGATGCAGCCAGGAAGCAGTTGGCTTTCTGGCCTGCTAGTACACACTGTTGGCTCATGTCCAGTCTTTCATCCACAAGAATTCCCAAGCCCTTCTTCTCAGCTCTGCTCTCAGTGACTTCTCTCAGTCTGTGCTCATGTCTGGGGTTTCCCCAACCCAGGTGCAGCACCTGGCACTTGGACTTGCTGAACTTCATGAAGTTCTCTTTGGCCCACTTCTCAAGTTTGTCTGAGTCCCTCTGGATGGCACCCCTTCCTTCTGTTGTGTCAAGTGCATTGCTTAGCTTTATGTTGTCTGCAAACTTGATGAAGGTGCACTAAATCCCACTGTCTCTGTCACTGATGAAGACATTGAAGAGCACCAGTCCCAAGACAGAGCCTTGAGGGACACCACTTATCACCAACTTCCATCTGGATACAGAGCCTTTGACCACAGCTCTCTGACTGTGTTCATTCTTCCAGTTTCTTATCCACTGAATATGCCGTGCATCAAATGCATGTGTCTCCAGTTTGGAGATAAAGATGTGATGTGGGACCATATTGAAGGCCTGACAAAAGTCTAGATCAATGGCATCTGTCAGTCTTTTCTGTTTACCATTGTCATCACTCCATCATAGAAGGCTACCAGATTCATCAGGCACAATTTGTGCTTCGTGAAGCTGTGCTGCTGCCTTGGATCACCTCCTTGTCTTTCATGTGCCTTAGCATAGCTTCAAAAGGGATCTGCTCCAGAGTCTTCCCAGAGACAGAAGTGAGGCTCACTAGTCTCTGGTTCCCCAGACCTTCCTTTTTCCCCTTTTTAATACTGGAAGCAACATTTCCCTTTTTGCTGTCACCAGGGCCTTTGTCTGGCCACCATGACTTTTCTAATGTGATGGAGAGTGGCTTGGCAACATCAGCCAGTTCCCCAATGAGCCTGGTGTGCATGTCATCAGGTCACACAAACTTGAGCCTATTGGCTTCATCAAGTGATCCTGCACCTGCTCTTTGCTTTGTGGGAGGGACTTCACTCCCTCCACACCCATGCAGAGGATCAGGGACTTGAGAGATTACAGAAGACATGGCTGCTAGTGAAGTCTGAGGAAAAGAACTCATTGAGTACCTCGGTCTGTCTGTGTTAGTCATTACCAGTTCTCGCATATCAGAGGGGAACACTCTCCTTGGCACCCATGGGTTTTCAGACTTGGTTTCTCTTGATTCCTCTCGGTCTGGGACTGAGAAATGTTACAGCACAAAGCATGAATGTGGGGATAGAGACAAAATGTCTCCTCTTGAACATTTTGTGTTCACACTGATTACTCTAAATTAATCACAAGGCTGGGCCAACATACAGATCCTAGACAAAATAGGTAGATTTCCTGAAATGCTGACATCTCTAGTAGCCTAAAACACTCTCATGTGAGGTGAACTCAGGGTTTGAAGTCTCTCTTGGAGTGGTGTATAATGGTTGTGTGTCACTGAGTTGTTCTACATCTCCAACTGATAAGTGGGGTCCAGCAGTTTTCCTGAAAGAAACAATGGAGACAAAGCCACACCAAGGTGTCCCTCCTTCTAACTTGCATTGCCCAGTCCAGTGCTAAGACTTCTCAGAGGTGAGGAAAATGATAGGATAGCTTTTAAGTACACAGATAATTAAAAGCAGAGATCATTGCCCAGGAAGTGCCTTAGATACTATAACTATTGTGCACCTTCTTTAGTATTCTCACCCTCTACTACAGCAGTTAACCACATACTTCACAGGTCTTTACTGTAACTGGATATGAGTTTCAGGGCTTCAGTCTTTTTCCATGAATCTCTTTTCTAGTTAGGATGTTTTCTGAATGTAATAGTTATTCCCTAGATTGTCTTCCTGAATTCAGGCTCATTATTTTATCATTTTGACAATGAACTGCATTTGCCATCTGCCAGCTCCAATTCTCAAAATAATCCAAATCCCTTGGAATCTGGTTACACTGTTCCTTGCTATTTGTTCATCCTCTGCATCATTTGTAAACTCAGAGTTCTCCCATCAGATTGTACTTTCCGTTTTTTAACTAGGGTAAGTCTGGACCTTCTCCAGTAAAGTCTGTGGAATTACTCCGGAGTGAGCAAACGGAAACTAGAGCTGGATATTGCCTAGGTTTTCAACACCCTCTTCCAAGTAATTTTATATTTATATGTAGACACATGTTATGAACAACAGATGTCCTAAAGCTGACCTTAAGGATATTTTTCATATAGTCTATTCCTATGCCATTTTTCTAGTTGACACCCATTTTTCCTTAGTCCTCAGTGTTTGTTTGAAGTTAATTCAATATCAATAAACATATTCTTACTGTTATGAATGAAGTTTTGGCAAAGGGAAGATACTTTCAGATTGTGTTTACACTCTTTTTTTCCCCTTCAATTTTCTTCATTTTTAAATTCCCTTTTCTTAGATTTAGTTTTTTTACTACAACAAAAGAAGTGTTACTATGTAGCAGACTGCTAGACATGCTTTGGGATAGTAGGTTTACTGAACTCTCTGGAATAAACAATAAAAAACTTTCAAAGTGCCTCAACGCATGGAGTTTGATACTCCACACCATTGTGGAGGATAAATGTAGTAGAACTGCTGACCTGTCACATAACTCTGCAATTTAGTCTTACAAAATTGTTTCCATTTCCCACACCTCTGGAACACCAGTGTGCAGCAGAAAGCAAAACATGTTTTGTCTCTACCACTCTCTCCCTTTCCCTTCTATTTCTCCCATGCTGATGAATCTTATTGGATGTCATAATTACAATTTTCAGCATAAAATCCCAAGAGCAGGCCAGACCACACAGGAATAGTATGAAGGCAGAGGCAACCTGCTATCAGGACACTTATGCCAAGGAGTGCTGCACATCTTGAAGTGTTATATCTTGAAGAGATGACTTTCCTTCTTACACCTGTTGCCAAACTACCCTGTTCCTGACAGTTTGGTTTTTTGCATTTTGCGCCCTAATTTCTGACATGGTAGCAGGGAAGACATAGAATCAAAGTTTTCCTCTAGCTTACAGGACCTAGTATTGTCTGATCTGTGGAAAAAGGAGTAATATGATCCTGTAAGTCGAGACCGTCTCATAATGTGCACACACAAGGGAGTTCAAGTGGTTTTGGCATTGCCTAACTCCCAAGTATTCAACTTCTACCTCTTATGTTCTCTTGGCAACATGTGGTGCAATTTCATATATATATATATATATGTATATATATATATGTGTATGTATGTATTTCTATGGAGTTTCCTAGGTTTTTAACACAAGAAAATACAAATAGTGCCACGTGCAAATAGAACAGCCCACCCACATGATCCACCAGGTTTTTAAATAGGAGAATCACCAGACATTACTAGTGATTGGGTTAAAGGCCTAATCTCACCAGCTAGATGCTCTGTTGCATGGTTTGGCTCTGCAGACAAGCCTTAGAGAAGAGTGGAACCACACTGAATCATAAATCAATGTAGGAGAGGAAGTGTGCATTTTATGCCTGCTTAAATATGCAGGTTTAGGAGATTTGGCTTGAAAGTGAGCCTGAGAAATAACAAGCAATATCTCTCCCAGCATCATGTTCCCCCTGGACCACAAGTGATCCTATTCCTCCTCTGTGGTAGAAGATGTAAGTGGACTCTTGTCTTCTAGTTTAGATGCTGATTCTTCATTCCCTACAAATAATGTGGTAAAAAATACAGGAAAAGCATCTCTCACAGGCAGAGTAAAGGTGGGATGGCCTGAGCACCAGTTAAAGCATCTTGTCTGAAGACAGAAGTTACTTGAGTTCAAAAAAAGAGAAAAAGACTTCTATTTTTGTGTCCTGCAGAACAATACAGTGTAAGACCAGAGTAGCATGAAAAACTGGTGAGTTAAAAGCTAACGAGGAACATGAATGTTTCCTCAACTTCAGGATGCATTTCCTGCTGATCTGCAGACAAAAGTTACTGGAGACCTTCAAAATAATTCCCGCCGATTTAAGGATTAATAAAGAATGTTCAGAATGAAACAGAAATTGTTTCCGTGGCTTTGCACTCTCTGCCTGGCCTCTCCATGTCCCAAAATACTTTTTCAATAAGGGTTTATACCCTTATTGAAAGCAATCAAGTCTGTGGCTCTTACTTCTGCACCCCACCTCAGGAGAGTGGAAAGACACATCTTCACTGCTTCAGTGAGATACCATTTGATTGCACTGCTAATACACTGGATCTCAGGCTAGCCTAGCCCTCAGGCTACACTGTGCAAGTTCCATTAGTGAGAAAAACAGCAACAAATGCATTGCCCTTCTTACTCCTCTGGCATGAAGCAATTTTCTCCAGGATTTCACAGGGCTCATGATATGGGGAGTTGCTCTGCTGTCTGCAAATGCAATGAAATGTCAGCATTATCTTCTGTGGTCAATGGCAGCCTGTTGAATGTAAGTAACAACTGACAGTTTGTGTGCCTGGATTTCAAACGATGGCTCTGGAATATCCTCTGACTTCAGTGAAATCTGCATACCACAAGCTGGAGGGGAAGGTGCATAGGGCACAGTGGTAAATGGGCATCCAATGCATTTTATGCTGCTGGAAGGGAAGGATACACCATGTTTTGTCCCTGTCTGGCTTTATCTATACTCTGAAGGATGAAGTATTTCACTGTGCAAAGATGCTGAAATGGTAGGTGAACCTCAGAGCCTTGACCTCACATGCTGTGCTGTCCCAAACCTGATGGTGCTTACAGAGCAGGGCTCAGAAACAGGTAACTGTGATCTGCCTTGTCCAGCTTCTCCTTACAGAGAGGGCACCCTCCTCACCTTCCCAATGCAGATTAACTCTGCTCTGCTGGAGCCCTTATTAGCCCTGCACTCTGAGCCGTGGCATGTGCAGAGTAAAAATGTGCAGGGAAAAAAACATTCAGAATATGTTTTCTGAAGTGACTGCTATTGAATGAGAATTCAGCAAGGTAGGGGGTTGTTGTGGTCCACTGAGCAGCCACCTGGAGCCACATCAGACACAGGGCCAAGTTGGAGGACAAAAGCAGATGACAGCTTGTTCATGCACCTGGAATTATCTTCCTTGTCAAAACAGCCTCTCTTGATTCTCAGAAGAACTGATCAAGGGTTTCTGATAAGATTGTCACCTTTGACTTTAATAAGTTTGCTTACTGCTTCCATCCAAACATGAAACCAATTCTTTTTATGGTGGCTATAAAGCAGCATAAGCAGCAGATATGTGAGGGTAGAGCTTTTGCTGCAGCGAAGTGTGCCGTGAAACATGTGTTAGGGATAGCGAGACTCCTCACAAAGTCAGGTAACAAGGAAACCAAAGGTACCATGTGAGCTTGCCATTGCAGAGAAGTGGGAATTCAACACAGAAAATGGGGACAGTCAATGGAAAGTTCCAGAATGTGCAATCAAGCATAGCACTAGCTGGCTGCTGTAGAGAGAGCTTTTTAATTTGTAAGTCTCTTCTCTTCAATTACAGAAGTTACCTTTCTGAGGGAAGTTGGGAGATAATTTTTTCAGCATTAATCAATACCTACCATGCTTTTCCAGCCATGTTGCGTTTTCAGGTTCACACGTAACAGGTTCCACTGCTATGTAGTCATTTTAAAAGGGCTTACAACAATGGCTACAGGGGAATATACTGGAAAATGACTAGTAGCCCCTTAACTGAAGTACTGAGAGCCTTTCTCTTCATCTCATAAATTTATGACCAGAGTACTCTAGTATTCCCACAATCTTCATAAAAGATATTATGCAAATCATAACCCTGAACATAAATTTTCAGAGATTATGCCTGCATATCTTATGGACCTAAGAAGAGGGAGAAGACATGGTGTGATGAAAGCAGAAAGATGAAATCCAAATTGTACATTTCTCAGGTCTGCACGCAGATAACATCTTTTATTCTCACAAGTCTCTGCAGTCTGATGTCTGATGTCTAAAAAGACAAGAGATGCATTAATTTGGCTAAAGCTAACATAAGGTAATCGTAGTACAGAAATGATCTTGGGGAAAAAGCAGCATAATTTATGTCCGTTTCAATTCCACATAGTATGGATTCCTTCACCGGTGTTTGATTTAGGATCCATTCAGTTGCCCATTGAGAAAACTAACTTTTAACTCCTTTTATAATAGGTATTCTGGTTATGTTCCCAACAGCAAAATTTATTTCCCACCCTGAGGCAAAAAAAATCATTCCAAAGAATGTGGCTGAGATGTGCTAATGTTTATTGTCTCTGTATGTATATACATGCATACCTATGCATGCGTGTGTATGCCTGTTTCCTGCTAAGGACACACCTTTGGTAACGTTTCACTGATGCTATAATCTGAAATTATTGCCACCATAAACATCAACAATGATTCTCTTCTCCTTGGTTTTTCATTTTGATGTCATACCTAGTCTGTGTTCACAGTCCCTGAGCTACACAAATATATCCCACAGCATTTTCAGATTGAGAGATTTTTGTTAATTTAATTAATTTTCTTAAATTAGTTATTTGGTTTGTGTTTTGTAAACTATATGTGCACTTTTAAAAGATATTTGAAAGGCAGACTTTTTCTGGTAAAATTGAGTTTAGTAAAACAGGCTATCATATCTAGATATTCCACCATAAAAATTTGACTGTCAACATTTTGACTGAAACTGTTCTTAAAAAACACTTACAAGATCTGTTCCACACATCTGTTAAAAATTTTTCTTTTTTCAAAATTATTTTATGAATAAATTGCTTATTTATATGTATAGTTATATATGTGTACAGTATTTCCTGGAAACATGCACTTGCAAATGTATTGATCTAAAAAAGAGCTTCTTTTCCTCCTTAGGATCTTAATTCTCCAAACCAAAAGCATATGCCCACATTGAGTTACCCAAGAACAGTTCCTGTTCTGTAGACTCTCATTGTCAAGCATAAAGAAGTTTCACTTGAGTTCAGTATGAGCTTAAAGAAACAAAATAAAGGAAATTACTTTAGAAAAGCAGTGCAGCACCCTCTAGTGTGGACACATTTAGATTAGTAAATAATACAGCTTTATGAATACCTGATTAACTTGATGCTGACCCAGTAGTCAGCCCAGTGTCTTGTTCAGACTCTGTCACTAAACTTCTGATTGTCCTTGGCCAATTTGGTTCAATTTTTTTCAGTTTCTTCACCTGTAAAAAAACCAGAAACTAGTTACCCTTTTTGAAACACATTACACTGCCCTAATGGCAAATTGGCAAGTTCCTCCTGTACAAAACGAGGACTGGTGTTGTAACTATGACCACATGATGATGACTAGAGTGTCCTCTCTACCTCCATAAAATGTACTGTGCAATGCTAGAGGTAGGTAAGCTCTCCTGTGTGGTGGTTCATGTCATCTGTCAGCCAAGTTCTTCTGTTTTTTTCTGTAGTATGATCTGCACCAGCAAAGCCATGCTTTATGTACTGGGATCATAAGCTCTGGTGTCAGGTTTTTAAAACTCACCAGTAATGGGCTTGTACTCCTACCTCTCGAAAAGCGTGCTGCACACTGACTCAGCTAAACCAGGACACCATTCTCTCACATTAATAAATTCCATTGTCTTGCACTTTATTTTGGAACTTAGTAAAAGGACAGAACTTGCTTGGGAAGGTTGAGTGAGGAAGAAGGACAGAGGTTTGGTGCCCATGTGATCTTCTAATGAGGTAAAGAGATGTTCAAAATGTCTGAGCTCTTACTCTTTACAGAGGCAATACTTAACTATAAAAGAGACCACCTGAGGAGCTGGTCTTTTTATTGCACTTTTTCTCCAGCACATTCCTGTTGGTGATCACTGAGCATAGTTATTGGTAAAAGCTGGAGATCGTCAGAGGTGCCAAAGGAAGAACTAACAGCTTGAGTGCACTGGAAATGATGGGGGCGGAAAAAGATTAGTGTGCAGACGCCTTTACTTAGAGTAGTCTCCTGCCTGGAGTTTGTCTGGGGCTGCAGTCATCCATGTGTATGTGATACACATATACATGTATATATATTCTTTTCAAGTCCTATTGCCATTCCAGTGCATGGCCAGATACGTAATCCCAGGTGGAATTAGATAGGATATCTGCTTGTTGACACTGTACTTAGGGGAGTGTGCTGCAGGACTGAAACTGCAATGTAATAACCAAGACCTTCTTTGACAGAAGTTGCCAGGTGCAAATTACAAAATTTCGAATGTCTCTGACTCAAGCATTAAGTGACAAAATCATTAAGGTAATTAAGGACCTGTCTAGGCTGGACAGCTATGGACTAGACAAGGAATTAAGTGCCAACACCCTCAGACAGTTAAGAAGTACTACTGCCATCTCTAAAGTTGTCTTCCCTATTGCTCAAGCACATGCAAGAAGACCAGGTTCAGGTCAACTTTTTTCTAGTTAAACAAAGCTTTTACTATTTTTCAGGGTGTCATAAACTTTACTTCCTGCCTCTCAGCCAGGTTCTTCTCTCCTTACAGACAGCAGTTATTTCAGTCACAAGGCGCTTTCCTTCTTCAGTTCGTTATAGGCACTGTGAGGAAAAAAAAAAAAAAAAAGAAGAAAAAAAAGAAAATTACCTATCAAAACTAGACCTGAGGAGGGCAGCCTTTTTTTTTTTTTTTTATCCCCCCTCTGCAGTAAGATTCAAGGCATAAAGTCAAGAGAGAAGAGTCTCTTTACCTGTGAGAGACAGGAACTGGGACATAATAAATCTTCAGGGTTTTCTTAGCACTGTCTCCTGCTTTTGGGTCTGCACTGATCATACTTCAAATTAGAAATCTGTGATTTCAAGAAGAGATGGGAAAAGATGTTTCCTCTGTCTTGTAATCAGCAGTCTTCAAAGCCAGGATCCAGATTTTCAGCAGGATTAAGTTAACACATGCTGATCTCCAACAGGCACAGAGGAGAGACAAAACTGTGAAAAGTGGTAAGATTAGATATGTGTCAGAAGGAGACAGAAAATTCTAGAAGGTCCCAAACAATATATTACTGGATGTCATACCAGTTAAATCTTTCTTCTTTTATTTTTAAATTGTGTTCTTGGAACATCATTTTATACTGGGATCAGTTCTTTCACTGATGGGACCAAGGTTTGGAATATCAGTGCACTGCTGGCAGGTGGACTTGCACAATGTTCTAATGCATGGTCATACAAACCAGCGACAAGAAAGTGACAGTCAGAGATTAGAAACAATCCTGGACCTAGTTATCCCAACTCTTCATTATCTTCTACTTCTTTTGTTCTGCTACAAGCAGAATTGATGGATTCTGATTCTCCAAGTATGTAACATTCCAATTACCTTTGGCCCCACTATGGATCAGTTTGCAGAGTCAGGATGGGACTCTCTGTGCGAAAAAATAGCCAAAATAGCTTATGCATGTGGCATAAGAGGATATTTTTCTGAACATACTGTAAGACTTCTCTAAATAATTTTTTAAGTATTGTTAGGTCTATCTTCCAGTATCATTGCTGTCAGTATAGCTGCACTTAATCTGTCAGTGGGCTAGGCCTGCTACGTGGCAGTGTGTCCACAACAAAGAGAATGTATATACTCCCCAGCTATCATAGAGCTGGATATTTTTATTGTTCTGTCCATGCCCACCAGCTGGGATCAAGCCATTTCTATGCGATGTGATGCTAAGGTCACATATAGTCTAGGATTTAGACATGGGATTTTATTTTTGAAGCTAATTGACATATTTCATAATGCTAGATAAAGCAAACTTTTTGGACCTGAGCTTGTGCTAGTTTCAGCTTCAACAGAGCAGCTTGGAAAGTCCAATGATTCTTACCTAGTTGTAGGAGGCTCGTACTGATCTGAAGTATGTTTACACATTTTACATCCAAGGCCGTGCATCTAATAGGATGGCAAACAGTTTTTGTTTCTAATGTAACGGTGGGGGAAATACAGCAGAATACAGCAGCAGTTAAATGCTGCTCTGTATGCACCCAGGCAGCACTGGGTGAAAAAGAAAAGCTGCAGAGAATCTCAAATAAAACCAACAAAATGCACATTGGATAGTTGGTAATTCACATGGGTACTTTTCTCATATGCAGCAAAGTGAATTATTTCTGTGTTGGCTCCATATATGCCTAACACGGGGTGAAAAGTACCAGGCAGGAATATTTCTGTGCTTCTATTGCCTTGTTGCACAGAACTGGACCACAGAAAGGTCGAGATGAATTGAGTCTGGCAGGCGCTGTTTCTTTTGCTGGTGCAAGGATAAGGTACTGTTGGCTTGGTGTGCCTGTGCTTTGATGCTGCGTGGGAGAGTTTTCTACCAGTCTGTGCAGTTTGCTTTCCATACAGCTGTGCCTGCGTCAGCCCACAGTGAGCTTCCACTGTTAGGCCTGCAGACCCTACTCACATTTTTCAGCTGTGCAGGAGCATCCCAAAGGAGGATGGAGCACAGAAACCCAGACACAACATTGGACATCACACCACTGAAGGAAAGAATACATACTCTGATAGACAGCAAAACAGGGAAATGTCAGAAGCTTCATCATCTCTGCTAGCAGCACTGAGGCACATCTTGGGGAGGACACTGTAGGTTGACCAGATGGCACTGAGGATAAGAAACACTCACAAGGCAGGTGCTTTCAACAGCTCTGATCCTTGTTGTGCTCTCTGAACAGATATCAGAGAGATTCTATGTATTGCTGTTACTCAGAGCAAGTGCTAGGACAGTAGTGCACCAGCTGCACCTCTTTTCTGAGTATTTTTCTCTCCAATTACACTTTTCCACCAGCATTTACATCTTATATGAGCCAGATTGAGAAGGAGATTTCACAGTCTCATGTTAGCTATGTGCTTACTGAACAGCACTGTGTTGGCAGTCTCAAAAAAAATAAAAAAAGAGCATGTTATTTCTGATTGTGAGAAAAATGGGAAAGTTTCTCAGAATTGCCTTTTTTGGAATGCTGTCAAATAATTTCTATATCAAAGTTTATCAAATCACCTAGGCTGGCAGAGCAATGTGCCTCACAGTGATCCCTCAGTGAGGCAGGATGTGACTCCAGCATTTGCAGCAAGCCATCTTTCACTCCACTCCACAGTCTCATTAAACAGAAAATGCAGAATGATCAGTTGTATTTGGCATTACTGCTTTTAAAACACTTGCATTGGCAAAGCAAAATGAGGTTTGCTAAACATGACAAAGCCACAGTGGAAACTAAATGAAATTTCAGGAGCAAACTTCATTCACTGAAATATCTCTGCAATGCCCATGATGCAGGAGGGATGTGGAAGACTAAGAAGATATCAGTATTGAATCACATGGGCAAGCCACTAACTCATGGTGAAACCATGCAGCTAGTGGGCTAGGGTGGCCTGTTTCCAGTGTTACAAGGTATTTCAAGAAATTACTGCAAGTTTTTCCATTGTGATAAACTTGTGCAGACAAATCCTGTGTTACAGATTGGTGAACTGTTGCAGGATTCTCTTGATTCTTTCACATCTAAAATGTCTTCTTCATAAATTTAAATCAAACAAAAAATACAGAATAGAATAATATCATAAAATGTTCTGCTCTGGTGTGCTGTGCTCACTCTAGATTTTCTCACCTACAATGTCATCAATATATTATAACAATTAACCTTTATTCAACAAGCTCATTTATCATATTAGCTTTTCCAGGAAAACAGCCCCGACACAGAGGAGTCCATTCTGATGCTCACTATTTCCTCACTTAAGCAAGGCTAAGACTTTAAACGGGTTTATAGAATTTGCTTATACTTTATTACCAGCAAGGCGCAAGTTCTGTTACACCA
>JAWWTY010000088.1:29174462-29184623 GCA_035222235.1 Margarornis squamiger | reverse complement strand
ATAAATATGTACCATCAGCAGGAAATAACACTAACAACAGTAACTTAATTTACTGAATTAATGTTTCTTTCTAGTTAGAGGTACACTTTGCCAGTTTCATCACTACATGTCTACTTGTTCCCCCCCTTTCTCTGTCGCAGAACCAGTTTTTTTGTGGGGCTAGAGTCCCCATGTCTCACTTGAAACATCTGTAGCCTTATGTCCAGTCCAGACAAGACATCTAATGTTTGTCTACCTGGTAGGACACCTTCAGCCTGCAATTCTCCCTAAAGAAGCAAAGGTGAGTGGACTGTATTGGAGGTGCTTATCTTTCCTCTACTGTGCAGGCTGTTTGGAGACAGCACTCAGACTGATTTCTGTTTTGGTTTTTAATGTGAAGAGAGAGAGCTCCCTGCCTTGGTAAGGTTTGTCATGCAGCACCTGTCTATGCATTGCACTACAGCAATGTTATGAGATCCCTGCTGGAACGGCCTGCTGACAGACTGATCTGAACCTTTCCTAGAGAGAGAAGTGAACTAATTGGACAGGACAGTAAAGCACACAGAGGCAAAGTGTGTCCCTGAGCTGGTATAGCAGGTAAGTGGCAAAGCAGGGAGAAAATCAAGACACATTTAGTCCCAAATGAATACCACCCCTCTCACATGGCACACTGCTTCACATTAAACTTCTTGTGTTTATGCATCCTTTGGATCAGAATGACATCCTGGAATGTCAACCAAGCAAAATAAAGTCAGGTCTGGCAAAATTACATAGGAGAAAAGAACACAATTTTGGTTTCTTGGAAGAAAAATAGTGTACAGATCACATTCTTGCCAAGGCTGTGGTGAATTCAGATAGGTTTGAAGACTGGTCAGTTAGCATGGAGTATGTTTTTCTGAACATCACCACCTTTGACTGAGCTACAAAAAAAGGAGAGAGAAAAAGTTATCAAGAGTGTGCAAGAGGGTGGAAAGACTCTGTCTTCCATTGAATTATTTCAGTGGAGTCCTGGCCAAGTGAATGGTTTCTTCTTCAGAGTTGTAAACTGAAGAGAGGATTTCCTTGGGCAGGTCACGTCACCTTTTTTGTTTGTTCTTGTGCTGAATGTTTTCAGATTACTTACTTTAGACTAATTCCTGGTTTCCTCCCTGTTTCTCACCTGCAGAGACATGGAGATTTTATTTTCATGTCTCAGCAATACTCTAAACTTGCTGTATGGTGTTCCCCAGTCTGATTAACATTGAAGACAATCCAAAGAAAAATGGTTGTGCATTAAAATGCCATCTTTTGTGCCACTGGAAGGAGGCTGGGTAATGCGCTGTCGGACAAAGTCTTTATATTAATGATGTCAGCTGTGAAAATTCAGTGCCCACACGCAAAAGCACTTCCTTTCCATGGGACTATAAGAGTTCAAACCTCAGCATTTTGCCCTGGTGTGTGACCATATTCCTGAAAGAAGATATGATTGCTAGGCAAAAAGCCAGAACTCCCTACACAGCAAGATATCCATGCATGATCTTCCTACATATTCTGGAGATGGGGACTTGGGATCCTGCACCCACTCAACCTATGCCTCCTGCACACTGTGGCATCTTTTTGCTCTGCCCTCGCCTTGGCACAGACTTGTCTACTGAAAGCTCCCTGCAGCTGGCAAAATAGTTGACATAGTGGCTGTTATCCCACTTCTCCACTGCTCAGTCTGGGAGAGGGAAGAAAGGACAAGGCTGGATCTCATATTCTGAGTTATTGCTCTACCACCCCCACTTGCTATAGCATTACAGTGACACCTGTATGTACAGTGACAACTAGGTGGGGCCATTAGCCACTGGATTATTTCAACTCACTTCTGGAGCAAAAACCAATCAAGGAAAAAGGAGTTTAGCTGACACACTGTACTGAAGGAAAAAGGTATAAAGAAGGCAATGCATGAGGTAAGAAGACTAAACTTCTGCCAGTCCCTAAGCAGAGCTGATGGCAAACACTCAAACCTCCTATCACCTTGCTGCAGTATTTTTCACAGCCACAAACCTGTATTTAGAGAGCATGGTGCAGTCATTTACTGTAGCAGCGTAAAGCTGCCTCTGTGTGCAGAGCTGTCAGACTGCTGGAGACTCAGACCCTGTGAGCTTGGATGCTCTCAGCCTGGCTTGGCAGCCTGACTTGCTACAGCGCGTGCTGAAGGAACTGCAAGCTGATACTCTGAACAGGAGCAAACTGCTGCCTCATCACAGACCTTTGATCTCAACCCTGTATTTTATTCACCTTGAATTAGATGTGGGCACTGAAGCCACACTTTTTAAATTAAACATTCTTCCTTCTCTATTTTTTTAAAAGGAGAGAGACATTTAATTTCTTATATTAATTTTTCCAATAAAGCACACAGTACTTCTCAGATGATTAAAGGCTGTACTGCTCTTTGGCAGACAACACTGTTCTGTAATTCCTACCTATTCACATCCCTTAGCTCTCCTTCTAAAATGCCAAGATTTCCTTTCCTTGCCAAATGATGAAAAGGATCTGCCAGCTGTGAAGTGGTTTTAAAATAATTGCAAGTACAAAAATGGCCAGTAGAAAGAACTTTTTGGTCAGAAAAACCACCTGCAACTAGTGCAGCACTACATATCCCAGAAGAGTCCTTTTGGTTTAGGGCCTGTTTTGAGAGATTCACCAGGTGAATTCTAAAGTTCACCTATGAAACAATGAAATCACCACGGTTTCAGCTCTCAGAGCTTCACAAAACAGAGCTTTTTGTAACAGTACTTAGATAAGAGAGTGGTGATGTTGTCCTGTGTATCTGTTCTGTAAGGCTCCCTCAAGGTAGCTAACAGGTTGCATAGTACAGACAGCAGCCATGTCAAAGTCAATGAGTGACAGGGGTTTCCTGTGGTACATAAAGTTTTTGAGTCCCTGTCTAAAGGAAGAAAAAGCATCTCACTTGTCTTCCACTCACTTCCATGAATTCTGGACTAGCTTTGACTACATATTATTTAACTTCATTCCTACTTTGCTTCCCAAAGCTACAAGGTTTTCTGATGACCTTCCTGACTTCAAGATTTTCTCTGTAAACTGAGAAATACAGCAGGATAGCATCAAAAGCTAGGTATGAAGGGCTATCTGTTCAAAAGCCCTCTCTGTGGCATGAGATGAACACAAAGGATACATCTGCTGTAGACAAAAAGATAGAGTTGCTGGGGCACCTCACTCACCCTTGTCACAGGACGCAAGGACTTTCCACTGAAAGGTGAAGATGAGAGATGGGGCAGTGGGAGAAACTCACAGACCAGAACTACATGCCAGTGCAGATTAAATATCTGATCAGCCACACCATGACTCCAAGGAACACACCCTATGTACCTGGGCATCCTTACCACCAACTTCCAACCCAAATCCCTTCTCCTGCTCCAGCTTCCAGAAGGGGGGCAGAAAATGGGGGAACAACTTCTGAGTTCCCTTGTAGTGAGATGGTGAGGAAATGAGCTTTCTCCTCCAGAATAGCAGTGGCAGGGTGCTCAGAGGACAAAAAAATTGCCTCCCAAAAAATCTAAAGTAAGAATCACTATATTCAGTATCTCCCTGAAGGACTTGATTGCTTTGGATTCTCATGGGAGGAGGCAGAGAGGGAAACTTGACCTTACCAGGAATCAAAACATAGCTTATCACTCACAAGTATCAGTCCTGTGTTTGACTTATCAGCATTAGAGTGCATTAAGATCATCACCCATCTGACCAAGAACAGCCTAAATAAAGGCATCAGTTTTAGGTCCAAAGCTGCCTTTTAATTTCAATAATGTACTATCTATTTTGTAATAAGATGATTTATGATAATCTCTATGGTTTCACACCCCATTATTATTATTCTGTACTTAAATATTTAACTTCAAGGGCAGTTTGTCATCTGCTCCAAATGTATTTACATACAAGTAAAGTTCAAGCTATAATGTCACTGTCAAACAAACAAACAAAAAAAACCAGAGAGTAACCCTGTAGTCTGATTGTTTTGCTTTCCTATAGGAAAAAGAAAGACAGAAAAAGAGGAAAATATTTGCAAATTTGGGATGATAGTCCAGAATGAATGTCAAGAATCTACCATTATCCGTAACAAAAAGATACTAAGTAGCCTTTTTCATTTCCTCCCCCATCCCACCCTCCAAAAGGCTACATTAAAATAGGCATTTTTAATCAAAGCTTTTGGGGTTTTCCAGCACACTGGGATCAATACTTCCTCTCCAAATACTCAGAAAATGAGTCACTGATCAAATGTCAGCCACAATTTATTCATTGTGCAATGTTCTGATCTCAATGCAAGGCCTGCACTGTGAATATTCCTAGACTTACTAAGAGCCTATTCTGGTATTTCTCCCTCTCTAAATTGCTTTTGTTCTTGAATGTCACCAGAGCATCTTAGTGGACACATGCAGTCAAAGCAGTTTTCTTAAGACAGCAAGCTGTTTACTAAATAATTTATCAGCTGCACAAAAGCCAAAAAGGGACAGAAAAGCTCCAGAATGAAACAGCACTTCCATGTAAATCAGTGTTGCTCATAGCCTTCAGTCTCTGACACTTTGCACAGAGCTTGCAGAGTAGATAGTACACTCAGCAGCTCACTCTGAGCATATATGGCAGGCTGGAGGGATGGATGGTGTTTGCAGCCGGCTGAGTGATATAGCTGATAGAGGGCAAGCTGCACACCTACTTGCTGTGGGATATTGATTGCATTTGCTCATATACCTTCCACATCCCTGTCAGCTCTTCACAGCATCCCTTCCCTTCATCATGCTATGGAGAGCTCTCACCCCTCTGTCCCACCCCAAAGTGTTGCCACCACAGCACTGTGTTTTGAGGCTCTAAGGGCAAGGAATAATTTTCTCCCCTGGGGACAGTAAAATGCAAATTTTCTGCAGATGCCAAGCATCTTGGTTGCCTGGCCAAATTCCTTTTTACCAGGGTGGAAGAAGCAAGAATTGGAATAGGCTGTGCCAGGAAAAGAGCTGATATCCTCCATGGTGGAGAAGTGGAGACTGACTGGAAACACTCCCTGACAGACCATACTTTTGCATCCTCCCACAGCCTGGGCACATCTGGGGACATCTGGAGCCTGCTCCTGGAAAACCAAGCCATTCCTTGAGCACTGGAAAGAACAAAGCACATTTTTCAGTGTATCTCCTGTGTGTGTTCAGTTACACCTCACATGAGCACTGTCCTCAGCAGGAGAGTGAGCAGAGACTTCTCCATCCCCCTCCTAGGACTGGAGAATGCAGTTATCACTGAGATGTCTCCTCCTCTGTCAAAATGGGTTATAACTGGTCAATATATTCAAGATATATTCGGATTGCTGGGGCACACACACTCTTACTGCAAACCTTAATTTTCTGAAGAAATTGGTCTGAAAACATCTCTCTGCTCCTAAGCAAGCAGAACGTGTCCATCTCTCTCTCTTCACCTTCACGGTCATATCTGGCTGTGCGATTTTTCATTCAGTTTGTTTAGTTTACTACTCTGAATTTAATTTAAAGAATTAGTGTTACTAAAATTACACACATGGTGGTATTTGCAGCTGTAATTGCATTAAAAGGAATGTGCAATTTTCTGTCGCAAGGGATGGCAGTGCAGGACTGGAAAGAAAGAGCAAAACCACTCAAAAGATTACTAGTAATAGAAGTAAATCTGGCCTTGATTTTGCCAGCATCAGCCTGATGTATTTATAGATTTTTTAATTACATATATCATAGCCTGAAATACATTCCTAGTACTGCTTTGGAATTTAAATCACTGCCTTACTTTTTTTTTTTTCCCCCTTATCTCTTTCAAGTCTGAGCACTTTAAAAAAATTAAAAAAAAAAAAAAAAAAAAAAAGACTAGGGAATGGTGTGGCCGGAAGAAGTAGATATCAGTTTTCTGTGCTATTGAGTTGCAGAGGTAACAAAGGACTGCCATTCAACACATTAAGGAATTAAATTCAGACTGGCAGTTTGGACTGGATTTTTCTGCAGTGCTCAGCATTTTCCTATACCAAGATTTGTTCTGGAACAGCTACCCCTGATGGTCCACTCTACAGCAACGCTTCCTCCAGAGCAGATTAGATTAAATTAGTATACTTAGGCCATGAGAATGGCTCATGCACAGAGAGTGAACCACAAATCATTCTTTATGTTAATCCCATAATATTAAGCAAATTAATGTCCCTTTGCAGAGAAACATTTGTTCTTTGTTGGCAGAGGAACATTTGAGGAAATTAATTCAAAATAACTTTGAAAAGGGATTTGTTAAATTCCTCTAAAACCCTACGACCTCAATTTAGTTTAATTGGGCATTAATTCGTTTAACTCAATTCTTGTCCTAAGTCAATTAAACTCAGCATAATTGTGACCCTTTCAGCTCTGAAAGAAAATGCCCTCACTGTGCTCTTGGCAGTTCAACTACTGCAAGGGAAATGTACACCTCTTTTTTAATTTGGACTGTTTTACTTCAGTGTCCCGTGCTGACAAGTCCTTCGCAATGCCCCAGCGAGACCAAAGTCCCCCTGACTTGCAAAGGTTCTAAGGATTTGAGCTCAGATCTATAGCTCCCACTCTTGTTACTTACTATCCAGTGTTCCAGCCTTCCTCCCAGTACTGTGCCTAATACCGTGGAGCACTTGGGGGTGGAGGCAGCTGTCCCTTCTGTTTGTATAGACATTAAACTACTCTAAGTTTACATGGGAATATTCAGAATAATTCAATAGAGTTATTTTTGCCCTGGGTATATGGTATAGTTCATGTTGTCAGCAAATCCCTTTTGCTCAGGCAGTCCTTTTCCACTGTTGAACAGCTAACTGGGTGCTTTGCACAAGGAAGGTCTTGGTGACCTCTTGATGCATGCTTGTTCATTATAGTGGCACAGCTACTTTTACCAGCAAACCAGTCCTAAGAACACTGCCTGAAAGCCACAATGTTTATGTAATCTGAAAATTGGAGACACTCTCCACATGTGGTAGGTTGCAGAAGCAGAATCTTGACTTAGAGAGTCTCTGTGAGATCAGGTCATAGCTGTGGGAGCATCATGGGAGCCCAGGAGTCAGTAGCAGTTGTGGAAGAATGAAAATGTGCCACATAGTATCACAAAAGGGAGGTTAACTTGCCATTGTTGTGGAATATTATAAAAGTCTCTCTCTCCTAGGAATGCTCAAGATACCTTTTTTTGCAAGATACATTTACACCCCTCAAAATACCTAGGAAGCATGAACTCAACATAGAGGCATTACAGCCTTGTTGGACTTTGCTTTTGAGAGTTTTTTGATGTCCAGAAAAACACATGTTCACCAGATAAAGCTGTACCATTTTATTGGGTTTGCATGACAAGGTTTTGTTAGTGGGGGAACTACAGAGGTGGCTTCTGGGAGAAGATGGTAAAAGCTTCCTTTGTGTCCCATAGAGCCAGTGCCAGCCATCTCCAAGACAAATCCACCACTGGCCAAGGCTGAGCCCACCAGCAATAGTGGTAGTACCTCTGGGTATTTAAGCAGGAGAGGGGAGACAACTGGGCAACAGCAATTGCAGATGAAGAGAGGAGTAAGAGTATGTGGTAGAAACAGGTCTGCAGACAGCAAGCCCAGTGGATAAGGAATGGGAGGAGCTGTTCCCTGCAGCCCATGGGAGTCCACAGTGGAGCAGGGCTCCACCTGTAGCTTGTGGAGAACCCCATGCTGGAGCAGATGGTGCTTAGAAGCACCCAAAGGAGGCTGTGACCCCCTGGGAAGCTCACACTGGATCAAGTTTGCTGGCAGGACTTGTGACCCCATGGGAGACCCACGCTGCAGGAGTTTGTGAAGAACTGCATCCTGTGGAAAGGCCCACATTGGAGAAGTTCATGGAAGACTGTCTCCCATGGGAGAGACCCAACACTGGTGCAGGAGAAGAGTGTGAGGAGTCCTCCTTCTGACGAGGAAGGAGCAACAGAAAGAATGCGTGATGAACAACCACAGCCCCCATTCCCTGTCCCCCTGCACAGCTGGGGAGGTGTGGAGTGAGGTAGAGAATTCATGAGTAAGGTTGAGCCTGGGAAGAAGGAAGGGGTGAGGGGAAGGTGTTTTAAGATTTATGTTTTATTTCTCATTACCCTACTCTGATTTGATTGGTAATACATTAACCTAATTTCTCCAAGTCTGTTCTGCCCATGACAGTAATTGATTAATGTTCTCTCCCTGTCCCTGTCTTGATCCGTGAGTGGATTATATTTTGTTTCCCCTGTCCAGTTGAGGAGGGGGATAGAGCTCCTGATAGAGCAGCTTTGGTGGGTACTTGACATCCAGTCACAACCAACTCACCACAACCCTGCTGCAGTAAGCAGTTTCACAAACATGGAGACACATAAAGCACACAAGCCACAGAGAACAGCTGAGTCCTACAAGGGGTGAGCAATTAAATAAACCCCTTTTCTATCTGCTCCCAGTATTGATTTTTCTCCAGCATCCTGTGAAAATTTGGCAGCTCTGCAGTAGAACTAGAAGATAAAACGCAGTATAGGTATTTGGCCACACTTTCCTATAAAAATCTTATTAATCAACCAGCAATTCTACTTTTAAAACTCATCCAGAAAAATGTCTGCCATTTTTTTTTCTCAATATGGAAGGCAGAGAATGGTAAAACTTTTTCTCTTTTCAGAAAGAAAATGGAAGGAGGGTTGGCATAGATGCATACAAAAGAACAGTGGCTCATGGAACATGTTACAGTGCCCTCCACAAGCATAAAAAAGGTAATTTTCCTGCTGGCTGTCAAAAAGACTAACTGGACCAGCAGCTGTATTGGTAAACACAGGTCTACAGAGGGTAAGGTCTTGCATTAGCTGGTGGCACTCTGTTTTGCTTGCACTGCAGTTGCAAGGCTTGCTTAATTAAAGGGAAAAGTATTCTAATGAATACACAACAATTGTAAGAGCATCCAAAATGTGCAACACACTTTCTATACAGACAAGACAGAGTTTTGCATAACCAGCCTCCATTGCAGACTGTCCCACAGGCATGCCGTTACCCCTCATATTTGCAGCTATGCACCATTACTTTTCTCCAGTAGCTTGGTCTTACATGGCTTTTCAACCTGATCAGCATGTACCCAGAGACTATGTCTGGCTTGTAGATTTGCAGGGATGTGGTGCAAATCAATAGAGGACAGCACTAGGAAGAGTCTGGGCATGAATCAGCCTGACAGCCATGGATTTTAAGGAGTACAAAGGATTAAAATCTGGGGTTGTTCTTCAGTACTTGAGAACAGGCAACCTGGATAACTACACTTGAAAGAGGTGAAATATCCTAAGTCAGGTTAGCTGTGACCTGCCTATGTCTTTGGAAAATTTACCTCTGCCTGCTTATGAAACTGCATGGTATGAAGTGAGCTGTGAACATCTGAGGCAGCATGCTGGAGGAAGCTGGTCATTCTTTATAGAGATCACCTATCACATGTAGTCATCCTGTTAGACTCACCTGCGTTTTCAAGACTATCACTTCCCTACTCCTTCCTTGAATCTGCTGCTTGGTTGTTGTTTGCTTTCTATCTTAAAATTTGGTATTCTCATGCAAGGGTTTTCTTTCTACCATAAAAGGTACTGCTGCTTGCAGCACTCTGAATGTCTGTGGAGCAGAAGGAGACAATAAATGGCAGAATGAAAAGGTGCCCTTTTCTTGAACTGACAATTCAGAAATTTGAGCTGATATGAGTTTCTGCCAGGTTTAAAAGCAGGGGGATCAGCCCAAGGAGAGTAAGTGGCTTAGATATATATCTCCTAAGAACAACAAATTCAGAGGAGTGATCCCTCTCACAGACAATACAAGCCCAGTACTCTACTGCGTTAAGTCCACTGAGATTCAGCTTGTATTAAGCCTAGTTTCCCTAGTTTTCCTTTCAGCATTTTGCTACTGCAGATAAATTTCTTGTTCTCAATCAGTGTTAGTTTTCCCAAGAGCAGACCTAAGATTTCATGGAAAGCCATAAGCACACTTCTGAAAGTCTTGCCTTGTATCAAGCTTATCCTTTTGACATATGCTCACACAGCTGCCTTTGGTGAAAAGTTGACCTGCTGGTGTTAACCCTGAAGACTCAGGGTGTGTTCAGCAATATCCTTCCTTGTCTCTCACTACTCCACCTTCTGGCACCAGGTAGTGAAAACCACAGAACAGAAGCAGGTGAAGTCCTGGATGTGATCAAATTTCTG
>JAWWTY010000088.1:29155883-29173694 GCA_035222235.1 Margarornis squamiger | reverse complement strand
AAATTTCTGAGTCGGGTCCTTGCAACATTTAGGCTTCAAGGAATACATTCATACATCTCTACATGCCTCAAGGTATGTCCAAGGCTGTCTCATCTTGCAGCAGATTTCCTTTACTCTGGATGTGTTCAGTCCCATACCAGTAAAGGTACTTTGTAGTTGTTAGCACAAGAAGCTGTTTTCAGATCCCCTGTTTGCCTGGAGACACCTGAATATGTGACCTGCTCTGCCCAAGGAGCATATTTTCCCAGCAGAGAACTATTAAGGTTGAAAAGGACCTCCATGAATACCAAGTCAACCTTTGACTGAACACTATAGTGTCAACTAAACCATAGCATTAAGTGCCACATCTAGTTGTTTCTTGAACAGTTCCAAGGATGGAGACTCCACTACCTCCCTGGGCAGGCCATTCCAATACTTAACGACCTTTTCAGTGAAGAAATACAGTGATGCTTCTGATGTCCTACCCAGACCTCCCCTGGTGCTGCTTGAGGCTGTTTCCTCTTGTCCTGTTGCTGGTTGCCTGGGAGAAGAGGTCAACCCCTACATACCTTTGCTAATGTCTCCCTTTTCCCCAGCCTAAACAACACCAGATCCTCCAGCCATTTTTCATATGACTTACCTCATGAATTAGAATGTTTCAGAGCCATCTCACAGCCTTACCATGTCTATCTGCCTAACTTCATGCAGTACATTTAAATAGTGAGTGATGTAAGATGTAGAAGAGAGTGTCCTAACCAGTGAGAAAGTGAACAGAAAATGGTATACCATGCTGTCTCCCTCCTTCTTACTATGCCATGTCCTCCTTTCCCCAATCATCTCTTTTCTTCAGAAGGAAAGGGCTCACCTGATTGCAGGCTGTAGCATAAGGACAACATTTATGACTTCTCAGGAGCTCTGCACCATCCTTGAAGACTTCATGGCATCTCTTACCAACTGATTTCAGCACTCTGTACTCAAGTTACTGGATTTCATGAGTAATAATCTTAATTATCTACCTATCCTTCTAGGAGGCATCTTGAGTGCAGGACACCTGAAGGTGAGACACATTCTTCCCATATGCCTCTCCCTTCTATCACTGTGCAGTAGCTGTTATAATGACCATTCTTTTTCTCTGTATAAACTGCAAATTTTTGGACTTGTGAAAACATCAGCCCCAAGGAATTCTTCTCTCTTGAGGATTTCCCATTCTCACCATATGTGCCTCAAAAAGGGCTGCCTTGACTCTCTTGTGAACATTCATCTTCCGTATTTGTAATGGAAAGATACATTGTAGTTAATATGTATAACAATAATACATAATAGCTCTATCTATGGATAGATAGATGGATATGTGTATTAGCATTTTATAGAATTGTATAGATAGATATACATTTTCAGTATCCTCTTGCCCTTGCACTGAAAGCTGATGGTTATTTTCTGGCAAACCTCTGATTATATTTTTCTCATCTAAATTTTGTCTTCGTAGTTGAAATCTGCACCAATCTCTGAAGATTAATACAACAAAGAGGCACTACTGAGGGCTCCTGGAGGACATTTTTCTTTCAAATTCTGATAAACTTAAGTGCTGCTCATTAATTTTTGTGTCCCAGAGGAGTGCCTGGAGCCTGCAGAATAATTTCCTTCCAACAACTTGCATAAAATTTTGCATTGCACTTTGGATCCAAGCCAGGTTGTCAGGGTTGTTATTTATTGCAACTAGTAAAAATGATTCTCAGTTGTTGTAATTCAGAGACATTTGAATGACTTTGGTGGAGCTGTGCTCATTTGCCTTGGCAGCACAGCAAATACCCTGGAATAAAAACTAACAACGCAGACATATCAGCTACTGTCACAGTAATTACCAGTGGATTTTTAATTACTCGGGGAGGAAAAGCAAAAAGGAGAAAGAAGCCTTCTTACAAAGACACTGTGAGCTAACTGCCTTGCCCAAGACTCCAGCATTGTAAGCTAAGCTTGCACCTTCATGTACAGTCATGCTCACACATTCCCCTTTTTTCAGTTTTTCAAGAAATCCATTAAGCAACCCATGTCTACCAGTACTGATTAAACCCATCTTCTCTTGCTAAAGGGAGCTAAGGGCCCTCTTGAGTCTTTACAAACAAGAGTTAAAGCAAAGCCAGGAGACAGTTATCCAAGGCAAGCTGGAGTCAATGAAGGGGAAAAGGGCAAGCTAAGGTAGCGATGCTAACAAGCCCCATCAGTTACCGCTATTAAGAATGGTCAGTGGTTTGAGGCCAAGAAGAAACCTGCAGGAGCAGGCTGTCATGTTCTGCTGTGCGAATGCTGCAGGCTAACCTAGAGGTGGCTGTTGTCAGCTATGTGAATTCATGAAAATTCAATCTTTTGAAGCAGAAGGCATCTGTTGTACTATATAACTCTGCCAAAGAGAAGCAGAAACCACTGAAAAATGTTGAAATTGTGTCCAGGTTCTTCCCAAGCCAATCAATTCTTCATCTCACCCATTGTCTGCTTGTAGAAGCAGCACTTAATATTCACACTGTGCCTGGAGAAACATGAGCTAAGGGCTGACCTAAGCTGTGACCTTCAGCTTATTGCTGCATGGAGCATTTTCTTTTAGGAAGTCAGCTGGCTGGCAGGCCCTGAGCCCTACCAGTCATCCTGTACCTGAGATGTACAAGCATGGGAGTTTGAACTTGTCTTCTTCCTGTATGTGCTTAACTCCTGGTCTAAGTGAAGACAAGCTGACAACTCTCTAACTGATGTGGACTAGGTGGCTGAATCCATGATTTTGCTATAATGATCCCTCTTCACATAAAACCTTTCTAGCTGACATAGCTAGACAATGATGTCATTCTTCCCCTCATATAAACAGAGTTTTCAGCTCTTAAAATCAAAGGCAAACTCTTCTCATATTCCCGCTGGGCTAGATCCCAATGTCTTTCCAGGCAGCATATTTGTGCCTGTTGCTATTTTTGCTTGATTTTAACACGTTGCATTTGATTTTATATTATCTTGGCCAGCGTGTTAAATAGGAGAACACTTCAGGTGACACATCCCAGCAGAAAATCAGGCCTGTTAATATGAAGAACATTTTTGTGCTCTGTGGTCTCTGACACCCAAACTCTTTTTGGTGGCTGTAAATTTTGGTGGTCAATCAGTTCATTTATTGCTTTTGAGGTCTCTGCAGCCACTGTGGACCTAAGGTTGTCTGGAATAATTCAGTGTGGCTCCATTGACTTCAGTTGAGCAACACAGGTTTCTGCCTGCTGAAAATCTGATCCTGCATCTTTTTCTCTCTCTCTCTCTCTCCTGTCATCTTCTCAGAATCTCTCTAAGGATCAAGGAAGACAAAATTTTCAAGACTGCTGAAGGCTATTGACTGATGAGCTTTCACCAACATTAAAGGAAGCAATATAGCCCAATGTCTTATCTGTTTTGCAGATTTCAACTTCAGTGTTTACCAAGTGAAATGGATTTGTTCCTACAGTGCAGTGTTAGGGAACAATCCAAGCCCATCTGAAGTCAAGACAATTTTGCATCAATTGGGCAGGTTTCATAACCATCATGTTGAGCTCATCCCAGCCCAATGACTTCTGCAGGTCTTTGTGCACCACCTACACAAAAACTGCCTGGCTTCTCTCTTACTCTCTATTTAGTATGAATCTGACATGAATGCTGGGTGCTATAGAACTGACTCAGCAGCTATCAACCATTTTATTCCCTTTCCTTTTAACAATGTTTAAAAAAATAAACAATTGATTATAGCTCATGTTTCCGCCTTTTATTTCACTCCTTAAGGTCAATACCACTCTTATTGGAAGAGCACATTGCAGAGCCTGCTTTTCTCTTCTGGTGTGTTTTTGTATACCACTTCTGAACTCAGGGGACATTTTCATTCTTGTTCCACTGGTGTTTAGTAACATTTTCACTGAGGTTTCAGTGAACATTGCCACTATCCTCTTAGGCACATGCTGTCCTTTTGAAATGAGGAGAGTGTTGTGAGAGCAGAGAGGCAGAAATCAGGATTTGAGGTGGATCTCACGTGTGTAATGGCACAGTCTGAAAACTGGACAGAATCTTAGGCAGATGAAGAGAAACAGAGAAAACTAGAGCATAAAAGCATTGGCTTAACAGAACTTCAGATGGCTAGCAAGTAAATTAAATCCTATAGTCCTGGTATCTGAGGATTACCTCTGCTGGCTGAACAAATTCTGACAGAGTGGACCCGGAGGTTCCTGTAGCGGCTTGAGCTTGTGATTGCACATGAGGTTATAGCCAAGGTGCTTTCTATGTTACTAGAGAAATTCAGAATTATGCAGCTTCTTTCCAAATCCTGAGAGTTTAAGCAGGCAAATAGTAAGAAGGTAAATAAAGTAACAGACCTAGCTGTGAAAAGGGGGCTCAGAAATACCTACTATCCCTCTGGTGTTTTTCTCATAGAGAAAAATACCTGTTCCTCAACAGACTCAAGAGCGCTAAGACCTCTGCTGATGTCTTTTCTCTACTGGCCAATGGTGAGGTTAACCCTACAGGAAGAGAAACATTTCTTTAAAGGGCCAGGGTCACATTCACTACGGCCATCTCATACCAAGCAAAATAGATTACATAGGTCTTGGACTCTGAGAACAATCCATCGCTTCCTGCAGTATCTCTGAGCAGCACAATTCCCAGCCAGGTGGGCCTGCCAAACACAGGCATAAAATGTACCACCTGTGGTTGGAAGTGTGGGTGTGATGCGATGGGACGTGCAATAGGGAGAGGGACAAGGAACCTCTCTATTTCCACTCCAGCAGTCTCAGCTAGCATGCTGAGGGGTTGTTCATCTTATGAAGCTTGGCTCAGCTTTGAGCAGCAAGAAGAAACAGTGACACCATTTCCCAGAAGTTTAGCTGACAATAGCAGTGATTGCAAATGCTTAGCAAAGTGCTTTTTGTCACATTTTGCTAACAAAGCAGGGGTTAGGTCCCTTCTGTCTGTTGGGATATAAATATCTTGATTAGATCTTTGAAAAAGAAAAAAATCTAAAAGCAGGAAGGTATTTTATTATTTCTTTTTTATTTTTAGTATTAGAAGTATAACCCAAGTAGTGCTGGCACCAGGATGCATAATCCACTTAGCAGGGCAAAGAGGGCTCTGAAGCTGCACCACAAATGCATCATTTGATAACAGTAATGAAAAAGACACCAATCTATATCTGCAAATAGCATTAGAGCTGACTTGGTTTGAGGACCAAAGGAAGCTGATGCTGAATTTATAAGGCTGACATCTCAAACATTTGAGACCACTGTTTTCTTCCCTCCAATGTTTTGTTTTGTTCTTCTTTACTTTTTTATTTTTTAATAACTTGACCCTCTGTTGGGGTCAGCTATTAGCCCTATAATGACAGCAATTTAGTCAGGAAAGGTTGTAGAGAGAAGTGGGCCTGCCTTGTCTCATGGGCTGAGTGGGACCAGCCAGCTCATTCTTGCTCACCTTGCCCCACAGGCCTTGGTTTGTCACTGCACCTATGCATGGTGCTTTGAGATGCCCACATTGCAAATCCATGCCTGCCGTATCTGCTGCTGAGATGGGGATGAAAAAGCTACAGGGCCAGATGGCAGAGACCCCCTCCACCTAAGCACCAGACAGGACCTTTTCCAATACGCGTGTCCCATATAATCTTTCTCCATCCCATCTCCCACTGTTCATCACATGGCTTCTAAAAGGAGCATCCTAAAGGAAGGGTGAACATGTTGGAGAAAATACATGATCTGGAGCAAACAGACACAGATAAGGAAGCATAAGAAATACTCTACTGATACTGCATAGTAGTCCTCTTGAACAGTACCCTGTTTACAGCTCTAAGAATAGGAAATGCTGCTTACACACAAGATACAAGCCCATTTCCTTACATGAGTTTCTCCTGTTATTTGTAAGACAGTCTGCTGTCACAACCTCCTATGCCACAAAGTTCCAAAAATTTCCTTCCCCTCTGTATAGGAGCAGTTTCTTTCTTTTCTGCTTCTGTTCTAAACTGCCTCCTTGGATCCAGTATTGCAGAATGTGATGAGCTATGGTTCCACTTTAAGCTCATGCTCCTCTTGTTTGCTTTTGCATGTGCTTGTCTCAAACCCTTCAGTTTAGTCCCAGACTAAAAGTTTCCACAGTTTTTACTGTCCTTGAAAGTAACTTCATCTCCACAGTCATTTTAATTAGTCTTTCCTTACATTCTCTGTATTCAACATATCTTCCTTGTACACAGGAGGGACAAGATACACACTCTCTGCTCAAAATGCAGGTGAATTAAATTCACGATTGGTACACTTTTCCAGCATTTTGATGGACATGCTGAATAAAACTGGTGCCAGCACTAGTCTCTGGCAGATCTTCCATTAAGCCCCATCAGGCAAATGGGGCAGTACTCAGCTTTACAAAACCATACTGGTTATTTCTCCATATACTGTGTTTACCCATGTGCTCTGCGATTTTAGTTTTGACTGTATGCTTATATTATACTCTCAGGAATGGAAGTCAACCATTGTTTGGTAGTTTTGCACCTCTGGCAGTAGATCTCCAGGTTCACACCTGAGCTCCCACTCAGCCCTCCAATTACTTCCATCTGGTCATAGAAACTTGTTAATATCTTATTAACCATGGAGCCAGACAGTTGTCAGGTTTTCAGGCTCCTGGCATTGTTGCAGACTGGCACTTGTAAATTTTGCCCTTACTCTGTCTCCTCACACATACCAAGTATCTGGAATTGCAGGTGACCAATTTTCAGTATGATTGTGCACTCTATTTTTCTACTGACCCTTTCTTAGACACACTGAGTATTATGCACCTTGTAAGCCATGCCAGTCTGAACAAGGTGCTTTTTCCCAGCTCAGAGTCAACATACTCCTCTAGAACTTTTCTCCTTTCCTGTGCCAGCAGACAAGACCAGTTATGAAGAGGGATAACCAATCCTTTCTGCATGGGTTCCTCTTCTGTAGAAAGGTTTCCCAGATCCTTACCACCTATTAGTTACACCATCCCCTACCACATCCACAATTTGAGGGTCTGAATTTCTCCCCTGGCTCCTCAACCTCACATAAGATGGAATTTCAGACAGTGCTACCAGAGAGATCACAGTCTCCAGTCTCCAGTTTCAGCACTGAAATAGTAAAGTTCATCTCCCAAGGCAGAAGTAGCTTAGAGAAACACCAATTCACAGGCAAGTCCATTGCAGTGCTGCAGAAGGGTCTGCCATATAATGAATGGGTGTTAGTGATGGCCCATATATGCAGGAACCTCCTAATAATTCTTGATCTGACCCTGATGATAGAGGTCTACCCTCACAGGTACTCTTTCCATTCAGAGTTCTGCATGTCCAAGCAGTTTTCCTGGATTTCTTAAGCATGTTCAAAGCCATGGTGTCTGTGATATTTGTGATAAGAGCTCCAAAGGCACTTCAGGCTTTTCTTACACTGTGTAAATGCTCCCAGAAGAATGGCTTCTGGCCTCTTTAGCTCCAGAGCTCTTTAACATCATAGACCATTTTAATGGCATTCGAGCAAAGCTTAGGAGAACAGATGTGATCTAAATGGCCTCAGATAGCAGAGCAAGACTTTGCTCAGTTTCTCTGTTTTAAAGAACATGTTGCTGGCAGAACCATCAAGGCTCTTGAAAAATATGGGGTTTGAGAGAAGGTAGTTTTTAAAAGAACATACCTTGTATTTATTTTAGTGAGTTCCTCCTTACACTGTCACAATAAGCTACAGAAGGAAACTGCATCTCCAGAAAGCTGGCTGAGCTGTGCATGCTGCACAGTGTAGCTAAGGAACCCCAGGGGTTATGGAGAACAAGCTCCTTCAGTAGGGTAGTGAGGTGGGGACAGAAGAGTTTGCAGGGACAGAAGAAGGGGCAGTCCTGGATAAACAGGAAAAAAGTGTCCCCCCAGGAAAGCAAGGAAACTTCATCAATAGTTCTGATCTGCTGATGCAACTGATCTGCTATATCCTTGCACCTTGTGAAGGTACTGGCACAGGAAAGAAGCAGAAAGCTTTGTGCTTAATATAATATAAAGCTGTGTTGCTTTTACTTTATTTCTGCTCTGTTTTAGTTTTTCCTTGTTTGTTGATGGAAAGCTTACTTGGTCCTTTTCTTTTGCTAAATTTAAACCATGTTTTCCTGCCAAGCAGCTGCAGAGTGTCTTGCATGCAGGAGGGCTGCCTGTGGTTCTACATGATCTTGCAGAGGCAAAAGCTGTCACAACACTAACTGTGCAGTTACAGAGCTACAAGCTAGAAGTCATCAGAGAGGTAGAGGAGAGCTGGAGCTCCTAACAGGAACAACTAGACAAGTGCAAATCAGCTAGAGCAAAAAGCATCATTTATGTGCCCAAGAAGACAGCAGGCAAGTTCTAAGATGCTACTGATCACAAAAAAGCAATGGGATAGTTTATTGGTCATGCTAAAAATATATATCCATATACACTGGAAAAGCAATGATTGGTCTCTACAGTATCTGGGTTGTGGCAGGTTGTGAAGGTAGGGCATGCAGCAGAGTGTGATTACAAGAAAGATGGAGAGAGACTTTTTTCAAGAGTAAGTAGTGACAGAACAATGGGGAATGGCTTCAAACTGAAAGAGAGTAGATTTAGATTAGATATTAGGAAGCAATTCTTTACCATGAGGGTGGTGAGGCACTGGAACAGGTTGCCCATAGAGGTTGCAGATGTCCCATCCCTGGAATTGTTCCAGGCCAAGTTGGATGGGGCTTTGAGCAACCTGATCTATGGGAAGGTGTCCCTGTTCATGGCAAAGGGATTGAAACTAGATGATCTATAAGATCCCTTCCAACCCAGGCTATTTTATGATTCTATGATTCTCTGTACTATCTTTCCCTTTATTCCCCTCAAAATACTCATCTTTGATAATCCACACTTTTAAAGGGGACCAGTTAGGTCACTGAGAATGAGATAAACACTTTCTGTATTTCAGTCTGACATTCTTTTAATATGACCATTAAAATTTAAAAGCAGTCATTGCTGCTGCAGTGAAGTCCTGGTGAAAAGTTTCCTATGTGCTCTACATATGACCCTCAGCTAAAGTTAAACTATGTATTTCTGCTAAAGGAAGTGGAGAAATTCTTTTCCTCATCCTCAGCAGCTGAAAATCACTCATTGCATTTTTCAAAATGCAGAATATGTTCTGTCCATCTGGGAGAAGAAAAGACTATACCACAGGGGAGGTCAGGTTACCTCTCCAACTGAATGTCCTCAAAACTTGCACTTGAAAAAAATAGAAAAAAGAAAACCTGATGTTCTCCCATCACCTTTTGACTCAGAATCTGGGACATTGGCTCACGTCTTGCAGCAGTACTGAGCTGGATTATGAATGGCCCATCTATCAGCCCAGAAATAGGTCACAGTAGGCAGTAATTGCTACTTCATATTTCATTGAGGTTTGGGCCAGGAAAGTGTGATCTCTGCCAGAAAAGCATAAGAAGGCATATTACCTGTGGGCAGCATAATGAAAGCCAAGGCTTCTCAGGCATATTGACACTGTTCTCTCCAGGCTCCTGCTACATCTTCCCTGGAAATCACCTGCCCTGTGTCACTTCTCATAAGTGTAATGCACATGGTCACAGGATTTTGATGACATGGAGCATATCCTTTAGCTTTGCCATTTACTGAGATTGCTTCACCTGAAACATCTCCAGAGCTGTCAAGGGTGATGGCACTGAGGGCTTCTCCTGGATGGGCTGCCTCCATGCTACATGCCACCATCACCATCTCAGGCCATGAGGGAAGCACTTGGTTGTGGCTCAGGTTTCACAGGGGCTCAAAGGAAAAACATGCCTGCCTCTCTGGCAGAGCTCAGTCTGAGGAAACACCAGCCTTTTCTTCTTTTTACCAGAAGGTAGAAAATAAATTGACTACTTAACTTTTTTCCATTTATGTACATGAAAACATGAGTCATTTTTATTTAAATCAAGTTAGGTGAGTCTAGCTTAAAAAACTGGAGCTGACTTTTGATGATAAAAGAGAACCCTGAACCAGCGGAAATCCTTACCTATGCCTTGGGGCAGAGGGTGTTTTGAAAAGGTGAAGTCAGCTTAGGGAGAGCAGTCACTTCCAAAGGTGCAGAGAGAATATTTTCCTAATTCAGTATCACTTATTTGGCTGCTCAGAGCTGAGAACTGGAAGGTAAAAGGAAGGGCAGAAAAGTTTAATTTTTCTCTTCTAATCTATGAATATAAACAAGATGTAAAATGAGATTTATTACTGCTAAAATCTTGAAGGTCATTACAATCAGGAGCTAAATTCAAATCATTGGTTAAGGATCATATTACTTTTGTTTAATAAATCACTTAGTTTTAAATGTTGGACATGTTTTGATAAACTTTCCCTTTTGCAGTATGTCTGCAGTACTTCTATGTAAATATGAAAGAAAAGAGAAGAAGTCAGGTACTTTTCTACATACATACCAAGCCCCAGCTGAAATTCTCTTTGAGGGATTACCAAATCCCAGTTTTCTTCCAGAAGCTGTTTAATCAAGATCACAAGAACCATTAAGTAGGAAAAACAAATGGATCTTCATCAGTCTCCATAATCATAAAGAAAGTAAAAATTATTTATCTGAATAAACACGTGAAATACTGTAAACAAGTGAAGAATTGCTATGGGTCCTGAGTGTATCCCTAGTTCAGTCAAAAGATATGTTGGATTTTATCCGCAAATGAGAATCAGACTTCCTTTGATGAAAAAAAAAAACCTGAAAGCCCACACATAGCAAAATGTAAGCAGCAATTTAAATTGAAGCTCCCTGCTTTTTGATTTAAATCATGATTAAACATCATCTTCAAAATCATCATGATAAATTAAATTCTCCTCTTATCAGGACTCTCCCAGTTAAAATGACACATCTAAATTCCCAGTCAGAGAGGCTCAGCTATTAGTCAACACAGGTTCCCTGGGTGAAGTGGGGAAGGGTGGATAGTTTAATTCTGCTTCCCCATCCCCCTTTTTTTCCATGTAGTTCCATTTCCTTCTATCATTCCGTTATTATTACAGATGCTGAGCTTCTCTGTCATAAGGAATGCCACCTGCACTTAAAATCATGGCATGTAGAACAGACATTGCCCAAAGTATGTGGTAAAGATGTGTATTAAGAAAATGCAGATGAAGGTCATACTTTACTTAGTTTTCTTTTAGGATTTATGTCCCTATGAAGTTTCCCTCCCACTCAGCTTTGCTTTACAGGTTGCTGTTTCATGATGCACGGACCAAACAACACTCAATACTTCTGTGCAAACCAACCATAAGATTCCCTGTGCAGCCTCCTTTCCAGTGTTACCCAGCAGGTTCCTGGTGTACCAGGAGACAACAGCTGCCTCTCAGCTCATGTCATCACTGCTTTGCACGCTCTTTCCTTGTTTGAGCAGATGCTCGGTTGGTTCCTTGTGTGTCAGGGAGAAAGCAGATTTGCTTTCTCCAACAGCCACTTCAGTAGTCAAGTTTATCTCAACCCTCTCTGCCAGATTTTGGGCACCACAACGCCTGGGCACAGAGAGTCAGCCTACAGCACAGCACAATCCACCCATATGAGGACCCAGGTCCAGCTGCATGGCAGCAACAAAACCTGCCTCTTCATGGAAGTGGGAGTGGCTGCAGAGGCACTTCCATGCCCAGATGCTGCCCGTGTCTGTAGCCAGGCTGCAAAACTTATAGGAATGTTTATCTTAGTGCAATTTTGCTCTGGTCTTTGAGAGGCCATTTCAGAAAACCCTTCCCCTGGTTTATTTGAACACACTGCTCTTCTGAGAAGGTGCTCATAAACACTGTAAAGTGTGCTTCAGTCATCTTTGGTAATTCTTTTGAATGATTTTATATATGGCTGTCAACAACCAAATGAAGAGGCAAAGTGTAAATTTTTTACTAAAATGCTTTTTTCCTTAGCAACCTGTAATCATCGCTGCGAGTTGGTTTTTGTCATGCAGGTTTTGGTGTTTTCCTTTATTTCATGAGGGTCCAGTGTTCGGGGGTTTTACTGCTTTTAGGTAACAAGTAAGAAAAACCACGAGGGAACCCTGGCGCATAGTAGGATTCTTCGTCACATACACACAGACAGACACACACTGGTGAGGCTGAAGGGTGATTGCCACTCGGTGACTGAACTGGGTGTGAAAAAGTAAAACTAGGGGTTTTGTCACCAGCCAGGACACCATGCAGCAAGAGAACTGCCCCTCCCTGTAGAGATCAGGAAAGATGGACCACATCTTACTGATTTAACTGCACAATCTTACCTGCTGCTGTAGGAAGTATTTTAACTGCACATTAAACTTCAGGAATGTTGAACAAGGGTCAGCCACATTTCAGTTTGATCCTAGGTGAAATACCAATCTGAATACAAGAACATTAATAATGACCTGTGGATTCTTCTTATAAAAAAGGAAGAAAAGTCTCACAACATTAAATACTTGCAAAACAGCACTTGCTCACTTTCTTCATTTTTGCAAATAAACTGTAATACTTTGTGCTGACATATTAATTTAGTACTACAGTATGACTAATGGAAAACTACTGATGTAGTGTTATTAAATGATCAATAAACTGCAGATAACTGCTACTGAGGAGTAAGCCTAGAGGTTTGCACTACAGCCTCTCAAAATGGGGGGTGTTAATAGTATTGCATATATTTATGCATATATATTGCATATATTTATAAAAAGGATTTGACATTTTCATTTTCCTTGTTTTGTGCTTTCTTGCTGTCACTGACATTGTCATATTGCAGTTTGCTTACTGTGCTGACATCCCAAAGAACCTGCAGAGGATTGAAAGTATTTCCATTAGCTCCTATCTCTTGGAGCATAATGCTTTTTAGGATGGTGAGGAAAGGGCCACATTCATAGGATTTTGGGTGCCACAAGTGCTGTCGACCTCAGTCCCTTCTTGTGTTAGGCAATGCAGAGTGGCTGTATATCACAGAGAGGACAGTAGACTGCCTATGCCACATACCTTCCATGTGCTTCAGAAAGTTTCCAGGCACAGCCTAAAGGTAGCATGGGCTAGTTATACAGTCACACAGCAGTGTCTTGGGTCCAAGAGACACAGTAGCATCAGATGATTACAAAAGCAGATCACATGTCATTGTACAGAGTGGAGCAGAGAGAGCATCAGCATCTCTCCGCAAATCTGTTCTGAAAGGCAAACTGTCTTCTGAACCCATTTTGAAGACTGGTGTTAAGTCTGGCTATGCTGTATCAAAGGCATCCACATTAAGGTAATGCTAATGCTATAGAAGTCCTGTCATGACCGTGGTCACCTACAGCAGCGGTGTTGCAGAATGGTAACATTCTTCCTGTCTGTCTTCTATAATAATATTTAAATAACCCACAGTTTGGTGTGAATTTGTAAATAAACCATTAAATGGTTGATGGGCTAACAATTCATGCTTTCTTGAATCTAATACAATGGCAGTTTCCATCTTTGCTGTACAAAGAGGATCTTGAAGAGGGAGCAGTCCATAAATGCAACATACTAAAAGTCACATGTGCTCACATTTGCAGGGTTTGCTTGTTCTAGAAGTCTGAACACTTAATTCTTTTCATCCTCAAAAGTACTTGGACACATCATTCCCACGATTACATGTCACAGAAAATAAAGAGAGCTTTGAGCACCTCCTTCAAACTGTACTAGAGAATACTTGTGTTTCACACAAGGAAGAATGAAGGATTCCCTGGCCTGACAGGGCAGGAACCACAAATGACTATGTCAGAAGATGTTTCTTATATGAAGAACCATGTCATCTTAGTTTTCCTGCACCAGTTCTCAGCTCAGATACCACCCAAGTGAGGGCTAGTTCCTTTCTCTTTACGGGTGAATAAGATGCAGAGCTAATATACTGCTTTAGGAGCGGTTCCCCCTTTTCGAGAAGGGTGTGAGCTACCAAAGTGGCTGACAGCATCAAGAGGAAGAGCCGCGGGGCACGTAGCAGCGGCAGGACAGCGGTGGCTGCCCTGCAGCGGCGCGCTGCGGCGGGACGGTGGTGGCCTGCAGGAGGACAGCGGTGCCCGCGGGGCGGAGGGGCGGCAGTGTCTGCCCTGCAGTGGCACCTGGTGGCCCCGCGGGTCCCCTGCATCCGCGGCGCAGGCTTGGGCTCACCGGAGGGATTTTGCCGGAATGTTTTTTGCTGCTCGGGTAGCCGAGGGAGGAGGAGGAAGGGAGGAGGGGTGTTGTTAAATATTGATACTGATTCTGAGGATGCGGTTGGCTGAGGCATCATGGATGTGAGTTCAGGCTAATCGACACAGGATGTATTGACCGTGAAATGCATCCGCAGGGCTGAGTCAGTCCCGTCATCTCTCAAGGTTATGTTGCCCCATCTACTAACGGGTATCCGGGACAATATCACAGACAGTCCCGCTGCTCTCTGGGGCATTGGGATGCTGATGCACAGAACAATATTTTGGGTATCTACTGTCAGCCCTGGTACCTGTGGCAGATCAAAGGACACACACCACATCTCCCCAGATTAGGCTACCTCAACCCATCCCCCCTGGACACCCTTCATGCACTACACTTGACATCCACCCCACGTCAGATGGGAACTCAGGGCTTCCTCTGGGGGTAGCAGGTCTGTCACATGCCAGGAGACACATCGGCAGGTGAAATCTAATGTTTGAACCCCTTATAGAGAAAGTTACTTACCCAAAACTGGACTTTCAAAGGGGCAGAGTATTCAGATGTTTCCATTTCAGGTGTTGAATTAGGCTCTTTTCTAAAGATGTCCCCTATCATGGGATACCCCAGCAGGATGACTGCTTAAGCCTGCAAAGAGCCTGGAAAGAAATGTTGACAGGGATAATTTCCTCCAGCACCTTAGCAGTACATTTGGTCATGGAGAGAGAAAAAGCCACCAGGAAGCTGACCCCCTCCACAGAAACAAGAAATATCTCTCTGATAGCTTTTCCCCTGAATACAGGTATGACTACATTTATATAGCATCTTATGAAAAGGTACAGAACAAGTGCAGTACAGCCTCTGGCTGCTCTCAATTGATGCTGAAGGGGACTTCAAAGGCAAAAGAGAGCCAAGAAAACTGAATAGGCAAGGAGTCACACGTACGCTTTAGGAGGGCTTGAGAGCAGCTGTATCTGCATCTCCATAAGTAGAAACATTTCTACAGCCTTGCAGCTTTCCATACCACTGAAATCATTGCTGCTACTCCCTTAGAGAAAGCTCTGGGTATCTCCCCACAGTGCTCAGCAGTACCCCGTGAACTGGTTTGCAGCCCAGCAAACTAATTTCTTAACAGAGCCCTGATGTCAGGTAGCAGGCAAGCTTTTTGGATGGGTGGGAAAGAGGATGACAGAACAGCTGCAGCATGGGGTGTAGATATACCCCAGTAACCCTGCCCAAAAAAGTTATTTGGCTCTACAGTCATCACCATCTTTCCATGATGACAGCCAGTGTTTGCACTATCTACAGTCTTCCATGTCCTGGTGCTCTCACCAGCTCCCACACTGCAGGCTGGGGTTTCAAGCATTAAGCCCTCAACCCTGGATTTACGTTTATACTATTCTGATGATGTACAGCAACTTCATAGGAAACATTACATTACACTTAGTATGAGCCCCTTTGCAATGCCCTAACAGTATGAAGAGGATCTAATGACTCACGTTTCCTTCATGCTTGGTTCTCAGTTTTCAGCTTATTAGACAAATCTGCTGTTGGATGAAGCTTTCGTAAGTTTTGATTGGTAATCCTACCACAGATGGCACAACCTGGGTCACAGTAGCAAAAGTGAGTTTGATATTTGTGTGAACAAATTAACATCGCTGTCTACAGAGGTGGGGACAGTGTGTATAAAGTCTCTGACTCAGAGCAGGGATGGTGTAGCAGCAATTTCTGCCATGCCTGGTGAGCTTTGAGAGTTCTTCCTACAGAAGCAGGGAAACACCAATTCTTTTCCTAAAAAAGTATTCTTAAAACCCCAGTAATAATAGCAAATTGTGTGGACATAATCTTCCATTGTCTGTGAGCTGAGCAGGCCTCAAATAGCAGAGTTTTTGTTCAAGTGTTTGTAGCAGTTTGTTTCCTTCACACGCTAAAATTAGGTCTATGTCATGTATATAATGGCATTTCCTATTGTGAGACACTGTATTATCATATTACTTATTGCCTCAGACCAGCTCAAGTTGTATGTGGCGGGGAAGGGACAGGTTCAATTTCACAAAGATGGAGTAGTGCCCTGTTCCATACCCCAGTCCCTCAGAGTCTCCTTCAACAGTCCTGGAGCAGCTGTCAGTCACTGGCACATGGGGACCCCTCCTCCACACCACACCTCAGAGCCCCTAGCCCATCCCCAGAGTGGCTGGCACACTGGCTGTCCTGCCTGGGGTGCCGGGGGCACAGGGGGCCAGAGCAGATAAAATCCGCACCATGCACCCATTGCATGGTCCTGCCATTTCCTGGACTGTTGGTGGCTGGATCTATACTGGATCTGGGGTGGTAGCTATAATTCTCTCTTTTTCTCTCTCTTTCTTTACTCCTTTTTCTTCTTCTAATCTTCTTTCTTGATATTTGGTTAACTTAAATCTTGATTTGTTTTTGCGTTTTGCTGAATTGTATGGGTTAGCATGGGCTAAGTCATTGTTTTGTGAAATACTTTATTTTGGTTGAATGTTGCCCTTTAAACTTTTGCCAAGTTCCCCTGTTTTCTAAAATTTGCCAGTAAAAGTGTGTTATTTGACCTTCTGAGAAGTCATTTGCAGCATCTTCTCCCATGCACTCTCTCAAAGTATTAAAAGAACTGAAGGCCCTTTTAACAGATCTGGCGAACGGACTTTTGGAGCCTTGTATATTTTTAAAGTAAAATCCCTTCCACAAGCTTGTAGCTTGAACCTGGGGTCTTACACATATCCACCAGAAGCACCACCCTGCTGGGCAGGTTGGCTTTCTGCAGGAGCCTGAGGAGGGGCCGGGAGAGGGGGCTGTCAACTAAAATGTTCCACAGCAAGCGGGCAGACACTCCCTTTCCTTTGGCCCTGACCCCGGCTCTCCCAGGTGGCATTTCAAGCCTTTGCTTCCTGAAAGGATGGAGCCCAACAAACAAGAAGCACTACTGAGCACTGGAAGCAACCCTCCCTCAGGGACAATGGTACCAGCAAAGCTGTCTTGCACACCTCAAGTACTCCCTGTGCCTCAAAATCCAAAGGGTCTAGAACCAGCCTCTCTGTGGCAGAGGTTCATTTGAAGCTGGAGCAAGGATGGTGAATCAAACTGAGGTTTGAGAATATAGCCTCAAGCTACACCAGAGGAATATTAGGATAAATCTCTTCATGGAAAGGGTGATTAAACATTGGCATGAACTGCCCAGGGAGGTAGTGGAGTCACCATCTCTGAAGTGTTAAAGGAAGGACTACACATGACACTTAGTGCCATGGTCTAGTTGACATGATGGTGTTCAGTCATAGGTTGGACTTAGTGAGCTCAGAGGTCTTTTCCAATGTAATTGTTTCTGTGATTCTCTAAAACTGTAGTCCCTCTGTCACTCCAACCTCTGAGTGACCTATAACCACTAGTGGCACTCAAGGTGTTTCGGTGGCTGCTGCTCACTGCCTGGATTGGTTATATTTTGACTGTGGGCTTTGAATCTAGTCATTAGACCAGAGATGGTTCAATTCTGATCTCTCAGACAGGAGAAGGGTTTTTCTTTAATTCTCAGATTAAGTTTTTTTGGGCAAAGAAGGGGCTTTTTTTGATTAGAGTGTGAATCTACTTCCATTATGACCAGGTTTTAGTATGTCCTACTCCCACCCCTGGAATGAATCATCATGGGTTTCTGTGGTCTTTGTACAAAATACACAGCATGGAGAGAAAGA
>JAWWTY010000088.1:29133609-29146224 GCA_035222235.1 Margarornis squamiger | reverse complement strand
CACTCTCACACACACACACACTCACAAGCACTCACACTCAGACACACACTCACAAACACACTCTCACACACACACACTCACACACACACACTCACAAACACTCACACTCTCACACACACTCACACACACACTCACACTCACACACACAGACACACTCACACACGCGCACACTCACACACTCCCCTCCGCACGGTTCTCCCTCCAGGCCGGCAGGGGGCGCTGTGGACCGGACCGGACCGGACCGGACCCGCCCCGCCCGCCGCGCCGTTCCCGCCTCTGTGTCGCGGGCACGGCCGGAAGCGGAAGCGGAAGTGGCAGCGGCGCGCGGCGATGGCGGCGGAGGGCAGGGCGGCGGCCGGGCTGCAGCCGGGCGGGGACGCGGAGGGCGGCGGCGGCGAGCAGGAGGGTGGCTTCGGGCAGCTGCTGGAGGAGGAGGAGGACGGGGAGGACGCCGGCTACGTGCTCTACAGGTGCGGCCGCGGCGGCTCGGGCCCCGGCGGCCAGGACGGACCGTCGCGTCACGGGGTGGCGGAGCTGGGCCGGAGCAGGGGGGAGCTGGAGGCGGGGGCAGGGACACCGCCCGGGAGACCAGGATGCTCACAGCCTTGTCCTACCTGGCCGTGAACACCGCCAGGGTTGGGGCATCCGCAGCCTCCCTCGGCAACCTGTTCCAGCGTCTCACCACCCTTACAGTAAAGAATTTCTTCCTAATATCTAACCTAGATTTCCCCTCTGTCAGTTTGTAGCCATCAGTCCTTCTCCTATCACTACAGTTCCTGAAGAAAGTCCCTCTCTGGCTTCCCTGTAGGCCCCCTTCAGATACTGGCAGGTTGCTGTGAGATCTCCTCACAACCTTCCCTTCTCCAGGATAAATAGCCCAGTCCTCTGATCAACTTCGTGACCTTCCTCTGAATTTACTCCTACAGTTCCATGTACTTATTTTGTTGGGGACACCTTTACCTGTTTATATGCTGGTCTGTGTTATAGATAATAATGTAGTGACAGTAAGAGTGACTTTTGGAAACAAGGTTGTATTGCTGGGCGTTGAGCTGTGTGTGTCATGGTTTGAGTAGCACTTTGTGTTTTTTAGAAGCATTGAAATGACAAAAACATGTGCTTACAGGGACAGGAAGGAATGGGCAGATATTGAACCTGTCCCTCAAAATGATGGGCCAAATCCTGTTGTTCAGATCATCTACAGTGAAAAATGTAAGTCTTAAATATGTTCTGCACTGAAAACTTCTGCTCTTAGAGTTGCTAAACTAAGACTTCATATTTTTGATAATACATATTAAAATTGTGTTATGGTGGTTGTGTGTGATGTTTTCACCAAGCATCTCTGAACCTGAGTCTTCACCTGAGATGTTAATAGCCAGGGTTCTCCTTTAGAATCCTATGGCTGAAGAGGTAATACAGCAGACAATGTGGTTCATGGCATAAGGCATTTCCAGCCCACAAGTGGAAGTGAGAAATGAAGCTCTTGCATCTAGGAAAATAGAGTGAGTAGGCAACATAGAACTTTTATGGGGTTTTTTGGTGTTATTCAGGTGGTGAATTTCTAACATACTTTTGCATCTTTTCAGTGTGCTAATGTCATGCAGAGGTTTCAGTCAAAAGTGCTGTCAGAGCAACATGTAGCTATTGTTTTAAAGAGGTGTATTTAAAGTACACAAAATAGGAAGTAACTTGAAAGGATTGCTAACCTTACCCCCTAATCAGGCATTGTGTCATAGCCTTGGATAAGATGCTGTTATCTGTTCAGTTCGAGATGTCTATGATTACTTCCGGGCTGTTCTGCAGCGGGATGAGAGAAGCGAAAGAGCTTTCAAGCTAACAGCAGATGCCATTGAGTTAAATGCTGCAAACTACACAGTATGGTACGTAATAGTCTTGGGATTATTTCTGTGGTCATTTGATTGCCTACCTCTTAGGTCTCTAATATTTCATGTGGTTCAATCAGGGCATGACTACTTGAGTTTACACAGAGGAGTGTGTAGATTTCCAGTGAGCTTCTGAAGAAAGCCTTTGTTCAGTATTTTCCATGCCTCATTTTAATTCAGTGATTTTCATTCATTTGGCTTTGAGGATATTATCAGTCAAGGTTAGGGTTAGCCACAAAAAGGACTTTGCTGTCTAAAATTGTATCACTTGTCTGATAATGTGGCCTTGGCAAAATGCTGAAGGTGCACTCAGCTGACTTCAAGAAGGGGCACGAGAGCATGATAGCAAATAATTTTATACTTAATAAATAGGGGATTTTAGGAGATCTGTCAGGTTACTGTTCAGTTAGGTAATGGATAAACAGTGGATTTCTGATATTCAGAGTAGGGCCTTTTAACTCGCAAATGGTAATGAGTATCTCTTGTATGTCTTTATTCCACTAACTTCCATAAAGCAGAAAGTTTACATGATTTTAAGCACAGAAGTCATAGTTTCTGTGAGAAAAAGACTAGTGCGGATAGACAGGTTATTTTGAAACAGGATTGCTACAATCTCAGATAATATACTGTTGTAACCAGTCATGCTCCAGTTCCCCAGTGTTTGATAATTAAATGCACTTTAACAGAACTAGATACGTGGTTTAGGTTTTAGCACTATTTTTAGGTTTTGCAATATTTTTAACTCAATATCTATTAGGAGAACTATGAACAGAGGTGGTTCTGTGTTCTCCTCTGTGAATTTTAGGGAAGTCCTGTTGCAGTGTTCAAATGCTTGACTTTCATACAGGCATTTCCGGAGAGTCCTCCTGCAGTCTTTGCGAAAAGATCTCCATGAGGAACTTAAGTATATTACGGCTATCATTGAAGATCAGCCAAAGAACTACCAAGTCTGGTAAAATCATGCATCCTTTTCAGTTCTTAATGTTTTTGCAGATAATTTTTGGTTGGTAAATTGTCCATGAATTGTGATTGTTGATGCTAAAAGTTGTTGAGACTTGCATTCTGCAGGTGCTGCAGTGGCAATGGATAGGGGTTAAATGGAGTTCCATCATGTCAGAGTTCTCTTCAGCTATTTGTTCTAAACATATGATCATGACATGCTAAACAGATCTTGTTTTCCTGTTAATTTCAGTTTTTAAAGTGTCAAAATAAGTCTGACATAAAAAAAAAAAAAAAAGGACATTTGAAAAGGCAAACAGACAAATAGAAATTAGTACTTTTATTGTGTCTTGGACTTTGCCTGCCTGTTGTTGGGTTTTTTCCAAGTGAACGGGAATAGGCAAAACAACAGTGTAGTTATTACTGGGAAAATTATGTGGTACTAGACAGTTTTATTCTGCTGAAGACTTTGGCCATGACTGTTAAAAGTGGAAATAAGTTACTTCAGATGAACATTACTTGTCTAACATGAGGTGTTTGGCCAATGTGTAGGTGTAGTTAGAGCTTATTATCATATAAGTAGGCTTCGTACATTTCTCAGAGCCAAGTGAAATGTTTTAGTACATTTAATTTGAAATATTTAACTAGTGGCTTTTTTCCTAAGTTGTACAATTGCTATAAACTGCTTTTTGTACAGACCACACATCCACAAAAAAATTTCAGACTTCATTCCTCTTGCCATTAGGCATCACAGACGGGTGTTGGTGGAGTGGCTGCAGGATCCGTCTCAAGAGCTTGAGTTCATAGCTGACATTCTTAACCAAGATGCCAAAAATTACCATGCTTGGCAACACAGACAGTGGGTTATTCAGGTATTGTATATCCACAGAACTCTTGATTCTTTGAATAACCTCAGGTTGTAGAGTTTTGGTTCTTAAATAAAAAATAAATTAAATCTTAAATAAAATCTGAATTGCATTTGGCACTTTCTTTCTTAAGGCTGAAGGGGAAAAAAACAACTGCCTTTTTAATGTCTGGTAGATGTTAGCTATAAACTTGCCTTCTAGGAAGAGAGTTCAAAAAGTTGCATTGTTAGCTTACTGTTATGTGTGTGAATTTAATGATGAGCGAATACTGTTGAATGCCACTGAATAGCGTAGCATGTTCCTTGTGCACCCTCATTTATTTTTCTTTGAATTTTGTGTTGATTTGTTCAAGAAAAATCTCCGTCTCTGATGTTCAGACAACTTAAGAGCCGGGAGCATGTATTTTAAAAAAATAAAACCATCTGATTATGATACTCTTTCTTACTTCCCTTTCCATAGGAGTTCAAATTATGGGAAAATGAACTGGAATATGTAGACCAGCTTTTGAGAGAAGATGTGAGAAACAACTCTGTTTGGAACCAGCGGCACTTTGTCATTTTCAACACCACTGGTTATGATGATCCAGCAGTCCTAGACAGAGAAGTTCGGTTAGTAATGCTATTCAGGCTCACATTAAGCATGCTCCATTACATGAAAGCAAAGAAATACTTTGACAGTTCCCATGGGCTTGTGTTTCCTGTTTTTCATGAACTTTTTGGGCTCACTGTCATGGATAGTGGAGCAAGTGTTAGACTAAAGCAAGCTCTGCTTACCCTGGGCAAGCTACTCTCATAAAGCTGTTTTCCTGACCTGCTGTTTATTGTGCAAACAAAGCTTTTGGCTTTTTGTGATCAACTAGCTATAGTGGGAAAACCTGCAGAAAATCTGTGACACTGGAACCATGTAAGTTGTGACATTCATTAGTATCTTATCCCTAGAAAGCTTGGAAAGACACACACTCTCCATATTGTACTAAATTGCTATTTCAGTAGTATAGTGGCCACAATGATTTAAATGTAATGTGGATATGGATTGTAGGAAGAGGAGTTGTCTTTCATGAGGAATTTGATGCAGCTGGAAAAAGAATGGAGCTTTCAGGGGTATGTGGTTGCCACAAAGACAATTACCTCTGTGAGTTGGCCAGTTTTGAGGAAAAAGAGCTCACTGTTTCGAAGTGGTATGTTTCTAACTGAAGACAAACTGGGCTTCTAGACTTGTATATTACTACTCATGGTGATAAGAGAAGGTTCTTTGTATGGTTTTCATATCTCAGACTGCTGATCAGGATTGATAGTTATGAGAAGATATTTGTCTAAAGAGAAGAAGCAATTAAAATAAGGTCCTGCAATTTTTTGGTGTTACTGTTCAGAAGAAAGACTGAATTTCTGAATAGGTCCATTACTATAATGTTTGTAGAGCATCCCAGCCCTCACCATCTTTCATGGTTGTCTTTGCAACGTGCTGTAAGTTGTACTTCTTTTCCATTTTATAACTGTAGTAGGTTGGCCCAGGCTGGACACCAGGTAGCCACTAAAGCTGCTCTCTCCCTCCCCTCTGCAACCAGACAGAGGAGAGAAAATACAAGGGGTTCATGTGTTGAGATGAGACCTGGGAGAGGTCACTTACTGATCACCATCACGGGCAAAATGGACTCAAAGTGGGGATATTAATTAAATTTATTATTGACAGGATCAGAGCAAAAGACTGAGAAGTAACATAATCTTAAAAACACCTTCCCCACACCCCTGCTTTATTCCAAGTTCTACCTCCTCCCCCCCAGCAGTGCAGGGAGATGGGCGATGGAGGTTGTGGTCAGTTGTTGTTTCTGCCACTGTCAGGGAGAGGAGTCCTTTCCCTGCTGCCCATGGGGTCCCACCAATGGGAGACAGTCCTTCACAAACCTCTCCAGCCTGAGTCCATCTGACGGGCAACAGTTCTTCATAGACTGCTGTCACGTGGGTCACTTCTCCATGGGGTGCAGTCCTTTAGGAATAAGCTGCTCCAGCATGGGTCCCCCACAGGGCCACAAGTCCTACTAGGAAAACCTGTCCAGCATGGGCTCCTTTCTCCACAGAGTGCAGGTCCCCAGCAGGACCCTGCTACATCATGGGCCTCCCATAGGGTCACAGCCTCCTTCAGGCACCCACTTGCTCTGGCAGGTGGATCTCTGCATCCAGTGGTCCTCCATAGGCTGCAGGGGGGCAGCTGCTCCACCCTGGTATTCACCACAGGCTGCAGAGGCATCTCGGCTCCAGTGCCAGGAGCACCTCCTCCCCCTCCTTCTCCACTGACCTTGGTGTCTGCATTGTTGTTCACATGTTCTCCCTCCACTCTTCCCTTGCTGCAATTTTCATCTGCGCAATAACTTTCTTTCCCTTCTTAAATACGTTATCACGGAGGCATTATTATCATTCCTGATTGGCTTGGCCTTGGCCAGTGGCAGGAAGCCCATCCTGGAGCAGGCTGGCATTGGCTCCACCAGACACAGGGAGAAGCTCCTGGCAGTTTCTAACAGAAGCCACTCCTGTAGGCCCCCCCTTACCAAAACCTGGCCACAAAAACCCAATACATTCCACCCCTTGCCTCTGTGAATCACATATTTAGGAATCATCATTAATATCCACATTCATCACATAACTTTCACTTATATCAACAAAGACAACCAACAAGAACAGAACAAAAATTTCCCCACAAAAATCAAAATAACAAAATACAACAAAATATAAAAATATAAATAAAATATAAAAAAATAACAAAAATCAAAAACAAAATGGTCGATTTACACATAATCCACGCCTTGAACCTTCATAATTACAACAAAAATTCCCCGCAATCATTTAATTCTCTGACATTATTCAGTATTTGTTTTGCCCATTGCCTCTCCCAATTACTATCCTTATCTCAAAATCCTCATGATCCCAGGTTTCGGCACTGAAAAGACTAGTGCGTTGACCCTGGCTGGATGCCAGGTACTCACTAAAGCTGCTCTCTCCCTCCCTCCCCCCTGCAACTGGACAGAGGAGAGAAAATACAACAAAGGTTTCATGAGTTGAGATAAAAGCTGGGAGAGGTCACTGATCGCCATCACAGGCAAAATGGACTCAAAGTGGGGATATTAATTAAATGTATATACGGACAGGATCAGAGCAAAAGACTGAGAAGTAACATAATCTTGAAAATACCTTCCTCCAATTCCTCCTTCCTCCCAAGTTCTACCTCTTACCCTCCAGCAGTGCAGGGAGACAGGGAGTGGGGTGTGTGGTTGTTTCTGCTGCTGTTCAGGGAGAGGAGTCCTTCTGCTTCCTGTGGGGTCCCTCCCATGGGAGACAGTCCTTCACAAACTTCTCCGGTGTGAGTCCATCCCACCAATGACAGTTCTTCAGGGGGTGCAGTCCTTCACAAATGAGCTGCTCCAGCATGGGCTTCTTTCTTCACGGGCTGCAGGTCCCCAGCAGGACCCTGCTCCACTGTAGGTCTCCCACAGGGTCACAGCCTCCTTCAGGCACCCACTTGCCCTGGCATGGGCTCCTCCATGTGCTGCAGGTGGATCTCTGCATCCAGTGGTCCTCCATGGGCTGCAGTGGGGACAGCTGCTCCACCCTGGTATTCACCACAGGCTGCAGAGGAATCTCGGCTCCGGTGCCAGGAGCACCTCCTCCCCCTCCTGCTCCACTGACCTTGGTGTCTGCATTGTTGTTCACATGTTCTCCCTCCGCTCTTCCCTTTCTGTAATTTTCATCTGCGCAATAACTTTCTTTCCCTTCTTAAATACGTTATCACGGAGGCATTATTATCATTCCTGATTGGCTTGGCCTTGGCCAGTGGCAGGAAGCCCATCCTGGAGCGGGCTGGCATTGGCCCCACCAGATGATAGGGGAAGTTCTAGCATCTAAGAGAAGCCATCCCTCTAGACCCACTGCTACCAAAACCTGGCCATAGAAACCCAATACAGTAACTTTCCTGCAGATTAGTAAATCTGAACTATTTCCCTGACTTAGAGTTGGATATTTTTAACTTCTCTGCAGAGGTTAGATTGGGCATCCTCCCTGATCGGTTCAAGGTAAGTGGATACCACCTTAAGAACCAGATTGTCAAAGGTTAAGACTTCTCAGATGTCATTATAGAACTGTAGTTGGGCTGCATGTTGCTGGATAAATGCAGTCTTTGTCATAGTGACCGCAGAATGTTAAAAAAGAGTTAGGATTGTAGGTGGTGTTTTCTCAGTGCTCCTGATACAACTTTTTATAAGTATTTGCAGTCTCTGAAAATTGTCAGAACGCCTGTTTATGCTGGGAAAGGGCAGAAGATAAAGTCTGTTTTGCGAAGATGAAATGTGGCTTTGCAACTTTATGGGAGGTGTCTTGTTTTGCTTTTAGAGCAGTTGCCTCACTGCTATTTTCAAAGAACTCCTGCAGGAGGCTGTGTGAACTGAAAGCTCAAGGTCTTCCTTTCTATGGGTTTCCTTGAGTGCAGCCTCACGATAAAAGTCCTGCAAATAGGTACAGAACATGCCACTTGCAGTCATATTAACATAGTTCACCCTTGTCTTCAGTTACTCCAGTCGTTTTCAGCCCCTTGCCATTTCTGAGCATCAAGACACAAGTTATTTGTGTAGGAGAAGAGAGAATGTTATGTCATTTCTTAGTGTTGTGCTAGTAATTTTTGAGAACCAGCTAATTATTGTATAAAGTCCAGCAAATTAAACACTTCAGATTTTAAAGCAGTTTTCACAGCGTCTTCTCTGATACTTCTGGTGATTATATTGTGATCCATTTTTGTTCTGTGAGCCATCTGAGATGATCTTCAAAAAGACTAGGCTAGAGGGATGTATTTGGAAGTTTCTGAGCACATTCAGGTAATGTCTTAACTCTATTATTGGTTGCATTCATGACCTGTTATCTTTTCCGTGCAGGTACACTCTTGAGATGATCAAAGCAGTGCCACATAATGAGAGTGCTTGGAACTATTTAAAAGGGTGAGGTATATTTCTCTGTGAGGCAAAGAGAATATCTGTATAGGAGTCTTATGCCTCCTTCTTAATTGAAAAGAACTTGTTATTGTTCATTCTAATGTAGTGTGCTTAAACAAGCAGGCAAAAACCAACACAAGGTGTTATTAAATTAACATAATTTTTCTGTAACTTTCCACTAAGCTTCTGACCATGTAGTTCTTGTGGGAGGACTGCAGGTATTTGTCTTACTTTTAAAAAGTTGACCTGTAATATTATTGGGTTCAAGAACTTTGAGTAGGAAATAGTGAACATGCTTTCAGTCTGCTTTCTGCTGAGCATGAACTATACTAGCTTACTACAATATTAAACTGTACTAGTGCTTAATGCTGTTTACTTTCTACCTTACTTGTATTTGCACCCTGATTTCAAAACTGATCTCGAAGGAGCTGTAACAAAAATGCAGTTATTTGCACCAGATTTCCTATGATGATATGTTAAGCCTGTTAACCTCTGTTCTAGGATTCTACAGGATCGTGGTCTTTCTAAGTACCCAAATCTGTTAGAGGAACTGTTGAATTTACAGCCCAGTCACAGTTCACCCTATCTGATTGCCTTTCTTGTGGACATATATGAGGATATGCTTGAAAATCAGTGTGATAACAAGGAAGAAACACTGAACAAGGCATTGGAGGTATGTTTTGAGAGCATGGTTTTGCTTCTCAGAGATGCCATTTATTCCTTTCTAATTTTATAGCCTGAAAAAATGGGTTTGATTTTCATAAATAGAACAGGTTACTTGTTAATCTCAAGTCATCTATGAAGAGTTGAACACAAAAGCCGACAGTCACAAGGGTGTCATGAATTTAAATATCAATAATAACTTGCCAGTTATAAAATCACTGTAAGTTTTCTTCAGCTGGTAGTACAGAAAGGTTTCTAATACTGCCTGCAGAAGGAAGATGTTTGAACAGTCGAAGAGTTTCCACTGTTAACTTTGTAGCATGAACTCACTCTCTTTGTAGGTTAATGAATTTTTCTCAGAATATCTAAACAATCCTTTTGCCCTTCTTAGCTTTTTCTAAGAAAGCTGGCACAATTAGCTTTTGGCCAGCAGGCTCTGGGGACATCAGTAAGAAATGTCAGGCACCATTTCATACAGAGAATAAATTACTTCTAGCAATATTGTGTATTTCCCAGTGCTTCATATTTGAGTACTTCTTGGTGCCGTTTGTAATGTAGTTTTTAGAACACTTTCCATTCACTGTTGTACAGACTGGAGCTTAATGTAATTAGAGTTGCAGTTTTGCCTGGTGTCTTTGTGTTCCAAACACATTTTTCTCAACACACTTTCTCAACGTTTTTCCTTCATTGTGTTCCAGGACCAGATTGTAACTAAGTGCAGTTGTACCTCCTAGATTCATGTCCCCTTTATATTATTTCTCTGAATTTGACTTCTCCATCCTTCTCTGTTTAGACATCCAAGCTCCCCTTATTTCTCAACTTCCCTCCATTTCATTGAGTAAGGCAATGTCATATGCATAATAAAAAGGAATTTACTAGAACATTTGTAGACAGTGTTTATACTATGTAAAATTTACACAACCTGTCTTGTGAGTAGGATTGACTTCTGCTGTACCTCACTGCTTAACCAGACCAAAATAAAAAAACCCCAGCATACAGAAGTATCTCTATAGCACCAACTCTTAACATCATGAGAGATGGTTACTGACTTGCATGGAGAACCATTTTGGGACAGCCTGCTGAGAAAAACCAGAAACAAAATTTTTCTTGTCAGTCCATTAGGAGTACTGGAGATTCAATAGCAGGATGATCCTCCAGTGTTTGGAATGAAGTGGTTTACAGCCTGCTGGATCACTAAAAGACAGTCAAGGTTTTCAGGAAGTATACTGTGATACACTACAGGCTGAATAGTCCGGGGTGGATGACGAGTGGTAGTCATGAAGAGGAGGGATTTTTGTGCATTAAGACTGGTTGACTACTACTTAGAGTCGTCATCAGTTTGATGTTGTTGGACAGTCGAAAATCCAGTGAATAAAACATATTGCTGCTAAGAAATGTGTTTCTAATACTATTTAAAACATATATGGTGTGTGTTTTATAAAGATAGTCAAGGATTTTATATGCATTTGGTATGACACTCCAATCTGTATTTTTTTTTTGTAGTTGTGTGAAATTCTGGCTAAAGAAAAGGACACGATTCGAAAGGAATACTGGAGATACATTGGAAAGTCCCTTAAGAGCAAGCACAGTTCAGGCACTGAACAGACCAGCACATTGACAGATAAACAGCAGTAATTGAATATGGAAGAAAACAGTGTTAAGCCCTTAAGCCATTCTAAAGCAATACAAGTAGAGTCATCAGCTAGTTTAAAATCCAGTATAGTGTTCCCCTGGTGAGGAGGTATTGAAATGAAAGAGGAGAACAGAGTGCTATATTGTCCTGGATCGCTGCTGCTTCTGGTGATAGCTCTAGGTGCAGTCAAGAAGTCACAGAATCATGGAATATGCTGAGTTGAAAGAGACCCTCAAGGATCATCAAGTCCAACTCTTAGCCCTGCACAGGACCATCCCCAAGAGTCACACCATGTGCCTGAGAGTATCATCCAAACACTTCTTGAGCTCTGCCAGGCTTGGTGCTGTGATCACTTCCCTGGGGAGCCTGTTCCAGTGCCCAGCCACCTTGTGGGTGAAGAAGCTTTTTGTAAGATCCAACCTAAACCTCCCCTGACGCAACTTCAGGCCATTCCCTCGGGTCCTGTCACTGGTCACCTCAGAGAAGAGATCAGTGCCTGCCCCTCACAAGGAAGTTGTAACTGCAGTGAGGTCTCCCCTCAGTCTCCTCCAGACTGAGCAGACCAAGTGACTTCAGCCATTCCTTGTACGGCTTCCCCTCAAGGCCCTTCACCATCTTTGTTCCCTCCTTTGGGCACTCTCTAATAGCTTAGTATCTTTCTCATGTTGCAGTGACCAAAACTGCCCGCAATATTCCAGGTGAGGGCTTCCCAGTGCAGAGCAGAGCAGGACAATCCCCTCCCTCGCCTGGCTGGCAATGCTGTGCCTGATGCCCCCCAGGACAGGGTTGGCCCTCCTCGCTGCCAGGGCACTGCTGACTCATATTCAGCTTGTCATCAACCAGGACCACCCAGGTCCCTTTCCATGGCACCGCTTTCCAGCATCTTGTTCCCCATTTTGTCTGTACCTCCAGGGTTGCCCCATCCCAGGTGCAGAATCCAGCACTTCTCTTTGTTGAACTTCATATGGTTGGTGATTGCCCAGTCCTCTAATTTCTCCAGGTGTCTCTGCAGGGCCTCCCTGTCTTCCAGGGAGTCAACAGCTCCTCCCAGTTTTGTGTTGTCTGCAGGCTTGCTTAGTATCCCTTCCAGTCCTGCATCCAAGTCGACTATGAAGATGTTGAAGAGCACAGGGCCCAAGATGAAGCCCTGTGGAACCCCACTAGCGACAGGTCACCACTCTGATGTTACCCCATTCTCTATTACCCTCTGTGCTCGACCCACAAGCCAGTTGCTCACCCACCACATGATGTGTTTATCCAGCTGTGCTGGATGGTTTGTCCAGGAGGATCCTGTGAGAGAAAATATTGAAACCTTTACTGAAATCCAAAAAGATTACATCAACTGGCTTCCCTTGATCAGCTAGGTGAACTATCGTGTCATGGAAGGTAAGGTTTGGTAAGCAGGACTTTCATGAAGCTGTGCTGGCTGTGACCAATGACTGCATTGTTTTTCAGGTGTGTTTCAATACCTCCCAGAATAATCTCCTCCATAACTTTACTGGGCACTGAAGTGGAGCTTACAGGCCTGTAGTTTCCAGAGTCCTTCCTCATGCCCTTCTCGAAAATCAGGACAACATTTGCTAGCTTCCTGTCAGGTGGGACCTCTCTGGATTCCCAAGACCACTCAAAAATCATTGAGAGAGTTTTGGCAATTACATCAGCCAG
>JAWWTY010000088.1:29070363-29112784 GCA_035222235.1 Margarornis squamiger | reverse complement strand
AAGCACACAAAGGAAGACTTGATCTTAGTCAATCTGAAATGATGTACACAGAGACTGGGGATTCAAAGGGGAGGTGGAGAATGGTAAGCATGCAAAGGGATAAGGTGGACCTTCCCACTGAGTTGTGAGGTTCAGAGTGGACTCCATTGCCAGACTTACCCTTGGAATTGCTCAGTGGTTTATGTCTAAAGCATTTGACAGCACTTAATCACTGACTAATTTGACACTTATAGAAGGGTTCAGTGGGATTTACTATAAGCAAAACAGTAGCTTAAATAAGAGTCTAAGATGGCAACATGGATGTTGCACTTGCTATAGAGTATTGAAAACCATTTACGCTCACAGACACAGACATGTATGTATGCACATATATATGTATGTGTATATATGTGCAAAGGTACCTGTTGAGTTCGGTGAAATACCTTTGCTTCTCTCAATGGGCAAAGGGTTGAGCCCTGAGGAGGGACATACCAGCCCAGGCCCCACTGTCAGTTTTCAGTGATGATCTTCTGAGTTCCCAAAGCTGTGTGTTGATGAGCTCCAGGAGCCATCCTGCTCCAGGAGAGCTGCTGGCACAGGCACTGCTGCCAAGGGAGTTCAAAGGGCCTCAGATGGGACACCTGTTCATAGGGTTGTGAGATGCTTGGCTTTAGTCATCCATCAGTTTCCATCCTGGCTTCAATCCAGGTCAGTAACTTTCCTCAAAAGTCTCGCAACAGTAGTACTGTTTCACTCGGCTTTGATTCAGACAAAAATAGGTACCCAAGGATATTTAGCTAGAAAATGGAAGGCAGCAGAAGATCCGGGGAACAGTCGGTGTTACTGATGAGCCAAGGGGAGCTTGACTGCCCCGGGGCAGAATATACAGCACCACAGGGGGCTCCCAAGCCGGGAGTTGTGCCTGCCCACTGAGCAGGCAGAGGAACCCCCACGATGCTGGTGGGACACCAGAGCTGCACTCTCAACAGAGCCTGTGCCAGCCTCCAGCTGGTAGGGGCTGGCAAAGAGCCTTTTTTGGGGGACAGGACAGACAGAAGGGCACACAGTCATTCCGATGTTTTGTAAGAGTTGAAGGGATGCGAACAAGGGTGTTGAAGGTGGGAACAAATCCCACCAGTCTCTGGAAAGCTTTTTGAAATATCACTATGGTCTGTAACGTGTAATCTGTTTTAATCAGAGATCTGGGGTTCTTTTCTGTTTGTGCCAAAGCCCAAGAAAGACATCACCTACAGTGGTGTGATGAACAGTGAAAATGCCTATTTGCTTGCATCCACCTCAGGCTTTACTTGGGATTGTGGTGACTGCCTTCAGCAGTTCCCTGTGACTTTTAGTGGGTGGAAGGATTGGTCACAGTCAGGGGGGATGGGGAGGTTCCATTTGCTACCCTTTCTCAGAGTGGGTTTGTAAGACCTCCTTGGCATGGAGTTGTGCTCCCTGTTAGCTCATGGGCAGTGTAGCCTGACACTGAAACCAAACATCCAGATGTGTGCACACCTGCAGTTTGGAGACGTGTCTGTTACGAAGGAGTAAAGGGAATTCCATGCTACCAGCCAGAAGACCTAGAGGCAGAGAGGCTTCACTGACTCCTGGGGCTCTCTGAAGACCTAAACCAGGGAAGCAGAGGGTACATTCAGCATGTGAAGAGCTTCCCAGGTACATGAGCTGATCTTTTCCCTGACATAGCTGACCTTCACTTCTGGTCTGCCTGCTTTGTCAAAAGGACACTTTGCTGTTGTGAGGTTGTTTTATTTCAGCTCCTAAGGAACAGGAACTAAGTACTGAGCACCGGTGGAAACCCCACTCCGCAGTGCTGTGCCCGGTGCTGAAGGCAGGGTGAGAGTGCCCTCCCTCCTTGGCAGCCCTGCAGTCCTTGCAGCCGGTCTCGTACAGCCCTTCCTCCAAGTGTCCTGCTGGCTCCTGCTTGCCAGACACAGAGCATACAAACATGCTGGCCTCTGCTTTGTTGCATAAAGGGGCTTGAGACAGGCTGTTGTGCACAAAGATTTACTTGTAGATACTATGTGTATATCATAGGTGCTCAAGTTATTTGTGGATAAAAACAGAAAAGGAGAATGGTAGAAGGGAGCTGTGTACCTTCTGGAGTGTGCTTGCACCACAGGGCCTTTCCCACAGCAGTGGCTGTTGCCTCCTGCAATATAATGCAGCACAAGGATAAGCACGCTCAGGATATGGTGGTAAAAGAGGGGCCCTGCTGCTTGGGGTGTGTAGGAGAGGTACTGCTGGGAGACAGCCTGCAGTGCTGCATCCTCCCTGCTGGGCCAGCAGCTGTGGAGGGGTGAGGTGACCGTGGGGTCAGCCTCAGTTGCCCCCTTTACACCATAAGGAGCATAAGGGAGGCAGTCATGGCCTTGCAGAAGTTGATGGGGAGGGGAGGAGGGAAGAGGCCAGACAAGGGATGCTGATGGGGGGGTCTCAGCACACTGAGGGGCGGGGGAGCTGGGAAGGGCAAAAAATGTACATCAGAAAATGGCAGTGTAGGAAACAACAGGCCAGCAGAGGGAATGATGGCCAGAAGCATGCCCAGGATGAAGAGGAGTGACTGTGGGGTAGGACTGAGGATGGCAGACAACCAGAGTGAATCCTCAGCAGCTAGAAGTGAGGCTCTGGCAGCTTCCTGCCTCTGCCATCCCCTGCCTGTGGCCCAGGACAAAGCTGGCCACCACCTCTGTGGCTCTGCTGCCTTCCCAGCTGACAAACACACCACCCAGGCTGCAGAAGCTCCCCTGTTCCTGCCACAGTGATGCTGCAGCCCGGGGCAGCTGGGCTGGCCGTGCTGCCACCAGGGCACCCTCCCGCTTCTGCTCTCCTGTTCCTGCTATAGAGCAGCCCCTGAAAGCCTCTGTGACGGTCCTTGCACACCCTTCTCAACCCCAGCACCACGTGTAACACTTGTGAGCTCAGTATCTCTCGCTGGCTCTTGCCTTCGCTTCCCAGAGATCAGTGTTTGCCCATGTCTGAAACTGCCACCTCCTCCTCCCCCAGATGCCAGAGCTGCTCATCAGTGTAGGAAGGAAGGACAGTTGTCTTTTTGTCCCCTCCACCTTTAGCTACATTGTTGTGAAGCTTTCATCGGCAAGGGAAACTTATTTTGGTCACTTAGCCTTTGCCCTTTGCGAAGCAAACCATGCCATGCACCTCAGCAGGCAGATGGGACACTTCCCAGCAAAAGTCATGACGTTTGTAATTTCTGATATACTGCTGCCCACCTGCCACTCACCCTCCTTTGCAGAGCCCCAGGAAATGCATTTCCACGATGCCATTTGTGTATGTAAGAATCAGACGGACCAGCTGACACCAAAGATGCCCAGGTATAGCTCTGCTTTCTAAAAACGTAAAAAAGTCTATTTTTTTCCCCAAGTGTTCTGTAGTTACTGCTTCTAAGAGCATTTAAGGCAAGGTTTGTTTTACCCATGTTATTCCCACCCCACTGGGGTCCCTGTTAATCACTGACTGGTGTCATCTCACACAGCAGAACTTCACACTCAAACCAGTAACTTTTAACACGAATTATATACTGGTCTCAGTTTACAAACAAGTATCAAATAAAGGAAAAACAGGCATTTATATTTTATATAAGCGTTTATTTACAACTTGTTTAACAACTGTACACTCTATCACCTTTGAAGCGTTAGTGTATTTGACTGGGAAAAAATATTAAACCTTTTGATTCCAATTATCATTACTGAGTATTTTTTTTGTCTATATACAGGTATGTATATTAATACTGCTACCATGACAATCTGGTAGTGTCACAATTTGTCAATGAACTGAAATGGGAAATTAATGTTTTGACACTCTAAGAATCCATTTTTTTACAGAAAATATATCACTGGCAACTTCACAAACAGTTACTTTGATAATTGGTCAACATTTAATTCAGGACTGTCAAACAAGCTGCTATTAAGAAGGTAAGAGAGTTTTCTATGCAGCACAAATGAAGTTAGTATATCAGAGACATGCTGGAGATCACCTCTGAGTTGAGAGCTCGCAACCACTTCATGACAGAGATGCCAGGCTAATCTAAAGTAGCCAGCTCCTTGCTGGAAGTTACTGGCTCCACCTGACATCTCTCTGTTGCATTAGTAAACTCAAACAACTTTTGTCAAGCTAAACACACTTACATACAAATGTCATCAAGGCTCAAGAACAACTGATATTTAGTCTCTAATCTGCACAGACCACTTGGAGAAATGAGGTACTGCTCGGCTTCATGTTGGGACTCCTGCGCAGGCGGGTGCACAATAAAAAGCATCCCCTCCCGCCCAGCACAGAGGCCTGATTTTAGGGATCCTGCACCCAGCCTGGCTTGGGGTAGGGTGTGGTCCCAGCCAGAGCAGCACTTGCAAATGAAAAACATACCATGCCTTTAACACCCAACTAAAAGAAGTTTTACTAGTAACACTTGTCCTGACACATAACAAGGGATCAATGGCTAGGACCTGGAAAGACACAAATCCGTCAGCTCTCTGCTGGACTTAGTCTGATGAAATGCTGTTGCCTCTGCTGCAGGAGTAGCTGACTTGTTATGACCAAACCCCAGATCCTGGCTGCAGGTCACGTCAGACTTCACTGTCCCTGGCCCTGGTGGGCCAGGAAAGACAGATCCCCATCTGAAGTCTTTACGGACAGCTGTCAGCCAGAGCACCTGGTAGCCACAGGCTCCCCTGTCGGGTAGGGTATCCAGAAGGGAAAACACCACACAGTTCTCTGGGATCTTAATACTTATGCTTTGCTCTCCTGTCTGGTCTGCTTGCAGCCCATTCCTATCCGCCCTTCCCTTTGCCAGGCAGCACCAACCACACCCGCTCTGGTGGGGCACACGGTCTGTCCTTTCGTCACATCATCCTGCACAAGGCCACTGACGCAGTGGGATCAGGATCCCTGAGGACTGAACACTGGCAGGTGTCTCGGCGCACAGGGTGCGGCTCTGCCCAGAGCCCTGTTTGACAGGCCAGAGACAAGGCAAGCACTGAGCTTGTGCTGACTGCACAGATGAGTGGACACAACACTTCTTCAGCCTGGAAAACAGGGCTGGTGGTTCTGCCACTGCCTAAATAAGCAAAACCATTCCTGGAGGCAACATGTATATGTTACTGCATGATTAAGATCCAGGTGAGCAAGAATGGTGTTTCTCTAGAACTGGACTTCAGGTTTTAAGCATTCAGACTCTTTTCAGATTTTCCAGCAAGTTCTACGGCTTGAAAGCCTCTTTCCCTGTTTGTTATGTACTAACTCCTATACAATAAACCTCTTAACTTACAGCACTACAGCACTCCCTCGTCTTCTGAATCTTGCCAGTACTGGATGTCCAATACAAAACAAAGATACAGTAGTACAAATGTGCAGATATTTAAGAATATTAAATAAGCAGCTTTTTAAATTAATATAGGCAGTACAAAGCATTTTGAGTTACACTGTCTACATATGGCAAATCTTATAGCTAAACTTCATAATACAAAGAGAAGCCAAGCTAGTGCAATTGAAAATTAAATAGCTAAGACTGTGATAGGAGAAAGAAAAAAGAAAGGAAAAAAAACCAGTACAAGTGAAAGATAAATGACCCAAATTATAAACTGGCAAGGACAGTCTGCATAATATGAAAGTGTAGATGACTTTCATACTTATCTCTATTCATGTTCTTTCCTCAGATTGTTTTAACAATTGTACACAGATTGGAAAAAAAAGTTTCTGAAATAAACCAACAATACAGCTCAATGTAGAGAGAAAAATACAACAGCCACAAACTACTGTGTATATACATAATAAGGAAGCAGGCAGTGCCTGTGAACAAAATACCACCCGGTAGTTTGACTGGCTCGGAGATTATCAGATGAAACTTGCTTGGTTTTCCATGGAAGATGGGATCCCCAAGCAGCAATTCATTAGTCATTTCTCCTGGTAAAACACCTCCTTCGCTTTACTTTTTTTATTTTAAGATTCAAAGTGGATCCTTTAAGGGTGCAGGTGCTTTGAAATTTTAACAGTAATCAAAAGGCCTTTTTAGGAACTCATTAAGACTAGATTTTTATAGTTCAGTATATGAAAATGTTGCAGGAAGTCTGTCTGTTAATACTGTTAATCAGAATTAAATAAAGTGGACAGGTGGAAGTAAGATGGAGAGCTGACAGTTCTCTGTCAGTTTGCAGAACGCCTCCTGTTGAGTTGTGAATACTGGATTTCCTCTCTTACAGCCTCATAGGAGACTTTTTGTGAAGAGAAAGAGTAAATGGAAGTGGGAAATGGGAAAGCCACTCCCCAGGATGGTAAGCTTCTCTGCAAGTAGATCCCCCTTTGAAATCAGATGGCCATGAGTCTTAAGTGTAGAACTGGTTAAGTTTTGGTTATGCAGTCTGGACAGAAAAGCAAGTCATGCACTGAACAGTCCCTGTTATAATAATGCTGCAGGTCATGCAACCACATCACTGCAAATAAAAGAATAAAGAAGAAAGTTAAAAAGCAGATAATATTACTGTTGAAAAAAAAAAAAAAAACAGAGAACAGAACAAGGTATTTTTCAGAGCAGTTTAGTAAGGCCATCTCTACTTAAGAGTTGTGCAAATTCATGGGGAAAGCATTTTTGCAAGAGGAACTCTTCAAATTAACAGGAAGGTTACAGGCCAGTAATTGGAAAAAGCAACAAAACAGCCTTGAGAAATATCTAAATTTAGCTGTAATTCAGACAAATTTAAACACTTCTGAATAAAGTCCTTCTGGGCACAATTCTCAACTAATACAGCTATGGAAACTAAATTTACATAGAGATGAGAAAGTCTCAGGCATTCCTGCTGTCTGTGAGTACAAAAGTTAAAGAACAAAAGCAACATAAAGTGAAAGGTGCCTGTCCAATACTGCATGTGGTTAGTATTAAAAGACAATCAAGGGTCACAATGACTGTCTGAGTCTTCAAGCTCTGAGCACCACTGAAAATTTTAAGCATTTATGTTTCATCAAAGTTCATCCAGTGCATGAGGCTCCAGCTCAGCATCACCACTGTACTGCACTAACAAGTTCTACTCATTGCAGGCAAATACAGGATTCAATTGCAGGAAAATTATATGTATTTCTGTTAAAGTAAGCTGAGTGGGAGCCACTGAGCAGTTGAAAGAGCACATCACAATGCTGCAGAAGTGAATCTGAGTTTGGAAGAGAATTGGAAAGGTAGACATATTTCCCCACCCTTACTGATGCATCCTCTTTCTTGGCCAACGAGTGCTTTGCTGACACAGCTATGGTGCTTTCAGCTTCCCCAGGGCACAGATGTTGCTGCACAGCATTGGCACAGCACTAAATATGCATTCATGTTTTCACATTGCAAACAGCAAATTAGCTTCACCAGACTGAAATCAGAGCCTGCTTCCCCAACTCCTTCTCCCTTGTATTGCACTGGTAATAAATGATTCTAAGAATGCTTCTTGTGACAGGAAAATCCAGGTTAAATAGAGAAGAGAGAATATTTATGACAAAGCTGCAAGTCCTGCAGCTTGTGTATCCCTCTTTTTTCCTTCTCATTCATCCACCCAGAATACTAACTATAGTTGAAAAACAAACAGAAACATAGAGCCATATATCAAGTGGAATAAAAAATTTAACACATTCAAAGCAGATCTTGAGGGTGTATTTTGAGCAATCACTGTCTGTTAAGCTTGCTTGGCATTGTTTGGGTGCATAAAGTTACACAGTTCAGTATTAATAATATGAAGATCACTGTAGTTATGCTATAAAAAAATTAAAAGTTCAAGCTACGTAAGCATGTACCTATTCTATTGTGCATAAATGAATATAATCTACTCCTTTAGTCTCACCTGGCTATTATTTAGTTCAGACTTACTATTTAGTAGCACTTCAAGTGTCGTGTTGCACATGAACAGAAGTGACACTGTAGGTTTCTCTTTCAGTGTTGTAAACTCAGGACACTGTATTATCTTTCAACGATGTAAAAAACTCACCCATCAGTGCCCTTTCCTGACTAGAAATTCTAATCTTGCTCTAAAAAGAGTTGGCTGTCAATTTCTATCTCTCTATTTTAAAGCTACCTGTTGCAGGAGCAACACTTCAGAAGGCAACAGAGATGTAAGATATGAGGATAAATTCACTGAGTACAACCTGTTACTGCATCTGCAGCATCTTCAGAAAGAGAGTTTATGCAGCAGATGATGCGTATGTGGAGGAGCGACATAGAGAATACAAAGCAGGCCAGAAATTTTAAGAAGTGTGGCCCTGTAATGTAATGCTTATAACTACTTCAGGACTTTACTGATACTGCTAAATAAAAGCTTTAAAATCTCTCTCGAAAGCACTCATGCCTCCAGGAAATAAGTTTACTCTCTGGCGTACTAACCTTTGGTGACTGAGAACAATAATCTCTGCTTTACAAAATTTTAAATTACATAATTGATGTTATACACAAATCCAAATAAAAAATCTGATGGTCTCATTACAGCTATTTTATAACCCCATAAATATTACAGCATTTGGTATTTTCTTTCAAATTTCAAGTCACTTTCATGACCATGCTAACAACGCAAGCATTCTAACAGAACAACTGGTCTTTAAGTTAGGTATAATCACTGAGGATTCAAGTTCCATTTGCAGAACAAACTACTCTATACTTGTGGAAACACTTGCTTTTGCAGTGTTTCTGGTTTGTGCTACAGTAGGCCAACAGTTCCTCACAGTGCTGCCAAATAACTGCTTTTGTAAGGACTAAAACAAACATGTTCCTCCTTCTGAAATGTGCTATTCTAACTTCATCCAATAGCAAAGGACCTCTCTAACGAGAAGCAATGAATAAAGCCATCACCAGAAAGGAAAGGCTTCCCAATTGTCCTAGAGCTCTCTCTACTAACAGGATTTTTCATGCTGTATGGATCAGTGTCTGAGATCCAAAGCAGCAGGACAGCAGTAAGAAATTTTTATCTGACAAATGGAATTTGCTTCCAGTCTGGAACTGACACACAGTGCAAAGAGGACTGAAGGGTATTTAATTTTCCAAATGACTTTACATGCACAGCAAAGAGCAGCAGAGGAAATTCCTGATTTGCCACCAGAGCCAACTAATACAAACATATACTTCAAGATAGTTCTTCACTACCTTGGCAAGGCCCAAAGGTGAAGGGTACAATCTGGGCCACCGTGAAGTTGACAGCAACACCATCCCCTAGCAACCAACCAATGTGGACTTCAGCTATAGTGGTTAGCATGAGTTCCTACTGACCCACTGACTATAATCTGACACCAGGACAATTTTGTCTGGGAAGCTGTCTTAGCTATACTGCTGCCACAAGGGACTGTATGATTTGTCAAGTTTTCTAGAGTCAACATTTATTCATTACCCAATTCAATGAGCTGATACATTTTAAAAATTAACTTAATGTCCCAATATTTTAATAAATCCAAAAATATAAAGACAAGGAAAAATAGAGGACAAAGCTAGCTAAGTCCTCAAGATCTCCAAATGGTACAATGGAGCTGGCAGCTGAGTCAGAATTTCCAGGGTTTCACTGTACCAGATGCAAGAAGTCTAAGGTTGCTGTGGCTGGCAATGAGAGGTTCTGCCCTATTCAGATAGATAAAACCTCTAATACATAATCAAATCCAATTAAAAATTAATTAAAAAATGAGAGAAAAAAATCTAGCTCAAAAAGCAAAAGTTCTTTTTCATTTGTTTTAAAATTAACACCAAAATGTAAAACAGTGAAAGATATACTGCTCTTCTGATTTTTGTACTGAATAGTTGCTTGCATCTGTCTCCTCCATTTTCAAGCTGAAGAAATCACACCTTATTTCTAGTTATAGCCTGCAGGGTCACTGACAAGCTTCTGCTTCTTTTCTAGAATTCCAGAGGGAAGAAAGATCACAGGAGGAAAACAACACAATCATTCATGCCAGGGTATTTTCTTGATTCCTTAAAAGTGACAAACTGGAGGCATGGCTAGGATTCTACCTAGAATCTAACAGCTGCTCCAAAAAGAACCACAACTTAAAAAGTACTTCTTGACATAGTAAACTTTTTTAGCTATTTATTTATGCAATACCATTTGAGGAAAATGCCTGCAAAATTTGCTAAAATTGGTTTGGAGATATTGAAGTTTAGCAATACAATATTAATTCAAAACAGAGTCCATATTCTACCTAAAACACATGTGCAAAAACCCATAAGAAGTCAGTACTGCATAGCTGACTTTGAGTGCAAAAATATCTCCCTCATCAATCCTTGCAAAAAGAAAACGTTGGTCAAGAATAAAAAAACCCTGCAACTCTGTACAATAGTAAAATTCAGATACTGTTTTGCTTCATAATAAAAAGAAAACTTAGCCACATTCAGGACAGTCTTCCTCCAAATCACTAACAAGAAGAAAATCAAGTGGTGACATCAAAATGTTTTCCAACTACAAAATCTACAAAACATGTCAACACATCAGCACAACTAGACTCACCAAAAATCATCCAGGAAAGAATGATTAGACTTTGTTAAGTGTATAGTCTTATATGCTAGAGAACTGAGGAAAAGCAAAAGCTAGCTGCACATGGCAAAATAGCAAGGACTTTAAAATGGCCAAATCCTTTTAAATTTACTTAACAGCTTGCACATACCACTTAATCGTCATAAAGCAGTAATAGGAATATTCATTGTTAATTCTTTCATACACAATGAATATAAAATTGCCAGTGCTCCTTACAGAACTGAAAACCACAAAAAATTTGCAGAAACTTTACTGCTAATTCAAGTGACACTGGAACAGGATAAGATTACCATTTGCTTATTTCCAGAGAATGAAAGGCATCTTGTAGCTATTAAGTATTTACTTCATCATGCAATAAGTAAAGATGTTTGCTCCAAACATTTGTTTTCCTTTGCACTGTGGGTGGAACACAAAACCTTTAAATTAGATTGTTTTACTTTTCACAGCACATAGAAAATACATGTTATGATACAAGTGGCTATGTGTTTCTATGAAGAAAAGGAACTTGACTTTTTTCTGTAATGTCTGATCAAATATGCTAACAACTTAACTCTGTGTAAATCCAGTATACATACTGGACTGCACACACATCCTTTAAGGTCAGAAACTAAGCTTCAATTCTGAACAATGAAAATATTCATCCATTTATCTGCTAACTTTTGTTGGCATTAATCAAAATCTGTCAGAAAGATTATTCTGAGCAGATCCTCAGCACAGTGCTCAGGAAACTATTCTCATGAACTCGTCAGCTGTTTTATCATTGCGCTGGAGAACCTTTTCTCTTCAAGCTCAGTTGTAGGGGTTTATTTCTGTAGAGTATCAGGACAGGATATAGCACTGGTTTAGTAATTACCACTACAATTTTGATGTAAAGAGTCTTTACTGCCTCAGGAAAAAAAAAAATTCTTAAAAACTTCTTAAACTACCCAATGTACTGAGAGAATTCTGTTTTACAGGTTGGGTTTATTGCCTGTATTCTTTTATTACTGAAGATAAGACAAATAGAGAACATTCACGGGTAACTCACCTACATATATTTATTCCCTGGAATTACACTCGGGAGCTCCCCCTTTTCCTGAATACCACACTACTTCCAAAGTTACATAACAAGCAAGGAAAACAATGAAGCTGAACCTTTTGAATAAAGAAGCTGTTCTTGTGAAAGAGAAGGTTAATGATGTTCAGCATTTGCATTCATCCATATCCAAAGAATAACAATGGATGTATGCAGCAAGTAACACAAGTAAAATGCTGAAGAACAAGGAATTAAATTCCCAATAATTACTACAAGAAGACAGAGCAAATTACTTACTGGAACTAGATAGCAACCAAGTATATTTCTGTAAGAGTGCAGTACCTTTTTAGGTTTTTATATTCAACACAAATTCTGGGAAATACCAGAATTTCTGCAAGTCTGTAAATTCTCGAAAGACAAAATGATTGTTCACTTGTCTAACAATTATTATGAGCAACAGTAAAGCTGAGATTCAATACTAGTCTTGTTTTGATCTTTGATGCTGCATAATGATGCTATATATTCTTGGAGGGAACTACAGAAAACACTTCAGTGTCTTATCTTAAGGGAAAAGGAGAGACAGAATCACAAAGCAGAAGAGAAAAGCCAACAACCACCAAAAAGCAGAAGAAGCCATGAGAGAATGGAAAGTAAAAGTGAAAGACAAGCCTTCTAGCCTTGTTCATCTTCTAACTGTCAAGGACATGAGACTGTCATTAAAACTTTGGAGGGAAAATGGTAAAACAAGAGTTGACAAAATAAAAGTAATAAATTTTATTCTAGTGTGCAGATCATGTTCTAGTTTAGACCTGCATCTGATTAACAGCAATAGGAAATTAAATTATTAGATAAAATTAAGAAGTAAAACTTCCCATTAAGGTCCCATTCCTTTCTTTCACAAATAGCCTTTGGCAGTTTAGTAACAGAAAAAGCCAGACAGATTAAAATCAAATTAGAACTTTAGGTATTCTTAGATTCTTCCTCCGGGTGAGCAAGAACAAGAACATCAAATTCCCTTGGAGGAAGGATCTTACTTGCTCCTGTTCACATACAGCACGTCACAAAGAGTGCTTCAGATTACTAAAATAGATTGTACAAGATCAGTGAATGATGTCCCACACAAACTGCAGTCATCTTGCTAGATAACACACACAGCATTCCCTATCTCAGTAAGAGACATCAAAATAAGTATCACCTCACTGAGCTCCAGAAATTGTCCTCAACTTCCTTCACATTGTTACCCTTCTATACACAAGAAACTTGCAATGTCTTATCCAATCTTTACAAGCACTGCCCAGACCTACCAAACACTGACTAAGTACAGAGAACTTTTAGAAAACCATTTTTTTCCAAACATGAGGAGCAAAAGACAAAGCTATATGCAATTGACAGCATCTGTTTTCTAGGCAGGGGGTAACCAGAAATGAAAATTATTTTCAGACACACACTGAATGCATTTCTTAGCCTAGATTAAAACAGATTATGTACTTGAAGATAAAACAGTAGTGCCTAAAAATTCCATTCACCTGTTTCTTACCCTTTAATTTAGGTGTGGTTGTTTTAATTATCCTTTGCTCATTCTACTAAAGTTGTGAATTAACAGAGACATTCAGATGATTAATACATGCTAATATGTCTTTTCTCTAAAGGGAGTTATGAAAAAATGTCTTCACTTGGGAGGGCACGCAAATAAGGTAAAAAGGATAAATCTATAAACCGACTGCATGTGCATCAGGGTCCAAAGAGTCTCTAAATGAAAACTGTTTAAATCACAACAAGATGTATGTATATAAAACTTTCAACCAATACTCAAGTTTCTGTGTCCATCAATTCTTCGACAAAAATTACAGGGAATGCAGAGAATTAGCCACGGAAAAACGCACAACTTTGTAGGAACAGAACCTAAATAGGAGGAGACTCCATCCACCCCACTGACCAACATGGAGGTACTACAACAATGAGGCAGCTACGCACTAAAAAGGCAGTACAACAAATCACAGCCAGTTTCCAACAAAGTCAGCAACAAACTCACCTGAAGGCACTGGTACCATTAGTAAGGCAACTGATACAATTATACCCTGAATCAATATATTAAAAGCAAGTCTTTTAGTAGGGAATGACAGCTGGAATACATTAAAAATATCAATCGGGGCCTCGATCCATTATGCATTGTTCATCCATAATTATCAAATTTTTAAAAAATGCCCTTTTTAACTGGATAATGCAATGGCATATGAAAGCATTCTAAATATTTCCCCAACATTTTAGAATACGGATTTAAGCATACACTTGACAGAGAAGAATGGAACAAACCATTTGAAAATATTCATCTCTATGAGGAAAAGAGGTAACACCAGTTGATAAAGAAAAACCTGAAAAAAATCATCCTGCTTCCCTATCAAATACCAAAAAGAGCAAACTTTGCAAGTAGGAGATTAAAAAAAACAAAAAACTTCTTTTTTGCATTGTTAAGTTTTTTAGCAGGAAATATATTTCACAGTAATATTATACTCTAATTTTGCATTTCTGTAATGAGATTTCAGCATTTTTCTGAAGCAACAGGTTAGCACATGAAATAGAAAGCCTAATTCCCTTTGAACAAGAACAGTCTTATAAAGCATAACAACCCTTATGGCACATAAGTACCAACTGTGACAGGAAATTTATACTGTTACATGGTCTACATGAGGCTTCTCGTAAGGGACCAGGCTTCATACAAGTAAGACTGTTATTATACAGCACTCCTCTAGATGTTTTCAAAATTTTGGCACATTGAAAAAACGCAGAGAGAGAGAGATGGACTTCAAAAAATATAAGCAAAGAGCATTACAGAACAATGAGAAACCATAATAAAACCCTTTCCTGAACTGTAAAATAATAGCAGTAACAAGGGAGAAAGAGAAAGGATGCTGGTTTATTTTCCTTGAATGTTGTCACTTGCAACAGAAGTGGCCTGGATCACAGGGCAGTTTTCTTTCTAAGGTCAAGGCTCCTCTACCTTGCTGTTGCTGGCTGGACATGACCAGGGTAAGATCTCCTTGTGCTCGTGGCTTGCCTTTGTCTAGCCAGGAAGGACTGTCCTGAGCCTGTACTGGCCAATCTATCTTCTGCTGCTTTTTTATGCAGAGTCATCCCCTATGGACAAAGAGAAACTTCTCAGTGAATACCAACACATAACACTGAACAACTTTATTCATTTACGTTTTGTTTATTATCTCCTTCTTCACCAACACTGACTATGCTGTTTCAAATTCCACACAAAAAGCACCATATTTTCAAGGATAAAGGTAAGATATTCTCCCTAATACTTTGGAATTCTTCCCCCTCCCCACCCCAGTCACTGTCCAGAGCAGTTGTCTAAGACACCAATATATGCTTCTCCACATGAACTCATGGATACTGGATAACTCTTCTCACAAGGGTTCCCCTCCATCCCCAGCTCCTTTCAATATGCTGAGCTAGAAAAGTACTTTTCCTCTGAAAACAGTTTAGGTATTGTCATCCTCTGTGAAAATACCAGCTCATATGTTAGGAGTACCTCTTGAGAGACAGTATGTTTTCATCAGGCATAAATGCAAGGGGGAAATGAGGAAAGCTGGTTTGTGCAGTTCTGTGTAAAAGCAGAGGCTAAATTAAAGAATGACAGTCAAAAGTATCAGTGATCATCTTATTACTCATGGCAGGTCACTGAACTGCACGTCTTAGCTCAGGATGGTCTTCTACTTGTCAGTGGGACTAAGATTATAAAATTGGTCAAAGACACCAGTCACTTGGAAAATGCCTACATTATGTAAACAATTAGAGCATTCTGCTTAAGTTTAAGCTTGCTATTCATGGACTTAACAAGGATGTAGAATAGCAAGAAGGTAACTCTTCTAAAGGAGTACCGAGAGGAGGAATTTGAATTCTATGATGAAGCAGAACAAAACATGAAAGTTACACAGGTCAAAGAGTCTTTCTATATGAAGAGCAGTTTCAATGCAATGAGTCTGCCAAAGGGAAGTCTTTAACACATTTGATGAAGGTGACAACTGTCCCAGCATACAGGTGCAGTAAAACCTGTATGGTTGCACAGGTCACCTCTTCTATTCAAACTTACTTTTTGAATAATTTAAGTGAGAGTTTTTCTGCTGTCCTCACCCTTTGTATGGGGCTAAACTTGCTCTGAAGTTAAAGGGGTCATTTCTCAGAGCACTGGCTGCAGCAAGTAAGCTGAGTTGCTTTGAGTGTGCCCCTTCATTAGAAACAACTGGAAGACTGGGAAGTGGAGAATCAAAGAAAGTAAATTTGAGCACTGTAATTTTGGATAACTGAAAGGCCGAGATTACAGAATAGTGCTGAGCCATTGCTGACTCTAAAACTTCAAAATTAGAAACATACTTTTTCTCATTTACCCCACGGTTATCATAGGAACATACTCTTATATAGTGATAGCTTAAAATTACTAAAAACTATTTGTTTCTGTGTTTGTGTGTTGGAAAATGCTTTTCAAACAAAATTTATTGTAAATGAATAAATACTGTTACAAACAAGCCAGAAGCAACTAGTATTAATAGTTTCTTTATTCTTCTTATCTTTTTTTTTCCAAATAAAAAGTTTGGGAGAGTTCTTACCATATTGTACCAGGCACTAACGATAAATTTCTCCTCCATTTCTCTTTGACTTTTTGTTTTCTCATATTCTTTCTACAAAACATCAAAAAAACATACATTTAAAATGAAGGTATAATAGAAGTATTAGTCTCTAACTAAAAAACAATGTTCATCCACCACAAACCTCCAGGGAATGAAACATTCTGTCCCGCTCCTGCAACTGATTTTTCAGTGCCTGAATCTCAGGAGCAGCACCCTGGTTCTGTTTAGGATCCAATGTGCGGATAACCTGTAAGAAAAAAATCAGTTTTTCTTTCATTAAATCCAGAAAAAGCAATCTTGTTATGGATTAAGGACCTTTTAAGTCATGTTAAGAAATTTAAAAAATGACTTGAAACATGTCTACTTCTCTCATCAACCACGATGCATTAGAATTTCAGAACATGGCTCTCTTTCACAGGACTATAAAAAAAACCCACAGATTAGAAAAACTGACCCCTAAAAGACTCAGTATCCCAGACTCCCATATGCAGTTCCTAACTCGGGCTGCACCATCTGGGGGCCCCAGTGATAGAAACACCTTCTATAAGGCTTCTCTCTTTATTGCTAAGGTTTTCCTACCTGTCAATGTCTCCTACTTGAGGAAAGACTGCTTTGGTCCTTACAGATAGTTGCCATGATTCACCTGTCTGGGGTACCAAGTGTTGTCATCTCTAGATAGTTCTGTTAAGCCCAGAAGCACTGTGGCACATGCATGATCGTTTTGCTACTAATAAGATGAAGGTACCCCTGTGGTTACATTTGTATGCACCTAGGAGTACTAGCAAACAGCTAAATCAAGCACAAATCCAGCAAAACATCTACATTCCTAAGCCTTTAATAAAGAGTTTTAAGCCATTTTCTAACAACTTCTGGCTATACAAAAAGAGGCTTCTCATCTTCTGTCTTTCTACCCATTTCAGAATTGTGTTCAGATACTGAAATAGGACAATGCTTTAAAATTCAGTGAGACAGTTTTACTGTATGGAACTCATTTAAGTCCTATTAGGAGCAGCTGAGGCAGCTGGGGTTGTTTAGCCTGGAGAAGAGGGGACTCAGAGGAGACTTTTTTGCTCTCTACAACTATCTGAAAGGAGGCTGTAGCCAGGTGGGAGCTGGTCTCTTCTCCAAGGCAGCTAGCAACAGGACAAGGGTAAATGGCGTCAAGGTGCACCAGGGGAGGTTCAGGTTGGACATCAGGAGGAATTTCTTCATGGAAAGGACTGTTAGACATTGGAACCAGCTGCACAGGGTGGAGTCACCATTCCTAGAAGTATTCAAGAAACTGGACATGGCACTTAAAGCTATGGTCTAGTTGATAAGGTGGTGATCAGTCAACGGTTGGACTCTGTGATCTTGGAGGTCTTTCCCAATCTTAATGATTCTGTGATTCTATAAAAGCATACTATTTTTGTAAGAAAATACACGTTAGACCTGAATACGCTTTGCAGAGTGGATGACAATAACGACTCTACTGATCTTCACAAAAAAACCCCACTAAACCCCAAAAATAACAAGAAGAAATGAAAACAAACAACAACCCAACCACAAATAAAAGCCAAAATGAAAGTTGATAAATAGATCACAAAACACTGAGAGTGAAAAAAGAATTGTTTAGATTTCCTGAAGACCGAAACACTTCACAAGAAGTAATTCAAGAAACTATACAGAACTAAAGGAAGACATGATAAAATTTTGCCAAATTAGAAATCTACTCACAGATTCCAATGTGAATATATCCATTGCAATGATCCTGATACTACCATGATCAGATAAACAAAGACACTGATACGCTTTTGAGAAACTCAAATAAAATATCAAAGTATAGTAAGAGAAGGAAAGGGACTAGGATTAAGACCACAATATTGTCATTTCCAAGCTGGTAGGATATCCACCTCCTCAATACCATACTTAAATAATAGTCACCTCCTCAACAAAAGCATATATTAAACAACACAGGCAAAGAGGATGCTGATCATCATCAGCACAATGTAACAGCTATGGTGGTACAGTTAAAAAGATCACTTTGCTCAGAAAAAGCATCAATAGGAGTCACAAAACTGGGGTAAAATCTGCAGAATTAATCCGTATTAGGTACTTTAACAATAAGACACAAAGAACTCACTGGACCCTCCTTCTCTTTTACTTGATAGTGTGTATACAGATACCTCCTTTATTTTTATTCCCAGAGTGGACATGTAATGCAGTCTGTCAGAGAAGGGTCATTAACATAGAACACATCTACTTACACTTTTGGCCTTTTCCAAATACTTTTTGTATCGTTCTTCCATTTGCTTCATTTCCTCCTCCTTTTTCCGTAAAGCTTCTTGTAATTCTTCAATTTTAAGTGCTTTATGTCAGGAGATGGACACATTGGAAAATAACATCATTATATTACGCGCATTTTCATGTTTTGCAAAAGACATTTAAGACACAGCTAAAATATATTTTAGTTAAGAAAAGCTGACATAAGGAACCTGATGGAGCAGATACCAGAGTTTAACTACTGAACAGCTCAGAAACACACTAAAAATGTCTATTCCTATATAAACTCATAAGATGGTTTTTTTAACAGAAATTTTGCTTTTTGAAATTATGAAAAATAAAGAGAAATTGAATAATAAATCAATCCTATTACTGAACACACTTAGAAAATTAGTTTACTTATGACTTACAAGCTTATATAATATCTTGGCATGTAATACAGACAAATATGATTTTTCCTATTTTGTAAGAGAAATAATTCTTAACATGCACAACTCTTGCTTAAATCTGCTCAACTGTAACACTGGACACAATTTATCAGAAATGTGACATGAATATACTAAACTTCATTTTCCCCTCACAGTTTCTTAAGCAGCAATGGAGACCAGTAGAACAATTTCATTGCACAGCTTTGTCCTGTGTTGGTGTAAGAACATGTCGAGCTGCTATTACTTCTACATCTTTTATACAACTTTTCAGCTCTCAGAAAAGAAAGTCATATTTTTTCTTTCTTCCATCTTATTATGAATAAAACTATTTTACCACAAATCAGAAAAACTGCTATTGGTTACAATCTTTTACCTTATTCTATAATAAAAGAAAAAAACAAAACTACCTCCTTCATTACTTCTTAGGAAAACATGAAACAATAAGCTGCTAAGAACCAACTTGATGCTGGGTTCTGGATACCATCTGAGCAGTATGATATATATCTTACATTCTCTTTGACCAGTGACAGAAAATTTTCTCAAATTACAACACATTTTTGAAAACACACTGGAGGAATCTATATTGGAAGTAAAAATAACCTGGTGATGGCAGCAAAGATCTTTAAATTAGTGTCTTATGAGACCTGACAGTTCTGGACAGCTGAAGTTCAACAGCAGGTACAACAGTGACCTGGTATTTCTATGGACATTGTTACTGGGGGCTGGGACGAGATGATTATTAACGTCCATTTCAACCACTTGACATTCTATGATTTCTTACTACAGTGGTCTCTAAAATGTGATCCCTTGCATTTCAAGTGTTAGAAGCAATTTTTTGGTCACCATAGTTTCCAGAGAAACTAACAACATATATGTCACTTCCATTAAAAAAAATACATTTTGCTTACCTGACACATCCTTCAGGTATTATAATTAAAGACCTTGCACATGAAATACTTTACACAAAATAAAAAAAGAAATGGACTGCACGGGTAACTCACAACTGTTATTGCATCTTGGTTCCAAATCTTCAATAATAGCTCGTTTCTTCTGTAGCTCATTGTTAGCTTCATGGAGCTTCTCACTGTTAAAAATCACAAGAACATATATTGTTTTCTCAATATTATTACTGTGCTTGAATGAACATTAAGCAGTACAGAAAATCCTCAGAGAGTGATGTATTTCTGAGAGAGTGATTTTTTTTGCTGTAGGGCATGAGGACAAATGACAATGTCACCGCGAAAATATTTGTTAAATAAGATGAAAAACATTATGATGTATGGAGAATTGCAACAGCAAACAGCTTCTTTCTCAGAAACATAAAACTTAATTTAGCACTGAGTGTTAACTGGACAGTGAGCATTTAAAATTAATACTGCTAACTGAGATTACACTGAGAAAGAATGGCTAAAGCCAAGGGCAACAGAAACCGTTTTTGGCAAGTCTATCAAAAAATGAACATTCTAGGGAAATAAAAGATGTGCAAAAACAGTGCAACAAAATTACAGCCCTTCCTAAAGTGTTACCTTTTGTGCCATAATGTATACTAAAGACTAAAACAAATTAGCTTTGTTTATATATGCTTTCCTCAGAAGAAAATTACTCAGTCCTCCTGAGCAAAGATTTACACCACATTAAGCAAAGTTTTCTAACCAACACAAAATGATGGCTCTTTCATCACTCCTACTGCTTTCACAATGGTTTTCTAGGAGGTAAAAATAGAATCTGAACAGCAGATTCCCAAACATTCCTGTGTTAGCTAATTTATTTTAGCTGTATATTTTCCAGATCCAAGATTAATGACTGTCACCCTTCCTCACTATATGGAAAATATATTCTATTTCAAATTCCAAACAAAATAGGCAAATAAAAATACTTACAGATGTTCTTCAAGTTTCTTTTTCAGAAGAATTGACTAAAACAGAAATTAAATGTTTTATTTTAATATACTGTGAAGCTTTAACATAATTCTAAAATTATTTTAAAACATGCAAATTTTGACATTCTAACCAAAATCCTTTTTTACTTCAGTTTTAGATCACAACTGCAAAGTATCCTCTGTGATAGCAATCTTTCTCTCCACAACTGTGTGACTTCAGTGAAATTAGAACACTTTAGACCTTTACAAATATTTCCCCAGGAACTAGATTAATAAAAGCAAGATCCATAAATGACAGAATTCTATTTCAGTTGTTTTAATTTGTTCAATACTTTCATAATTAGACCTGGTAAATTGACCTAAAATGGCAAATTGCAGGAAAATTTGCAAGAAAAGCTGTTCTATCACTATTGCATTGCTATTTGCATGAAGACATGTAGCAAACTAGTTGAAGTAAATTCCCATCCCCATAGAAACTAGAAGGAGTAGAGTATTTCTGACTGGACTATAGCAGAAATTTTTCCCTTTTTCTGTTTCTTATCTTTACTGATTACAGGCAGACAAAAATTACCACACAACTTACAGTGTTCCACTTTCTGGTTAAATCACATTTAGGTAAGCTCTTTGAATAAAAACTTTCACGTAATTTTTTAATTTTAAACTCACTTCACACACGGTGAGTATCTTTCAAAAAAATAAACCCAATAAATGTCTATGAACTGAAAGTAGTGTTAAGTAAATAGAAAGCCATACTCACAATAGCCTTGAGCAGAAGCCCATGCCAAGAAACAGAGATGACATTAGTATAAAGCAAAACAGCAGCCAACAGAAGAAACTATTTAGAAAGTCATGAACAGAAAAAGTTAAAGCTATGTATTTTTTCACACATGTGCACTTTTTCCCTCTGTTCTCATGAGCAATTTCACTCTGCAACATTTTCTAAAACACATCACTAAACCCAGAAACGTAAAAATAATAACAAAGCACATTTATAAATCATAGTGTGTAAATGAGAATTTCAAAGGAGAGCAACTGCTCTTTTGGAAAGTCATTTTAAAACAAAAACCATACAACCAACAAAACGGAGGAAAACAGGTAGTCTGTTGGGCTACAATAAAAATTAAGAGATGCGTGTATTTTTGTGGTGTGATGCTGAATTGTGTTATTGCACACTGATTGAATATAAAGCAAACTTAGAATATTTAGATCTGAAACTGCCTTTTTGGTTTTTATTTATCCAGCAGTACTCATGCTGGAGATTAGCATGTGACTGATGGTCCAGATCACCATCACGTTATTAGATAAAATCATCAACAAAATTACTTCACTGTTTTTTCTCCAATGCTCTTTCAACAAAGGTTTAGACACCTTGCTAGTAGAAACAATGACCGTATGCACTCAAAATGCTTTTTAGCTTGGTTATACTTCAAAATACTGTCTTTCATCACATTCCTGAGGTGTGTTTTATCATTCTTTCAATCAGAAATTCACAGCAGATAAGGATTTGCACATTTTCACCATTTGGCTTTTTTCTTTTCCAGTCCTCTGAACAACTGCAGCAACACTCCCCTTTCTGTAACAAAAATATTTGTATGCATCTTTCTAGGTCACAAATCATTTGAACAGGCACCATCACTTTTACCTGATCATATAAGGGACTACTGGCTGGTCAGGACAAGAAAAGGTAAAAAGTTGGAAGCAAGTGCCCATTTCCCCATGGTAAGAAAATAAAAATTGAAGCCAGATTTTCTTTTGTGATCCTTGCATTGCACTTGGATTTAGCTTGAAAAAACCCTGCTGTTTTCCCACATATATTATTTGCCTAGTACCTGCACTGTTATGGGAGTAACTGCTCTCCCATCTATATAGATCACGTTCTCACAAGCAAGAAACTAATTGTGATAAACACAACTAAAAGAAGCAGAACTGAGTTTACCCACAGTAATTTACCCAAAAGACAAGATTAGGAAAAAGAAAACCTAAAATGTGCTATTTTAGCCACCCAAAAATCCTGTATACTTGTATCCAGGCAGACAAATACAAATAAATTATGCTAAAAATGGGCAAACATTACTTCTGGGTTTTTTCCAGCCTCAGCAATCTTTAAAGACTCAAACACAAATCCTCTGCTCCTAAAATGTAATTACTATAACTGTTATTCTCTTGTAGGAAGACAAGTCTCTTATAAAAATCCCAATCTAAAAAACAAACAGAAAAACAAACCCTTTATCTAGTTTTGACTTAGCTTTATATTTAACTTCATTCAAATATTTTATCTGTTCATAAAAGAAGTACATACCTGTAACAAAACTGCAAAAATTCCACTTACAAAACACCAGAACAAAATACTTTATTACAGTGTGGGTTTAGGGAACAGGTATGCTCTTCAATACTTAATTGCTATCTTTCATTTACAATAAAAAAATATAGAAAAAAAAAGTCTTTTTGCTTGGAATTTCTTTCATGTTTAAACAAGCCAAAGGAACAGGTCTGTCCACCTTTTCAGGACAAAAATTTTGTTTTGTTTTACATGTTCAGGTCACAGGTACATGGCTAGGCTCTGGCTTGAGGTCAGGCTAACTTAGCAGGGTGAGGAAAACTATGGGATATCACTTCAGAAAACTGCCTGATGAAACTGGTAAAGCTGTGAGAAGGTGATGAGTTATAAACAGCCCCATGAGGGATGGTCACATTTCATAGATGTTGACAGTAATCATAGAATGGTTTGGGTTGGAAGGGGCCTTTAAAGGTCTCAGAGTCAAACCCCTGTATTAAACAGGGACATCTTCAACTAGATCAGGTTGCTCAGAGACCTGTCCAACCTTGAATGTGTCAATGGATGGGACATCCACAACTTCTCTGGGCAACCATTGTTGCAAACTGGCCAAACTTCACAGGTAACTGAAGAGGTAACAGAGTTCTGGGGGCCTTCTAGGAAGGTGTTGCGTCAGTAACAGCATATAAGGCCAAGACTGCATATGTAACATTATAGAAACATCAGGCGTGGGTGGATTTAGCAAGAGAGGCAGAAATAACTAAAGGCAGAGTGCTTATATAGGAAGTGATGAGGGCAGAGAATAGGAGAACAAGGATGAGAAAAGAGTGATGATAAGGCATGCAAATTATTTAGTTGAAGTTGTTCTGGGTAAATGTTGAGCAGCCCCCACACAACTACTGCATTCTACAGGACAATAAATCAAACCTATTCTGACTGCACCAGAAATGTCTGAGTTGATTCTGTAGTCTGGAGTACTGGAGTAAGGAGGCCTTTCCCTGGCTAGCGAGGCAACAGCCAGGATGGACTAATCATGCATTCCAACAGAGAATGTCAGTGCTCATTACAGGCCCAACATCACTGATATCTTTTGAACAGCTGCCTTCCACTGCACCACAATACAAAATCAAAACTGCTTCCCCGTGTGGACCTTGGCAGCCTGTTTCTCTGCAATGATGCTAGCCTGGGTTAGGACAGTACTTATACTACTTTTTGGGGAGGTTTAAAAATAACTTCAAATTTAAAACCAAACCAAACCCCCAAAAAATCAAACCTGAGCCCTTATCATACATTTCTGGACTGAATTAAACTGGAGGCTTCAGTTTTTGGGGTTGAGCACATTTACAGTCTAAATATATTAAAATACGGATTTCAGTGCATTGTTGTAGTAGTGAAAAACAGAGAAAATGTGCTGAAAATGATTCACCAATGAACTGCATGCCACGTCTCTCCTAATCCTTTTCCTCATGTTTCTGAAGAACCACTGTTATTGTATGGATACCTTATGCATAACTCAGGTAGTCCCACCACAACTTCCTTCTACCTGAGCAGCTGGGTTTAACTTTGGAGGTTTGCTCTGCTTTGTCAGGGAGACTGCATGCGATGACCATGTCAGACGTTCTTGCACCCTCAACACTTCTCTGAGTCTACACTCCCTCTTTTGCTTCTTTAAGGCTAAATGAAATCCTACACCCTGAGTTCAGCAAAACAGGTGATGGGATTGGTGCCTATAAATCACCACTGGTATGGTCAGACCTACAGAGAAGCCACGCGTGCAACACCTGCATTGCAAACTTGCCGGTGTTGATTTGACAAGGATGGCCAGGTACACACAAAGGTTGTGCCATGGTGTTGGGCCATTAACAGAATCATCTCAGATGACGCCTACATAGGCTGCAACCAGTCCTGTCAGTGAGCTGCAGAAACACCCTAAACTACTGTCCCAGCCAGAGACTCTAAAAGTGACAGAATCGAAATCACAGTAAATAAAGCTGAATTCAACTATATTCAACAGCTATAATTTACAATAGTCAATATCTGAGAATAATTTTTTCATATGCTAGTTCACCCTGAAAAATTTGATTTTGGCCAATAACCAAGACAACAACATGCATCTCAGAATGGACCTATTTTAAAATGCATTCTAAAACACATCTTAAGTTACTTAGGAAAATAATCTTATTGGAACTCAACTAGATGTTTTACATTCACATAGTTTATTCTGAAAATTAAAGGATAAGCTAAATTAAACACACTCTTAAATGAATATAAGGAGCTCGTAAAAATTCCACTGCTTTATATAAATTAGTTAAAACAAAACCACAAAAATAGAAAGCAACATATTACAATTTGTTGCCAATTAGCAACACAATACACTGAGATTGTGAGCAAACACTATGCAAGTACAGTCCAACAAATCACTGTTTTCAAGAAAGTACTAGAGCTTCTTTTTTCAAATACAGAAGATGGCAAACAATTTTTGAGTGGAAGACTGAAAGTTGTTTTCCACACTAACTCAGTTACAATGTGTATTCATACACTTAAAGTAAAATTAACTCTGTATACAGAAACAGAAAATGCTGCATGATGTCAACAGCCTAATTATTTGACTTTTTTTTTTTAGTTTTGGTCTGCCTGGCTTTTACCATGATGAGATACATTTACATCAACAATTGCATAACTTCCAGTGGCTGGAAAGGCCTTAATTTCCAATAAAAAAAACTAAATAAAAATACTTTATTCATGGAGAACCAACATTTCCTGAATTCCCTTTCAAAACTCTCTATTCTAATTAAATAATTTAAATGCTAAACTTTCTATTGGAACAGACACAATTATTCAAATAAAACATGTGACACTTTCTCTACATAGGATGGTTTTCTATTCTACACAAATGTCCTACATCCTAGTTAGAGAAGCACAATTTAGTGATAAGACCATAGAAGTAAATATGGAAAACTATCAGAAATCTGTTTGCGTATTTCTTTTACATAGCTTTTTTTACAAAAAGGTGAAAGTTTCAAAAATGGTAACTATTCCAATGCAAGTTTGATGCACATTTCTACTTACATCTTCAGCTTTTGAACCTTGATCCTGTAAAGATTTTTGTAGTTCTTCAACCTGGGACTGCACTTCTAGAAGTCTCTGATTTACCAATCTAGGAAAGAGACAACAGAGACAACATATGCTTTTCAGAAAAAAAAGGGCAACTGCAAGAGGAAGTCAAGATTTCTAGTGTCCAGTGTTTTCAGGTTATCTACACAACAGATGCAATACTGTAATTTATTTGTAAAAAAATTTACAACAGTAATTACAGCTTACAGCAGCTCCAGAGTATACCCTACAGTCATCCAGAACATTCTGATACACTTCCAGGACATGATAAATGCATGCAGAAATCATTTCTATATACATGAAAGAAGAGTTTCTAACAATCAGTTTTACTGCGTGAGAGCTTCTCACCTACTGCTTTTACACAGTTATAGAATCCTATAAACCTGTAGATTGGAAGGGATCTCCAGAGGTTGTCTAAATCCAACCTCCTTTCTAAAGCAGGTACACTTAGAGCAGATTGCTGTGAACCCCATCCAGTACTGGGTTTGGACACTTTTAAGCATAGAGGTGTAAAAGTCTCTTTGAGCTTCTCTTCTAGAAGCCAGACCTGTCCTCCATATTGCATCTGTTGCCTCTTGTCCTTCCATTGACAATCTCTTAAGAAGAGTCTGACTCTGTATTCTTGACACCTTCCCATAAGGTAGATGCAGATCACAGTAAGATCTCCTCTATGACACCTTTTCTTTGGCCCAGACAAACCCAGTTCTTGCTTTTATTCCCCCAATCACATGCTCTAGCTTCCATCACCTTAGCAGTGTTCTCCTGCACTCCTACACATCCCTGTCCTTTTTGTACTGGGGAATGGAAAATTACATGTTATATCCAGATGTGATATTGCAAATACTGATGAGAGGCAAACAATAATTTTCCCAGACTGACTGACTGCACCTTGCTGAGGACAGTCAAGATCACAGTCAGCTGCAAGGTTCCCAGATAACACATCCTACTTTGCTGCCCACTAGGACTCCAAGGCCTTCGCAGCACAGCTGCTCCACAGCCGGCTGGTTTTAGCCAGGGACAGGACTCCCATCAGCTCATTTCTCTGGACTGTTTGAGCTTCTCTGAATAACAGCTCTCCCTTTCAGGATATCAGTTGCTCTTCCAAAGTCATACCATTCCCACACTTGCTGAGGGCGTAGTCCTTCTCATCAGTCAAGCTGTTTATAAAGGCGATGGACAACACTGGTCCTGGAACTTGATGCCTGAGGAACTGACTGCCGCTTGGGTTTCATATCACTAACAGTAAGACCTTAAACTCAGCTGTCCAAACACTATCCAGTCAATTTTCTGCTCACTTTACTGTCCGCTAATTCAGTTTATATTTAACCATTCTAAACATAAAGATCCCATGGGACACTGCGTCAAAGGCTTTGCCAAAGCTAAGCAAAGAACCATCCTCTGTTCACCCTTCTTCACATGTGCAGTCATCTCACTGTCAAGACAATTGGTTTAGTTAGGCATGATTTGCCCTGAATAAATTCATGTTGACCTTTCCCAATTATTTTCTTGTCTCTCATGCAAATAGAAACAGATTCCAGATGGACTTGCTCACAAGAAAGTGAGCTGTGGTTGACCACTCTCTGTAGTTCTTTATATTCTTTTTCTTGCCTTTCTTAAAAGGTAAGTTCAGTATTTACCTTTTCACAGGTTTCAGGTCCTTTATCCAATCAAATGGGAAGATAGATGAAGATTAGATAGAGAGCAGACTCAGAGCTTAGATAGAGAGCAGCCTCACATCAATATGGTCCAACTACTGTGGAACGCTCAGATGCACTGTCTGGTCCCATGGATGTCTGTATGCAGACTGGCTCAGGCTAGAAGGGTCAGCTAGAAGGGGTTGCCAGGGAACATGTCCAATTGGGTTTTAAGTATCTCCAAGGACTGAAATAAACACTCTGGGCAACATATTCCAGTGTTCAGCAACCCTCACAGTAAAAAAATAAAAAAGTACATTCCTACATTTATATGAAATAGAAAGTGTTTTAAGCTCTGCCCACTGCCTCTTGCCCAGTTACCGAGCATCACAGAGATGAGTCTAACTCCATCTCCTTTACAGCCTCCCAATGGATACTTTAATAAGACACACTAATAAGATCCACCCTGAGTATTCTCTTTTTTGGGCTACATAGTCTCTATCCTTCTGACTCTATTCATATGAAAGACACTGCAATCCTGTAATCACATCCTTGTGGCCTTTCAGAGGACTGACTCCATTAAGTCATGCCTGTCATGCCCTCGAGATGCCTGTACTGGACCAGTCAAAAGTATACAGCATTCTTAGAAAAGTCAATTGAAACAGAGGACAAAACTTTGTACCTGTTTTCTGTCTCCAGCTCATTCTTCCGTAAGTTTGCATCATCAAGAAGGCTCTGCAATAAGGCAATCTTTTCATTGTCAGAACCTTCTTGGTTCAATTTTAACATCTTGTTCTCATGCTGAAGGCGGATGAGTTTCTCCCTAAACACATAAAACACAATTTTGTAGAAAAAAGAATGCCAACCCCTATTACAAATAAAACAGATTACCAGAGGTAGTACAATTATAACAAATATGTTTACGTATTTAAGGGAGACAGCTGAAAAAACAATCATGTCTTCAAACCCCCAAATATAAACCTAATTCAAAGAGCTGTAATTGTAGGAAGCACAACATAAGGAGGTCACCTGAGTACCCTATTAGATCTCAAGAGCACAACTGAACAGATTTATAGGGCAAACACAGAGAATGCAAAACTTGATAAACAGTGAGAATGAAGGTTGTAATCTCAGCTCACTAAACTACTGCATAAACCTGAGCAAGTCACTTCAACCCTGTTGATCTGTTTTCCGAAATCATTTGGACTGAAAAAGACCCTTAAGACCATCAAGTCCCACCATAAACTCAGCACTGCCAAGTCCACTACAGAACCATGTCTGCAGGCACCACATCCACACATCTCATAAATACCTCCAGGGATGGTGACTCAAACACTTCCTGGGGTAGCCTGTTCCAGTGCTTGATAACCCTCGATTCCAAACAGCCAATCCCTTTGCACAACTTGAGGCCATTTCCTCTAGTCCCATCTCTTATTATTTGGGAGAAGAGACTAACCCTCACCTCACTAAAACCTCCTTTCAGATAGTTGTATAAAGCCATAAGGTCACCCCTGAGCCTCCTTTTCTCCAGGATAAACAACTTCCCCTGCTCCCTGTATGACTTACTCTCTAGACTTTTCACCAGCTTTGTTGCCCTTTCCCAGACATGCCCCAGCACCTCAATATCTTTCTTGAATTGAAGGACCCAGAACTGGACAGAGAACTTGAGGTGTGGCCTCACCAGTGCTGAATACAGGGTGACAATCACTGCCCTCGTCCTGCTGGCCACACTATTGCGATACAAGCCACAATGCCACTGGCCTTTTGGGCCATCTGTGCACACACTGCTGGCACACGTTCAGCCAGCTGTCAAACAACACCCCCTAATCTACACGTGAAGGACAGGATGCCATCCAGAGGGACCTGGACAAGCTCAAGAAGTGGGCCCACGGAATCCTTGTGAGGTTAAACAAAGTTAAGTGCATGGTGCTGCACCTGCTTTGAGCCAACCTGCAGTATCAATACAGGCTGGGGGATGAACAGACTGAGAGCAGTGCTGCTGAGAAGGACTTGGGCATGCTGGTGGATGAGAGGCTGGACATGCCCTGGCAATGGGCACTTGCAGCCCAGAAAGCCACTTGTGTCCTGGGCTGCATCCAAAGCAGCGTGGCCAGCAGGGTGAGGGAGGGGATTGTGCCCCTCTACTCTGGTGAGACCCCACATGGAACACTGCATCCAGCTCTGGGGTCCCCAGCACAGGAACAACATTGACCTGTTGGAGTGAGTCCAGAGGAGGCCACTAAGTTGATCACAGGGATGAAGCACCTCTCCTATGAAGAAAAGCTGAGAGAGCAGGGCTTTTTCAGCCCAAGATCAGGCTCCAGGGATACTCAGAACAGCTTTCCTGTACCTGAAGGGAGTCTACAGGAGAGCTGGAGAGGGGCTTTTTACAAGGGCATGGAGTAACAGGACAAGGGAGAATGGCTTCAAAGTGAAAAAGGTTAGGTTTACATTAGTTATTAAACAGAAATTCTTTACAGTTCAGGGTTTTGAGACTCTGGCACAGGTTGCCCTGAGAAGCTGTGAATGCCCCATCCCTGCATTGGATGGGGCTTTGAGCAACCTGGTTTTATGAAGGTTCCCTGACTATGGCAATGGGGGTGGAACAAGATGACCTTTAAGGTTCCTTCCAATCCAAGCCATTCTATGACTGTTTCCACTGTACAGCTTTCCAGCCACTCTTACCCCAGCATGCAGCACTGCATGGAATTGTGCCCGAGGGCTGGACCTGGCCCTTGGTCCTGTTGAATTCCATATAATTGACACTGGCCAATTGATCCAGCCTGTCCAGACTCCTCTGCAGAGCCTTCCCACCATCAAGCAGATCAACACTCCTGCCCACCTTGGGATCACCTGCAAACTGACTGAGGATGCACTTGGATCCCCGTTATCCATAAAGACACTAAACAGAACTGGCTCCAGTACTGAGTCCAGGGGTACAGCACAAGTGACCCAGTGCCAGCTGGATTTAAATCCATTCACCACCACACACTCTGGGCCCAGTCATCCAGCCCTTTTTTTGCCCAGCAAAGAGTAGTCCCATCCAAGCCACAAGCCATCAGTTACTCCAGCAGAATGCTGGAGTAACATCAAAGGTTTTTATAAAGTCCAGGTAAAAAAACACCCAGAGACTTTCTTCTCCACCCATTTGCCATGAAAGGAGATCACGTTGGTCAAGCAGGTCCTGCCTGCTGGACCCAAAACAAACAAAACCCAAACAAAACCCTGTTGGTTGGGCTTGATGCACATGCAGTGTGATGGCACTCAAAATGATCTGTTCTATAGCCTTCCCTGGCACCAAGGTCAGACTGACAAGCTGGATCAGGACTGTTTTCTGGATCCTTCTTCCAGTCCTTTTGGATGAGGGTCACATTTGCTAATCTCAAGTCAACTGAGACCTTCAGTTGCTAATTTACCAGTAGTGCTGGCAAGTTATTGAAAGTGGCTTGATGAGCACTTCTGCCAGCTCCCTCAGCATCCTTAGGTGGATCTCATCCACCCTCAGGGACTTGTCTAAGTGGTATAGCAAGTTGCTAACTGTTTCCTCCTCTATTATGGAGGTTTCATTCAGCGCCTTGCCTCTCTTCCAGATCAGCAGTCTTACTATTAAAGACTGTGGCAAAGGTGGTGTTAAGCTGATCGGCCCCTTCCTTGTCCTTTATTCATATGGTTTCCCTTGCATCCAGTAAACGGTGGGGATTCTGTTTAACCCTCCTTTAGTTATGAATGAATTTATAGAAACATTTTTTATTGTCTTTTATGGCAGTTGCCAGATTAAGATGTATTTGGACTTTGCCCCTTCTAATTTTCTCCCTACACAACTGAGCAGCATCTTTGTAGTCCCCTGAGTGGCCTTGCCCCTTCTTCCAAATGTGACATACTCTTATTATTCTGAGTTCTAGCCAAAACTCTCTGTGCAGCCAAGGCAGTCTTCCTGCCGGCTCATCTTTAGGCACATGGGGACAGCCCACTCCTGCACCTTTAAGAGTTCCTTCTTGCCTTCCTGGACTCCTTTGCCCTTCACAACTGCCTTCCAAGCAACACTGTCAACAAGATCCCTAAACAGGCCAAAGTCCACCCTCCAGAAGTTCAAGGTGGCAGTTCTGTTGACAGCTCTTCTTACTTCTCTGAGAATTGAAAACACCCATTATGTGGTTGCTGTGCCCAAGATGGGCTCTGACCACCACATCACCCACTGGTCCTTCTCTCTTCACAAACAGCAAGTCCAGTGGGCACCTTCCCTAGCAGGCTTGCTCACCAGCTGTGTCAGGAAGTCATCTTCCATGCAGTCTAGGAACCTTCTAGACTTATCTCTTTCTATTGTGTTGCATTTCCAGCAGCTATTTGGTAAGCTGAAGTCCTCTATGAGAATATGGGCCGAGATAATGAGACTTCTTGCCACTGCTTAGAATATCTCATCTGCCTCATCATCCTAACGTACAGGGCAATCCCACCGCCCCTCCTTCCTTACCTATCCCTTCTGAAATGTTTACAGCAATCCACTGCAGCACTCCACTTGTCCAAGTTATCCCACCATGTTTCCATGATTGAAACTGTCTCATAGTGTTCCAGCTGCACAGTGGCTTCCAGCTTCTCCTGTTTTTTAGTCATGCTGTGGACATTGGCGTAAATGCATTTCAGCTGGACTACTGATCCTGCCACCTTTTTTGGGGGACAGAAACCCTAGTTTCGGTGTGAGTGTTCTCAGGAGCTTCTGTGCTTTTTAATGCATCAACAACCATCCTTCCTCCTGCATTCATATCCGTCTCCTCTCCACCGAAACAGCTACGGTGCTGCACAACTAAATACAGGGACATGTCGAATACGCTCATCATGGGGCAAACTGAAGGACCTCAATAGCACATTGTCCATCAAAAACTGGTACGCCGCCACCAAGCTTATCTCTGGTGAGCCTGGTTTTATCCATTTTCCCTTCAAATCTAATGTAAAGCTTTTTCAATGAGCCCTTTTAACATCTCGAGTCACTTAACTTGCTGATTACCCCAGGTGCAACTAACAGACCATGGACTGAAATGACTCAAGAAATACCCCTATTTGGTCTGCAGGTCTTCTCTAGGGAACCAAGAAAGATGCCATGCTCTGTAACCATGGAGGGACAAGAGAGCAGTAGTAGCTACTTCTACAGTGGGCTGCTTTGTGCAGTTTCCCCATTTATCAGCAGAAGCAACAGCCTGAACCTCCAGATCAGAAAATTCCAGACATAGAGTAGTCACTGCTACTGTCCATCTCTATCAAACAGGCATAGAGGCCAACTTTAGCAGCTGAAAACATTGTGTATACACGTATGCTTAGAGAAAATCAGGATTTACCTTTGGGAGCCCCCAAGATCGTCAAAATCCAACTCCTGGCCCTGCACAGGACCATCCCCAAGAGTCACACCATGTGCCTGAGAGCATTGTCCAAATGCTTCTTGAACTCTGTCAGGCGTGGTGCTGTGACCACTTCCCTGGAGAGCCTGTGCCAGTGCCCAGTCACCCTCTGGGTGAAGAATCTTTTTCTAAGATCCAGCCTAAACCTCCCCTCACACAATTTCAGGCCATTCCCTTGGGTTCCGTCACTGTTTACCATAGAGATCAGTGTCTGCCCCTCCTCTTCCCCTTGTGTGGAAGGTGAAGACCACCATGAGGTCTCCCCTCAGCCTCCTCCTCTCCAGACTGAACAGACCAAGTGACCTCAGCAGCTCCTCATGCAGCCTCCCTTCAAGGCCCTTCACCATCTTCATTGCCCTCCTTTGGACACTCTCTAATAGCTTAGTATCTTTCTTATATTGTGGCATGAAAACTGCCCACAATATTCCAGGTGAGGCTGCCCCAGTGCAGAGCAGAGCGGGACAATCCCCTCCCTCACTTGGCTGGCGATGCTTTGCCTGATGCCCCCCAGGACACGGATGGCCCTCCTGGCTGCCAGGGCTGACTCATATTCAACTTGCCATCAACCATTGTAAAGGTTAGTAAAACAAAGCATGTATTAGCTTACTTTATTTCAGGAGTAATGATTTCTGCTGCTAAACTGTCTGAAGGCTCTTGTCTTCCCAGAGGCATCAATCCTGAGTAAGGAAAAGTAAAAAATTTTGCAAGTGCACCACTTACTTTCTTTACGTGACCAGAAGTAAGCATAGGCCTAGAAGTTTAAAGTTTTAGACTATGGCAAGACAATGTAAAGTGACTCAAAGTCAGGTTACGGGAAGACAGACAGACAAGCACCATTTCACTTGGAGAACAGTCTTACTTCTGACTTCATCCATTGTGAAGAAAAAATTTTTCAGTTTATTTTCTGCTCATTAGCTTATCTAAGAACTACAAAAAGCTACGTAACATTAGACATAGAAATGAAACATAACATATGAGACATTGTAAGAAAATATCTCTCTAAAGAAAATTATGTAATTACACAGAAGTCAGATATACATTACAAAAATATCACACTGGGGAAGAGAGTAAAATTTCTGATGGACTGAAATAATATTTGAAGTTTTTGCTTGCTTAGGAAGTTATGAATAGTTGAAGCAGTTTTTCACTTCTGATTTTAGAGGAGCTTAAATTTATTCTGTGGTAAATAAAGCGCAATTAATACTCTCCAGAGAAGTTCTCTAAACTTAAGCAAAGAGGCAATTAATCTCCTTATTTGTCCTTTACCTGTAGTGGTGAGTTGACCCTCCTGAGCTTGTACACACCTAAGCTCTTCGATAGTTTCTTTCAAAGAATCCCTTTCTGTTCTTAATCTCTGAATAATTGGAAAGAGAACAAAGAACGTATATCAGTCTTGGCACTACAAATCCATCTTTAACAGTACACCAAAAGGCACAGACTTCAACACTTCAAAAAGAATTTAATGCAACTCTAGAGATTACTTTTAAATTAAGGTATCTCAGTCTATTTCATAACAGAATAAATATAAGTATATATTCCACATAGACAGTGGGGGTTTTTTTGAGAAGAGTTTCTGATTTTACAAGGCTAAAAATAGCAAGGTATAAGCTCAAAATCAAGATATTGAGAGACGCAAAGTTCCTGGATAGTAAACTGCATCCACTGCAGTCACTTGGCCATTTTCCTTTTCCTCTCACTGGGGGTGATTCCAAGAGAAAGGGAAGTGAATTAAGAGACCAGAGGGTTTTCCCTCAGCATGAATCCAAGGTTTAGCCAGGAGTGAAATAAGGAGCAGGTGACTACACAGTCAACATAACAAACTACTTTAACTCCATTTTGTTTGACTTTCACCAGTCAAAGTATGAGCAGAAATTCCATAACTCATTTCTCCTATGTATCAGCTGGTCTTGCCACACACAAGCATCTTGGCTATCAAAGAAAACTAGTTGCTTAAGACTTGTTCCAAAGAGAACTGAAGAATGGGACTGGACTACCTTGGGATCCAGAGAGATGTGCAACAGCATCAGGCAAATACTCTTTTCAATTTGGCACAAGTCCCATTCTGGCAAAAAAAAAGAGAATCTACAGATAGCACTAAGTTTTCGTCCAGAAGGTTGCCAAGAGTGAAAAAGGAAAGAAGAAAATGGCAACTATGTAATGACCCAAGTTGTAGTTTGCTCCAAAATTGGACATGTTCAGTATTACTAAATGGACAGACCTTGGCTCTGTGTAGGTATGAAGTTGTGTTAGCTGACAGGTCGTTGCATTTCATCCTATTAACGCTTGATTATCAAATGTCAGAACATTTTAACAACTAGATAAAGCTCTAGGGCTTCATTTGTACAAGCAACTCATCAAATCATCTTAGTACTTATCAACACACCACAGTGGTAAAATTCCAAGCTACATAGCTGAAGATATCAAACATACTACCATGCTTTGGCAGAACATAAAGAAAAGGATAAAATCAGTTTCAGTAATTATATCCAAAATATAACTCACAGGATAGCACTACAAAGTTTGTGACCTATGGTGGGCTACCTTACTGATAAGTATGCCACAATAGGGAACAGAAAGAGTTGGTAACACAGACAGTGAATCATACATTCATATGATGAGACACTTCTAGCTGTAATCTTTCTTTCGCAGGTGCATATCCATCCAAAAGAATGTACTTAAAAACAACATCCAGCTCAAAAAAATGCTATTTGTCGGGGGTAAAGCAGAAACCTATATGACAATGGCCTGCAATTCAGATCCTTTGTGCAAGATGAAACAGTCCACCAAAGCAATGAATAAGCCACAGAGACAATCTTACCTCTGTCAAATGAAAGAACTGGGAAACAAAAACCCCAATTTAAAAATAAAGAGCAGGAAAGGAAGCCAAAGCACAGTACAAATACAATTATGACAAGCATTCCAGCCTGAAATGAAGGGCAGATGAAAGTGATGGGAAGGTCAAGTGTCCACTGTAGTTTGAAAATTGAATAAAAAAATGGAAATCAATGACCTATAAACTTAAAATAACTGAAAACTTTCAGTTCAAATGACATTCAGGTGCAGGGCCTGGATATTTTGGAAAGAATTGGACATGAAATATAACTATTGAGGAAAAAGTCTACAGAGTTTCTAACAGTTGGATCAATGGATTGATAATTAAACCATGCCTAAGAAACTGCTAATTCAAAGTGCTGACCCTGGCTTGAGGTAGTTTGAGGCACCTGCATATACATTTCTATGGAACAAGCCAAAATTAACTGCTGAGACATGACAGGATGCCAGGAGTCTGAAGGATCAGTCTTTCCAAGAGAGGACAGACCAATCAATCACAGAATCACTATGAGCAAGTGACACAAGAGGAAGGTTTAGATTGCTTTCTACCCTCCGTGTTCCATGTTGCCAGTACAAGAGAGGTCAACAAGGAGTTGTGATAAAGGTTGTGATCACCACAAAGGATATTTCCCTCTACGTAACTACTAAGCCTCTTGCTACATTAATCGTGACTCCCCAAAGAGAAGCATACTGATGGTACCTCAAAGAATGCCTTAAAAAAAACGCAACAGTAGTTTAGTTCTAGGATGATATTGTAGAAACCCTGCTGTAAATAGTTTTTCAGAATACGTAAAAATTACCCTGGGTATTTATTAACTTTCTCACGGTAAATAGTCAGGAAACAACTTCAGATGCCAAATAAGAATGCTTTTCCTCTTAAAAATGGGTTGCATATGCTTTTGTACAGTCACTTTATTCCATGCTGTACAATTCTTGGGTTTAAAAAGGAATCTTGTAGAGAAACACTAGAAAATTTTAGGTGAAAAAAGCCTTTCTAATTTGAAAAGATTGCTAACCATAATTGCCATATCTCTGTGTTATAAAGGACATCGCTATCATTACTAACAAAAGAGTAACACCTTGGCACTTACATCTTTTTCTTTTTGGAGGCTGTCTACTTTTTCTTTCAGTCGTTTGCATTCATAATCTAATTTATCAGCTTTCTTGGACTCTTCAGATAACCTGTTTTGTAGTTCAACTGCCTGTGAGAACAAGAATCAATAACGTGTCTGCAAATATTAAAATAAAATACACAAGACAAAGTAGCCAGTTACCATGCACCATGAGTTATGTTGTAAACAAGTGAAATAATTACCTATAGGACATACTAACAACTACTTTCATCAATTGTTCTGTGTTTCAGCAAAATAAACAGCATTCAAATATTAGGTCTTAGTACAAGCAAAAGACGCAAAAACTGTGAATTATTTTCATTACCTCTAAAACAAGAATTTAAGCTCAAGCAACGTTTACAGAAAAAAAAGCTACGTAGTTCTGTGAATCAAAGAGCTTAAGAAAAGCAGAAAAACCTCCCTGTATTCTGAGAAGCCTATTAAAAGGAAAAAAACTCTGAAGAAAGTAAGTTATTTACACATTTTGTTAACTTTATTTCATAAGCCTCACTCAGAATTCAACTACCAGTTTATGTGGCCAGGTAACGTTTCTTAACCTGAGATTTCCTAATAATTTCTAATACTCTAACACAAAGATTCAGCCACGGGCTCATAAACAGTTTTCCTTATTCCGGGGAGAAACATTGCTAACAAAGCCGCATGTATACTTTCAACTACAGGTCAGTAAAGAGCTTTTAAAACTAAGTGAGCAGAAATCCGAAAGCTGAGCACAACAGGAGGCAAATCAGTCAAGTCTTGCCTTTTCAAAACTCTCAGCCTTTACTATCAAAGGATCATTCGCAGAACATTAGTGAAGCTCATAATGCAGAATATGGAAGCAAATAAGCTCAATAAAGACTGAACTGCAAACACAAAAGCTGAATGAAGACTCTGATAAAGACGTACAGCTTCTTCTGAAGGAATTCATAAGAAGGCTTTCTCATGGCTTTTAGATTACACAGGAAGAGATTAACTTTTACTGTGAAGCAAAGCAGTAGCTATATCTGCATTAAGACTACCCAGTAGTTCTAATTGCCTTTTATTTTCAGTATGTACAGCTACAGCAAAATAGCTACAAGGCCTAAAATATGCACAGCCTTAAGCATTAGAGAAGGACCTTGCTGCTGTTGTTCTTAAATTAAAGGCTGTAAAAATAGCACAGGCCTGCATTTTCTGACATTAAAAAATTAAAATGTTAGATATAAAAATAATTAATTTCTCAGATGTGACAATCATTACTGGGGCTATCAGAATAACTGCAGGTATTAAAAAATATGCAGGTTTTTACCTGTGACTGTGTCTCCACTTGCAAAAAATGTAATTTTTCAACTCAAATGGAAAAAATACATTAATGTTTGTAATCACTCATGCTATGGTAACACTATATAGAAAAACACAGCAGGAAATAAACTAATTGTCTTGAAGGACTTGTGAGGGTGTAGAAAGGTATACAGTTTCATGGTACTGCAGAAGATTAAAAAAAATAAAAATGAACTGCCATCACATTTACTAAGCATTATCTGCATGTGGAATGAGTAAAGCAGGAATTTTGCAACACAGAAAAGCAAGACATACTGTTAAAAATATATCAGAATGCACATGCACAAAGGGGCTGAATTAAAATTACAAAAAAATTATCCTGGAATCTTCACATTTCAAATATCAATGCTGGAATGAAGTTTCTTACAAAAGGCTTCTGCTGTGTGGAGATGCAATTTCCTTGCAGATTACTACAGGAGTTTGAATCAAGCACTCATACCTGCATAACACAATGCTTCTAAGCCAAATAAATAACTCCTCTGATAGCCTCATCATGAGTGGGCTTGGATCCCTCACACACGAGACAAGACACATTCCACTACAGGAGCACACTAGTGCTCAGCAGTGACATAACATCAGAATCCTTATATCTCACTTAATTCTTATAGCACAATTGAGGATTCTCAGAAAAATAATTTTGTGGCTTATGATTCACACGCACATCTGAAAAGGAGTCTATTCTTACAGACACTGATGGCAAACACACTGAGAGCTCATTTTGAGGCACTGTGGTTAGGTGAAGAAAACCCATCTGTCACACGACACCTGAGGCTTATTCCAGTCTCTACCAGCAAACACTTAGGTACCAACCAACAGCTCCTCATATAGGAAATCCTACCCATAGAATACAGGGAACAATGAAGAAAAGGAGGAGTACTTTTGCAGCACAAATTATGGGATTGCCCCTTCCAAAATCCTTGTGGTTGGTGAAATAAGAAGAATCAGATGCAGACATTGAGGTTACACAACAGTATCACATGCTCAGCTGTCCAACGGACTGAAATATCGGTTGCCCATAGACTTGATACTACTCACATGTGGAAGGCCACTGCTTTGCACACTTTTCCCTTTGATTTTCTGTTATTTCATAATTTTTCTTGTCCGAGTTCTTTTTTTTTCTGGTAAAAGCATTTGGGCTGTGTTTACAATTAGCCCATAGAGTGTGAAACTAGTTGTCTTAATAAATGAGGTGGCAAACTGCAGGGAAAAAAAGTCTATCAAGTCTTAGACAAACACATTGGTCCTGGGCTTGCAATGTACTTAGTGTTTGTTTCTGTTTTATTCTGCTGTAAGCCGACAAACAGGCATCCCTGTGCTGTGACCGTTTGATCAGACAGAAATACAGAGCAGGCACTACTGCTTTAATGAACCATGCTCTGTCTGGCCCTGTAACAAGAATGCCAGTATGATGTCATGTCTCTGTAACACAGAAGCAGAGAGAAGATCAAGCACATCATCCACCTTTACAGAAACAGCATCACATGGCAGTTTGATAAGCAGGAGGATAAACAGATGCCTTTCACTCCAGAGAGGGTGCTGGTGACACATTTTGTACTCTGCTGAGCGAATATAAACAACAGGGATGACATATGTCCTTCTCTCCTCTTAACTGGAAAAATTCAGACATATCAAAAACTAGAACCTTAAAAAAAAGAGGCTACTTAACCACAGGAATAACCTACAGGAATAACACACCTCAGCTCCGGTGTGTTCCTCACTGGTGAAAAATTTTAAGTGAAAGATACTTTTTCTGAAAGCAGAGGCTAAAATACAAGTCTTGCTACTGAATATGAATCAGGAATAATTTTAGAAAAAAACTTAACATCTGTTGATTCTTAAATATAAAAAATACTGCTTATTGGCAAACTAATACAAATTTGTAATAATGACAAGAATTGCAGGAAAAGAGGACAACGGTAGTACCTACAAAACATGGAAGTCTTCTAAACAGAAGGAGCTGGTTTTTTCACAGTTTCTTCTTTACATTGAGGTATTAGCCATATTATGAAGAGAAAGTGCTGAACAATAGAGTACTATTGCATGATGCTTGTCCTCACCTGTCTCTTGTATGTTTCCAGCTGACTGCGGGCTGCGTTGGCCTTCCTTAGTTCTTCCTCCAGGCTCACAGTATTTTGCATGTACATTGTATTTTTCTCTTCTAAAAGCTTCACTTGACGCCGCAAATCACCCAGGTCTTCCAATTTCTTCTTGTATGACTCTACCTGGCTTTCTAACTTGGCTACTTTATCAGAAGAATGCCTGAAGGGACAGATTTGTATTGAATTTGAACTCTGAACTAACAAAGTTAAATGCTTCCTCACTTTTTTGCTTTAATGCAGAAGACAATCTGAGGCATAAGGGGGAGAACAAAAAAGCAATCATATCCTCTTATTACTAATGTTTTCACTTTTAAATTGTCTGCTTTCCTCTCATAACTATTTGTCAACTCAAATTGCTGCTGATGGAGGCTCTTTCAGAAACTATCACTCCTCCTAATACAGCTTTCTTATCTGCTTCCAATCTTAAAACAGTAGTTAAAACAATTTCACTTCCATTAAATTCCTTTCAATTCTAAATTATCTTCTATTCTGCATTTTACAAAGGTAAAGAAGAAAACTCTCTGGCCTTCAATTTATTTAATGAGAGTCAGGAAGGAAATCATAAAGATCCATCTCCTGAACCAATTTATACCTGGTGACACAGAAGTAGCATAATAGTTTTGGAGTTTGAATCCTTCTCAAAAAGAAAAAAAGAAAAAGAAGAATAAAATAAAATAAAAGAAAAGAAATAGCAGACTGTGTTTATAGCTTTTCAGAGTTCTTTTCATCCACCTGCTGCACTGCCAGGACAGCAATTTCTCGCACACCCCAACCACCCGTACCTCTGCTACTAGTACTGTCCTCAGTTTCATTTCTGAACCAACCAATTTACAGACTCAATTTCCTAAGAAATCCAGACGATTTCCCCTGAACTGATGTGTCTGTTTGTGGGACATTGAGGCAACTCAAATCTATAATCCCCGGTGAAGTGCAGAACCTCTCTCTTGGGACAAGAAATTACTCTTTGAATCCATGTCACCTACACAGTTCATGGAATTCTGCTGCCTGATGGGTTCATTCCTTATATTAATGACAAAGGAGATAAAGACACACAGCTTTGGTAGAAAGCTGCTAGTTAATTGGAAACTGCAATATTGAACTAAACCTTGCTGAACAACCCATGGCAGCAAGGTGCCAATACTAAAGGACTATGTTCCACAGTAAAAGTGACTGTCTGACCCTATAAACCCCTAGCATCATCAAATCATGACAACTTTGGGTGCTAAAATCCAGTGGCCATGAGAGCTGCAAGAGATGTTCACAATAGCATTATATGATGAACCAAAAGCACCACACAAAGTCTAAACAATGCAAACCCAGAAAAGGAAAGGGCATAGTTGCGTGATCAGAACCAATGCCCAAGTCACGACGAAGGTGAGTTGCGAATACTCAAAAGATCAGCGAGCGCCCTGTTATAACCATAAGGTTGCACAGAATGGCTAAATTTACTAATAGTTATTGATTAAGGTACAAAATAAACAACTATTTTACTTAAGCAGAATTGTGTGTACTAAAAACAAGGATCCAAAAGAAACTTTGAGAAAATGTTTCTATTTAATAATTAAATTATTTAAGCAAGAGGTAATGTAAATTAGGTACACAAATTAAAAGTTAATAGTTTATAAAGTGCCAATGAAGCAGAGTTTACCTGAGTACATCTATCTCATCCTTCAAAGACTGAGCCTCCTCTGCCAATGTAGTAAGCTCTTCTGTTTGTTGTCTCAGTTCTGCAATTTCCTTTTCTAGTTCTTCACAGCGTATTCGATAGTCATCTTTGGCGGCTTCTAATCTGTAGAAGTGAAGAAAAACAGAAAATAATTTCTCACCTTGAGCCACAATTACCTTTCCTCATCATCATCCCCTCTAAAAACACATGAAATAGCCTTCTGGTGCAGCAAAGGTGAACATCTCAATGTGCTTATTCAAAATGTAGAAGCAGATTG
>JAWWTY010000088.1:29050779-29070353 GCA_035222235.1 Margarornis squamiger | reverse complement strand
TGACTTTTTTGTTGTTTCCAATTTGCTACCAGTCTTTCTATTTGGAAAATCACAAGGTAATGTATGTTCTAATAAAGATAATCCTGAGGATTTTTTCTGTAATAGGGGTTTTTCACAATGAAAGCTTAAGCAGAAATTTTCCCCTTTTTTCACCTTGGAGCATATAGTTGGAATATGACATCTTTATCCTAAGATTTTGTTGAGCTGTCCAACTCCTATACACTTTCAACAATACTGATCTGATTGTCAGACGTTATAAATGCCGTAGAGTGGCCAAAGTGGCTTTATTTATTTCCTCATAAAAAGCCCATGCGTGCCCAACACATCTGAAAAAACAGGTTATTTAGTTAGCAAGTAAAGAACTCAGACCAAAGTTGCTGGAGTGAACTGTATGCATACAGCATACACAGGCAAAGCTCCCATAAAGCAGTCAGTGAACAAAGGGAATAAGTAATAGAAACCTGGTCAAAGTATTTTGAATGAACCTGGAACACAAAGTCCTATTAGTATTTTGCTTTGAAATTGAAACAATTCAGAATGGGAGAGATGGGCATGAGGGAAAAAATGTATTTTACCCATTAATTCAATGAGTCTAAAAAGAGCCTACATGAATGGAGACAAGAGAAAGTCTTTAAGTCATCTAAATGACAAACAAAAGATTTGGATCATGACAGACTAGAACTGTTAAAGGATGAAGAGGCAAGTCTGTGAGAAAAAGTATTGCATCACACTAGGCACCAATTAAGCTGCACATACGTCCTGCTTGATCAGGTAGAGCTGGAAGGAACACGTACAAATTGCCATTAGAAACCACATACCACGAAGGCAGGGGAAGGAGGTAAGGAGACCAGGAATAAGTGTCGCATGTGAAAAGGGTTTAGAATGACCTTCAGAAGTGGAAATTAGAGTAACAGGCAGTGCAGATATTGAGTACAGGGAGAAACCTGTTCAAACAGTAATTGACAACAGACTCAGGGAGGAATCATTCTGAAGCACGGAGGTGAATCAGAAGACATAAAAGAGGAGATTATCACTATGTTATTTTTTTAAATGGCAGATATACAGAATGAAGAAATCCAGGCACTAGCTGCTGTGAAAGAGAAATACCAAATATTTTTCAAGAAACTGATGGGAAAGGGTATGTCAGAATATGCAGGAAGAAGGCTTAGCAAGAGGAAGTGGAAAAATGGCAAGACAGGTAAAAAAGGCAAGTTACATGGCATCTATTACAAGATTTAGAAAAGGGCAATGAGAAGAGGACAGCAAAAGAAAAACTAGTAGTGTAAAGAAATACCATGGTTTTACTCCAGAAAAAGAGGGAAAGTATGGCAAAGAGAATGGAAAGGTAATGGTAAAGTGAATTGGCATTCCTCAGCAGAAATGGCATTCCTAGCCCGGAAGTAACAGGACCAGGACCAGGAAGGATATTTAAAAAGGGATTGTATTTCCACATGTTGAAAAAATGCAAATGAAGTGCAGAGCTCAAATATGGATAATTTCTGTCTTTCAGATATTAAACAATTTGTTTTCAACTTCAGAGAAGGACATACTTTGCTATGTAACAATGCCATCTGTAATACTGCCTGTAGCAGAGTTTCATCTAGGAATTCCTACACCTTAAAAATACAATCAGAATAATTTGCATAAAGGAAAGCATACTACTTTTCATTCTCATTGATTTTGAAAAACATGGCTGAAATGATTGCATGCAAACAATTTAAAACAATTCACAAAGAAGAGAGTGAGTGATGTATACAGCATCTCAGCATTAAGCTGATGTAATTTTTATGCTGGAGCTTGTAAAGAGGTAAATCATAATGTGTGCATCACTGTAAAAACTGTACTACTGTGGTTTTACCACCCGTTATACTCATTTGTAATTGCCAGCAGAACCTAAAGTACCTAAGTCACATCTATTGTAGTCACCAGCTACAAACAATCTAAGCTTTTTTTACCTGAATGTTTCCTCTTGGAGCTGTTCTAGTTGTGTCTGCAGCTGCAGGTGCCTACGACCTGCCGGGCTGTTGGGATCTTCAATAGAATCAGATTGATTTAAACGTTCCATCAAAATCTGGTTCTCAGCAAGGAGGCTGCTCTTTTCTTCTTGGAGGGCTGCAACCTGTTGTAATAAAAGCGTGGCCCGTAAGAGCTGACCTATCCAGCTACAGAGAGAAGTATTTTTTCATGTGCATAATAAAGTATCGATATAACCCACAAACAGAAACATGCAGGCTAAAACAATTGCATTTCATAGGAATATACTGTATCATTTAATAGGTATTCAACTGCTATGTGATGTAACCAATGTATTGCATCGTGAAGGGCAGATTTACCACACAGAAAACATAACTATTCTTTAATGTATTTAGCACAAGCCTTAAAAGTCTTTGTTAGGACAGAAGATAACTGCACGATAATAAAGCTGCATGCTTTCCTTACAAACAAATAAAACTAGCCCTTCACAGTAGGGGCCAACTACAAGGACGCCTGAAACAAGAACACAGTCCCAAAGATGACTCAGTTTCCACCAGTGCTGTGGAAACAGGTAGTAGTGTGAGGAACTCAAGTGCCCCAACTCGAACAACAGCTGAAACGTGGTTCATGTATTAACCATGAGCACAGAGATCAGCTTAATTACTTCCAACAGTTACTGAACTGCTTGGCAAAAAGCCTGAAGTATTCTTCAAAGCAGGGCTGCAATGGCAACGTTTTTCAGGGCTCCCTCTTCAAACTCGTCTTATCTTCCAGACTATGTATGATTGACTTAGATAAAGACTTAGTCTAAAACCATACACAGCTGAAAGTCTTCAGTAACTTCAGACTGTCATTTAACTCCTAATTCAAACTGTTAAAGAAGCAGAATTTGACTTAATTCTCTGTGGCAACAGCTTTACCACACAGCTCAGACCCTTCCTCCAGAATGAAAAGAAGTTTCATTAGTATGAATCATGTTAATCCCAGCAACATTGCATAAAGACAAGAAAACAATCACATTCATTCTGCTAGCACAAGTGAAGCAGAATAATTACTGTGCCATTTTCATCTCTCTTTTAAAAATTGTTTCCACACTATACTACTTATTTTCAGCTGTCTAAAAGTTAACACATCTTTTTCCCACTTCAAAATTAACATCGACACTATAGCAAACTTACCTGCATATCTAACTCATGACATCTCTGGGCAATTTCTTCTTTTGTTGCTAGTGCTTCATTTAATTCTTCTGTAGTTTTCTTCAGCTACCATAAACAACAAACATTAATACTTTCATCACTCTCTGTGATCCATTTAAAAATATTCTGAACTACATGACTGTAAAATTATTTTACATTTAGATAATGTATTAAATTTTTTAAAAAGTTAGGTAATTCCACTTTTATTTAAAAAAAAAGAAGCAGATATGATTACTGTTTAGTTTGTGTATTAGTAAAAAGTAAATGTACCTAGAAGTAACATTTGCTCTTATATTACAATTATCACAGATATTTTATGATTTGAGTCAAAAACTCCTGAAGAACTTGAGTCTGAAGAACTCAGCTATCTCTACACTGAAAAAAATTGTCAATACCACTTTTCTTTACAGATTCAAAGACTGGATAATTTCAATTTTCAATCTAGTTTTGAAATACGGAAAGGACTGGGAGGTGGAATACAGGGAACGGACAATTAGGGTAAAATCTCGCTAGTAAAGTTACTCTTAGTGTACAACAGGAATACAACTAACACAGTGACAGAGAAGCCAACCCTTCTAAAAAAGGGCACCGAATCTTGGAAGCAGTGGTCAATATTCAGAGACTTCCCTTCAAGGGTCAATATTCAAAGATACGTATCTTGTCTGTTTACAAATCAATGCAGCTAATATAAACATAGCTACAAGAAAACTGGTTTGATAAAACAGGTGTGAATGTGTTATGTATACAGATACATATATGTGTACTATTACATATGATGAAGCTTAAATGGGCTTTCTCAAACAGCATCATCATATCTGGTATGTGTAAGTTTATTTCTCATGGACCTGTTTACATACAAAATTAATTTCATCTGTTAGAATTAATGTATTTCTGCAGAGAAAGCATGATGGAGGAACAAAGGGAACACCACTGTACCATACTTCTCAATTAGAGAAAAAACCTGATGAAGCAGGACAGTGTTAGCATGAGGTTAAGCTAGTAAAAAAAAAATCAATTGGTTTTGCATATTCTTTAAATGTATCATACAGGGACAGCTGAAAACTTATATACTGCAAGAGTTGCAGGATCCAAACTGACTTTGGAAGTGGGAACTCACATAAAAAGTTTTATTCAAATACTACACATTTTTTATCCTTCTATCCCAATACCTAAAGATGTGTACCAATCTCCAATTTTGCTTTATAATATCATACAGCTGGATTGGTTTTCCAAACTGACTTATTTTTCTCCTCTAAACACACAACAGGAGTAAACTCAATCTAAAAAACTAAAGTACTCAAAATACTGAAATTTAGTTTTCCACTCCTTATTTGATTTTCCCACAAAACCCTTTCATGTTTAAAGAAAAGACAGAGTTCCTAATACAAAGAAATGACTGGTCACTGATGTGCTATGATTGAAGGGAAAGAAATATCTGGTCGTAGATACCTGCCGATCAAGGTCAACGTAAGCATCATTTCCAACAGAGACTGGAGATTCTTTACTCATCAACTGCAATTAGATTACACTGGATTAGAAAAAACAAGGATTTACTTTTATATTAAAACCTAAGCTTCAACAAAATACCAAGTTTATTTTTACTATTGGGAGTTATAATCTGACTTAATTTGAAAGTTTTTAACTTCATTTTTATATATTGCATATTCAGAAACAAGACCAGAAAAAAAATCTTCATAATTTGTAATATTTAGAGTGATATATAAAACCCCTTACGTCATCTCTTTTTCTTCTGACAATGCACATTCTTTATCTATGATGAAGCCTACAGTATACCCTGCTAAATATTTCACTGAAGTGGTACTGGCATGATGGTAGATATCAACACATGATGCAAGACCTCCTTTTAATTGTTCTCTGCTAGTGGCTTTCATGTTTTGATTACCTAGAAGTTCACATCAACTTCTTTAATTCACTAAAGTCTGAAACATATGCCCAGCTAATAGTGCAAAACAAAGATGATGAAAATTCTGCTCTGGAACTGTCTGTAATTTTCAAATTTAAAGCCTGCAGAGTGCATTTCTGAAAGGAATATTACAATTCCTTGTCTACTAACCTATTTTATTTTAGGAATAGCTAATGGTGGGTTTGGAATATTTAGAATATTTTAAAACAAACAAACAAACCAAAACACAATCAAGAACCCCCACCAAACCCGCAAAACAAAAACCCAAACAAAATCCTACAAAACTGACTGATGTGCTCATTAAAAGAAAGATAAAGACCTGGTAAGTTTCAAGAGCTCTTTAATTACATGATTCATGGAAGTTCCAATCAGAAAGGCCTTGTCCTAACCAAAATCAGGTTTTTTTTCCCCTAAGATTTCTTGTCCAAACTGGTTATTCTCTCCAGAGACAAAGCTTCTTTTATTCCTTCCAGAAAACAGTGCTTTTGCATTACTTTTCCTTAGCAAAGTTTTGGGAGTACACAGCACAGAGCCTTCATTTCTTTTCAACCCTTTGTTTATACCACTGTGTACAAGGAAAAAAATCTGTTTGACATTTACATCATTAAAATATTTACACACCTACATTTTTCTCCCTTTCCCCATATCCTTCATTGGGATTTACCTGCCTAACTAACACTTAAATTAATCTCTCTCCTCAGCAATCCTCCTCAGACCATGATAACTTTTACTGAATTTCTTCTATTTTGTCTACATCTTCACAATGACAAATTACTTCAAGATGTAGCATAGCACGAAGCCCAGACTTTCTGTAACAGTAATTAGGAAGTCCCTAGTCTCAGCGCTGTCCCCTGAAAAATGAAGTCACATCCTTTTCATTACCATATATAGTGGCATTACAAACTTGTCTTTAATTTAGGCCCCTAATCTAAGCTGATCATCATCTAAACAAGAACTTCCAATCCCTCTCTGCTCTGTGATGTTCTAAGATGTTTCAATTACTGCATTTCACCAGCTACTGTTAAAATGCTTTTCCAGACAACTAAAGGGATATCCCATATTAGTCAAACACTGAACTCCTCTCCCTGTTCTATATCCCAAAGTTGTTTGCAAACACACACTGGACATGTGTGTTCACAAGCACAGAAGTAAGTTCCACCCACTAAGCCAGCACCTTCCAGCTGGCAGGTCCCATGCAGCCTGCAAGGGTGTACAACAGCGTGTCCCCAAGAGCCACCTCCCCTTTCCAGCGCTAGCACAAACTTCCTCTTCAGAAAACCAGCTTAACAGGCCTGTCCAAGACATACAGTGAAAGGAATACAAGTGACCACACAACCCACTAGAGGACACTGTGGTGTCACTGCTTCCCGTGAATTGCCATAAAGGAAGCAAGCAGGCCAAGGCCAAGAGTATAATCCCTATTTTCTTCAATGAGTTTTGTCATCTCTCCCAAAACATGCTGTTCTTGAGAACCTTTAGAAACCCTGAGAACCCTGAGAAACCTTAGAACCAGAAAAGAGGCCATTATCTGGAGCATGTACCATGAACGCTACACAGAACTTGTGAATCTAGCTCCATGGGGTGCATTAGGAATGTCATGGGAAGTGTGCATGAGTCACTAAGGGCGATGGCCACAGGCACGTGTGCAGATGACTGACTCAATGCAACAAGAAGCATCTTGCAATCTGATGGTCTGTGCTATGGTGGTAATGCCAAAGATGAAATCTAGGGGACTGTTTTGTGTCCAGTAAGTAGCACAATCAGATAAAGAATAGGAATGAGATTGACAGATAACTCACAAGCCACACAGGAATCCAACTTCTGATCAACAGTTAACAACACAGTGAAGTTAAGAAGTGGGATGAAAAGGCAGAGCCATCAGGGCAAAGGAGTGCATTCACCTTACCCCTACACATCTCCCTACAGACTGTAAAGGAAGAGGGTATATGCAAGACAATGCCTTGACCATGCTCTGCTTCTAGATTGCCTCTACACAAGTTTCTCCTCATGTAATAGCAAACACTTCACCATAAATAGCATAGCCTATAAAGCACAACTCCACCCACCTATCCAAACTTCTCTCTTCACTCAGATTTTCTGAAAATTTAAAGGAAAGTTTTACTGAATGCTGTGTCTTTAGGATTCCATACAGATATCTTTTTCAATTCAAAGCACACACTACACCTTTCATTCACCTAAAATATATACGGTAAGAGGCTTGTCTAGTTTCCTCTATTCTTCACTGTGTTTCTGGTCAATCAACATTCTCTGACATTACTGAAATTTAGAGCTCCAAAATGTTTATTTAATCAGTTACCTGGTCAGTGGCCTATCTGCTCTTTCTATACTGTTTATTACTAATTTGATTATACTAGTAGGTTGCTAGTAATTTTTAAATCAAATTTCCTTACTGTGTTCTGCTACATAATTTGAAAGCTCACATTCAGGAAAAAAAAGTCATTAAATACTGCTGTAGCTACTGTGTTTGACATGCAACCTGCAAGTGTGCTATTAGAACACACAGTCTTGAGAGATATGGATCAATGCCAAGACTTTTGAGTTTAGAGGGGCAAACTTCATTTGTATTTCAAATAAGTTAAGAGAATAAAAAGCAGAAGAAAGTGGTCTCCTCATTCTCCCTTTACAGCTCTAAGTTTTCTTCAGGAGCAGACTACAGGAAAAATAAAGGTCTGCATTCAGAATTTTGCAGCACTGGAAATGGCCTTCAGTTCCAAACTCACCATTTAGCATAAGTATAGTATTATCACATATTTTCACATGTAATTTTAATGGAGGATAATGCATAGAAATTACAAAAAAAGGAAACAAAAAGAAGTGCCTGCAAAATCAAGCAATTGCGTTAGGCCTCTACAGGAGGAGCAAAAGCCTGCTTAGGAGCTTCCAACAGTAAAATAAACTAGCAACTAACATTTACTGCCTGGTTCTTTTTTTGGTCTACTTCATATAAACAGGTCAGTCTGGATTTTAAATGGCACAATAACCAGGACAACATGATAATTCTTATGATTATTTGTGTAGTTTTATGAGAAGCAGTTGTCAGTCCCTGCTAATCCTCTACATCTGTACTTTTTTCATGCTCATAGCTCCAGCATGACATCTTACATAATACTTGTAGGTCTGCTAGTCCTATATTATTAAAATATTCACTTTTTAACTGCTTTCCTTCTGAAATGTGAACAAGTTTGTTGTCATGGATACATAAAGATTAGGGAATGGGTACAACTATCACAAAATCTGCATGCATGGATAACCTGAATTATGAAAGCTTTTTTACCCCCATATATGATTTTGCAAATGCAGCTGCATCACTCAGTTGATGACTTTAACAGTCCAGAACACTTGTTTTATCTGAAATGCTTTTTCTACAGCTTATACTATTTTACAAGCTCATTTAAGAGTCCACAAAACAATGTCAAAATCTAGTTTCTGTACTCAGGATCTTTTGCTTTTTTAAAACATCTTTACATTTATTTTTAAGAGTCAAGGATATGTATGACACTGTATATCCTTTAAAGCAGCTGGACTTTCTTCATACAGCTGATACCCAGTCTATCCTCCAGTCTATACGTTGATAGACCAAATAAAATACTTTTATATAGTTTCCTAACTATTCAAAACCCACTTTTAATTCAGAGAAGATAAACCTTTAAACAGTCAGGACAAAATACAGGAGGGAAAAACACCACAAAACCAAACAGTGGAAGTAACACGGTCAGTAGTAACCCAGACAGTCAGCACCTTTCCCTCCTATGCACCCCAGGCAAGTTCTGACACTACCTCTAGTACTATTCTGTACAGACACCTGCCAGTGTCTTCATTATTTCTCTTCTTGAAAACTGGGGTAATCTTTACCAGCTTCCAGTTGACTGAGACCTCTCCAGATCCCAAAGCACATTAAAAAATAATGGAGAGAGGTCCCACTGTCGATGTGTATCAAAGTCTGAGACGCTTTCTCACCTCTTAGTTAAACACTAAAGATTGCAGTCACAAAAACACAAAAACATAAAATATCCCAAAACTCCAACATATTGGTGCTTTGCAGCACTGAGTGGAAGATGATTTAGCATAACAATTCTTTTGATGCCCATTTCAAACATCCACTCCTCAATGTTATAGTCAGCAGCTCACACACAGACAACTGAACGTATGACTGCATGGATACAGCTCTGTTTCAAGTGATGACAGGGGACAGAATCCCTTGCAGGCTCACTGACATCTCTTTCTCTATTCAGACATCACAGAGAAGTGAAATTGCTCTGGAGTCCTATGTGGAATTTAGTTTCTCTTGTTCAGGTTCAGAAGAAATGGGATTACTAGTGGTTTCCTGCCTTCCTTAGTGATTTGCCCTGCACTAAACCTCCATCTATGAAGACTGATAGGCATTTCACTACAGGCATTTTGGGCTCCTAAGAAGTCACATCACAGCTTCAGGGCTACAGTGGCTAACACTGTGGTTTTAATTTACCACAGAAGAGCACTTTTACAAAACACAGTACACTGCAGTACACGCACTAAACTGTAAAAATATAGCAGCCTATTATTCGTATATGTTCATATTATGTATCATTAGCCTATTCATAACACTACAGCTGACAAAAGAATACTCTGCTCTCCAATCCTCTTTCTTTTCACTTGTCAACAAAATTAAAAAACACAACAAAAGTTTATGGACTTTTGCAATTTCCAGGTACAATTTTCATGAAACTTTACAGTATTTGGTTATCCATATAAAATCAGTCTGGTGCACTTTAGGATTCACAGGGTGGGAAAGGTAAAGGAAAGGGAACCCAATTATCAAAAATATCTAGAAGTTTCAGTCTTCTAGATTTAAAGAAAAGTGGGACATTCAGCCAGAGTTCCTTGACATAAACCAAGATTTTTCCGATGAAAAAATAAGATATTTTTCACTGTAAAAACATAAAATCTATGCCCCTTATTTTCTTTACTTCCAACTATGTTTTTCCAAAGTAGGAAAAAACATACTGTAAAATGCTGAAAGACTGAACTTTTACACACTGTGGGCATCCCAGCATACCTCCTGAATGGCTGTCATGACAACATGTTGAACTGATTCTTCCATCATCATTATGGTCTGGATGTACTCTGAAAATAAAAGCATTCTAAAATGTCACTGTTGAAATTCAAGTCAGAGAACATAAGATCAGAACCTGCATCCTTCCTACAAAAAAATGACTAGGTGCCATGGATGACACTGAAAGGCATAATCACCAGTCAAGTCCCACCCCAACACACTCAACAGGATTTTATCAGAAGCCTGTTCAGACAAATCCAGGCTTATTTGAACACTGCAACAACGAGAAAAGTACATGATTACCTTCTCTTTTCCTTCTGGTATCTCACAGTTCTGCTATAACTACTTTAACTCCTTTTTTCACTGTGTTCCCAAACTATTCAGGCTCTTCAAGTACATAATCCATGCATAGGTTGTCCTTTTCCACAAGTTTAACAATAACATCCTGCCTTCCTACAGCATCCTCATTTCAAACATTTTCATATCCATTTTTGGTTTCTGTTCTTATTCCTGTGCTATATCACAAATTAGGTCCCTTCCACTTTTTCACTACTCACCTATGGGAGTGAGGAGATGTGAGTTACACATCAGGTACCTCGTGAGATGATACAGTGGTCAGAATGACAGACTCCGACATTTAGACGAAGTCAAGGAGTTAAAGACTTGCCCAGTATCATATGGGTTCCAGTCAGATATGATCTCCTTTGCATGTAACCTCGATGTGCCCAAGAGAAAGATGTTGGGGAAAAGTCACCTCAAAGTGGTTAATTAGTTCATGCCAAATCTCACTCCAAGTACATAAAACTAGACTGTTCTGATATTTCAAACACGTACATTTTTGATGTCCAAACTGAGAGAGTAAACGAAACACAAGATATACTTCCCACTTGAGGATGACAGTCACCAAAAGGAAAGGAAGATATTTTTACATAAAAGAGAGAGGCTAGGAGGGTTAATAAACCAGTTATTTAGGTACTCATGGAAGAACATTCCCACTCTTTTAATTAATAGAATAGCCAGATCATCTCCTGATTAAGAGAATACAAGTAGTTTCAGAAAGAGGAACTATAGTGATTTAGTCACCTGAGAAAACTGAAAGGGGAAACTAATGGTAAAAGTTAGGATGCACCAACTAAGAGGAAGACAATAGGTCTGAAACTCAGGCTGCCATCAAAACCAAAATGAGTTAAATCAGAAGAGACATATATGTGATGCAACTGTAATGTAAATACAGTAAAAAGTCTTATTTTCCCACATGTGTATTTTATATACACATAACTATGTTTCCTGATTTAAGTGTTTAAAATAAATGGTTGAAGTTGCTCTGTTACCTTAATCTGTCTTGAATTAAGTGTAATTTGAGGTAATTGGGTAACAATAAACAGCCTGCACCCAAGGAAAGTTTAGAGCATCCGATGTGGCACAGTTTGACAAGTGTCTCCATTGTTCATCATATCCTCTGTGGCATGTTCAAGAAAAATGACTGGGTCTCTATTGTACTTGTGCAGGTCAGAATGACAGTCAGTGCCACAGGGGCAGAGAGGGAGAAGTCTCTTTCAGCAACTGCTAAAGTGTAATTCAATCACCTGGCAGATGCCAGAAGTGGTATTTCGAATGCCCTTATGGTATCATGCTATACCATCAGCTGCTGCCCAGAAGGGAATGGTTACCAGCATTATTTTTTACTATTTGTCAACACCATGCAAACATCTCAGAAACTACAATATCCCAGATCACACCAGACACATCTTCAGACATGTAATTAAGATAATGACTGGAATGCATTCCTAAAATCAAGAGTCACATGGAATAATACAACAATCATATTTTTCCATTCTTAACTACACCAATCTACTTCATAAATGTTTAAAAGGTGGGCCCAAGAATTTTCCTTTGTAGAGTGATTTTTCAGTTCAGCAAACCCAAAACGAAAAGATGTATGTTGGAAGCAAAATTAATTCCACAGTTTGAGCCTCCAAAACTAGTGGTTACTCTCTGTAGGAGAAAATAATATCCCCATTGAGGAAAAATTACATTTGTCTCTGACAGAAACATGGGAAATACAATTTTTCCCCTAAGTATTTATATCACAAGCAAGAAAACATGTTTTCAAAATTTATTACCTTGCTTCTGTTCACAATTCACAGCACATCCCAAAATAAGCTGAAGCATTCTCCCAAGCTCTGCAGCATCAGCATGCTCTCCAATCAGGTTAACATCAGGAAGGGTGAAGTCATTTATCTGCTGCCCTAGAATCTGTGTAAAGACTCAGTATATACATGACTGTATCTCTGCACATACACAAACCCATACGTTTCATACAAAGATGATTCAGAATCAGCATGAGCAATTCACTATTACTTTAGCATAGTTTTAGATCCACCTTTAAAACAAAGTAAATTGCCTAACATCCAAATACTAAATCACACTGTTTGACACAAATAATATTTGGGAGAAGACAAACAGGATTGTGTCAACTTACAAGCAACTACTAGCCACATACTGAGCAAGACTTTTTTTCTCCAGATAAGGTAAAGAAAGCAGGCTAGCACTTACTAACAATGAATAATAATAATTAATTTTTTTAAGTGTCCCATTAAAAAAATTCAACATCTAAAAACACCTCATGTAGCATAAAATATACATACATATACATTTCTTACTACTATAAAGCCAGGAAACTAAATATTTTACCTATGCAATACATATGGCTAACGCTGAAAGGCGACAAATACAAAAAGCTCAAATCAGAAGGCTTTGCACCATTAGCAAATTTAAGGGTATATCGCAAGTCTCACAGCTAAGAAAGGTGTTCCATGGAAAAGAATGTGAGTTAGTAGTACAATAATATGTAATTAAACAGCCTACATGCAGAAAGAAAGAAAAAACCCACAAAACAAAAGCCCATGTGACTCACAATTAGTGTTATCTGATTTATCATTAAGGATCTACATTAATGATTGTCAGTAGAAGGAATTAAGTAATCCTGCTAAACTGCTCTTTATTGAACAGAGGGTTGAAAATATGAATATGAAATTTGGAATTAAACACATCCATGACACATTAATTGCAGATAAAAAGAAACTAACTCCTTAAACAGGGTGCCATAAGGAAACAATTACTATAGAGGGAATCAATCATTTGCTGCTTGCCCTTTTTTGAGCAACTCTCAAGAAAAACAGAAATCAGGTAAAGGTATTTAAAAAGTAGCATGTAACATGTATATGAAGAATATAAAGAAAACAAGGCATTCAAAAGTTTTCCAGAGTTGGGCTCTGCCAAAGTGTTGTGGTGGAGTTTGTTCTTGTTATGTATGGTGTTTTTCATGTTGTGGAACTGTAGGTTCTTTTAACAGTTTTCTCAAAGAATTATACTTAGTATCTATACTTTAAAGAACCCAGAGTCACTCTTGTTGAAAAAGACTTCCATTAGGTCATAAGAATTCTCTGACTGCATCAGTCACAATGGAAAATACTACCATTGTTTATTGACTGTGATAATACAGTAAAATACAGTATTTTTTTAATAATGCAAATCTGATATGTATTTATATATTGATCTGTAATTCCTGAGTTTCTCTTAAATGTAATGCTGGATTTAAGTTAACAATACTACAGTGACTTCATAGTTACTGACATTAAAACTGCTGCTGAGGAAAGCTGAAAGGAAGAGGCATATTGGCAGGTACTATGAAGAAGCCAAGGATGTGAAGACGTGAATAGAGGATTTAGAAATATACAAGAGGAAAAAATTAATTTAAAAAAAAAGGGCGAAAAATCCTGAAAAAATTATGAAAATGAAGTACAGACTCTGTAGTAACTATTTGAGATGAAAAAGAACATTTAAGGCTGTTTCAAAAAGTTATAAGTACCTTTACAAAAACAAAATCCTTCACAAAACAATTTCAAAGTTTCAGTTCCACAGAGTAGAATTCTGCAGCAAGATTACTGGGGCATAGTAAAGCACGCAAACTATAAACAGTTAACTTTGGTTTCTTGTTCTTCCATACTATGATTGATAAAGACAGCAATGTAGTATAGCTATGCCCTCCTGAATGCAATACAAATTTCTGAATTCTTGAGGATTAAAAACATGAACATATACATTTCCAAAGGCTTTTAGCTACATCACATAAAATCCACATACAATCACATCTCTATTTTAGTAGAAGGTGACTCTAAGAGAGGAAATCAGGTTGAGGAAAACATAAGCAGAATTCACAGTAGAATCCTGTCATCTCCACTAGTACCATCAGTATTGCCTCAGCAGAAAATAAAGAAACTAAACCAAATTCCAGTCAGACTTATAAGTGTGCATTACTTTTGCAGAACTTAATCAGCCTGAAGTAGCTTAGAATTTGGCTAGTGGTAAAGTTTTTGCATCAGAGACTTTAGTATCATACTTACAGCCATACATCAGCCAAAAAGCAGCTTACATCACTTTGTCTTAGTAATATTCATTTTCCGTAACAAAAACCTGACATTTCATTTTAGTATTTCCAGTTATGACCAGCTTGCTTAACCACCATTTTCCAATATTTATTTCAACATGGATACTTAACCACTTACTGAATATAAGCTCATGTCTAACATTTTTTTCTGAAAGACTTCAGTTTATTAACAAATAACTTAATCTCTCAAGTATTTATAAGAAGCTAGATTTTTGAGACAAGCAATGTTCAGGAAATGGAGACTATGGATTTTGTGCAGCAGCCTTACAGATCAATTTATCTCAAAACATCACTTGAAAGCGTATTTCAGCTGAAGATTCACCACTGGAAAAAAAAAAATACAGCATTCTATCTATTCTGTAGTTGTTAATTTCTGAGTTTGCTCAGAATAAGAAAGAATGCCAAGGGCTGACTCCAATATCCCAGAATTAAAATATTTCATTTAAAATCTTAATATAGGGAGAGGCTAGAAATGGTCTTTACTCTCTCTCTCCTCAAGAGAAAAATAAGTAAAAAGACAGACTTCAGCTGTAGAGGAGGAGCAGAAAAAATCAAATACAGGTACAGTTAAAATCCATGATCAGAACATATTCAGTAAAGTCATCTACTGTTGTTATGGCAGAACTTGCACAGCAGGCTCCCCTGGAACCTCCGAGTATTCAATAAAACAGGTGAGAAGCTTTAGAGAAGGCTAAGACTAGGGAATACAACATGAATCACTATGTATGGCAAAAAAAACATCCATACTTGACCTATAGAATACAATTTACATTCAAGGGGTTAACTAAAACATGTAACTAAAAAGGCATGTAGACGTAGATTACTTAAAACAGTTCTTACCTCATGATTGTAATCCAATATTCCTTTCAAAATTTTCTTCAGGTTGCTTACCTATTTGACAAGAAGGAGGAAATACAATAAATACAGGGAATACGTTACAGAGAAATTATCTTAAAAGTAAGCAATCACAGAGGAATCATATAAAAGAAGCATATTTCTTCTATTTGCTCACAATTAAATTCAGAATCATGAAATATATACAATAGTCCCTTATGATCAGACTTCCAGACATGATTGCAAATCTTTATTAATTGACAGAACCCATTTGTATTTATGAAAAGCATCGCATTGCCTTGGTGAGGCTTTAGATCAGATCTTAAAGAACAAATTTTTTTTGAGTACTTTATTTTAGGATTATCTTTGTATCTGGAAGTTGAAGCATTCTTTTCTTCCTTTCTTCTCTTGAAATATCCTAGTAACCTACTCCGTGCAAAGGTAAATCTCTTCTTCCAAACCAAAACCAGCCACTGGTCAATATCCTCCTTTATTCCCAACCGATACATGTGTAATTTGTTACCTTTCTCAATAATCATTCCTCTTAGTTCTTTCATTTTTATTCTTGTCATTCTCTTCTGTCCTGCCCTCCTCTCAGTTCTTATAATTGAATGTCTGTCTTACAGTATCAAGGCAAAATTCACATTTCTCAGTGATGACTTCACTGCTGTACAAAGATAGCTTCTGTTCACTTGCATAACCAATGGCACTAGTTAAGCGTCTCCTGCGGTACAGAATCTATGCCACATTTCCCTAATACTAAGTACTGCTCTCTTTCCAGCAAAAAAATCCATTTGCATCAAGCCTCTGAGAGTAAAAGAGTGTGTTTAAAACTATAAAAATGCCCAGTGGGTCTCGTAGGTGAAATTTAGATCAGAAAAAAGGAATCCTTGCTGAAAGTAAATTACCACCAATTTATATCCAAGTATTTATGAAAATAATTCAGATAATAGTAGCAGTGCACTATTTCCTGGGATGGAGGAGCAGTTGAGGGAGCTGGAGTTGTTTAGCCTGGAGAAAAGGAAGCTTAGGGCTGACTTTATCTCTGCAACTACTTGAAAGTAGGTGGTAGCTAGGTAGGGGTTGTTCTCTTCTCCCAGATAACAAGTGATGGGACAAGAGAAAATTGTCAAGTTGTGCCAGGGAAGGTTTAGATTGGATATTAGGAAGTGTATCTTCACCAAAAAGAGTTATCAAGCATTGGAAGAGGCTGCCCAGGGAAGCGACTGAGTCACCATCCCTGGGGTGTGCAAAGAGCTGTGAAAGAGATGCACAGACATGGCACATTAGGACACAGTTTATTGGTGGACTTGGTAGTGCCAGCTTTATGGTTTGATTCTATCATCTTAAGGATCTTTTCCAACCTGATTCTATGACTCGTCTAAACAGGATCTGCAGAGACTGAAACTGGCTGAAATAGGATTCACAAAGTTCTGTTGCTGACTACAGAAGCCACGGCAGCAAACTGTGACACTAGAATGAAGGGAGAGCAAAACCTCAAGTTCCAATTACTTTTGAGGCCCACAATAACTTTCGGACTCTCAGTTACATTCCAGTTAGGAGATTCTGTCCACTGAGAGAAATCATTTACCTTTCAAACAATACAATGAAGCACTGTTAGGAAGCATAATATTGAAATCCAGAGAAAAATCCAACACTACAACATGGTCAACAGACAAAATGAGGCAATGAAAGCAAAATCCAAACTCAAAAAGTGAACAGACTAAAGATTTTTGCCATGAGATCCAAATTCATAATGATCTGATCGCTTTACTCCTATTAATCCACTTCCCTTTGGAAAAAAAGTGCCAGAAATTAAGACTCTTTATTAAGACAGAAGAATATTTTTGTCTTCATAATCAATGAATTTTAAGTCACACAAGAAACAAAAAATCATTTGGACTTGAAAAGTGACACATCAAATACCCTGACAACCTAGAATGAGAACTGGAGAGGCTACATTACAACAAGTATATAACAACATTTACTGTCCCTCCCATAACAGCATAATAGTTCGTTTACACCTTCTACTCTGGAACACACACTTTTTCTACACTATTACACACAACACAGCACATTTCTGTAAGAGCTACAACTATCTCCTAGCCTTCTGCCCAAAAGCAACCACCACCATCATCGAAAGGCAATGCACAATCATAACCAAAGTCTGCAACAGATTTAAGAATTTTAAGAAATTATGAAATTTTATTTTTATGTCAAATCACCACAAGGGATACTGCACTGATTGGAATATAATTTTCAAACTTTATTCATTAAAATCTTCCAGTCTGTAATTTACCTGAGTCTGCTGCAGAAAGAGCCACAGAAACGCAAAGGCCATGTTGCAGAATTTAAGTCCACTTTATCGATGAGAACATTGTGAGGAACCTTGAACTTGAACATAATCCCAAAAAAATGAGAAATAAAATGGAAGGTATCCACCTATGAAATATTCCATTTTCCCTTTCCTTGTAAGCATTTTTGAATTAAAAGCTCTTATACACAAAGAGTCATCGTCCTCCATATAACCTTCATAGAGTTTAGAGTTGAAATACTGGAACAAAACCAATATTGATCAAAATCTGCCATGAAAACTAGCATATAGGGCAGCATCCTTGGAAAAAGAAAACAGCAAACAAACAAAAGGAAATTTTGTCTTTGCAGTCCTATTTTATTCCACTGTCAACCAACAGTACTAGGGTAACATGCTTTCAAGAATTAACTGTACCATCTTTGTATCTGGCGCACAATCAGACTATTGTGAGGGTAAAAGGACTTCTTTATAGACTGGCTTAAACTTAACAATGATCTTCAGTATTACTCAGAGGGCTCTTGATTTTTTTTCTTCTTTTACTTACTGGCAGTGAATATACATAGATGGTTCTACTGCCACTGGTAGAGAGAGAATCATTGTAGGGAAACTATCACAAATGTTTTGTACTTTGAGATTCGACTCAGTAGCTCCACTAACATTTACTGGGTAATAGCATAAAGAAGGAAGATTTCAAGCAACTGAATGAAAAGGAACAGCCTAAGACAACCAATTATATCAGAAATCTAAATAACAGCAGGTGACAGTTGGTCAGAATTATTTTTCTCTTTCTTAAGCACATGGGGAAAACCTAATTATAGTTAACAAAGACCATTAAATTATGTAATGACAGAATGCAACAGATAGAATTTCAAATATCGACCATGACTACAAAGTGCCATATCATCCTTTGGACATCAGCCCATGACCACATGGGATGCCTATTTGCTTCCATCAGCAACCTGACTTCCTTCTTTTCCATACAAAGCACATACACTACCCTTCCAATTCCTTTTAACATCCATTCCCTGCATCCATACCTCTGTTGGAAAAGACATGAAACTTACTGGGGTAAAAAATAGTCAAAAGTATGCTTTATTCCACCTCAAAAGCCATTACAGCTCACAACAAATAGATCTTTAAGTATTTCTAGACAAATCTCTATCCATTTTCAATGTCTTTTCCATCTGCCCTTTTTGTATCATTTCTCCAAAATCCTTTTATGAAGGGCAGGATATCTGTTTTGAGCTAATGCATCCACAAAGGCAACCTGCATATTCTCATTCCTTTGAACATCTAAATTTCACTAATATCCACAGCAGACCTGTGTGGGTGTTCTCTATGTTAAATTATTATTAACCCCTCAGTTAACAGCCATCTTTGCTACAGTATAATATTGCATACTTTGCACACAATTTTTAGTATGAGACTGACCCTTAGTACACAGCACTGACCTGATAAACTCACTGGAATGCAGAGATGATGCGATCCAGCAACACCATACAGCTTAATGTTTGGTCTTTTTTTCTCCTATTGTCCTTCACTTCTTGCCTGTCACATGATATCTCTATTTATTTAGTTACAATTTACTTACTGTTTCCAACCTCAGGTCTGTAAGGGTAGTCTGTCTAGATCTCCCTATGAATGTAGCTGTGTAACAAAAGGAAGGCAAAGCAGAAAATTGTGGCAGTAAGCCTCAGAAGATAAAGAAAGCTTCACCATAATGTTTAAAAGGCAAAGTTTTATTCACTGTTAAAATAGAATCTATCCTGTATGCCACTGTCTTTGTCTGTTCACAAAGAACTGACAACACCCAAATTAGTATGCAAGGA
>JAWWTY010000088.1:29037051-29050679 GCA_035222235.1 Margarornis squamiger | reverse complement strand
CCCTTTTCCTACCCTCTGTCCCCCAAGGTCCAGGATGTGACCTCACTTCCCCCGAGACCCCTATAAATACCCATGCCCATGGGAATAAAGTTCTCTTTGCTTCCTGCCTACCCTGCGTGTGTTTGGTCTTGACTGCAACATCTCGGGACCCCGGCGACCGCGTGGAGGTGGGAGGAGTGGAGAGCGTTCCAATCAGACTGCTGAAGAAAATGTCCCTAAGCTTGTGATTGCTGACAAAAGGGAGCATGGGTTATCTACCTCCTGTTTTTTCTCCAACATTAGCAGCCAGTCCCTAATTTTGCATTATCCTTATATCACATGTATGACTGAAATCCTGTTTGTGCTGAAGACTCTGCGTGAATTGAATTACCTTTGTTTATTTCAGATCCTGAATAACTCTGGAAGTGTTGCTAGGGCACACTTACAAGTGTTGGGAGAATTCTTAATCAACGAGCTTCCGGTGTCTCATTAAGGTACATTCTCTGCATCTGCACTTAAAAGTAGGGGGATCGGGGGAGGGATGGGAGGTGGGTATGGGAGTGTAGATGGCTCTCTGTGTGCATACACAAACAAGGGGAAGGAGTGTGTGTATGCATCTCTTGCGTTTTTCCCACCACATACATCAGGTTTCTGATTTATACTGCATTTTGCAGGAGCCTGTCTCATCACTGATTATAGATGGAACCTAGGGAGAGACTATACCATTAGCTTTGGGGGTCATCCCCCTTCAGACTGTCTTCTACAAAAAAAAATGTCCCCAAAAGAACATATACAGACACTTCCTTGAGTTAAATGACAAGTAAAGAAAAATGAAATGTGGCTCTGAACACAGAGAGTATTCCCACATTCAACTTATATTTGGAGACGTTGTTGACTTAGGAATTAAGGGTATATCAAAAGTGAATTAAATATATCAGCTGTTTATTATCTTTTTTACAGAAATGAATGCTAGCTTACAGTACACCTATAATCCCTGATTCTTGCTTGCAGAAAAAAACATTCACGACAGGTTTACATCCTTATCAGATAAAAACCCTCTAAAAGGCTGCTCATGAATAAGTGCTCCTTACCCTGCAAAAGAACAAGCAAGAAGTAGCAAAATGATACTATACAATGAAAACCAGTTTCCACTACTCCACCAGTCAAGACAGCTTGTACTGTAGAAGAATTCAGAGCAAACTTAACTGTACTACTGCAAGGAGTCAAAACTAATTCTTAAAACCAAGGTTTGTTTACTTAGATTACAGCATTCACTGGTTATTCCACTTTGCTATATTGTACCAAACAACACCACTCAAAACTGTACTCATTGCAGAAAGCCTAGTATCTCCTGCTGTTTGAATGTGCTGTTCAATAATGGAACAAACACAGCTTGCTACTATATACATCAATAAAACTGTACTTTAAAATTATAGTGTAGTCTGATCGCCAAAGAAAAAAGTCTAGAAGAAAAAGTCAAAAATCAAGCTGAACAACATACTTCTTTCTCAAGCTTCCAACACTGAATGAAAGGAAGGGAATAAAAGCATAACAATTTCATCCCGTCCTTCAGAGAGTCACCAGTTTATCCTGTAACTGCCAAAACTGATGCGTGTGTATCAAATCAATAACTTGCGTCTTAAGGGAATTCATTCCTGCAATATTCTGGCAACTGAATTACTGTCTATGCTGTTTTCCATTCTCAACAAAGGTTTTATGTTCAAGATATCATCTTCTTCAGCATGACATACTAGGTTGTACACAATTTAAACTCTGACTATATTGTGTTCGGTTGTACATTATGAAAGAGATAATGCTTTTCCTTTTTTTTTTTTAGTTTACAATCATAAAATTGGAGATGAAAATTTTTTTTTCTTGCCCAAGGGAAGACACAAACTCCTATATATGCTGATGAATGCTATGACCCAGAATTTTTAATCCTGAAGAAATAACAACATGTTTCTCTACTAACAGAAAAAGATCTGGTCAGCTGTTAAGAACTAGAATGCTTGCTGAATGGTTCCTATTTCACAAGTCCCTTGGGTTCTGACATTTTCTTTTTTCTACTCTGTGCATTGCTCAATCTCTCAAGTCTGCAACTTGTCCTGAAACCAAGAATATAAAATGATCACTGTGAATTTACACATCTCTTTTAAACTGATACAGCCACAGGAAAACTATTTTTGGCAACTGCATTACTACAGTTATCAGAAAATGAACTGCTGAACAAACAAACCAAAAAATAATGAAAGCTGAGCCATATGTTCTTGTTTATTCTCCACACAGGACAACACACAATTTAAAATTAACAACCTCATCACTCATTGCCTTCTCCCAGGTAACAAGTGACAGGACAGGAGGAAATGGCCTCAAGTTGCACCAGGGGAATTTTGGATTAAATATTAGGAAAAAACCTTTCATGGAAAGGGTTGTAGAGCACTGGAACAGACAGCCCAGTGAAGTGGTGGAGTCACCATCCCTGAAAGTGTTCAAAAAACATGCAGATATGGCATTTGGGGACACAGCTTAACAGTAAACATGGTGATGGTGCTAGGTAGACAGTTGGACTTGTTCTTAAAGGTCTTTTCAAACCTTAACAATTCTATAATTTTCTGAGTACTTCTATCAACAGTGGTTACGAGGGCTGTATCAGGCCTACACTAATCTCTGCCAGGCCCTCCTAACCAGTTTCACAAACTAGAACTACCTATATGTTACATTTTGGATTGTTTTTATGTATGTTCCCCTACTAGACTGGCTCCTTCATGTGGTTCATAATACTTAGAGCTGGTGGTGACTATTATACCATGTGGTATCAGAAGCAAAGAGCGACCACGTTTAGCAACAGGAATATAATGCAGCTCTTTATCACGACTTCTGAGGTATGAAGTAATCCAATTATCCTTTCTGATGGCACTCCTTAATACATGAAAGGAAATCTATAAAGTGGAGTCATTCAAGTATGCTGCCTATATCTTAAATCTAGTAACAAACTCATGTCTAAAAGAAGGGTGTACTGAGGTGGGGATCAGTCTTTTTCCAATTAGCAAGTAACAGGACAAGAAGAAATGGTATCAAGTTGTGCCGCAGGTAGTTTAGGTTGGATATTAGGAAAAAATTCTTCACCAAAAAGGTTATCCAGCATTGGAACAGGCTGCCCAAGGAAGTGATGGAGCCACCATCCCTGAAGGTATTTAAAAGATGTGTAAATGTGCCACCTGGGGACATAGTTTAGTGGTGGACTTGGCCATGCTGAGTTAACAGTTGGACTTGATGATCTTAAAAGTCTTTTCCAACCTAAATGATTCTATGAATAGAAATGCTGAGACTGAAGTGTTCCTACATGAGACTATAAATGACTGACTGACTGACAGACATCTGCTAATAATGTTTACTCATATACAAGGAAGAACAGTTGGCAAAATACAGGATTACTTTCCTGGTTAAAAAACAAGAGTTAAAGTATCACATTTATGTCTTTTACTATTCTTCATGAACAGGGAAGTGGTATACAAAAAGCTGGACTACACATCTTTTTTAAACCAAAAAATAATCTGTCTTATTTACACAGATACATGAAAAACAAGATGGAATAACATCAGAAAGAAATGGAAATTTGACCTGATGTTTTTCCAATGTCAGTCACATAAGGAAGTTACTAGATTGCTCAGCCTTTTTTTTTTCCCCACCTGCTAAGCCTTGCATCTGCCAAATCAGTGGGAGACATAAAAAAATATTTATTCCTCAAGCTCCATATGACAGTTACAGAAGCTACTGCTCTGCTTTCAATCAGCTGAAATCTATTATAACAAACAGTTCTCAATTTGTTGTTCTGCAAACTGAACAGCCAAGATTTCAATACTCTTTAGAAAAAAACTCCAAAGAACATTTCACAAAAGAGTAAATTCTTGTATCCAGCTGTTCACTCACAATTCCATATGCTTCTTTGAAAAGTTCATTTAAATTAACTGCTCTACATGCAACAGAACTCAAAAGAGTTTTAAAGCTTTTTTAGGGATCATTTCTCTTATTTACCAGTCAGTCAATATATCCTCATCAAGGTACCCACATTTTTGCTAGCAGCCCCACTAGACAAAACATTCTAAAGCATTCCAGACTTGCACACAGCTGGCCAGACAGCGGAGACCATGCTGACAGGTCTGCTGGCCAAGTTGAAACACACACAGCAGCAGTGTGCTCCATCTTTGTCCCAGGCAATTCAGCAAGTGATGTTGACAAGCCTGTAAGAACTACAGCATTTCACAGCTGTAGCTGTTCCTGAGATGCTCAGAATGGATTTTGGTGGCTGGAACAAAATGGGTTTGATTGGAAACATGAAATTACAGTCAAACCATAACTGCCCTGTTTTCCCAATTAGTCAGTCAAAAGTAGAAATTTAGAAAGGTGCACAGATAATTATCTGAACAAAACTAGTCAGAAACTACACCAACATCTGCATGTAGAATGGTGTTCTTCAGGTTCCAAAGCAAAATGTTTCTCAGTCATAGAACTGTAAATTCTATTGCCTTAAGTCGTGCAGAAAAAGTACTAGAAATGCCAAGTGATACAAATGACCCACCAAACAAGACTGTGGAGAAAACTTATGCTGAGTAGAAACATAGAAAACACGACTTCCTCTCCTAAAGCTCAGTAGCTCTGCAGAACTGACAAAGTAAAAGGAAGCAACACTTTGACATTTTTGTTTATATATATTGCTTATTATGCTCCTATTTTTATGTAGCTGCTTCTCAAGAGCTCCTTTTTCTGAAGCTTCTTTCACACTGTTCATTAAAAAAAACGTTCATTCAACATTTGAAAAGAGCTAATTGATGCAAAAAAATGGTTTTAATATTTTTCTTTTACATAATTGAAACCTATTTACAAGTTCAAAATGTCTTTTCATTCTTACACTGTGCAAGACTATAACAACATAAGAAGTATAAAAACAAGTAAGTGTAAACAAAATGGTCTAAAATTCAAAATTATGTACTACAATGCAAGCTTCTCATCTAGAAATATGCTACTATTTAGACATAAAATATGCTACTATTTAGATTCACAGACAAGCAAAGTAATTCAAATACCTTTAGCCTCCAATTATCTCCTACTTCTGTTTTGATTCTGTTCAGCCAATTTTCATCGAAGTAAGCTGGATCTCTGAAACACAAAAAGTGCAGAGTATTCATTAAAAACAGGTTAGAGAAACTGTGAGTACACCTTAGTCATTAAGCCCCCATCTCAGATTCGAAGTTACTTAAATGACTACCTCTTCTATCTGACACATTGCCTGAATACCCTGTTAATACTCACTTTTCTAAGTGAGGCATAGCTGTTGAAGGCATAGCTTCTCTTGTGTGCCACAAGCAATTAATGCTTTTGAGGAAGCCTACTTGGAATTATTTTGCCAGTTTGTCCTCAGTAAACCCTACTTTTAACTTCTCCTCTGGAGCAGTATTTACTTGTACTCCTGAAAAGTGTTAAAAATAAATACTTTTCCATATTCTATGCATCTCTACTGCTGTACAATGCTTACAACCAAACTTTTAAATTGAAAGTTTCAGACTGAACAATACCTATGCTGTGTTTATACAGTGAGAAGAGTTAAAAAGTATCACTGAAGTTTTTACAATTGAGAACATTTCACTATTATTTCATCTACCACACACTATCCATTTTTGCAAATCTCTTTTCAAATCTTTTTGTGAGCATCCTTCCTCAAAATTTTTTCTATCTGCACTTTTAGTGAGGCAATCAAGATAAAGAACAGAGAACCTCTACTGCGTGCAGAGTATATTTCTGTTTCTATAAGTGACTTCTCCCTCCAAGCACCTTCCACAAGCTGCTTCTTCAAAACACACCCCAAGACTCTCCTGCTGCCAAGTTCCAAGATCATCTAAAAGGCCAACATTTTCTACTGCTTGGTTCAGTCAAATTTTCCCTTTCTCATACAGAATTTTGAAAATGCTATGATCAGAATTAAGGAGAGAAAGTGCTACATATAACTGGTTTTAAAGGAGTAGGCCACCATAATATAAGGAAAGGCTCATATTTCATCCAACATATAAAATTAATATAATCAGAGTGAAAAAAAACCTTTTTTGTTGTTGTTGTTAGCATAAGGCTCTTAAGAGTCAGTGTGGTAGGGTAGGTTACAATTCACACTAAGTATTCTATTTTCTGGACTTAGGCTGCTGCATGCGCCACCAAGTACTACCAGACTCGCTGCTGTGCCTTCTGCAGATAGAAGGGTTCTGAACTGAGCTCTTTTTTTAAAGGCAAGATACCACTGGGTCTCTTGGCAAAGGTTCGAGAAAACTCTGAACATGCCTGGAGAGTGAAGTAACATCTATATCTTACATACTGTAAACCAGCAATTACATCAATACTTTTATTAGGGCACACACTTTGTATCTACACTTTGTACCTGATACACAGCATCTCCTGTATTCCATCTTTCCCACGTCTTCACAATGCATCAAGGTTTGCAAGCTGTGTTACAATTCCAATACACAGCAATGCAGAAAGATCACAAACAGCAACATTCCTCTACTGACACATTCCCACCGCTATTTTTACACATTTTGTTACAGACTCTAGTGAAGATTACAGCATATTTCCTTCCCTTTGACATGGCATCTGCAAACATATATCTGGAAGAACAGCTTTAATTAAGTTGATGACTCCAAATTACTTCCATTCAAAAACAGTAGTTCTAGCACAGGTGACAGAATCCGAAACTATGAAACAGAAAAAGCAATGTCTTATCCAGAGCTTCATCTGGTTTTGAAATAAATGTTTTCAAATAGCTTTCAATGGCCCCTCTACCATGAGAAGACAAATAAAGCTAAGAATGAAATTGGTACAAATATGTGTATGATCTACAACATATGAAAAAGGCTCACATTCAGCTTTCACATAGAATAAATAACTCTCCTTGCAAAAAGACTTAAATAAAAAGTCTAAATTTGCCTAACTTCCACTCAATCACAACAAAATGATCTGGACAGTAATGAAAAAAATAAGAGTTCAAGCCCCATTTTAGGTATGGAGATCAAAAAGCATTCTAGTATCTCTCAAATGGGTCTTCTGGAAATTGCCAACACACAAGTAAGACTTGCTTAACCATTACAAAATGTTTATGTGGCTGAGAAAGCAGATATGAGTGATTACCTGTGTTTCACCTGCAAAAAAGACCAACAGAACTTTCTCAAGGATTGCATCTTATAATTTTAAAGGTTGCACTTGGTCACTAACATCTTCAGCTACTTCAAGGCTGCAGTGCCATGAAAACTGACGTACCATTTTCATGGTAAATAATGACTCTTAGAACCAACATGGCTAAGAATAAACAACATCTCACAAGGAAAATTATATTTGGACAAACAGCTGATATTCCACACCCAATTTTCAACAGTAAGGGCATCAATAAGGGCATCAGCATGAGGAAGAATAAGAAGATTTCAGGGTTAGGTCCCACTCACTTCTCAGGAAGCCTCAGGAATAGAAACTAAGCAGCTTTTCTCAATTACTACTGTAATAAAAGTAACACATGGATCAGCAACCAGTCTTGATGGAAGTCACAGACTACCTAAACCTTTATATGTGTCATCAGACGTATATAAGGAAGGTCCCTGAGAATTAAATCTAAGCTCAGTGTGGTAGTCCTCTTCCACCGATCCTATTTGGGATTTTTATTTTTATGTATATAAATCTTGTGGAAGCATTCAAGGGTCCAGCAACTGACAAACAATCCACTCAAAATCATCACCATGTAACAGTGGTCAAAATAGTACCAACAACTGTCTTTAGAGAACTTTCACAGAGGTTACACAGTAATTAGCAGCATATTGAAAAAACACTTTGCCAGGAATAAAATAAGGAGATAAGCAACAGGTTGGATATCAATATCAAGAAAATCTAGAATGATTATCCTTTCCTTAACATAAATCACCTGCCCTTAAAATTTCACTTCTCTCTTCAGAAGTCCAATTAAAGTCCATGACTAACAGCAATAGAAATGCTTTCTCCACATACCAAACTCTTGGAAATCAAATCTGAAATTAAAACTATTCCACAAGAATTTCTACACATACTTTTTAAAGGGGGCTTCCAGACGTTAGGTCATTCACAGTTCCTGCTGCAAACAAGTCTCCTGCTAAATTTTTGGGAATCGAGATTCAATCATATTCTGAGCTTTTTAACTACTTTAGTCTGTGTCATTAGGAAACAACAGCGTCATTCTTATGGTGTTTGAAAAAGCATCACCTAAGGAAATATGAAAATGTGTTGTGGAGAATTGAGCATCTAAACTTACCATCTCATTTTGAAGAATAACTGTACTAAAGAAGGGCAGCAGAAAACTGACTGGAGTATCATCATTACCATGAGACAACTTGTTCATGAACCAAGTATTTTGAATTCAGTGAGTTCCTGAGCCTAGATCCAAACTTAGATCACCTCTTGCACTGATTAACTTTCATGTTTAGAAAGGTATTTGTGTATCAGTTGATTGCTGCCTATTATCTGAACAGTACTGCAGATAATTGAGACTCTTCTTCAGAGCACTGTGGTTAATGCTCTATCACTTCATGTGATGTTTTCAGCAGTGCTTTTATACTATCTCCATCTTATTTTGTATGCAAATTTTCCTTTATTTAAGCAGTCATCTCTGCATATCACAGATGCCAAGAGACAGAAATACTCTTCTGAAGAAAACCAACCCACAGAGCATGTAGTATAACTCATGATTATTACTCATTTTGACAGTGGTACAGTAAGCTGCTTGAAAAAACGTCTGTTTACAAAAATTTCCCTCCCCCAGCAATATACAAAAGCATGGCTTTTGTGTTCTGCATGTGTCAAAACATACACAGTGTGTTGCAATGTATAATATATCAAAAGAATAATTCATTAAGAGCGGCACATTGCACAGATGACAAATGAAAATACATACCATCTCCTGCATTTACCAAGGCCAGTATGACATACAAAGGAAGAATCAAAACAACAGAGACACCTGGTACTGAACAGTCTCCAGAGTGAGATGAAAGGAAAGTTTTAAAACACAGTGTAAAATAAGAAATTATGCTGTTCTAGGGATACTAGTGGACAGTACAAATATAAGTAACATCAGTGAAGACTAAAGTGAAATAAAAGAGGATGCAACTGAGAAGCAAGCTATGGCACTTCTACCAGCAAAAACGACATGATTTTAGGCAGACAGTCTACTTATAGACAGTGTAAACATTTTCTTTTGCTTCCTATGTTACTCCTGGAAAACAACAACACTCTGTAAAATAACCATCAACACTGACTGTGCACAGGCATCTTATCTTACTGTATTTCACAGCAATGCTAGTCAGGACCAGTAACCTTCACATCTGGACACAAACAGCAAATCTTATAGAATAACACAAAAACAGTAAGCTAAAGTATAGGCTGAATTTCCTCCTCCAAGACAATATAGTTAGCACTGGAGAATTTCATTCAATGGTACTTTAACCTGAAATTTGAAGATAAAGGCTTTATTCTATAAAGAAAGAAAATGTCCATCAGGGATTTACCAATTAACTGCTTATTAACAACTGAGACTGTATGCAAAAAGCTCACGCTTGGTTACACAGAACACATTTCTGCCATTTTATACCACATACCACATCAGTACTGAAAAGCTTCTGAAGGTGGCAGTAATTTCCTCTGGAACCTTTTCTTCCCACAGCTTCTTCCACCAGTTTTGTTACAGAGAATTCTGCTACATTTGTTGTGATGATTGGCACTTACCTACAAACGGGCTGTTACTTTGAATGCAAAAATTATTGAGAACAAAGTACAAAAAATTCAGAACAAAAGAAGAAGCTGTTGGCCCCTTCTGAACACTTGGCACAAGGCACAGCTGGTTTTTATCAGCTGATGAACAAGGAATGTTCTTTCCTTTTAATTTTACTGATAATAAATCCCACAGTTCTGTGTTGTGCAAATTTTCTCTATGTCTAAAGCAACAACTTCCCTAAACCAAGGATCTCTCAAAAATTGTTCCTTGTGACAAACTACTATCTCCTGTCCTGTACCAGTAGACTCTTCCTAGTAAGGCAGATGTTAGAAAAAATATGTAAGTAATACAGTTCACTTTTAAACTTTTAGGTTTGTCAAAAGAAATGCTATTCTCCCTCTTCTCTGGAAATAAATCCAGATCACTGGGCAACCCCAATATCGTTTTATTTTCATCAATGCTCTACCTCCCTTAATTTGATTTCTTCATTGACAGTATTTTTTTTATTCATAGTGAGCTTTTTTCCTTTTTTAGAATTCTCACTGGATATATTAATCTGCTATTTCAACTCTTTTTTTAAACATTTATTACTTTACTATAGTAAAGTCCCAATGTACACAAAATTTGTCAGAATTCTACCCTCCCTCCCTTAACCTAATTAACCTTAGTACTATTAGGCTCAAAGAACACATACTGATAAAGAAACTGAAACAGGAGGCAGTTATACTGAAAACCACCTAATTTTCAAGGAACATGAAAAAAAGGACTTTATCCTTCTTGATGGAAAAAGAGTAACACTGTTCAAGTTTTGTGTCTGCAGTCAGGACAAAAAATCTGGCCTTTGAAGATAAACTTTTTGAGAGATTTTCATGTCAAAGACAACTGTTAAAGTTTTCACTAAAATTGACATGTTGCAGCGGCCTGGTGCTTTCAGACTGTGCTTGTTCTTTGCTATTTAACTGCATGACTTATCCAAATAACACTAAGCACACAGCTGTCTTGCTCTTACACATTTCTGTACCTGCAAAAATTGTCTTCTACATAGTTATCTCTCTTGGGACAGAGACAGAAGCAACGCTGTTTATATAAAAAGAACTTTTTTGTTTATACAGAAGTCTCTTTTAGACTTGCTTCATATTGTTGAACGTTCCCTGATTCCCAGTTAAATATTCTTCCTGTGGTGTCTGTTCAAGAGAGCAAAAAGAGGATTTCATTGATAATGCTGAATTTGGTTTTGTTTTCAAGAAAGAATATTTAAGATGGCTTTGTCAACATGCCCCTGCTCAGTTTTCCAGCCAGCTATACAAATGCTGATCCCTGTATTTGACCTATATTCCAATCTCTCATGTCAAGGGAAAGAGACTATATTTGGCTATTTTGCAACCCTATAACCCTACTTCAAAAATCAATTAGACCAGTCTTTTGTTACAGTTCTTATCTTACACTGTTTATCTTCTGCGGGGTTTTTTTGTTTGCTTTGGGCTTTTTAAAAGAAAAAACAAAAAAAGGCAATAGTACTTTCCCCCAAGATTGTTGATGTTAACATACAGACTGAGGAACGAGATGCTGGGAAGCAATGCCACAGAAAGGGACCAGGGGGTCCTGGTTGACAGCGAGTTGAATATGAGTCAGCAGTGCCCTGGCAGCCAGGAGGGCCAACCCTGTCCTGGGCACAGCACCGTGTCATCAGGCACAGCATCGCCAGCCAAGCAAGGGAGTGGACTTGCAGTTTTGGGCACTGCAAGATAAGAAAGACAAAGTTGTTAGAGAGTGTCCAAAGGAGGGCAACAAGGACAGTGAAGGGCCTTGAGGGGAAGCCGCATGAGGAGCAGCTGAGGGCACTTCGTCTGTTCAGCCTGGAGAAGAGGAGACTGAGGGGAGACCTCATTGCAGTTATGACTTCCTTGTGAGGGGAAGAGGAGAGGCAGGCACTGATCTCTTCTCTGTGGTGACCTGACAGGCCTGAAGTTGTGGCAAGGGAGGTTTAAGCTGGATCTTAGAAAAAGGTTCCTCACCCAGAGGGTGGTTGGGCACTGGAAGAGACTCTTTAGAGAAATGGTCAGAGCACCAAGCCTGACAGTTTAAGAAGCATTTGGACAATGCTCTCAGGCACATGGTGTGACTCTTGGGATGGTCCTGTGCAGGGCTAAGGGTTGGACTCAGTGATCCTTGTGGGTCCCTAACAACTCAGCATATTCTGTGATTCCTGTTGTACAATCCAAGATCAGACTGCTGCTGCCCTTCAAAGATTATCTCAAAAGGAATGAAGTCAAGATTTAGCAATAGTGATATTAAATTCCTGCATGAGAATCTGTATATTCATTACACAAGTATACAAAAAATGTTAAATCTGAAGCACAGCTATCAGAAAGTAAGATAGTCAAACACTAATTTTGTCAGGTTCAAACTATTACCTAGGGCATAAGGAAAGAATTATAAATTGTTCAGGTGATCTTTATATACAAACTGGGCAAACTAAGGAATTTCTGTGTTCAGTGTCAGCATGGCAATTGTTACAGAAAATATTTTAAAATCATGCTACAGAAATGTAATATTTGTATTTTAGATGGGTTTTAAAACACCACTTCCATCAGTTGAAAACAGTATCTCAGAACCACATGCTAAGAAGCGTTGCTTTGAAATCTTTGACTACACTGAGATTTCTCCTTCTCCTCCTTTTATTATTCCTGTGAACTGGCAGCTCTTTCTCTCTCTAGGGATAAGGTTCCCGCTCCTAAGGATATGCACCTACAGAACAGATTCAGTGCCCTCACAGCAGTTATGGTGCTAGGAGCTGTGTCAAACAAACCATCTTTGTTCACTGAGTCACGCAGCAACACAAGATGAGAGTGGCAACTGTTAGCTGGCATGAAGGACCATCATCTTCTGACTAAGGCCATCTAAGAGTTGCTGCTTGCTAGGGGTTTGAATTCTTGGAATTGTTGAAAGACTGCCAAATCTTGTCCAGCCTTTACACAATTATGCTTCCTGCTCTTCCACCTTAGCACAAGCTGCACAGGTAGAGAAAACTGGAAAGTATGGAGTGCAATTATGTGGCTTTGGAAGTTATGGTAAAAGCTCAAGTGGCGTTCTCTCAGTTGCATCAGTTAGTGGAGAGGAGTTTGAGGAGCAAACAGATCCTGCAGGTCAACAACCAGCTGTGAACTGGTGTTGGCAACAAGGTTTTAGTTTCAATAGCCTTTTGAGAATCAAGGACAACTTTGAAGAGATGGGATCCACCAGACTATGGTGGGCAAATGCATCATCACCAGCAGGTTGGCCAATCTAGTAAGAACAGCTTTATAGAAGGAACAACAAAGAAAGGAACATTAAGGGACAAAGTAGTGGACTCCGTTGAAAAACAGAGTGTGAAACAATGTGAACAAGAGATACCTCACAGTCAGCAAAACAGGGCTGAGTGATTAGAGATCCCCTCAAGCATATGGACATAAGTAAGGAAAGGCCCTCAGAAAAACACTTCAGGGAAAGCTTCATTCTTGGGAATGACTAAATGCAAGACTAGACGCATATGTGGAGCACTTGTGCCCTAATGCATGCAGCATGGAGAACAAACAGGAAGAAACAGAGCTCTGTATGTAGTTACATGGTCACAGTCTCACTGGGATCATGAAGACATGGTAGGATGGCTCACATGACAAGGCTGCTGCCATGAAGGCATACAGGCTCTTTAGGAAGAACAAGCTGAGAAGGCAGTGACAAGGGAGATGCCCTCCATATCAGAGAGCACTGGGGATGCATGAGCTCTCTCTTGGGGTGGATATGAGCCAGCTGAGAGATGAGGGGTCAGGACGACCAAGCAGACCAATCTAAATGTTATATATTCCTGCTACAGACTGCCTGATCAGGATAATATCATCAT